>OZ023233.1:5254858-5854858 GCA_964006365.1 Trididemnum miniatum | reverse complement strand
GCGTGCTATTGCTTGATGACGCCTAATGAAGTGTCACTTTCATTTCAAAGTATATGACTTATTATGTTGACGGTTGTCTTTGGGAGCAGTAGGTTGTAGGTTATATTTTTGTTGGGAAATAATTGCTACGAAAAAAGCTGCTTTCGCATTTGGCTTTATGAAACGCTTGCACTTCATGAGTTACGACGGAGCGTTTCTTGAAGCCTAATGCGAAAACGGCTGTATTATGTTTGCTAAGTTGGGAATTTTACTTATTTATTCCGGTCATGTCAGTTCTGTTAAAATTTCATGCTTTTTCAGAATTTCCCTTTTATCACGTGACTTTGTTTTTACATGCTTTTTATGTGGTTTGAGATCATTATGTTCAACAGCAAATCAGTATTAAAATTCACATAGCTTAGGATTCATACCCGATAAAAGAGCCGCTCTTCTTCTCTGTCGTCACTTGGCCTCATGACGTAGTTTCCGTTTGCGGTGAAGTGCTCCGAAGGGACCGCTCGTTGCTGCATTACAAACAATTTTTTTAAGTTTTTACGTACGGTACTTTATTATTTAGGTCGTGATTATCTCCTATTATGCTGCTAAAACGATAGGAAATGCTTACTTAAAGTTCACTTTTATACTTATTTGCATAATTATGGTATGGATGAGGACAGCTGAATTTATGTCGTCAAGAAGTCCAGTTACCTTACAAGAATTGCAGTTGCTTAATTGTCTATTTTTTTTCTCATCTTTGCTGCGTTCCGAGAAGAAATGTGTTCGTTCAAATAACGTAGACGTTGTTCAATAAGATTTCGTTGACCTTATTCTCGCTAATTGTTGATTTTATTATTATTTATGGATCCAGTCGCAGAAGTTACTGTTTTTCAGTTACTCCTATTTCTATGTATTCAAAAAACATTTCATACTAAACCAACATTAACAGGCGTGGGTGCAGGGTAAATATAGATGCATTTAGTGTTGCACAAAATGGTTTTTGCGTGGAAAGTTTTGATTGATCGTTTACTAGTATTATGTTACTACGCTAGCAAATTTAAAAGCTTTTGCTCAAGAATTACATTTTTGTGAGTGGCTTGCAAGTCTTTTGCCTATTTAGCAACTAATTTCGTAGTCGCTGGTGTTTAATTTAACTTACTCGAGATTCCGAATTTGGCTGAGTTCTTTCTCTTGGGGATCCAACTGCGCCATTTTCCTGCCTTCGAAGTGGCTGCATTTGGTTTTGTGGAGGATTAGTCGGTTCTTGTATTCCATTCTGTAAAAATAATGAGTTATTTAAACACATGGGTGTTTTGTTTAAACATGCTTTGACATAAGGATTATAACTGGTGCTTACCATACTTTGCATTTGCTCTATAATAACCGCTAATTTGGTATCACGTCTCAGCTTACAGAGTTATACAATTGTTTTTTCAACTTTCTTTTAAAAAACGTTGGCATGAAAATTGTGCTTACTGAATTGCATTTCGTTTGTTCGGTTTCTTCTGCATCGCTAGGTTGCGTGATTAATTTTCCATTTTCGGAATAATAATTTCGTTCCGTTCGTCGAGACGGCATTTTCACCCAACGTCGTCTTTTTCGGTGAATTTTAAAGTTTCAGTTTCATAAATCATCTGAAAAAAACTAAGATTTTGAAAATATGTAATAACAAAAAATCTAACACCAATATTGACGAAGTAGCAGTTAAACAAATAATTCAAAAATACATGACCCGTATCTCAATTACGCTCCGTCATCTAGCAGTCAAGTCAGGCATTCGGTCGCCTGGTGCTCGAAAGCAGATTGCAACGCGGCATGAACTTCGGTACTATAATCAATTATGACCCTTGAAAATGAAGAAAACCATAAAATCACCAAGATATACAAATTTGGTTGAGATCAAAAATGGCATAAAAATTCACAGGTACATCTCTGATTTGGTTTTGTAGCAAGGCGTAATTAGTGGGCCAGTCAGTTTTTGCACTTGCTACTAGACTTTTAGTGTATTCTGATTTTGTTTTTAATTTTTTGTAACTAAAATAAATTAATGTGAATTGTCGAAAACTTTAAGCTAGCCTAGTTACTGATACTTTAAACATTCTTTACACATACTGAAGTGAGAAGAACTTCGTGTCAAGTTCTGATTCAAGTTCAAGATATTCAAGATACTTCGGAAATTCAAGATACTGTGTGATCTGTATTCAATGCCAATCGCGACGTTACTATAAAGGCTATAACTGCAGAAAAATGAAGGTGTTCCAACATGGCCGATAAAGTCACTCACCGGTGATTTTTAAACACGATGTTAGCTCTGGCGCGAGATCACACCATACTTTGTTGACCAATCAAAACAGCGTGTTTTCAACTTTTCAGTAGCTTAAGGTCATATTTTTACTATCCGGAAATAAGCCTTTGGCATGGTCAAATAGTGAGGTTTTTGTACTTCGATTATAATTGCCAATCGTTGTTGTCAGTCGAGCACTACTAAATTAAAATTTTTGTTGCCAACTACAGCGTTTCCGTGAAAGAAACGTTATTGAATGAATCTGCATTCCCACGCTATTGTTTGATGACACCTGATGAAGTGTCACTTTCATTTCGAAGTATACATGACTCATTATGTTAACGGTTGCCTTTGAAAGCAGTAGTTTGTTGGTTTTATATTTGTTTGGGAAGTATGAGTACACAATTAACTATGAACAAAAAATAATCATTCACAGTTTTTGAATTCCCGTTGAGAGGCTGCGAAAAGACCATGAAGCACAGCCCGAAGAGCTAAGCGGTCGTCGAGTCTGCAGCCTCTCAGTAATGAATGTTGTAACAGCCTCAACTTATCATTTATGTTTCAGGCTTACAAATATTTGTTGTGTTCAGCGTAAATTTTGGTGCATTTATGACGTCTTGGTCTACCGAAGGGAATATTTTTCAAACCAAAACCGTTTTGGTTGAAACTTGAAATCACTTTTATTCAACCCTATTTTGGTAAAGTTAAAGAGCAAGTACAGTATATTTTTCTCGAGTGTCGTACTTTCGTGGCACACTTTTTGAAGATATTATTACTTGCAAGCATTTGCTAACGCAGTTCAAGCCATACTTCTTCACAATCCAATAGAAAATAACAGTTTGTGATTCGACTGTATCGGTTTCAGAAGTCAACTTTTCGGTTTTCGTTTGACTGTCAACAAGGTTTTTATGTAATAATGAGCTTCCGTATGCTATTGCTCACCACTACGTACGTGTAACTTATCATATCATTTAAAACAAGTTTAGACCGGTCTGAAGATGATTGAGCATTTACGACTTGTGGTATTGCGATGTGTCAGCTTCGTTCAGGGTTTATTGCTTGCACGCGATTTCTTGGGACTTTTGGTCGCAAATAGCGCAGTTGGAAAACCGTCTAGTACAGTACTATATTTATTTTAAGTACTGTTTGATGCTCTAAAACTTTCCCGGCTATTGTTCGCGATATGAGACGTGTGTCCTGGGTTGTATTTCTTGGTTTAGATTGGATGAAGGCGGTAAGGCTTTCTTTTATTTTTTGTAAGGCCAAAAGGATTCAAATGCACTTGGCGGAGTGCGTTACTTGCACTGACACCTTGCATTAAAATATATATTACAATATTTCAGTTTGCATTTGCTTGCGCCACTTTTGTTGCTGTGGTCTATCCTAGAAAATACTACTCAAAAACTAGTCTTAAATAGATGCTCAAATCATGGTGAACGCACACAATAGTATTTTACATTCTTTGGTTAAAAAGATCTGTCTTTGTTAAGTAGCTTCAACAAGGAAAAACTGTTTATTACTTCAGCTTCTACCAATGAGAAGGGAAAAGCCGGTGCAGATGCCCAGAGGCCCAAGCTGGGGGTGGGTGGCTTTTTTTCGTCAAAAAAAGATGCCTATTGAAGATTGTTGGTTTTATAGAAGATGCCTTTTGATAATACGTAGATATATGTTTTTTAGCCTGAGGCCTCAAAACCAACGTAGCAGCCCTGATGCTTAAGCATAATTGGAAGGCGTAGACTGGAACTTTGTGGGCTTTATTTTTATCACTTTGATATGCAGTATGAAGGTTGTAAGTCAATTTCAATCGAATCAATAAAAGATAAGAAAGTTGAAAAATTAGGCATAAAATAGCACAAAAACACTGTTACCTAAAAAATAAAATGTTATCAAAAAACACGAAGTGTATTTTTTTAGAACCTTGTAACTTCTTAAATACTGACCCCACATCTGTGAAATTTTGTTTCACCGCTTTTATGTTTGGAGCCAGCAAGTAATTGTAACTTTCGCAACCAAAAATCTTTCTACTCATGAGTAAAAGTCGTTCTGTGTTTGGTTGGAAAAGTGCGATAGGGTCAGCTTTGATGACGTCATAAGGACAAATAGTCACCTGTCTTCGATATGAAGTCTAAACTCGGAGAAAGTGCCCTGCGCATTGAATCAGCGCCAATCGCTGGTGCAGTAGTTTTCTCGTCAAGCTAATGGAAAATTACGAACCAGATCAATTTTTAATAACACAGTATTAAAAACTTTGATGCAAGGCAATTCTCTCTATGCTTCAGCGTCGTTTAACACATAACATTCAGCTATCACGCTTAGTAAATAAGTACTCAGGAATAGAAACCACATAACCATTGTTAGGCTGTTACAGCACCAACTTTGTGTTCACGAGGTATCGAACCTGAGTACCTGTAACGGCTCTCAGGTCTTTATGATGTTGCGTAATCATTTAGCTTCTTCGTCGATTAGCGACAGAGCGCTTCAAACTGCACTGCAGGTTTTCCGTTGTTATGATGATTGCTCTGAATTCCACCACCTTTTCACGGCTGCTTAAAGCAGTTTCCCCCTTTTTTTTTGTTTCTTTAATTTGTTTGTGGTTCTGACTGGCGTGTCAAGTGTTAGATCAAATCGTGTAACGCCGAAGTAAGACGCGAAATTGCTTTGGTTATTTTCAGTTCATTTTTAGTTGGGAAACCTTCAGTTATTTTTTGCCGCCCTACCGTTATATTGCCTCGCCATTCTGGTCGAGTTTTCAGTTTTACTCTGATTTTAATTCAATAAAGTCTCGTCTGAAAAGTTAAGTGCTTTTAAGAAGAAGTCAGATATACTGCCAGGCGGTGAAGGTCCACTGGCTCCCAGTGGACACCGACAATCTGAATATTCCCGTCGTTGTTAACATAAAGAAAAATAACTGTCTATCCCTGAAGAATTGGTCGTCAAGTTCAAGCTCAACAACAACCTATCGCTGCACTTGTCATCGTGCTGCATCAACATTCAAACTCTTGAAGTTTGCTTGCTCTCATCTACTGTCGTCTGGCTTTCCTTTTACAAGTGTCCGTTGCTACGGAACTTTGCTTGCCGTTGTGGAACCACCTCGTCGGGGCGGAATTCGTCGTGGACATCCGTTGCCTTTGTTGCTGATCGATCACCTTTCCTGAAGTATCCATCGTCTAGGAGCTTCACCTTACTGCTGTTGTGGACGTCGTCGGGACGGAATTCGTCGTGAACATCCGCTGCCCATTTTCATAGTCACAACTGCTACCCTTGGTCGCATCTTCAACTCCAGTGTTCCATCCTTACACAAGCCTACAAATTCTACCATTGCCATTCGACCGTCGTTTCCGGTGACGAGCTTCAGTTCATTCGTGCTTCCTTCGTTCGAACTGCGTGTCGGTTCCATCGTTGATCTGCAAGTCGGCCCGAGACCGACAAAGGTACTGTACGCGTGAACACTTGGCAGCGTTGTTGTTTTTTGATCAGACAGGTGCACACCTGTCTCTTTTTGATTTTGGCTTGATTAGCATATAACACTTTTTACACACTTGAAGTTGTGTATAGTTTGGTTATGGGCACTCGTAGTGATAGTGATACTCGCCCTAACATTGTTGATCCTGCTGGGTTAGTTAACCCTGGTGACGAGGGAAATCGTGAACGATGTTTGTTAGAGCCTACGGGTGTGGGGGCAAGTAACGTGGATATGGGTGGGGCTGGTGTAGCTCCTGATAACGAGCGGGCCTCTGATAAGGTTGGCAGGGTAACAACATCTGGCTCTGGTGCTCAAGGGAATGCCCCACGTAAACTTCAATCTAAACATCGCAAACTAATTTTGGATATAAAGCGCTGCTCAGCGTCGTTGGCTACCTGCAACTCGTACGAGAAATTTCAACAGGAGTCTATAAAATTCAACGCTCTTCATGAAGCTAAAACGTCGTTTCTCTGCGCCTTAAGAGATTTAAAAGATAATGAATTATACGAACAGTTTTCCGAGAGCCTGTTCGATCAATTTAAATTATGCTCGGATTCGTATGTGGTTTGTGAACGACGCTTCAGTCACCAACCTGACAATTTTGAGGACGAAACGACCTCGGACTGTGAAGATGACCTTGAACCGTCAGATAGTATCTCGCAAGTTACTAGTCGTTTTACCGTTAATAGTAAATCGTCAATAATACGGCGGATTGAAATAGAGCGTAAAAAAGCTCAACTTGCTAACGAAGAGGAGTTGGCCAAGGCACGTAAAATGAGACTTATGGCCGAAGCCGAGGCACGAATGGCTGAAGCTGAGGCACGAAGAGTTCAGGTCGAAGCCGAGGCACAAAGAGTGCATGCCGAAGCTGAGAATCGTAGAGCATGTCTTCTTGCTGAAGCTGATGAGGCGGAAGCCCTAGCTAAACTTCGCCTTGAAACGGCCAACCTAGAAACTGAAGAAAAACTTATCGCTTATTCGGAACGTGGGTCTTCAGTTGCCACGTTGTCTAAAGCATCGAAAATTAAATCTCGTTGTCGACCACCGGTTGAACGTAATGCCTACAACCCACCTGTCAAAAGTAATAATGCGTATTATCCATGTGCTAAAATTGGTACTTCTAATGCCTGTGCTTCTAAGATACAGCCAGAGAATCCCTTTAATGGTATTTGTGCGCGACTTCAAAGGCCTCTGCCATCTCACTTAATCCAACAAAAAGAAATGCCCGACACTAAACCCTATTGTGTCAATGATAACTCTGCTAGTCTGGGTTTAGATGGTCATAAACGTCAAAACGCCATTAAGTGTTTCGACTCAGAACAGGTGGGACCTGTCGATATTAAGAACCTTAATCGGGACGCTTGTGAAACGCCAGTGGCACCTGCGCTAGTTGCTTCTCGTCCTAACACTCAGTTTAAAACTTCTATGGGGCCCGAACCCAGGTTGCAAACACAGGACTTTAATACTTCTAATGCTCAAATTAATTGGCACACGTATCTTGATCGGCAAGGCAGGAACGAATACATTACCTTGGCCGCACAGATAGCTTACGATGGAAATAATATTGCGTTTATCTTTTATGAGAACCAGATTCGGCGTCTTATGGACGAGAGCCCTTTCGAAGAGCGGAAACTTGAAGTTTTGCGAGCTTCCTGCGTAGGGCAACCCAGGGAAATGGTAAATTTATTTTGTGCACCTATGAAAAGTATGAGTACCTCCGTACGTATAGAAAAGGCTTTGGATCGACTGCGACAAAGGTATGGTGTGTCGGGGGGATTGACCTCGGAACCTAAAGTGAGGGCCATACGCCATGGTGCTAAGGTTGCTTTTAATTCATCGTCACTTAAAATGTACAATGAAGACTTAAATACACTCGAAGTGTTTGCGTATGCTCATGACGAGGTCGAAAAACTTTCTGGACAACTTTTGTTAGATACTGCTGCTCGTTTGCCTAATACTTTAAAGCGACGATATTTGGATTTTTTGGATAAAAAGGGTTTAAACTTGAGTCGTCCTGGGTTCGAGTCTCTGCGCAGCTTTGTTGTTCACGAAATCGATATGATGACGTCGGATTACGCTCAAGCGTTTTTTAAAGATGAAAAAGATAGTTCTCGCGAACAGCCTTTCAATTCTAGAGAGTTTCGCGTTCGCCAGGTGGCCGTTGGGGTGGAGAATGGTGTCCAGGATAACGGGCTGGGTGGACCCCATTTGTCTACTTCACGTGTCAGGCCTGGAGCGAGCCATAAAGATAAGCCTCCCCCTAAATGTTTCGTGTGTTCTCATCCGGATTGTAAGCATTTTTTGGCTGACTGCGAAACTTTCAGAACTCTGTCACCGAAAGCTAAACGTCAGACGGTTATTGACGCTAAGAGATGTTTAAATTGTCTCTCATTGGACCATTTCGTTCGTGATTGTGCTCGTCCTTCAAAATGTCGAGAGTGCGGACCTAAAAACCAGAACAAACATGCTACCGCATTGCACGTATGTTTTGCTGACGGGAATGTCGGGGGCGCTGACGGGCACGCTGCTCCTATCCCGGCACCGCGGAGTCGTACTGGGCGAAATGGCAATCGCGACTACACGGTTAGAAAAATGAACTGTTTGGATAAAAGGACTGTCTTGTTGCGCACTAGTGCAGTTAGAGTTGTGAACCCCGATACTGGATTGTCTACCCTTGCTTACGCTCAGCATGATACGGGGTCTCAAGTGACTCTTATTTCTGACAATTTAATGAAAGAACTTGGGCTCAATTCTACTCCCGACCCTACGGTAACTATTCGTACACACGCTGATCAGAGAGTCACTACTGAGGGACGTACGGATTTTAATCTTCAGTCGCTGAGTAGCGGTGAGGAGTTTGCCATTAAAGACGCGATAGTGGTACCGGAGTTTTTGGACGATAAGGCTACGTTACCGCATGCTGTAGATACTAGTAGTCTCGGCCACTTTGATGGAGTCGAAATTCCTTTGGCCCCGGATCGAGATCGTATCGACGTTCTGATTGGACAGTCGGATAAGGCGTTACTGGCTGTGCTTGAGGAGCGGGAAGGCGCAGATCCGGAAGAACCCAACTATGTTCTTACGCGTCTTGGGCCTGTTGCCAGCGGTGGGAGAGCGCCCTCGGAGTCGAACTCGGTTTCAGCATTTCGTGTTAGTGTCGAACCTTTGAGATCTGAGCGTTGTTGTAATGAGTTACAACAGGAAATCGCTTCGCTCAAGGAAACGATACGTGAATACGAATTGCAAGACGAAGTGATTCAACCTTCTAGAACTGATGAGCTTGCGAGAAATCTTGTAGAACCCCATATAAGTGTTGTAAATGGTCGTTATGAGATGCCCGTCCCGTTTAAAACTGAGATGTTGAAAAAACTTCCTGATAATTATGACTGCGCTGTTAAACGCACCTTGTCGATGAGACGTAAAGCTCTGCAAGACCTTTCGCTTAAGGACACTCTAGTCAAAACGTTTGCGCAGCTTGTTGAAGAAAATTGGATTGTGCCTGTAGATTCTGTTGTTTCTGATAGTAAATGGTATTTGCCGTTTTTTGTTACCCGATCTGCTAAGCCAAGAGTTGTGTACGATGGCGCGGCGATGGTTGAGGGTATGTCGCTTAATCAGGCTGTTCTAGCCGGAGAAAACTTGTTAAATAATCTGGTAGAAGTTTTGATAAGATTTCGCTCGGGAAAGTATGCTTGTGTTACTGATGTTAGTAAGTGCTTTTTTCAAGTAGGGATTCCACGTGACCAGCAAGACTTGTTTCGCATTGTTTGGTTTGAAAATAATGATTTAGATAGAGGTGTAACTCAGATATTTCGCTTCACAAGGCATGTTTGGGGGATCAACTCGAGTCCCTATGTAGCACTTCTCGCTCTTAAACAACTGGTTGCAGAAAATCCGACAAATGCCAGTCAAGTTACGTTAAGTGCTGTGGAAACTAATCGTTATATGGATGATTTGTTACTGGCGAGTAATGATCTTGCTAACCTTGAAGCGTTTGCTTCGGAGGGATGTAAGCTGTTTGCTAGTCGGGGATTTCATTTGCGCAAGTGGGTCGCCAATTCTCACGCTAAGTCCGTTTTATATAATATTCCTCAGTGCGATCTTGCGGCTTCTGTTAGTGAGATCGATTTGGGTTCTCAGCCCCTTCCGGATTCTACTGCGTTGGGATTAGTTTGGGACACACAACAAGATAAGTTGCGCATTCAGTGTCGTGAGTTTATAGAGGCGTCGACCAGACGTGAAATGTCTAGTCAGCTCTCTAGTTATTTTGATCCTTTGGGAATGGCTTCGCCGTTTTTACTTGGTGGTAAATTAATTCTGCAAAGAGTTTCCTCTTCGGGTTTTGGGTGGGATGACGTTCTCCCCGCCGATGTCAGAAGTAGCTGGAGAAAATGGCTCGCGTCTTTGAGTTTGCTTGAGGATTTCTCGATTCCACGTAATTGTTTTGCTTACCGTCAAGATCCTTTGGGTATGCCATCGTATCAGATACATGGTTTTAGTGACGCGTCTGACACGGCTTACTGTTGTGTAGTATATTTGCGCTGTTGGGTTGCTGGCAAGTCAAAAGTAAGCTTTCTGTTGGGTAAATCTCGTGTGGTATTAACTCACCAATCTAACTGGGTTATTTCACGTAAGGAATTAGAAGCCGCGAAATTGTGTAGTGAACTTGTACTTCAGGCCTCGGAGGCTTTACAACATCTTCATTGTGATACATACTTGTGGACGGATTCCCAAGTTGCGTTTAAGTGGATCGCTAATCCGGATTTGCACCTGGCTGGATTTGTGAAACGAAGGGTCGATAAAATTTTGCGTGTAGCTCCCTCTAGCGCTTGGCAATATGTGCACACGTCATTGAACCCCGCCGATGTTGGCACCAGAGATAGCACCATTAAACATCCCGAGTCAGTTGGTTTGTGGTTGCAAGGACCAGCGTTTCTCGTCTCAGAGAAAGAGCGCGTTATATCCCCAGTTGTTGCCCCTGTTGTTCGCGCTACGCGTCTCAGTACACAGTCTGGGTCTGTAGAGGAGTGTGATTCTCTGGATAAGCTGATTGCTACCTCACGCGATCTTTATGCTCTGAAGAAACGCGTCGCTTATTTAATGGCTTTTGTAAAATATTTTGTTGCCGTCAAATTTAAGAAGTCGTCTTTTGAGGAACCCGATTTAAATGCCTCGTTTCTAGATCAAGCTTTCTTGAAAATTGTACAGTATGTTCAACTAAAAAATTTCGGGTCCGTTATTGAACCGTTGCGTCGTGGATCACCTGATGACTTTGATGCCATTCTGCGCAGCATGAATGACAAGCGTAAGAATTCCGATGATTTGCGTCGCATAAATGAATTAAAAACTCTTCGTGACTTGCGTCCTTGCGTTGGAGCTGATTCTTTGCTACGTGTCGAAGGTCGTTTAGAAAATTCCGAGCTTCCAATTGATTCTAAACACCCCATTATTCTGCCCGGTAGACACCCTTTGACTCGTCTTATTGTTCTAAGTGAACACGAGAATTCTGGACACGCTGGCCCCGCTTATACGTTAATGAAAATTCGTCAACGTTTTTGGGTGATACACGGGGTTTCGAGCGTTAAACATTTTATAGCAGAATGTGGCAAATGTGCTTTGGTTAAAGCTAAACCAATCAGACAACTCATGGCGGATTTACCTGCGTGCCGTTTAACTGCTTGCAATAAACCGTTTAAGTTCTGTGGCATAGACTATCTTGGTCCATTTCGCTATCGAAATCTTCGTAGTGAATGCAAAGCTTGGGGATTACTTTTTTCCTGCATGTGTACACGGTGCATTCATGTGGAATTAGTCACTAGTCTGGACTTGAATAATTTTCTCATGGCCTTTACACGTTTTACAAATTTGCGTGGTTCTGTGGACACGGTATATTCTGATAATGGTTCCACCTTTTGTGCTGCTGCGGACCAACTGCCCAAAATGCTGGGTTCAAATGAATTTCAAAATGGTTTGCGTAAACAGAATATAAACTGGGTTAGGATTCCTCCGTACGCTCCTAGCCAAGGTGGTAGCTGGGAAAGCTTAGTCAAACTGTTTAAATCTGCGTTGTTTAGAGTTGTTGATGACACTCGCCGCATGCCGTCACTAATTGAACTCCAAACTTTTTTCTCGGATGCGGTACGGATTGTTAATGATCGCCCACTCACTACCTTGAGCGACCAACCAAACGACTTGTTGCCCATTTGCCCTTCGTCCTTTTTAGGTCAGGAACTGGCACCAAACACGCCTGTGGGTGGGTTTCATGATAAGGGAGACCTACGTAAGGACTTCTTGTACAATGCTAATATGGCCCATCGTTTCTGGCTTGGTTGGATGCAGGGATACCTTCCGTTGTTGCAAAAGCGAAATAAGTGGAGAACAATTCAACATAACCTACAACCTGGTCAATTAGTTCTTGTGGGAGACTCAGAGGTCCTTTCTCATAGGGGGGCCTACCGCTTAGGTCGTGTTGAAAAACTCCATCCCCAAATTCGCAAAGGAAAAGAAATTGTCCGTCGGGCTACAGTGGCTGTTTTGAGTAAAAAGTTGGGTAAGGATGACCCTGACATTGAATACATTTTACGGGACCTCTCGAAAATCGCCCCTGTGTAAGTTACTTTGGAATATGTGTTTTGCCTTTTGCGTTTCAATTGTTGTGATTTTACTGTATTAAAATACATTATTGCCTTTGAATCGTATATCTCGCCTTTTCGAATGTTATTAATTTTCATTTATTTTTACCTTGAATATGAAGCTCGACGACAGATACGCCTTTCTGATACACGTTAATTTCTATTTATTCATATGCACATATGGTTATATCCCGCATTAAAAACCCGTTGACGTTTCTTTGAGTATTATTATTTCTGCTTATGTTTGTTGGTGCTTTCACTGAATTTGTTTTTGTTGAAACCGAACTGTCTAGGTCTCTGTTTCAAGGGGGCGCTATGTTACAGCACCAACTTTGTGTTCACGAGGTATCGAACCTGAGTACCTGTAACGGCTCTCAGGTCTTTATGATGTTGCGTAATCATTTAGCTTCTTCGTCGATTAGCGACAGAGCGCTTCAAACTGCACTGCAGGTTTTCCGTTGTTATGATGATTGCTCTGAATTCCACCACCTTTTCACGGCTGCTTAAAGCAGTTTCCCCCTTTTTTTTTGTTTCTTTAATTTGTTTGTGGTTCTGACTGGCGTGTCAAGTGTTAGATCAAATCGTGTAACGCCGAAGTAAGACGCGAAATTGCTTTGGTTATTTTCAGTTCATTTTTAGTTGGGAAACCTTCAGTTATTTTTTGCCGCCCTACCGTTATATTGCCTCGCCATTCTGGTCGAGTTTTCAGTTTTACTCTGATTTTAATTCAATAAAGTCTCGTCTGAAAAGTTAAGTGCTTTTAAGAAGAAGTCAGATATACTGCCAGGCGGTGAAGGTCCACTGGCTCCCAGTGGACACCGACAATCTGAATATTCCCGTCGTTGTTAACAGTTAGGCATCAAGTCTTCATAATACCCGTGGTATTGCGCCGAAACTGTAACTTGTGATTATTTCCGCGCGTAACGATATAACTGTTTAATATGTTTTTGCTTTAAATGCTTTGTCTGCTGTAGAAGAAGTGTTGTTCGTGGGATTGTTTCGTAAGGTTGCCTTATGAAATCATGAATTTCTACTCAAGTAATTTCACCGAGTCAAAATTTGTGCTTGTGACGTCACAATCGTTTTAACTGTGGTTTGGTGTGAGTTTTTGCATGTCATGTGATTTCTTTTTTAGTTTCTTTTTCAGAATGTCGTAGAACGTTCTCGAACTTGAATTTAGAGTATAAATAGGCGTGAATTTTCGAGCGTAGTTATTCTAGTGTAGATTTAGTGTGCATAGAGTGAGCAATTTTGTTGTATGCTGAAGGGTATAGCCCTTGCTGTATGGTGTTACTGAAGTGAGCAGTGGTGCTTCTGTTTATTGCAAAGTAGTACGGCGAGTACCGTAGCTAAGTGAGTTTAGTTGGGTCGATTATTATATTCGTTTGGTGAAGAAGGTCTTGGTTTTTTCGTGAGGTCAGATCTAAGAACGATTTAATTCCTACGGTTTGTCGTACAATTCTTATCAATCGTCCTATCAGCGAAGTATTTCGCGACAACGCGACTGAGCGCCTTGGCGGAGCAGCTCTGAATAAGCATGGCATCAGCGGCGACAGTATCCAATTTTTTTGGTCACTTTGCAGCTCCATGTCAACATTATTTCACAAGTGTACATAGCATTTTGCTCGAGTTTATGACTAATTTGAATGAATTTCTATGCTTTCATTGTTTTTTGCATCGTTTTGTGCAGGGATGTGGAAGCGGTCATATTTTGATGGAAGCGGAAGCGCGAAAAATATGCCGCTTCCGCTTCCACATCATTCAAAAAAGCATACTGTAAATAACTTATTAGATATTATATTTTATTAATTTTATCGACATTATTTTGTAATGCTAGCTTCACATGGATGCCAAATCTCACCTTAGGGCATTACTCTTCGCTTAACTCTCAGATAGTACCAACGTAAAATCGTTTTTTCTTTTATTTTTTTCATGTTTTAAAAAGCTCTAAAAGCAATACTTGACTCTTTTCCAATTATAATCATGTCACGAAATAGATGAGTGCTGTCAGGAGCGTATTAAGGGAGGCGTTGTGCCATTCTCCCCCTTCCTCTTGACTTTGTCTGGTAAAAAATTAACAAAATTAATGGTGCCAAGTGACTGAAATATGCCAGACTCTTTTGATGATTTTTGTAGCTTATGGCCAGGGGCGGACCTAGGGGGGTAGGATATGAGGGGTATGCATCCTCACACCAGCCGTTTTGGAAAGTGTTTTTGATGTATACAATTTTTTCATAATTTCGAGCCTCTTCGATAGCAAGAAGTTTTACGCCTTAATCACGCATAAATCGAAAATGCGCGAACAAAATGCATCATATATTTAGCGAAGCACTCAGAATTAGGGTAAAAAAATTAAAACAAAATTTGGTTGAAAATTATTCAAAAAGCACTAAAATAGCCATTAGATCATGTACGTTTTCAAAAATTTTCCGGGGAAGCATGCCCCCGGACCCCCCTACCCCAAAAACCTTTCTTGTTTCTCAATGAGCTTCAAATTAGTTTTGCTGAAAAAATTTCGCTTAAACACAATGTGGAGATTACGCCCCCTCCCACCCTTCAAAAATTCTTGCCATGTCACTGAGTGCTGTGTATCAACATTTTCCTAATGAAAGGAGTAAGTTTCGTAGCAAAGTTGTTGTAAAAGACTCCCAGGATTGTGACTGAACATTGTGACTCAATCATTCCTTTACACTTTTGTTTGCTTTTTGCAAATTATTATCTTAAAAAAAACGCTTGCTAAAGTTTGATCAAGAGCTTTCAGCGTGATGGAAAAAAAGCTACGGTTTACGCTATCGGCTACCAATGCACTGGTAGTATTTTACTGGCAAAGTTTTGGTGAGTATTTTTGGAAGCGGAAGCTGTTTGCAAATATACCGCTTCCACATCCCTGGTTTTGTGTAACAAATATAGTCGTCGTCTCAACCGGTCTAAGGTTCGAACTGTAGACCTCTGCAACCATTAAGCCAGCCAGCCGGCCACACATTGTTACAACGTCGAAATTTTTTGAGAACGCACTTGTGTGGATTTAGCTTGTGATTTACCGTTACTGTCAACGTATTGCACGCTGTTGTAAAAGAAACGATTTTCTTAAAGGATAGTCTTAGTCATCATTACATTTATTTGATTCTTTTGGAAACTTGTTACTGTGGTAAATCGGTAGAAGTAGAATATATAGCCAGTAAGCCGGGAAAGCTTTGTGCTATTTTTTCTTTACCTCGCCTGAAGTAGTTAATTTTGTGGTAATAACGCTAGCAAAAGTGCGTTAGGCTTTCTGTATGTTAAACGACCAAATTTTGTTAAGTTAATGTCAATTTATTGCTCTTAGGATTCAAAATTAACAAATAAATATGCACACACGCAAATAAATACACAGGCACTGCATGGCAATGTCATTACTTTCTACTACAACAATAGTACAACATACGCAGCTCACTGTTTTTGAATTTTGGTGTGTATCACCATGCATTCTTGGCGTTATTAATGGATATTGAATTTGGCATAACCTTTTATAAAACATAGAATCTTGCAAAGTAAAATTACTTTGGGCTGACACATAAGCACAGAAAGCCGCAGCTATTTTTGTAGCACAACGATGGCACAAAAAAAGGTTGAAAAAAACAAAGCTTCAACTCCAAAAGTAACTAATCGCTTCACCAACATCATGTATACCGATATTTAACTATAGTCAGATGCAGTGAAAACTGATGATAAGTAGGCTGCGTGCACATTGCACAAGTGCGTTTCAATTACGCCTACTGCACTGATGTGGTTTCACACGTTGTACAGACAACTATTCACACATTTAATACTGCCTATCACTCAATAATAAAGGCTAATGCATGTAGTTGCAACGCCTAGTCACGTTATTGAAAGCAGCTGACGCCTTGACTAAATATTTGTCTACGCAACCTTTAAAAGTACATTAACGAAATCGCCTAAGACAAAAAGCTAAAACTACCAGTCGCCGATTGCACACTGCCATTTTTTTGTGCATAGTTTTCATCGTCTTTATTTTAATTTGAAGGTTCTCACCACAGGACAATTTGTTGCATTTTTCATATCAAGCAAACGAATTACGAAAGATACTATACTGCAGCCTTAAAATTAATTTTTAAATTCGCAATCAGCCGCCTAAACTGTGCATCCCGCGAAAGTGCATAGACTAGTGAAACCACTATGCTGTATTCGAATGAATTTGATTGACGTAATGACATTCCGAAGCCATAATTAACACGAAAATTAGCGTCATTGATTTGACGTAAAGCGTGGACAGTTGTTCACAATTGCGGCAAATAATGCTTTTTTTAGCACAAAATATTTATATTTTTTTTACTGCATTCTTATCTTTTTCTCCGTACCCGTACAATTTTGCGTTGTCGACAGGCCCGCCGAGAGGGGGGCAGAAGGTGTCACTGTCCGGGGGCCCGGGGATACAGGAGGGCCCGGGGTTCTGAATTGTCAGGTTTGGAATGCAAAATTTATCAGAACAAACCACAACCTGCGGACGCGATGATTTTTTTTTTTGATTTCGCGCCGAAATTTGAACATCTGCGGACGCTATGACCTTATTTTGCTCATCACTAGATGTTGAGCCGAAATTTGAACATCTGCGGAGGCTATGACCCTTTTTTCGCTGATCACTTGATTTTGGGTCGAAATTCGACCATCTGCGGGCGCTATGACCTTTTTTTGCTCATCACGTGATTTTGGGGCACCATTAACCGAAGGGCCCAAATGAAATTTTTGCCCCGGGGCCCGAAATTTCTCACGGCGCCCATGGTTGTCGATTACGCAATCAAATCGCTTTCATAGTTCAGCAAACGCAATAGATATGCTGCTTGAGTGATGCGATTAGATTTTGAGCCAGTTTGCTGCATATTTCACGTATATCACGAAGCATTGCATATGACGTTGATTTGTTTGACGGTCATATACGACAGTCCACTTGTAGTGGTGCAGCAGCTATATGAGAGTGAGAGCTGGGATTGCATACTCTTTTTGCTTGGGTTTCTTGTCTTGTAGTTGCTGTATCATGGCGACATAAGCTTGTACGATGACCGAATTGAAGAATGACGATAACAGCTAATTGAAGATAGCGTTTTGACGCGTGGAAAGATTGCACCGACTAGCTGGATTTCATAGTGTTTATTGAATGTTGGTTTGTGGTTCTAAAAATAGAAAAATAGCAATAGATTTACGCAGTTCCTGCGGTTACTTATTAACTTCCGATAGCAAAGATTTTTCAACTTCATTATGCGTCATTAGACTGATAATTGTTTGCAGACTTGTTGAAGTTATCGACGACATATTATGTGATCAATCAACAATGTTTAGTCCAACCACTGTCACTGCTCTGATGCTTACATTTTTACCCACCATAACACTGTTCATGTCACAATAAAATGAATCCATGGTGGAATTGAAGCAAGGCGAAACAGATTTTTTTTGACAGCGTTGCTTGATGAATCTTTTTTTGAATTCGTAGTTAAAGCTTTTACCTCAATATATGTTTGATGCGTTTCGTTTGTTGCAGTACTTGGTTTGTTTAATAATAATTATATTGGTGTATCTGAACTCTTTGGATTTTGTGCATACATAAGGCAAACTTGGCCACTAAAAGTTACTCTTAACTTACTTAATCGTAAAACCCATCATCATATTCGTCATGTTGATCGCCAGTTGGTGATGTGACTGGATTGTGATTTTCGCTTACGCTGTAATTGAATGCCTGCAACATAAAACGACTTTAAATATTGCTAATTGCAAATCATTATTCACAAATCAGTCGTCTTGAGGTTGTAATACTACCACTCGCTTTCTGTATTTTAGTTACTCGCTGTAATTAATTTATGCCAAAGTGTTTTTTTTTATAAAAGCCCGATTAATTTTGACTATAAGTTTTACAGAACTAATCACACACGACGCAGCTAATCTGTCTTTCCGGTTTAGTTAAACATAGTTATTGTGGTGTGTGTGCACCGATATTGAACTATTAACCGTTAAGGACAAAGTGACACCTTGTTTTTTGCACTCCCATTGCGAGAACTATCAATTTAGCCATAACGAATACTACAGCCAAAATTTGAAACTTTATTTTAATGTAGAATGCTTTGCCATCTTGCACCAAGCGTAGTTGTAGATTCATCACGTGACTTTGTTTTTACATGCTTTTTATGTGGTTTGAGATCATTATGTTCAACAGCAAATCAGTATTAAAATTCACATAGCTTAGGATTCATACCCGATAAAAGAGCCGCTCTTCTTCTCTGTCGTCACTTGGTCTCATGACGAAATTTCCGTTCGCGGTGAAGTGCTCCGAAGGGACCGCTCGTTGCTGCATTACAAACAATTTTTTTAAATTTTTATGTACGGTACTTTATTATTTAGGTCGTGATTGTCGCCTATTATGCTGCTAAAACGATAGGAAATGCTTATTTAAAGTTCACTTTTATACTTATTTGCATAATTATGGTATGGATGAAGACAGCTGAATTTATGTCGTCAACTTACAAGAATTGCAGTGGCTTAATTTTCAATTTTTTTCTTATCTTTGCTGCGTTTCGAGAAGCAATGTGTTCGGTCAAATAACGTAGACGTTGTTCAATAAGATTTCATTGACCTTGTTCTCGCTAATTGTTGATTTTATGATTGTTTATGAATCCAGTCGCAGAAGTTACTGTTTTTCGGTTACTCCTATTTCTATTCACTGAAAAAACATTTAATACTAAACCAACATTAACAGGCGTGGGTGCAGGGTAAGTATAGATGCATTCACTGTTCAACAAAATGGTTTTTGCGTGGAAGGTTTTGATTGATCGTTCACTAGTATTATGTTACTACGCTAGCAAATTTAAAAGCTTTTGCTCAAGAATTACATTTTGTGAGTGGCTTGCAAGTCTTTTGCCTATTTAGCAACTAATTTCGTAGTCGCTGGTGTTTAATTTAACTTACTCGAGATTCCGAATTTGGCTGAGTTCTTTCTCTTCGGGATGCAAGTGCGCCATTTTCCTGCCTTCGAAGTGGCTGCATTTGGTTTTGTAAAGGACTAGTCGGTTCTTGTATTCCATTCTGTAAAAATAATTTGCGCTATTTAAACGCATGGGTGTTTTGTTTAAACATGCTTTGACGCGAGAAACTAAATACGCGAAAAATCATTTGCAACAAAACCGCTACAGCGTTTTTGAAGGTCACGTGATGCGTAAAGAAAATATAAGTACAAAAATTTTACGATCACATGGCAGTAGTGAGGTGGTGTAGGGGTTAGTGTGATGGACTCGCAGGGCAAAGGATCAATGCCCGCCTAGGTTTTGATTTTTTGTCAGCGCATTATACTGAAGTCGCTGTAGCGATTCTGTTGAAAATGATTTTTCGCGTATTTAGCTTCCCGTTACTTTGACATAAGGATTATAACTAGTGTTTACCATACTTTGCATTTGCTCTATAACAACCGCTAATTTGGTATCACGTCTCAGTTTACAGAGTTATACAATTGTTTTTCAACTTTCTTTTAAAAAACGGTGGCATGAAAATTGTGCTTACTGAATTGGATTTGGTTTGTTTGGTTTCTTCTGCATCGCTAGGTTGCGTGATTAATTTGCCTTTTTCGGAATAATTTCGTTCCGTTCGTCGAGATGGCATTTTCACCCAACGTCGTCTTTTTCGGTAAATCTTAAAGTTTTAGTTTCATAAACCATCTGAAAAAAACTAAGATTTTGAAAATATGTAATGACCAAAAATCTAACACCAATATTGACGAAGTAGCAGCTAAACAAATAATCCAAAAATGGATGACCCGTATCTCAATTATGCTCCGTCATCTAGCAGTCAGGTCACGTATTCGGTCGCCTGATGATAGAAAGCAGATTGCAACCCGGCATGAACTTCGGTATCTACTATAATCAACTACGACCCTTGAAAATGAAGAAAAGCATAAAATCACCAAGAATTACAAATTTGGTTAGGATCTAAAATGGCAGAAGAATTTACAGGTAGATTTATGATTTGGTTTTGTAGCAAGGTGTAATTCATAGGATAGTCATTTTTTGCACTCGCTACAAGACTTCTAGTATAATCCGATTTCTTTTTCAATTTTTTGGATCTCAAATAAATTAATGTAAATTCTTTAACACTTTAAGCTAGCTTAGTTACTGATACTCTAGACATTTTTTATACTTACTGAAGTGAAAAGAGCTTCGCGTCAAATCAGGGCGCTGTCAGTAAAAAATTAAAGTGATACTACAAAAGTTTTAACCGAAACAGACTAAAAAAACAATGAGAATTTATTTTCATGTTATTCAGCATAGCCTATTATGTTATCACAGAATTGAAAAACCTTAAAAATTTATAAAAATAAGTCTAGCAAAATGTTTGTAAATTTACATAAGTCTACCGGTTGATTTCGTTTTTTGTATGATTTTCTGCATTAAACTTCATTTTCATTTCTAAGCTAAAAGTTTTTCAACTCGAGAAATCTGTCAGCTAGTCAGCTACAAGCAAGATATTTGAAGAGCGCACGTTGTTGAATGAAGCGTGTGGTTTACGCGTGTTTACTAGGCCTATGTCTGTTTTGAAAAGCACGCTTCAGCGCATATGGTTTTGTAAAACTTTTTATGGAACACCGCATGAACCTATGTTTCTTTGATTAATCACTGAAGAAAAATTTTAATTTTATTTGAAACATATTGGTTGCTAGTGTTTCATGGTTTGCCGTAATATTTGAATAATTTTGGTTGACCAGTTTTAATTGCTAACTAGTTGCTTCTCAAAGACGATCAGATTTAAATTAAAGAAAAAATTAATTAAGTTTTATAATAATTAATTTTTATTTAATTTTAAAAAAAATATTTTTAATTAAAAATTAAGTTAGATTTAATTCTTATAAATAAAAGAGAAATTAGTAATGTACCAGTAGTTAATTAATTATCTTTTTTTTTAGCTAAAGAACCGAGCAAGTTGCAGTTAACTAGCTGGAGGAAGTCGCCTACCTCTGAAGTTCAAGACATTGGTGCAGATTTAGAGAGGTGGGTAAATCCGTGTGCGAATGTTTCTAACTTGCTGTGACTAACCATGAACCCTGCAACCAGCATAGCTATAATTTTTGCTTATGATCAAACTCGTTTTGACTACCGATATAATATTTCTCAAAACATAAGGCTTGCTGATGTGAAGATATGAGACAAACATTTGCAAAGACTTTCGTGCATTTCTACATCGATAATATGCTCAAATTTCTCCGGACATAAGTTCTTCTCTCCGGTATGCTGTCAGCTACAAGACCGAACGATTCCCCTAGTCTTTTTGATCGAGCATATTTGCTCTGAAAACGCTTCAGCCGCCTGGGTTTTCTCGTAATTTTTTCCGCTGATGTAGTAAGGTAATTAAAAAATAGCTGTTGCTTATCGACATAATATTGAAATACTCTTTTGACTCGTGCAATACGATTTCACTCGCAATAATCACCATTTGAGTGTCCAAGGCTGACTGATACTTTTATGACAGTGTAGTAACTATTTAATACGCTCTTTGACAAGACTGCAGATAATTTAAAATTACTGTTTCTTGCGATAACAAACCACTTCACTGCTGTTCTAACGGTTTCCAACGTTACATTCGCTGACCTAACCCTGCACGTTGCATGCACAGCCTCGCCTCATGTGACCGAGTAAATGTGCCTGAAGATGAGCGCTTGTTATATAAAAAAGAGAACGTAGCGTCAGGTAGCGTGCGTGAAAAGAGAGAACGTAGGTTACGCACGTGATCTCATTTTTACGCATGAGTAGTTATAGATCGCTTTCAGCAAATTACATAACGCCCGAGTTGGTCTTACGAATTTGCTAATAAAACTGATCCCAATTACGTGAAGGTTAGTTTTAAAAACATTTGTAAAAAAACTTTTAGTGATTACGCAGCAAAAACTGATCTAAATAACGCGAAGGATAGTTTTAATGATTAGGTAGCCTACTGGCCAATAGGCTAGCTGTATGTAGGCTATAGCATGGGTTATATATAAGACACCCCTAGTTGGACACAAACTGCATTTAGTGATAGACTAGAGCTTTAGTCTAAACTTCATTTCAAATCGAAATTGATTTCTATAATTAAGAGTTCTTCTGCAATATTTTCAGGAATTTAATTCAAGTTGACTGCGATATTTTCTCGAATGCGAAACATTAAGCGTATTTACATGGAGCACTATTAGTCGATTTATGACGTCACAGATGTCGACTTATTTTTAGGAGAAGTTAGTATGAGGCACCAACACTACTTATTTACATGGGAGTTCTGCTATCCGTTGCTAATGGCAACCTGGGACGCTAAATGTCAAGCAATTGTTCAAACAAAAATAAGTCATCACTTGAACTTCGTTCGCAGTACTCTGAAGCACGTAAGGCGACAGCCACAAAAGTTAAACTGTCTAAGGAAAGGGCCTGGAAGGAATTTGGAGAAAGGTTAGACGATGATTTCAAAACGGCAAACAAAGTGTTCTGGCAGACCATTCGCCGTTTGCGTGGAAAAAGATCTCGAGCCGCTCTCTTTATCGAAGATTCGAATGGTGTGACTCTGAAAGATCAAGGTGCTATTTTGAATCGGTGGAGAGACTACTTTAGTGATCTTTTAAACCCAGTTGATGCTACATCGATACAAATTCACGAGGAACAGGTTGGGGAAGATATTCAGATAACCGAAGCAGATGTGAATGCAGTAATCAAATCATTGAGAACTGGAAAAGCACCTGGTGAGGATGATATCAGACCTGAAATGTTAAAAGCAATGAACATATATGGTGTTCGTTGGCTGACTCGTGTTTGTAAGGTGGCGTGTAGTACTGGGCAAGCACCAAAGCAATGGCAAACTAGTGTGATAATACCTATCCACAAGAAAGGAGACAAGAGAAAATGCACCAATTATAGGGGCATATCTCTCATCACTCATCAGTGTCCCGGGTAAGGTCTATGCCAAATGCCTTGAAAAGAAATGCCGTGAAATAGTCGAGCCTAAACTAACGGATGCTCAGTGTGGCTTTCGTCCTGGCCGAAGCACAATGGATCAGATCTTTGCCTTGCATCAAATCTTTGAGAAGTCGTGGGAATATGCAAAAGAGGTCAATGCATGTTTTGTTGATCTTGAAAAAGCATATGATCGCATTCCTAGAGACAAGCTTTGGGCGGTGTTGTTGCAGTATGGCATTGATGGCCAGTTACTAACTGCCATTAAGTCGCTGTACGTGCATTTCGAGATCTGTGTTCGTGTGAACAGTGCAACGACGAAACCTTTCAGAGTAAGTGTGGGACTACGGCAAGGCTGCTCTCTTTCACCTATTCTGTTCCTTATTTATATGGATAGAATAGTTAAGAAAAGTGAGTCTTGTGGCGGAGGAAAGATCGGTGAATGCACTGTACAACGTCTGTTATTTGCAGATGATCTTGTGCTACTCGACTCTACCCAAAATGGTCTCCAGCAAGCTCTTGACAGGTTTTCGGATGCATGCTCTGTTGCCGGAATGAAAATCAGTTCAACAAAAACAGAAACCATGTGCCTGTCCAGACAACCAAAGCAGTGCTCTCTCCAAATTGATGGAGTACCACTAAAACAGTCAGAGAATTTCAAGTACCTCGGCGTCTCATTCACAAGTGACGGCAGACAAAATAGCGAATTGGATATCCGCATCGGAAAAGCAAGTGCAGTAATGCGCCAGCTCCACCGATCTGTGGTACTGAAACGGGAGCTTTGCACCAAGGCAAAGCTATCCATTTTCAGATCGGTGTATGTTCCTATTTTGACTTATGGCCATGAGTGTTGGATCATGAATGAGAAAGTGAGGTCTCGAGTTCAAGCAGCCGAAATGGGATTCTTGCGAAGAATTAGCGGTTTGACCTTGTTGGACAAGGTTAAAAGTGCAGATATTCGTGAATCTCTAAACATCGAAGCGCTGCTTCTCCGACTAGAAAGATCGCAACTGCGTTGGTATGGACATGTGACACGAATGTCCCAGGAAAGAACAGCCAAAAAACTGCTCTGTTCAACACCGATTGGTCGAGGGCCTAGAGGCCGTTTCAGAACTCGGTGGCGAAATTACGTAGAAGATCTTAGTTGGTCTCGCCTTGGCATCCCAGCAGAGCATCCATCCTTTGTTGCAGAGGATCGAGATGCTTGGAGGCTCCAACTTGAGCTGCTGCCCCCGCGACCCCCAAGGATAAGCGGGTCCAGAAAATTGATTGATTGATTGTTCAAACAAGATTACAGCCTACGTGTGCTGGTCGACTTGTTCAGCTTTTTGCATTGTTGTTGAGCTGACTACTGGTACCGGTACATGCAAAAAGCCACAAGCCTGATAAGGGGGAGAGGTAGGCTTACCATACGTCCTTCTTTTTAAAAAAAATAATTTGTCCTCCGAGGAAGTTAAAAAATGCCCAAATGTCCTTTTTTTTGGCATTTTGAAACAGCGAAAACATGACAGAGCTTGCCTACACGAAAATTTTGGAATGTTTCAGCTGAAACTACGGCCTGCGGACGTGATGACCTTTTTTGCTCTTTACTTGATTTTGTGTGGAAAATTGGACATCTCCGGACTTGATCACCTTTAAAGAACCTGTCCTTCTTTTGCGCAGTGAAAATATGGCAACCCTATGGAGAGATAAACTGAAAACGCTAGAACGCTGTCATAAAAAAGAGGTGTTTAAATTTGCCCCCAAAACCCTTGAGCGTTCAGTACTTCTTTGTCTCTTATTGCGATATTAGCTTTCTTCAACTAATAAATAGGCCCAATAACGTTACAAAACTTGAAAACAATGCATGGGAGAATAGTAGGTAGCCTGGTTGATTATGATAAAAGCCTGCGTAGATTTAATTGCATGCATGGAGGATTTCGAAGCTGTGGGGGATCATCGACTATTGGAATTTTTAAACAAGGCCGTGGATCTATCTCAATCATTTAAATTTTGCTATTACTGCGCTGAGCACGTAAAACGGTTATGCGGGGGTTTTCGCTGTTAAGTCTGATTCACACTGGCGTCGTTATCGCGTCATATGACGCTGCTGACGGGTATGGGGCGCCGTGTGTAAAGCTATGCAATACAAAATTTTGCATCATTTTTTTGGTTAATTTTGGTTAAATTACATGCAATATCATATATTGTTGCAATTTATGTATATTGCTGCAATATGTGTTAAATTGTTGCAATTTATGTATATTGCTGCAATTTGTGTAAATTGTTGCAATTTATCTATATTGCAAAAAAACACTTAAATCGCCTTTTAATTGCCATGGTGATACGCTTACAAAAACAGTCAGTGTTGCCCTTTCCCTTTTTCCATGAACTCATGTAGTGTACTGGCCTGAGGCGCTGTTGTACTGACTGTGCAGTGTGCGCTTATGCTGTATGGCTGAAACATGTCAGATTACAGTAACTTCTGTGATCTGTCCACAGAAAGCAGGTAGGCTACATCCTGACATCAGCAGATCAGCACACCGATACACCAGTAGCCAGTTACATACGGTAAACTGTAAAATTAAAAATGTCAAACTAGTCTACAGATATTTTGTAACTGAACGAACCCTAACTAAATTTAACCCTCACTGAACCTAATTCTAATCTAAACCAACTGGACCTGGGAGCTGATACTAGTTGTTACCCCTATACCGGTAGTCTAGTCTAGTCTAGCTGCTGGTATTCCAAAGGATACCGGTACCAGTAGCTTAACAATAGTAGCTTAAATGATTCATTTAACCAGTAGCTTAAATGTTTCAGCCAAACCAATAAGCGCACACTGCACAGTCAGTACAACAGCGCCTCAGGCCAGTACACTACATGAGTTCATTGAAAAAGGGAAAGGGCAACACTGACTGTTTTAGTTAGCATATCACCATGGCAATTAAAAGCCGATTTAAAGTTTTTTTTGCAATATACAGTAGATAAATTGCAACAATTTACACAAATTGCAGCAATATACATAAATTGCAACAATTTAACACATATTGCAGCAATATACATAAATTGCAACAATATATGATATTGCACGTATTTATCCAAAAAAATGATGCAAAATTTTATATTGCGTAGCTTTACACACGGCGCCCCATAGACGCGATAACGACGCGTTAGCAACGACAGCCCGACGGAAAAACTTGCTTTGAACGACGTCCCGACGAAGTAGAACCGAGTTCTACTTTATCGTTGTCGTTCGGCGCGTCGGGAGCGCTTTGGCTTGGTTTTGTCGAATAATTTTCGGATGCATTTGTGATTTTGGCTTCAAAACTTGATTTATTTTTATTTCGAGAGGGTTTTTCAAATTTTTTCGTAGAAATTGCTGAAATATTATTCCTACAATAACTGAAAAGAAATGAATAACCCAGCATCAGTTTGCATTGTATTAAAATGTGAATTATAGTCGGTAGGCTAATTTTCCTTTAATTTAAAATAATTAATAAAGCCAGAAAATTGTGCGGTAATTAAACTTTCGAAAGTTTCCAACAGCCATGCCGAATTTTCGTTTACTTTTTTATCAGTACACTAGCCAACTCTTAAATTACAGCATCTGCAAAGGTTATGTGTGCTGGGCTGCTGGCTAATGTAGCTTTAAATTCGACGGTAATCAGAGTAAGCCCAGCAGAGTAAATTTTGCAAACTGTCCATCTTGGACCCTCTAGAAACCGGCGAAAATTAGTCCAGCTGCAAATTAAACTAGACTAGACTAGAAGAGATTTTGCGAATATATTACAACCAATTTCGTTTTGACTGTAACAAAAGTCTCGTCAGCCTTGCTACGCACAGCCAATCCAGGCTAAACTCATTCCAGACTGTAAAAACTCTTTTTTGCAACGACTGTAAAGACTCTTTTTTGCAACAACTGTAAAGACTCTTTAAACTGTAAAGACTCTAAAGACTCTTTTTTGCAACAAGGCTGACGAGACTTTTCCTATAGCCGAAACATTAATTTGTCCTTGCAAATTTCTCATCTAACTCAATTTCGTTTTGTTTGTAGCTGTTAACTGAAAAGAAACAAATATTTGTAGTTTTAAATGGTGCAATAGAACTTACTAGACAATATCGGGGTTTTCTGCCGGTACCAGTGCCGATCTGCGACTGCTAATCAGCTAGCAGTGCGAATGCCGCTATGCGTATCCCTTGGAAACGATCGTATCGCGCGCGGTGTGCATTGCTAGCTGATACAGCGTCGTGCCATCTTCTCAGACTGACATTTCAAAATCGTTAAGCGCTTGGAAATTTCCAATCGTTGTCGCGTCGTTTGCCAGTGTGAATCCGGCTTTAGCCTAAACGTCGCTATATCGTCGTCACAAAAAGGGTTTAAATTTTCACACAAAAAATGTCACGTAATGTTTGAATGTTCCACAAGCTTACAGTTTTTCGCAATCTGTTCTCGTTGCTTTTCGTACAGTATTATTAAATAAAACACGCATTATCCAATTTGGCGGAGTTGAAAGAAATATCAACAAGGCAACTCTTCTATAGTTCATACAACCAAAACCAGTCGCTTTCGACTTTCTCACTCGATACATTATTCAAAATTCACGTCAATAACCAAAAATAAAAACCATCTATATACAAAACTAAAAATAAAAAGTTGGTACCATCTAAAATAAAAACCATCTAACATAAAGCTATCTAAAATCTAAAACAAAAATTAAAATTAATAGTAGATCTAAAATCTTAAGTATGAATTGCAAGTAGAGCTTCTTCTTGCGTATGAGGGAGCTTTTCACGTTGTTAAATCCAGGCGCAGCAGTCATTGAATTGTGTTGTCATCCGGCTCTGTTAGGTTCAAATCCTCACGTGGTCAATAGATTGGACAGTGGCGTAGAATGTGTTGTGCAGTCTGAAGCTCCAGTCCTCTTGTACGATATGGTGAGTCGGATAAGCCCCGTGTGTGCATGTTGCTGTTAAACCTGCCCACTCCAGTGCGAAAACGATTATTATCTCTAACTCTGTCCACATATTGACACAATTTAGATTTCAAAAAGCTGACAAAACTCATACGCTGTACACCAAGCAGCTCTGAAACGGAGTGGTAGAGCAGAGCTTATTGTCTCCAACTTTGTCAACTATTTTAGGGGGTGCGATTTGGAAAAGCTGACGGGGCAGAGTCTAAACGCGGTTCAATTTCAAAAAACATTTGTATTTCCTAATATTTTACCCTAAGGCAAAAATCTAACAGCACCCAGGCAAGTTGAAATTAAAAAATTGCCCAAAAAGGAGGCACCCTATTGTGCAGTGCGCTGAGTTTTGTGAATTTATTTCGACTTGACAGACTTCTCCAGTCCTGAGCTTTTTCTAGCCGTCGTTCCTACACGTGTCATCATGTTTGTTTAACGACGCAGCACTTACTCTGAGGTTGAAAAAAAAAAGCTTAGAACAACAACAACGCTTATTATGTAAATAATACCAGTGGCTGTGTTTGCCTTTTTAGGATTTCTATTGTCGTATCAAACCTTTTTATGGTTGAACCAAAATTACTTATGTCGACACGATGCTACGCGATTTGCAATTTTGCTTGAGCAAAACGGGAAGATTAAAGCGAAGTAAAATCATTATTGTGGCGTGATGTAGCGACAGAGTTGTGACGCGTTGATAAAAACCTAAACATAATATTCGAAATGTCATCTGTATAGATGGGCAAGTTAATGCAAAACGTTAGCTTCGTTAACCATTACTTCGTTAACACAATTATGTACTTCCGTTAACGTCAATTCGTTAAATTTAGCTCCAATTAACGGAAGTTAGTTAAATTCGTTTAATCGTTACTTTTGAGTTAAAACGGCATTTCTTTTTACAAATAAGCTTAAAGTTTTTTAATATCAATGTTTGCGTAAGCATTAAAGCAATTTTTCTGCTCACAAGCAATATGTTTTGTTGTTTTTATCTCGCTTTTTGACCTCACTGGTCGTATTTTGCTAGTCAATCGATGTCAAACTTAACCAACAATAAGAGAAATAAGCGTTTACAAAAATTTAACGGAAGTTATCACGCATTAACGGAAGTTAATCAAATCCGTTAATTTCAAAAAGAAATTTAACGAATTAACTAGTTAATGAAAAAGTTAGCTTCGTTATTAACGAATTACCGATTAACGAAATTGTGCCCACCTCTGGTCATCTGTATTTGTCGAATTAAAAGATTGAGAAACATAAATAGGAGATTGGAAATATCTGATCATAAACTGATGAAAACAACTAAAATTTTCAAAATCAACTATTAACTTTAGTTTGGATGTTTGGTGAAAAATCATTTGTTTTTTGGTAATGCGCATTGAAACTGTTTCTACATTTAAATTATGGAGAAAGTTGCGTTGTATTTGTTTTTTTTTTTAACGTAGATGTGTGATTTTCTCAGATGCACAGAAAATCATTTTTGGATTAAAGAATGTTCATTTTGTCTCCTTCGTTGCCATGCAAAAATTCACAAGAAATTGCTCTTCGAAAATGTGTTGCTACTGTTTTCAAAATCTGATAGATTTTTTTTTCAAGCCGCAGAATAGGTTTTTATGTTAGTGAAGTATGCTCATCATGGAAGATGGCCTGTGTGCGCATCGAACCCACAAAAACAGCTCCGGAGCCCAATGTGCCAACCACTCGGGCAGTTCCATGTGCAAAATCTGATAGATTCTATAAGACTGGTATATTTTTGAGAATAGGGGGAATGTGCTGTAGTAGTAGGTTAAGAGCTTTCACTTGGAGCTGAAAGACTGGGGTTTTATTCACGGTCGATCACTCTGAAGACTTAAAAGGCAGTTTTCGCAACTTCCTCGCCCGGCGCTCAACACTAGTGAGAAGTGCAAAACGTTAATATTATCCATGTTGTTTGTCTTGTATGTTCACTGATAGCATTCGATCATGCATGATCAGAAAGATCGTCATTCTGCTCGCCGTGTTGCAACAAAGTATGTAACAAATGGCGGAGTGGCGGGGCGTATTTCCACGGTTTAGCACCTGGACAACACAGCTCTGAAGAGACGTCGCAGTGGTGGAGGGCCGTTGGCGATGATGTGCCCGACTTAACCATCCCGGGAATCGAACCCCAGATCTTCTGCATCAATAGCAATGCGCTTAAAAACTGAGCTAAGTAGCCTGACTATACAGTATTTTAACTACTTTCTCAACATTTGGTTCAACTGTACGTGTGCGGGTCTAATCATGTGACAGCAATTTTAATTAAATTTAAATGGTCACACATCCATTATTCCAGTCAATCTTAAATGCGATTTTACAGCAAAAATAGATCGGTGTCAAATCGTGAATCTAGTAAGCTGTGTGAGGGCGTTGCCGTTGGTTTCTTTGTTGCAACAATGTGGAAGTAACTTTTCAAAATCTATTTTAAAAAGTCACTCCGATAGCTTCTCAATGACGTCGGGTGACGAAAAGGTGCGCACCAAGACTGCGTAATTTCTCGAGTGTCATTAGTATTTGATCTGTGTCATCGTTGGTCCTTTTTGGAAATCGTAAATTAATCTTTAGTGGATTTAGCTCGGGTGTTTTTTGCCAAAAAATGTTGCTATTTCGCGGAAATAAAAAGTGGTTTTGTTCCAGCTTTACAGTGAGGTACTTCAAAAGTTAGTGAAAGTATTTCCCGATTGCACTTTGTGTAGTATAGTTGTCGCACTGATGATTTCGTCAATAAAGGTTCCAGCATTTACTAAACCCACTGGTTTGTTCACCACTTGGGTACCCGATAAAAAATATGTCGCAGTAATGATTGAAAAATATGTTTCAGGATGAATTTGACAAAGATGTATCAGCTCCTCTTCTTGCCTCACAAGCTTGCTCGTTGATCATTTCAACCAAGTTACACTAAAGCCTTCTTCGTTCGATTTAAATGACGAGTAAGTCTCGTAATTTCAAACTTTTCAATGACTTCAGCACAGATTGCCGAGTGTACAGAGCGTTTGCCTGTGGAGCTGTGGACTTTGGTGTGATTCCAAGTCTGGTCAAATCAATCACTTTACAGCTTCCCTGTTTCATCCTCAGCATTAAAGAAACAATATGGAGAACAAGTCAGCAACGGGAAACGCACTTGGCTAAATTCCCTCGTTTTTGCGTGGTAGGCAGGTCGTAAGTTCTATTTTTAGGGGGTCTGCTGCTAGAAGACGATTTGTCACTCGCAGCCTCCTAATAAGTAGGCCTGAATTCATTAAATTTCAATTTTGTTTTACTTTGTTCTACGTTTTGCCGCTCGAAGAAATAAATTACTACTACTACTAGTAAGCGAGCTCTCTCTCGTTACAAGGGGATGAATGTGGAACTGAACAAAAAATAAAACGATCATTGGTATCCTTTTGTCTTGGCTCCAAATATCAATTTCTCAGACAAATTTCATCTCATTACAAAGTGATTGCATGATATTGCTTGAAGTCGAAACGCGAATATCATATAGTTGCAATCAGGGTTTTCTACTTGAAATATTCCGAAATGTAGACAAAGTCTAAAAATATCACCACTTAATTCCTAGACTTTTCACGTATTACGTTGCGGAGTTTTATGAACTCGAAAAAACTATTCTTAGAATAAAAAGTTCACTTTTACAATGTAAGACCATTGTTACTGTATTGTCCGTACTTTAGTTTTTGATAGAGTAAATAAGTACTCTAATAATTCCTTGGATTGGTTTGTCCACCGAAATCACGTAGAATTATTTGTGAAATTGTGGTTATTTATCTGTTTTATCTTTAGGTACTTAGAGAGTTGTATCGAAAAACCTTTGTATGTCGTGTTTCGCAATGTGTGTACCAATAATAAAGACGATGATTCCTTCAGTGTCTTGTTGTCTCTGTAATCGAAAATGTACGGACTTCAACAGAGACTGGGATATCACCTCTTGTTTTTTCTAGCAGTTCGGCAAGTGTGACGTGGTGGTTTAAGACATCGCTACCGGCGCGGGAGGTCTGGGGTTCAATTCCGGTGCTGGTCAAATCGGATACAGTGTCGCCAACGGCTCGCCGCCGTTGCGACGTTTCTTCGAAACTGTGTTGCCCAGGCGCTAAGCCGCGTGGATGAGCTTCGCCATTCGTTACACGCTTCGACGTAATACCGCTGATGCAATAAAGATTTGATTTTTATTTACTTTGGTGTGGCAAGTGAAAATTGCAATACCTTTAAAAATGCTTCTTGTTATAACCCGCGGCTAAGTTCTTTAGGCTTGTCCACTAGGAACTAGTGAATCTTCACTTCCCTGACTTCCTGCAAGAACCACTCAGACTTTCTAAACAATAGTAATATTGATTTCAAGTTTTGACGTAGAAAGTAACAATCTGAGCAGCACGTACTGTAGTGGTGTGCTATCAGGGAAGCAAAAAATAACTGAAACTTAACCCGGCAAAAAACAGATAACTAAAAGCTTGAAACAAAATATAGAACTAAAATCGTGTTTAAAAAGAACGTCCTTCCATCGATGGTTCCAAAATTGCTCTAACCAACAAGCAATACTCACCAAAGACCATTGTGTGAGGTCAAAGGTGATTAGCTTGCAAGCAGCCGGGGACGCGAAGTAGTAATAATTCAAAAAATAAACAAGCAACTGTCAGCTGACATGATTTCAGCACGATTGCGTAATTACAAAAAACAAACGTGTGGCGCAATGGCGTGATACGGGCGAACAACAGGTGAACAACGGCAAATTATAAAAGGTGGACTACGGTTCGAAACTTTATGAGGTCTTGCTTAGACTTGAGTCAACAATTGTAGTCGATGCGAAACACTTCTGTTTGAGTGCATGAAACATTGAACGCGTGACTACGGGCTATAAAGTCAACATAGAGCACACGCTTTACGTTTTTTGTTTGTCAGTTATGATGTGCTGACCTCATGCTGCTGAATTTCCTGATCAATGTTATGAGCAGGACCGGATTAAGGGTTTCTGAGGCCTGGGGCTATTTGGTAGTCAGGGGCCTGTTTTGTCCCCGTCAGTCCTAGACCTGCTGAAATATGTAACCTACATACCAGTATTAAACACATTCAAAAAACAAATTTTCTGAACCTATTTTGCACGTACAAAGCTTTAGAAGATGTCATACCGCAGAGCCCCAATTTCCGCAAATACGCTTTCTATTTGTTGTTTTGTAAGTGATTCTACGATTAGTTTTCCCCAAGCCATGCAAAGTTTGCGTCAACCTCCTTCACAGCCTCTATTTCAGGGATGGCAAACCATTGACCCGCGGATCACCTAGTGACCCACTTGTAGTTTCAAAAATATTACGAAGAAAACGGCAACGAACATTAACGTAGTGAAGAAAAGCTTATCTTTCCATACTGCGGCATTGAAGACGGGAAGCTGGGTATTTTTGAGGTGAAGATCCTTTTTTTTGTTCTTTGCACAGATTTCGGAAGAACTTGGGTTCAAGCCCCTCGTTAATATGATTACATCCACAACCCCCGTTTTTTCTTGTTTCGGTCTACGACCTTAAATTTGATCCACCAATTAAAAAGGTTTGCCATCCCTGCTCTATTTCGTATCCTAACGTCATTTTACGAAAATTCGTACGGCATTTTGTGTGAAACCATAAGTCTATGGTGAAACCATCTTTAATTTACGCTGCTGTCTATGAATTATGCAACGAAATAATCATAAATTAATGACTCGCTAAAACGACGACATTTCTTCGGAGCTGCGTTGCCCTGCAGGCTCTATGTCACGTAGATGGACCCCCGCTACATGTATCACCCTTCCGCGTAATCTTGAGTTAATGAAGATTTAGATCAGGGTTGGGGAACCTGCGGCCCGCTTAAGTTTTGAATGTGGCCCGCGTCAGAACTTTAATTGTTAAGTGTACAACAAAATGGTGGAATATAAAACATTAAGATTTCTTAAAAACTGCGTCACATTTAACTACATGCTATATATTTATAGCATAAAAAACGCGCAAAAGTCTCTGATTTTACGAAAAAAAAACAGCTCAGCATGAATGTTGTTAAATTTGCGACGAAATATTGTGCCTTTTTAAAGCGAAATTTAACAATTAAAAGTAAATGTGGCCCGCTGAAAATATTATGCAATTAATGTGGCCCGCTGTGCTTTACCGGTTCTGCACCCCTGATTTAGATTGATTTCCTTCTAGTTACAGGATAGAACGTTACATCACACACTGTAACCGATGCTGGGCTATTGATAGTATTTGATTGTGATTTGTTTCAAAATTTACACAGCAATGAACATTCATATCAATCATCATTTTATTTATTCAGTTTGAATTCTGTTTCGAAAACCGTTAAATTCGTTGTACAATATGCTGCAGAACGATCATATTGCGTCGGAATGTTTTTATATACATTGTTTGGCATTTTTTTGCTTCCTGCAATTTTGACCCAAAACATAGAGAGATTTGATTTGTTAGGAGGGGCTGGAATAATTTCAAAGCTGGCTTCTGGACCCTGTTTCCTGCTCCGATGAATGCCTCAGCCGTTGGGCTGGTAACGCAATACTGGTCCGAATCTCGCAACGTAAAGTATGTCCAAATCTCACAAACTCGTAATCAGTCTTCTTGGATTTCGTTTACTTGCCGCAGATCTTGTGATTTAAATTCAAGAGCAAAATCGTTGAAACTTTTGGCGTTGATACAATCTTGAATCACTCACTTAGCCCTAACCTAAACTGGATAGATTAGGCCTATAAAGATTGGTAATTCGTATTCAACTTTAAAATAAAATAGTTGATTGATGAAAAAATCACTTAGTTGTTCATAATAAGTTGTAATCGAGAGGCCTATTTTGGTCGGTGGGCCTGGGGCTGCAACCCCATCAGCCCCCGCCTTAATCCGGCCCTGGTTATGAGCCCAAAGTGTGCAATAAGGTTGATGTTACATCATCTTGATCTTGAGGATTTAAATAAATGAAACCATTTCCACAATCTCAAATACCATTATGTGTGGAATGGTGCCTAAGTCATACCGCAATTTTATGCCAAAAACAGCAAAGTAGTTCACTACATTCTCTTGTTTTTGAAAAAAATCCCTTTTGGCAAAGTCTATTTTTCCAGCGGTAAGATTACATTGGTCAATCACCAAACAGAAACATGTCCCTTTAAGAACTTTTTTATGCTATTTCAGTAGTATTTTTGGCTATTAGTTTTCCTTGCAATGTGTTTGAAACGTTAATGTCACGTAATTGATGTATATTTGCAATATTTCAGCGAAAAATCATTAAACAAGGGCTTGATTTTCTTAGCTTGTTGCTACACAATGACTAAATTAATCACGCCCATCATGGTTCTTGGAAACATGAGCTTTCTGAAAGCACTATTATGATTTGCTTTTTCCGATTATGCAATTTTTCTCATCCTGCTTGTTGGAAGGAAATGTTTACTTCACGGAAATTTAGCTGTGTCGTTAAACTTTCAATATATTTCAACCATCACAAGACATATATGGAAGTACCATGTTCAACAAGTGGTACTCAAGTCTTGTAGACGCTCTGCATACACGCTCAATCGCATATATTTTAATGATAGTTTGTATTGCGTGTCATTAATTTTATCAAGTCGACTCATGTTTTCTTGCATAAGCTGTACGGGTTAGTGTGATTTTAAGCTCAGTTGTGAAGCATGTAGCTAGTGGTGTGGGAGGTCTGGGGTTCGGTTCCCGGGCCAGTCAAATCGGACACAGTGTTAACAGTTCGCCGCTGCTGCGACGTTTCTGTGTTGCCCAAGCGCTAAGCGGTGGAGATGGGCTCACCACTCATTACACGCTTCGGCGTGATATCACGATTGTAATGGAGATCTAATTTTTTTTTTATACAAGTACCATTATCAGCATGTAAGCAAAGTCATGTTTAGATACATTCTCCTCCAAAAAATCAAATCTTCATTGCACTCGCAGTATTGCGCCGAAGCGTGTCTTGGGTAGCAGAGCCCATCTCCGCGGCTAAGCGTCTGCACTGTAAATCAAATTGGGTAACGTAGACCCAAAAAACTTGGGTTATCATTTTGGGCTCGAAGGCTGAGAAACCCAATTTGCCAACTTGGGTAATAACGACCCAATTTACAAAGTTGGGTTTGTTAACCCAATATCCATAACCCAAGTACAGTGGGTAACTTGACCCAAACTACAAACTTGGGTCTTTAAACCTAATTGCAAATTTTGGGCTCGAAGGCTGAGAAACCCAATTTGTCAACTTGGGTAATAACGACCCAAATTTTTAATTTGGGTGTTTAACCTTAAATCTTGTAGATCAAGAAAATTGGGTAATTAATACCCAAGCTGAAAATTTGGGCGCTTTGTCCCAAAAGCTTTTAGCTAAGGAAAAAAGCCCAATTTTCAGATTTGGGTTTTCCGATTAATATTTGTGAATGCGTTTTTGCTTAACTCGTAATCACAACAGTCGTCATAATCACTTAGTAATGGAGGGTTCACAAGAAATGCACAACAAAATATTGCAATAATGCTTTATATTGTCAAAAGAAATAGGTACAAATTAAATGTTCAACAAATAACAGCATTGATTATTTGAACATGTTTAGGTTCACATATGAAGCGATTATAAATAAAACTGATCCAAACGATGTAAATATTATGCGATTATGACCTCAATTTAAATGAGAATTGCAAGTAACCAATTCCTGCAAGCACAAATAGAAATCTGCCTCAACCATATGCAAACCCAAGCATTTTTAACTCACAAATGTATGTAAAAAAATAAACAATCATAGATACGGAGCAGTTACAGTATGCTACTCAAAGAATAAAAAATGAAGTGCATACGCAGAGACAATACAAAATAATGCTTTTGCAAAGATACAAAATAATGAAGTATTATGATACATAAAATTAATTAATTTCAGTTATTATCAACAATTTACTGTGCACTTTAAGTGCAAACTATTGTGCGCTCACAAAAACAAGGTTAGCAGCAATCAAGTTTAACAAGATGTTAAAAGGCAATTACAGTAGCGCTCAACCATAACCAAGAGCTTGTGTCACGAAGGTTTCGACTATGCCTAATTATATTTACGTTATGTCAGTCAGATATTTCGCTGAAGCAAAATTATGTCAATAAGCAACCAGCCACAGTCATGATGTTGCATAAAAACTAACCAAACAAAATAGGCTAAAAAAACATGACACCCATACGTTAGAATAGAAATCAGGAAACAAAGACGGGCAAACAATGTTTAGTGCAAATGTTATACAATCGGTAAGCAGCAACACACTTCTTTGGAATAAATTCGACAAGTTATCAGTTCAAAGTTTTCCCCCTAAAACGTCTGTTTTCGCATATTATGCATCTGAGAAGTTTTTATTTTACCATTTGTCTCAATTGTTTTTTCCGTTCGCTTTCATTCAAGCCTTTTGTGCTATTCAGGACGCATTAGATAGCATCAACTGTCTGCAGAATTTAGTGTTTCGATGCACATTCTTCGCAGAATTCCCTAAAAAGATGGAGCAATTGTAAGCCCAAATATTGTATATAGTTAGTTAGTTAGGTGCATATTTATCCTCCTATCACGAGAAAGCGATCAATGCGCTATGCGAGCTCGCTTAGGAGTTGCCAGCCATCTGTCTACCACACCAAGATGGGGGAATCCCGCTAAGTGCTTTTCCCAACGGCACAACAAGTAAACTTGCCGGCTTGTTCTCCACACTGTCCCTTTAATTCTGAACGTCAAGCAGGGAAGCTGTGAATACCAATTTTAAAGTCATTGGTTTGACCCGACTCGGAATCGAACCCGAGTCTACAGCTCAAGAGACAGACGCTCTATACCACTCGGCCATCTGAGCTGTATATAAATAATGAGCCAGAAAAGCGCATGATGAAAATGAAAATTTCCATCAGATTATATAAATTGCAGTATTTGAGAGAAACCGTTTAAACTTGGGCTTATGTCCAGCAGTGCTTTTGTTAAATTTCAACTATGAAAAACAGTTTGGAATGACTGGGTAAGAAAAAGCAAACTGGAGAGCCCGCGCATCTGCTTTGGTAGGCTTTCATTTAAGGTCAAATCTTCAGCAGTTCGAGTGAAGGGGTGTCTTAGATATAGAACAAAAGAGACAATTCGGTTTTATTGTAGCGTGAAGCAATATGGTAATAACAAGACATATAGCGTTTCAAACCAAATTATTATTTACTCCTATCTACAGTGCGAACAGGTCTTTTGGAACTGAACAGTTTTATGCGTTGATGAAAACCTTTTGCGCGTTATAGACAGGCAAGTAAACCAATGCCATAGAAAGATTATAGCCAGTATATTTGCAATCATACTCACAAACGTTTCGGTAAAAACTTATACCATCATCAGTGTGAAACTACATAGGCACTAGGCTAGAATAACCAGCACAAGAAAGAAATTATTTTAAATACAGCATAACTATTACGTCATAAACAAAGTAGTTGGGATTTACGTAAAATATAACTAAAGGGGCAAATTAAACAATTACGTGCAACTGGAGTGACTAGATTAGTAGTAGGATTATTAAGTACAAACACTGTAGGATTAATTAAATCATAACTAAAAAAAGACGTTGAATATAAATGGAAATTAAACACGTTACTAATTGCGATTTAGGCCTACACGAATATTGTGCGAAGTGAGCTAAATGTTAAATAGGTAGATGGGGTTGGAAGAGTCATCAATATTTAATTGTGGTTGAAGATTTTGGATGAGTCGAGTTTCTTTGATGCGGAGTTTTCGGATGTTATTGCTGTGAGCTAGTATTTCGGGGGAATGAAAGTTCATCGTATGGTCTGGGTTATTTTTCAAGTGTTGGGACACATCAGTTTCATTCTTAGTTGAGTTTTTTGGCATATGGTCATTGATTCTAATCTTCAAATTTCTTTTGGTTTGTCCAATGTATGATTGTCCGCATGAGCAATTGAGTTTATACACTACTCCTGAGCTGTGTAGCAGTGTTTGACGGTCCTTGTACCTGAATTTTTGGCCAATAGTTGTTGTTTCGTGTACCATAACAAATTTTGATTTTTGGGAAAGTTTTTTGAATAGATATTGCCGAATTTCTTTTTCAATTTGATGAGACATGTCTCCGATATACGGTAGTTTTAAAATCGAGAATATGGGTCTTGTTTTGCTTTCAGAGTCTGGCTTTTCTTCGACTTCTGGAGTTTTTACTTTTTCATGCATTTTGTTGAAAAAAATTCGAATTTGCTGATTAAGAAATCCAGTCGGATAGCCGTTTTTCTCTAGCATGGTGGAAATAATTTTGAAATCTTCGTGGATAAGTGAATAGGAATTGCAAATTTTGTAAGCTCTGTGCAAGAGGTTCCTCACTAAATTAATCTTGTATTTCAGAGGCACAAAGCTTTGCCACTTGATGTAAAGTCCGGTATGAGTGGGTTTACGGTACGTTTTTAAGGCTAGTTTTCCATCTTGATTACTAATCCATACATCCAAGAAAGTCAATTGGTTGTTCTTAGTTCATAGGTAAATTGTATGTTAGGGTGAATAGAATTAAGATGTTTGTAAAATTCGGTAATGTGGGCGCGTTTTTCAAAAGTAGCAAAGCACGCGTTTTTCAAAATTATCCACGAAGATTTCAAAATTATTTCCACCATGCTAGAGAAAAACGGCTATCCGACTGGATTTCTTAATCAGCAAATTCGAATTTTTTTCAACAAAATGCATGAAAAAGTAAAAACTCCAGAAGTCGAAGAAAAGCCAGACTCTGAAAGCAAAACAAGACCCATATTCTCGATTTTAAAACTACCGTATATCGGAGACATGTCTCATCAAATTGAAAAAGAAATTCGGCAATATCTATTCAAAAAACTTTCCCAAAAATCAAAATTTGTTATGGTACACGAAACAACAACTATTGGCCAAAAATTCAGGTACAAGGACCGTCAAACACTGCTACACAGCTCAGGAGTAGTGTATAACCTCAATTGCTCATGCGGACAATCATACATTGGACAAACCAAAAGAAATTTGAAGATTAGAATCAATGACCATATGCCAAAAAACTCAACTAAGAATGAAACTGATGTGTCCCAACACTTGAAAAATAACCCAGACCATACGATGAACTTTCATTCCCCCGAAATACTAGCTCACAGCAATAACATCCGAAAACTCCGCATCAAAGAAACTCGACTCATCCAAAATCTTCAACCACAATTAAATATTGATGACTCTTCCAACCCCATCTACCTATTTAACATTTAGCTCACTTCGCACAATATTCGTGTAGGCCTAAATCGCAATTAGTAACGTGTTTAATTTCCATTTATATTCAACGTCTTTTTTTAGTTATGATTTAATTAATCCTACAGTGTTTGTACTTAATAATCCTACTACTAATCTAGTCACTCCAGTTGCACGTAATTGTTTAATTTGCCCCTTTAGTTATATTTTACGTAAATCCCAACTACTTTGTTTATGACGTAATAGTTATGCTGTATTTAAAATAATTTCTTTCTTGTGCTGGTTATTCTAGCCTAGTGCCTATGTAGTTTCACACTGATGATGGTATAAGTTTTTACCGAAACGTTTGTGAGTATGATTGCAAATATACTGGCTATAATCTTTTTATTGAAGTTGAGTTCGAAAACCCATCTTAATGCTCCAATGCCATAGAGTTTGTCTTAAATAAGAGACAAGCATTCAAGGACTCTAGCGCTTTATAATTTATGCTTTCTTAGCGTTAAGCACATAAAAACCTTAGCATGGGCTCCCATGGCAGTCTTTAGGTTGTTCACACCTTTGCATCCCAACTAAATAATTATCATTTATGTTTAACTGTACCAAACAATCAATTTCTGAAACTTCACAAAAACGTTTAGCAATAAACCACTTGCTTGGAGCAGGCTTGCTTATGTGGAATTACATTTTTAATTTCTTTACCCAATAATAACCATTGGATAAAAACTGCTAATTGAGGTTTGATCATTTTTAGTAACAGGAACAACAGCTACAAAAAATTTAGCCAGTCTATAGCCTTTTCAAATTTTAAACATTATTTCAAATTTCCAATCAACGAAGTTCATTAACGCCACATTACTTGATTTAATAATAATTTTTTATCAAAGACACAGAAAACAACATGCAACAGCTTGACTAGCATCAAATTATGCTGACCTGTAATTGTCACAAAATAAGTTTGCTGATTTTCATGAAAGAGGTTGATGCAAAAATAATCCACTGTGAATTATTTTATATGCATGTTGCCCATGTGTCATAACCACTGCTTTAACTTTACATAATAAAATTGATAGAGCAGTATACTATCATAACAAGTTTCTAACACACAGCTGCAGGGAGCTATGCAGTGCATGTCAAGCCATATTTTTTGCACCAAGTTCTTTGATTTTACTGCTTATTGCATACGTAAAATCATGAAACCACTCACTACATAATCACGTGTCACTTTCTATGAGTTGCATACCGGGCCTATTGGTTAAAGCGCCTTAGGTAGGCAAAAATTTATAAATAGCAGTATGAAGTAGAATAATCACAATGCACTTGATTGGTAACATACTCATATTCGTATTGATGTGCATGGCATATCGAGAAAAAGTTTGAACTGCTCTTCTGTCAATATTTTAAATATATGATGGCACATTTTTGACTGTTTCACAAAACAATTTAAATGTTTATCACTGCCACATGGATGCCTAACAAAACTGGGTATCATATACAATCAGTTATTAGTGTGAAGCATTACAATAATGCCTTAGCATTTACAACACAACATGCATAATGTTTACTGTTTATCAGTCACTTACCTTGATTCGTTGCATGTCTGTTTTGGTTTCACACACAAAGGTAAATACATGTTATGATGAATTGATGATCAGAAACTTCAATGACAATTCGACACAGTAGTTGTACATACATCACATTAACAGCATGAAGCATCAGCTATATAACATGACTGCTAGGCCCATTCTCTAATTCTGAAATTTACCATGTTTTTACATCAATAAATGTACACTGCAAGCTATTTGATTACTTATATATCCAGTCAACACTTTGGATAAGCAAGATCCATACCAGTATCAGTGTAATGGGTATTGTGGTACTTTAACATAAAATTGGGAAGTGGCAGCAGTGTCATTTCCAAATCGGTTTTCTCCACATGGAGGCTCATTTAGATTGACTCATTTTTCTCAGATCAACTCAGCTTCAGATTTCCCCAAAACTCTTATCAACTCCAACCTCTAATGGTCCAACTTGCAACTACTAATAGTGGGTTTACACGAACAAAAAAACGTCAATGGAGCAGAGCTGAGCTTTGTTTGTTCTTTGAAGCTTGCAATGAAGCTTGGCTCCACTTTGCTCAACTAGCAAAGCCAAGTTGCATGACATTAGGTCTATAAAATAAAAGCTCAGCTTCTCACCGTTTTGCACTATTTTTTTAGCTTATGTAAACCCAGCTTAACAACTCTAAATTTGAACTGTAGTCACTCCAATCTCCAGTTCTACCATCCCTCCGTACCTGTACTAGTGCACTCTGGGAGTTAAGAATCACTGAAAAGGGTCAGTACCAGTAGACCTTGAAATTTTTTTGCCTTCTGATAAGCTTTTCCAAATTCAAATTATTTAAAAGTTCGTCAAAAAACAAGTTGTTTTAATTTTCTATCCCGCCATTAGCAGACCTAAAAGAAGCATGCGCAACCAGTAACTTACTGACATCTGACTACGCAGCTACGTCTTAAGTCTAGTAGCTAGTAATAAAAAGACCTGCGGACTACTAGTACTTGTGGTCTTCGCAGCATTTCCAAATCTGTAGATACTGCATGCTATGATAGCTCACTTCAGCAAGTTGAACACATGAATCTGCAGATAACTTTAAAATCATTGTGTCTACATAGCCTACCTAAGTCGTTACCGGAACCTTTAGATTTTAAATTAGCTTTTTACTCCAGCAAGAAGCAGCAGTTTCAGTTCCGACGCATCAATTAATTCGAATTTCGATTATTTTGGCGCTCACTGATTGCGCTGATCACTAAACCGTAAAGTTTATTGAAGCGTAAAGTAAAATTTAATTAATTTCTGAAAAGTGCTATTTTATTAGAATGATGAATTACATCATGCACATTTAATTATTATTAAAGTCTGCCAGCAAAATTAATAAATTACGCTGACAAACGATGGTATACTGCAAGTTGAAAGCTTAGGTTGTTTGGTTTATGCGGTAGAGTGAAGGTTAGCCGCTTGCGCAACTGTCTATCATAATAATGTTGAACTTGAAATTAAAATGACTAGACACAGGTATGTAACTTAAAATTGCTATAGCATAAGTAGTGAGAAAAAAGACAACAATAGCTTATTAAATGACTTGTGAAATTGGAGTTGTCATCGGTTTTATTTCAAGTGGAAATATACTGCAAAATTTAACTAGGCCTATATCAATTTGGGGTAGATGACGCATTCTGAACCGGCCGTTAGCTCAGTTGCAAAGCGCACGCTTTCGGTGCGGGAGGTCTGGGGTTCGATTCCCGGGCCGGTCAAATCGGCACAGTGTCGCCAACGACTCGCCACCGTTGCGGCGTTTCTTCGGAGCTGTGTAACCCAGGCGCTAAGCCGCGGAGATGGGCCCCGCAACTCGTTACACGCTTCGGCGTAATACGGCGAGTATAATGAAGATTTAATTTTGATTTTTGATGACGCATTCTGTCTCATCAAGCAAAACAGCTACACAAATGCTAGTTTATAATGCTTAGCATTTACGTCTAAGCAAAATTTAAGCGCATGCGCGTGGTAAGGCCTTGAAAAGCAATAAATCGCAGACTACTATGGCTTCCGGCTTTCCGTTTTGCTAATGTAGCAACATTTACCAATGCCCGTAGATAAATGCTATAAAAATTTAAGATGGCTTGCCCAGCTCCAATATCTGCCAAACACGCAGATAAATCTCAGAAAATTTTAGACGGCTCGATTATCCTACAGACCAAGTGATCAACTTAGATAAAGCATGTAAGGTTTTTGGTGGTTGGCCTTAGACCAGGGGCGCCAAAGTTTTCTCCAAGAGGAACAAATTTCATAATGTAAAGTACCCGAAGGCTAATAGTCTTTTGTGGTTCTATGTGTTTTGCTGCTCTTCGTAACAAAAATGGTTTCTGTTGCAATTATGACGTAATAATGGTTTAAACTTTTCTCGCCGGTTTTTGTCGTCTCAATCAGATAGTCTTGTCGCATTTACAGCGTAAAAAAGCAACCTCCAGTTAGATTGGACAGGCTATCTAACTTTACATGTGCTTGTAGGCCAAAAATAATACATTTAGCAGCAACAAGCGCGGGCCGTATGAAAACTCATCGAGTGCTATATGAAACAACTGGGTTTTGCACTCAATGTTTCCTAAACTAAGAATTGCTTAAAGTGCAGCCCGTTTTTTGAGTTTAAAACCAATCTATTATCTAAAAATTTTCCCCAAAGATCTTAGTTTTAAAATTCACTTTCCCAAAATAAGTTATTTAACATTTTCCCAAAAATTTTTTTGGCTTTAAAAACAATATACACAAGTTATTATTTCAGGAATTATTTCCCAAAAAAAATTAATGGGTTTAAAATCCATTGACCCAAAACAATAGTCATAACACTCACCCAAAAATTTAATTTGGGTTTGCTACCACATTACCCAAATTAATATTTGCAAAAACGATTACCCAAAATTTATTTTTGGGTATAAAATTTTTAACCCAATTTACTTGGGTGATGTGCTTTGGGTTATGCAGAACCCAAAATCGACTTTGGGTTTTTGCTTATCATACCCAAAAAAAATTGGGTTTTTGACCGTTTTTTTTGGGTAATGCATATATTTGCCCAAAATTGGGCAATGCGATTACCCAAAATTTTTTACAGTGTGACCTTCACAGCTTTAAACCACGAAGTTATTTTTTTGCTGTTATATCCTGACTTTTGTTTGCAATTCGGTGAATGCCTAAAAGTCACTCTCGCATTTAGTTTAATTGACAAGGATTAAAGGTAAAGATTGTTCTAAATTTTGCAGTGCCCTATTCACAAAAATATTTTAAGACTTGTCCTCATGTAACCTGCTAAATGTGCGTGATTAGAAGTGCCTTCCGGAGGTGACAACCTGTCACTAGAAGTTCATCTCGAGAAAAGGTATGAAAAGGTTTCATTCAATTTTTTCGCAGAAAAAAACCTGAGGAGGTTTCCAGCTAATTTGCATGCCACTGTGCGTTCGAAATGTTTTTGTGATGCATGTTATTTGAGTTTTGTCATTTTGCGGTAACCTTGTTTCTTAAGCGATATAGAAATTGCACTCATTTTACCTATTACCTGCGTGAGTTACAGATATAGGTCAGTATGTGTTAGTTGACAGTTTCGTCAAACTCTCGTGCTATTGCTCAATTCGAAATGTTTCATTCGAAATAAAAGTGTTTTGAAACAGTGTGCTGTTGTACCTCTCCGTACCACATTTTTTCAACCAATTTACGTCATAACGTCAAGAAAAATTCAGCAGGAAACTTTAGTCATTGCCACGTTCAAGTTCAGTTTTATCGTTCTTCCACTTCAGCTGTTAAACAAAACTTTGCTTTTACAGGCTACAATACAAAACATTATTGGTTATCCTCTATACCAGTAGCGCAAAAAGCCAAAATTTTTGGGGGAGGCAGGGTCGGTTTTATAGGCAATGATCGAGGGGAACCATTTTCGTTTGCCCTTAGGTAGCAGCCTCTTAAAAAGTTTTTGATTCAGCAAGGGGGATGGGGGTGTCCCAGTGCCCCTCCTGGTTACATATTTGACGAAATCAAGAGTTTTAATACCTCAATAAATACATAAAACATAGTATCGGTATTCACACATCAGAACAATGAATTAAAGAACATTAGTTGCGACAAAGGCCCAGGCTACAGGCCTGCAAAAATGTGAGGTCTCACCCCTTCCCTAAAAAGATATTGTTCTCTCAAACAAGGTAGGCTACGTATAAACTATTCGTAGGTTCGTATTTTGTTTTTTTGCTTCTTCCTTTTACGATTATATAATAAGATCGGCACAATTTCCTGTATTGCTTGGCAAGAGTCCAGAGAGTCGGACCATTTAATTTTTCCGGTTCAGGTTCGGTTTGGGTTCAACAGCGGTTTCAAATTTCGGTTGAGCTCCGGTTAAAGTTTAGATCAATTGAAACGCTTTGGTTTGGGTTCGCTCCAGTAAAAAATATTTCAAAACCGGTTTATAAAGTTCCTGTTCAGGTTCGCTGATAAAAATGGTATAATTCTAGCAACACAATAAAAAAATGAAACGTGCAAAGCAATTTTTTTTCACATTGACAGGCCATTATAATGCATAAAATACTTGTAGTAAAGCCAATTTCGAGATAATTAAATTGTTACTATGCTCTGACACCGGCGGCCTATTCAATCCATTGGTAGCATTAATTTGTGTTAAAGCGCTTTGTTTAGTCTGTTACGCGTGTACTGCGGGACCGGGTATATCAAACGTACCAGACTTTTTCACCATGCATAGATTACTTGCATAAGTGACTATTATTTTGAATTTGAACCAGCTTCAAAGTGGCGCGAGTGGCTTGACGGAGCGAGTGACTTGACGGAGATTTTTCAATCGGTTCGGGATCGGTTAAGATTCGCAAGTACTCTCATTATTCGGTTCGGTTCCGGTTCGCTCTTCGCGATTTTAAAAAACACAGTTCGGTTAAGGTTCGACAAAAATAGCGTAAAACCGGTTTATAAAACTCCAATTCGGGTTCGGTTTGACTCCCTGGGCAAGACCATTACATGAAAGCTTCACCATACGCAGAATTACGATTGAACAATCGAATTATAGTTATGGCATAACAATATAGCTTGTTCACAAAAATGCTATTTGAAATTGTAGGGTGACTGGTGTGCGGCAAGCGCAACTGACGTGATAAAGTTACAGGCAAGAACGAAAAGTGCACAGAAGAAAAGTGCAGTAGGCCTATTTAAAAGCAAAAGGATAAAGCGTGCATTACTGGAGTACAGAAAGTGTGCGGTACGGAAAATATAATACCGTATTTCCGTATCGTACTTTTCTCAAAAATTTTGTAGGCCTCACGCAATTCCGTATCGTACTTTTAGCCAAAATCTAACCGCACCGTAATTCCGCACCGTAGTAACCCCCTTGGTTGTCACTTAATGCTGCTGTCACTTCATTTTCTTGATAATATCAATTTTTTTGAGACAATGCAATCTTTAAATAATTCTTATTACGGTAATCTTGCCAAATCTTTTCATTAAATGAGCCAAAATTATTTGCAGAAGTATTATTTTTTGATATTTTATATGCAAATAGAGCACCGTGTTGTAAAGTTCATCACAGTTTTTAATAATTATATTATATAATCAAATTTAATTTGAGTAAATTTGGCATGCTTTGCCTAATTTACATTGTCGTGGTTTTAAGATATTTCATGGATTGTGCTAAAAATACATAACTAGTAAAAATAATTTGTAAAATGTTGCAAAATGTAACTTGTAAACACATGAAGTAAACATATAATTTGTGAACATTGAAAAATGTAACTTGTAAACATAACAGAAATCTGTAAATAACTTGAAAAATGTTGCAATTGTACGTTGAAATAATTGGAATTTCATGGTTTTCTTACTGGCCAGTTAGCTCTGTTGTAAAGCGCACGCTTTTGGTGCAGAAAGTCTGGGTATGATTCCCGGGCGGGTCAAATCGGCACTGTGGCTCGCCAACGCGCTGCGACCTTTCTTCGGAGCTGTTTTGCCCAAGTGCTAAGCTGCTGTTACACGTATCGGGGTGATACCGCCAGTATGATGAAGTTTTTTTAGTTTTCTTTCAATGTACGTCCTTAGATTTAAGCGTCTTTGAAATGACTTGGCCTTGTTTTATCCTGTCAAACGTTGGTTTTCCAGAAAGCAAGTTTTTACCGATGATAAAATGTACGTGTATGAAGCTTTTGCACAAACGACCCAACTTGCCGACGTGTATAATTGCTTGATGATGGACATGAAACATTGCCAAGAGGACGATGTCAATACATTGGTATTTCTTCTACCTCATGTCTACAAAGAGCTGAGTTTGTGAATTGAATGTTGCGCAGTTTTTGTAGGCTGTAAAAAATTGTTTTTGTCCATTAAGCCCAGTCTACACTACGCACATCTCTCATTTTTTCAGGTCGTGAAAGAATAAGCTGGTTGCTTCAACAAAGATACAATAAAGACAAAAAGATTTACGCCGGCAAGTCTGCGCTTAGAAGCTTAAATTGCTTAAATAAGCGTAGTGTCGAACGTAGAAGCTTAAGCGTTTAAGATAAGATCTTTAAGTGCATCAATACCTTCCGCGGTTCAGATTGATTGTTTTTACACGGTGCATACGGGACTGGTTCGTTTAGCAATGCCAAAACTAGCGCCCCCCGAAACCCCCAACCGGGGGTAGGGGGCGTAAATAGTCAGCACGTCGTACTATTTACTCAACGTATGATAAAGGTGTCTTAAATAGGCCTATTCTTAGATTCAATATATTTTTTGTCTTAACTCGCGCGATGTGGGGCCCCCATACTACATTTATGCTTTAGGCTATGGGGGGCCCTTGCAAATTTTTCGAAAAATTGCAGTCGCAAAACTAACAAACAAACGTTTAGTAGCATACCGGTTGCCACTCATCCTCAAGTGAAAAGCGCAAAAATAAGCCTTAAAATCGTTTTTTCTTCGCATAGGTAGCGAAATGGTAGAGTAGGGTTTGCTTGCAGCATTATTTTAGTGGGTTTGGAAGGGACCTATAGTGAAACAGACTATTGAACCTTGTTGAAACTGAGGAATTTTAGAGGCTCAAAACGCACAAAAAGCCTCCAAAATAAGGTGAAATTCCGCAAAATTTTCTGGGGGGCATGCCTCCAGACCCCCTAGCTTGGCATCATCCCTTCGGGGCTCGCTCTTTTGTATCACCATTCTAGAAAAAATTTTTAGGGGGCCCCGAAAGATGATTTGGGGTGGGGTCCTGCATTGCCTAGTTTTGGCTCTGATTAGTAGCACTGGGACATTATATTTGTCACTGCAGTTGAAATACCACAGATCGTTTTTTGAGTATGAGTTAAAATGGGACTTTTCAAAAATTTCGAAGCACTTCTGGTTTCCATAATGCACGTATTGAAGCACTAAATTGTTTTCTAACTTATATGTGATAATTTATTGTCTTGTCTATATTTGAAGTTATTTGTTGTTTTTACCAGTTTTACAGCATTTCCTAAGGAATTGTTGTTACAGTAAAAAGTTTTAGGAACTAATTAATTTATTTTATGAATTACCCACTGTCTATAAACGGTATCAATAAATAGTTATGTCACTTAAGCAAAAGGAAATGATATTCTAACCAAGTTATTAAATGTACTTTTAGTCGTTAGTTATTTGAAAATGCATCAATTAAATTAAAAAATATCGTATTATAAATCTATCAGCAAAACAACATATCGTTTTTCAATTTTTGCTAATTTGCATTTTACTTCATTTCAATCCGCTATTAAGGCTTGCATTGCTGAAGTGCAATTACGACGCATTAAAAGTCATGATGTAATCACATTGTACATTATTTCACGCTTATTTCTATAAATATCAACATTTCAAAGAATTTCACAGGCAGGTATTTTGCTGTCGAAATTTTGGCTCGTGAAGATCTGTTGCCTATAATTAGTCATTTAGTGTTTTTATGTTGATAACCCTGTCTGCGCGCTTTTAATGAATTTGTAAATTCAGTTTGAAGAGGTAAAATGCGCGCAATATTTCCTTAAGCTTGAAAACCTTATGTCTCGTTACATAAAACTTCATGGTGTTTAAAAAAAAAGTTTGTAGGCTACTGTGCTGCGGCGCTGTAAGACTACCCCGCATAAAGCCGTATTAGTCACGGCCTTTACATAAAACCTTGTTTTAACTGTAATCGTGGCGGTGCGCAGCGAAATCCTCACTTAATATATTACAATAGATTTCATTTCGACGATGAGTTTTGCTAGTTTTTAAGCTGCCAGGTTCCGCACGCCTTGTCTGCGCTGTATATTCACATACCACGTTCGCTGCCACATTACGTGCCGGGGTGTCACAGAGGCCAATTTTATCGTAGTATTTTTGAAACGTCTGCGCTTTAAAGAAAACACTGGGATTTGCGTTAGGCTCCTCAAAGAAATTGTATTTAAAACGATTCGCATTCAAACAAATAAGTTACAAATTTTGTACAAACATTATGCTTATGGCTTTTTTCCAAGTTTGTGACATTTCAGAGTATTCTGACTCAAATTTCGCAGCATATCCGACAAAACTTCTATCAAAAGTTGAAGTTTTTGAGCCAATAAGAGGAGGTTGTTGAAATAATCTGGCTTAAGCGACCTTCACAGAGCTACAACTTCAGGCAACTCTTTTGTTGTTGTACAAATTAGCGATGATTTTAAAGAGTGTTCTTCACGTTTTGTTATAAAAAATCCCATATACATACTGAAACTTGCATTGCCAGTTATTTGTCGTCGAAGTTTACCTTTTTTGAAAAAAACAACCTGCAAAAACACGCTGAAAAACCCTAGCTAGATTTTGCGACTTAAGGTTTGTCATGATTTTTGAATTGTTTGTTTTTATTAGCATTTTGTGCTGACATAAATAATTTCGCAGAATTTTGCCACCGTAGTTTGTCATAATTTCCAATAGGCCTACAAGATCTCAATGGTTAGTTAGTTAATTATTAGTGTTTTCAGTTTTCATTGTGAAGGATAAACTTTGCGACAAATTACATAGCTGACCTTTTTAGTTCCAACCTAAACCGGTTCAAACTAGTTTGGTGTCGTTCCAACTTGTTGCGCTTGAAATCGTTAGTAAACTGGATTCCTTTATCCATTTGGCAAAACTGCCAATAGTGTTGTAAAATACGTTAGCTTACTTTTACTGAATTGTTTTAAGCATTGATAACGGTGTGGTTTCTATTTCTTTTTTCAAACAAAATCGCGCCACTTTTAGCGGTGAAGTTGAATTTATGTTTGGATTATTAATAATGACCAGTATTTATTTAAAAATCGATAAGAATTTTTATGACACAAAAGAGATTCACTGCAAATAAGTTGTGTTTGTTTTTCAAATACTTCATGCTTTGTTATCTTAATCGCAATGAGTGACTAGAATTTTAATAGTGATTATATCAGTGATTAAAGCGTAGTAGTTAAAGACATCGCTGTCGGCGCAGGAGACTACGAGTTCAATTCCCTGGCCTGTCAAACCGACACTCTCGTGCTCGCCACCTCTGCGATGTTTTTATGTTGCTCAGGAGCACCGTTACGGAAGACAGAATCCGCCACTCGCCACATGTTTCGACGTAATCCTACGAGCACGATTAAGATTTGATATTTTTGATTTGTGTAATCCACCTAAATCTAAATGCACATAAAATCAATTTTTTTGATTGCGAAAGGTTATTTTTCGGAAAGAGTTATCAGATTGTACTTTCGGTTCTATAGGTCTAATTAAGTTGAGAGAACCGTCACGAAATGTGACAAAAATGTAAGATTTAAGTCTATAGATGTGATATTTAGTTTGGTATTAGATGTTTGGCGCAGAAGCCAGCGATCACGAGTTAATGTTTATTCGTTAATGTTTTCAATCTTTTCGATGATTCAATTGTTATTTCTCTTGACCTAGTCACGCACTCCGTTTTCAAAAGCTTTTGAGCAACTTTTAAACTGCTTTACAAGCTGCAGATGATGGTGTTAGTTTTCTTCACGTTTTCCTTTAAGTAACAATAATTCGAAGAATTTCGCTAGAAAGTAATTAATGTTCACTTTCTTAGCTTTCTACATGTAAGTGAAGGCTTGACCGGCAAGGTACTTTATTATAGAGGAAATTATACCGAAGTTCTGATTTAAATTGCCCGTGCTTATTGTTCGTGTCGTATCAGTTTATTTTTCATGTTTTTTTGTAAGCATTGATATTTTAAATGAATTTGCGAGAGTTAAAACTGTTAATAAACTTCATCGACAATCTAGTTAATTTTTTAGCTACCACAATGTCCTACGTGGAGTTGAGCTAGTGGGTATACCCTAACCAAACCTGATCGATCGAAGCTTGATAAAGCGTAACTGTGTTTATGCAATATTTCTGTAACACAACTTGGCATAACATGATGCTATGAGTCGTGTCACTGTGCTATGCTATGCTACGAGCTATGCGATGATATGCTGTGTGATTCTATGAGCCACAAAGAGATATTTTAAGCGCTGTGATTGCAATGTAGTCCTGGAGTTTTCAAGTAACGGCTGAATAGTGATTTCGCCGTGGCACCAAACAAAGAGCTTTAGACTATAGTCTATTCGTTATCAGGATCAAAGAAGTTAATTCTTCATTTTACTCCTGATATTACGTCATAACGTGTAATGAATGGCGGAACGCGTCTCCGCGGCTTAGAGCCTGTGCAACGCAGCTCCGATGAAACATCGCAACGGTGGCGAGCTCTTGGCGACGCTATACCCGATCTGAGCGGCCCGAGAATCGAACCCCAGACCTCCCGCACCCATTGTTTTGTCTTTAACAACTACGGCAAGTGTGCAGTCCAAGCATAGTACAGTATTAAAATCAGCATGATTCTATTCGGCGCAGAGTTTTTTCGCATTTATTAATTTCAAGTACATGTAGTTTGCATTATGTTAACCTTATGATGAGTAGGAAATGTGCATGACATTATAAATTACAATATGTAGTGATTAGCCATCGATCACTTCACGACTTGTTCAAGATTACTAACTGTTTAGTTTTCTGAGCACTGCATCGGGAACAGCAAACTTCTAAATATTATTGTGGCTGTTCTGGATCCTCAACAGCTGGAAGAACTACAATGTCTAGTCATGACTGGGGAGTTAGTAATGATGAAAAAAGAAAGTGCATTGAGTGTATTAAGTAAGTGGAATATCGCAAAATTGTCATTTTCGTTTCCCAACCTAAACATAACATGTTACTTGACCAATTTGGATTTTTTTCTGAAATTCCAAACCTTCGTAACTGGACGATATTCCGCTTCAAAAATGACTTTTGTGTGACGATAAATTACTCACTTGACATTCCTAAACAATTTCTTTTCTAGAAACAAATTATTTTGCCTCGCCCCACTTTCGAAAAGTTTTTACCCCTTTTCGATTTTATTTAGTACCCCTCCCCCCCTTTCGAAAATTGTTTGGTACCAAAATTTTTTTAGTACTTTTCAAAGCATTTTTGTAGGCCTGAAGGTTTTGAACCGTTGAAGCTGGGTACTTGTTGATCGGTCTGATTAGTTGTCACGACAAGGTTTATGTCAAATTGAAAAGACCGTTGGGACAACTAAGCAGGGGACCCTCCACGATTTTTGTTATTTGGCTGTCATTAAAAAGTGACGAAAATGCGCTGCGTGCGTGTACTAGCTGTTGCCAAATTTACCAGTTTGTTTGTTTTTTATGCTTAAAGCAGTCAATTAACTGATTGCCTGCGTGATTTCTAGTTCGTCATAAAAACAATGAAGCCAATTTTGTAAATGTTGTTAACAGATTATTCAAAAAGCAATTTGATATTTGCTCTTTTGTTCTAAAAATAGGATATCATTCGCATCGCATCGCATTCGCATACGCCGTTCTTTCTGTTTTGGAAAAGAACAAACACCCTCAAAATCGAATTAAGCGTTGCTCTTTGCAGATAAAATTTTTTGGTTGTTTTTTATTCCTGCATTAATTTACTGTTGAATTAGAATACTCTACACCACGACCGTACCAGCGTTTTCCAAAGTATGGGCCGCAAAGGAATCTTGGTGGGTCGTGAGTAGCTATAAAAATCTCGAAATAAACTGCAATTTCAAAAATTACGTTTAAAACTACGAATTGAAAGTAATATCCAAGTCCATTATGAAAAGGAACAAGAAACAAGTTCATCCTTCTCACTAGCTTTTGCTGAAAATTTAAGTTGAAAGAATAAATGAGTTTCTTCCAGCAATATTTTATCAATTGAATAAAATTAAGTGGTTGGCCATAAGCTGTGGTAATAAATATTGGGTCCCATGTTTGAAAAATTTGGTACCACTGCACAAGACGGAGGGAATTAGCGGGCAAGACTTTTTACGTTTCACCCACGAAGTTTTGCTATGAGTGAACTTGAATTTCATCGTCATGGTGTCCATGTTTACGTACAACACCATTACGTCACTTTTCCGAATAGGAAAGGAGCGGCAACCTGACCCATTAAGATTGCGTTTAAGCAAGGCGTTTTACCTGTATATCCAGCTGAAGCGATAACTCAACTGTGAGCCATTACTTACGTGTTACAGTGGAATTTAGTACTTGAACCGCTAAACTTGGCAGAATGCGCAAGAGTTCCACAAACGTACAAAATTTAAGAGCGCAACGAGGTATTGAGCTAGAATATTGTGTAAAATCTGTACGTGTGCTCCAAAAACGTCCAAATTTGACACAGTATTTAGTTCGATGTCTCGTTGTATATTTAATTTAGGTTCTTCACTATGTCTGATAGATTTAACAAGTGGCTGACTCAATGCGCCCTTAACAAGAAATCGATTGCGGTCATTTTTCGTAACGTAAAATTAAATATAAAACATCGTTTTAATAATAGCTGTTTCATTCCCTCTGCGTATAGGAGAAGCGAGTACGCATTTCCGACAATGCGCACGCACAATGCAGACCAGACTTATTTCAACAGTAAGGTTTTCCGGATGTGGGCTCTATCCGGTTGAAATTCAGTATTTGTGCAATGGTCTTGCATCTGCCAATTGCCAACAAGAAGAAAAAGCCATTAACAAGTTCCTGTTCTTTGAGTACAAAATGATTTTGCTGTTGCTAAAACAGTTTGAAAGATGCAATATTTTAATAATGTTGCGATTGAGCAATCGCGTATCATGTAGTATTCTTTGTGATTAATGACAACACAAAACAGAAACGAATGTATTCGCAAAAAAATTAGAAGCATTTGAAGATTGCTACGGATTTTTGGTTACTCTTGCGTCCATCCAAAAAAAAAAAAAAACGTCGATAGCCATAGCGATAAGTATTTTTTTGATGGGTTTTGTACTTTTGCAATTTCTCGCTACGCAACTGTTAATATCTCTCAAGAAGATGCAGGTTTGGTGAATTTTGCTCTCTGAGATAATTGTAGTCTGTGAGTATATTAGTAAGTTAGTAGATTCTACGCAGTTTGATGTCTTATTCTATAGCGCTTTATTTGGAAGCGGAAGATAACATAACATTTGGCCAGGACGGGTATAAGCATATCCTATACACGGATGTTATAACTCTTGCCAATTTGAGCCAAAAATGTTGTAATAACATCCTATACATGTTCCATAGCACATGTTCCATTCAAAATACTGCACATGTTCCATTAACAAAATTAAAAAGAGCAAAGCGCCAAAGCGGAGTCCGTTTTGTTTTTTTCTACTTTTGTGCCAGTTATAAAATTTGCTATCACAATTTCGCCATAGATTAGACCGCTTCACGAGCAAAACATTAGTGAGAAAGCGAAAAATAACTATCGATGACATTTGCTTTCCATTACTTAGGTATGCTCGCTTTGTACTATTAGAAACAGGCAACTGTTGCTTTGTTTTCCATGGAAGCAGCTTCCTTGCACACCGGATAAACGTCATCTAAACACCAGCCAATCACGTGTCTGGCATTATTATGCGTACTTAGCGTAGTACGACAAAACAATCAGAATGTGTACCGAGACATGAAATTTCTGTAATTGTGCGGCATGGTCTGTTTGGTGCTTTAGGACATAGTGCTTGTACAAGTGATTGTCTCGATGGCTGCGTAGTTACAGTACCAATTCAAGTGTTTCGGTGTAAAATAACGCGAAATCTCGTGTATGAATGTCCACAAAGTCATTCATACTCTGTCGACTTGTCCAATTTTAGTGGCCTTCAGGCCTACAGTTTTTGGTTCTAGTTTTTTTATCATAATCATCATTTTTGATGTCACAGTATCATTTTTGATGTCACAGTATCATTTTTTGTCACAGTATTATTTTTGATGTCACAATATTATTTTTGATGTCACAATATCATTTTTGATGTCACAATATCATTTTTGATGTCACAGTATCATTTTTGATGTCGCAATATCATTTTTGATGTCACAGTATCATTTTTTGTGCAGGTTGTTGGGGACGTATCATTAAATTTATATTTTATGTCACAGTTAAACACAAAATGATTACGGCATCAAAAAATTGATTATGACGCAGAAACTAGAGCCAAGAATCGGGGGCCTAAAGCGCACTAAAATTGGACATATGGACACTTGGACAGGGTAGATGTAGCCTACCGACAACCTGTACGCATCTTTTTTTCAGAGAATAGTGTACCGCAGTGCTTTTTTTTTCACCATCGACACATTAAGATGAATACTGGCAACAGTGCGTTTACTAAACGCATAGAATACGTACGGAAAAAGAAACAGACCACAAGACGACTTGTGGATTAGTTATTTGGCAATCTACCCAATGCCTTGCATGATATGGCTGTAGAGAGTACAAGACGATTAACGTTTGTCTAATATTTCATTTAGGTGTTCGTTTTTGTTTTTTCAAGTTTTCAAATATGTTGTTTTTGATATTATCTGAAGACTTTATCTGAAGAGCATGAGGCAGGTCACGAAAAAATTTATGGCCTGATCAAACCGTATAAAGGCGGAAACATATTTTAATGAATTTTAATATAATCTTGTGACAACTTAGACTCATGACAAAATGTCACGAGAAAAGAGAAACGTTTTTCGTGTTTGGAGCAATGAATGGTAGGCTATCACACAATTTTGTACGTTAATTTCCTTCCGTTAGCAACAGAAATGCAAATTAGAAAAGCTTTTGCGTCATAGACGCTAGAAATGTTATTTTATGTCAGTGGTTCTCAAACTTTTTCAAAATTTCGACTTTGCGGTTCCCGAGCATTTTTTTCCATCCCTCACGGTCCTATTATTTTTAAGCATAAATTTTCACGCAAAATCAAGTGAAGAGCAAAAAAAAGGTCATCACGTCCGAAGATGTCCGATTTTTCGCGCAAAATGAGGTGAAGAGCAAAAAAGCACAATTTAATGGGATGATTTATCGGACATCCGCGACCTCTTTGCGGTCCCCCCTGAAACTGCTCCGCGGATCCTATGGGGACCGCAGTCCCCAGTTTGAGAACTACTGTTTTATGTATATTTACAACTCTAATCATGACATAGCAGTGCAATGACACATTCAATCTGTTTTTGCTTAAAATTGGAGGTCTTGCGAAAGTCCAACTATAAAATTCAAAAAAAAAATTCAATGTAGCAAGTGGCGAGACCCGTCTCCGTGGCTTATCGCTTTGACAACACAGCTCCGAAGAAACGTCGTCGCCGTGACAACACTGTGTTGATTGACCGTCTTGGAAATCGAACCTGTATTGTTAGCGGTGTCTTTAACTAATACGCCGACCGACCGGTCATTAAGCTCATTTTTCCGATCTTATGGTGGTAAAATGAGCTTAATGACCTTGGATTGATGATGACCTTGGATGGTGGTAAAATGAGCTTAATTTAAAATGAGCTTAATATGGTGGCGAATCCGCTTGGATTAGCAGCTGTGACATTTAGCTGTCGGTCGTAAATTAATTGTTGAATCGTGATACAAATACTACTTGTTTTGTAATTATTCCAGTCAGTTGTGCGTCACTTCAGTTTGTTTGGTGTGTAAGAGTTATTGGTACTATGGAGATCAGGATTTCCGTTAACAGCTGGTTTTATTTCCCCTAACCTAAATATTATCTTTGGAAATTTATTGATAGATCGCATTTCCAAGACTCTACGTGCAAGGCTCAATGTGTGATGCCCAATGACCAATGCTTATTGTGCAATGTTCAAGAATCATTATGTGTTTCTGCTAAAAATCTCAGCAGTTTGCGCTAATGCTTATGTAATAAATGAAGCCGCGAAGATTTTTTGGGTTTCGAGTTACACGTCATAAGTGGCTTAATAATTATTTAGCCATGTACTTCAAGCGTTATTTTTTATTTTTTCAGATAAATAGCTCTTTTGACTCAAGTCATGAAAAGTGTATAATTTTGGTCTTAGCGATACTAACCACTGATATTGCGTTCCAAACACACTCGGTAACGGAATTACAGGGAAGGTACTTGCGCAATCCTTTCACGTTTATTGTATTAGCGACGTATATTGCAAATAAACAACGTGATTTGAATAAATAATTTTAGAGCTTGTTGAAATGTGCACCGACATCATTCCAAATTTATAAAAGTGATGCGTAGGTTGCGGTAGAAGTAGTGGATTTTTTTTTCGGCTATGAAATAAGAAACATCGATGACGCAAACCTCAGCGAGCCAAAAAAATAAGGAAACAGCGACAAAACGATATACGTTAAGGCTTGCTCATAACATTAGTACAAGTAAAACAAAAAGTTAGAAAATTAGCGCGGTCGCTGCATTTAAAATAGCTTCACTTTTCTGATTGCAAAATTTACTGCGGGTCGGTGAAGAATCTTATCTCGCGAAAATTAGTTTTTGCACCTATGCTGATGGTCTGAGCTGCAACAGAAACTTTTTTCGGTGTACTTCGCCCCTACACGACATTGAATTAAGCTCTATGATGAATGTGGCACAGGAAGCTGCTTTCTGGTCTATTTTCAATGGCGGCGCTACTTATTCAGTTAGCACAAAAATAAAGAGCTGATGCCCGCGACTGCTTCTCGCAGTCGAAACTGTCGATTGCGATCTAAACATCATACAACAATCGAACTCTCTGTGTGTGACTGCTCGAATTGCCGAGGTGCAGGAGCGTCTGCCTCTGGAGCTGTAGATTGTAGTTTGATTCCAAGTCAGGTCAAACCAATGAATTGAAAATTGGTATTTACAGCTTCCCAGCTTGATGCTCAGCATTGAAGAAACAGTGTGGATGGCAAGGTTACTTGTTGTGCCGTTGCTGCGATCGCTGCATTGCGTCTTCGAAGCTGTGTTACCCAAGTGCTAAGCCGCGGAGATGGCCCCGCAACTCGTTGCATGCTTCGGCGTAATATCGCGAGTATACTGTAATAAAGATTTGATTGTTATGTCAGATTAACGCAAAGTATTTTTTATTTTTTAGAATCGAGTTTGGAATGGGAAAGTTTCGAACTTTCGAGCAATATTGCACCTGGCAATTGTTCGCTGTCCACGATATATCACCAGAGGTCGCACTTCCCCTAGTTCAAAAATTGAACGCCAAGCAGCATGCAGAAGCGTTATCGATGCTTCTCCTCGCATTCAAAAACACAAGGTCAATGACTTTTGGTTATATGCAAGTTAGTACAGGGAAGTACTGTATTGTTTTAAGCCAGTGCTTTTCAACTTCTTCGGTGGATCGGAACCGCAATGGCATCTTCAGAGTCTAAAGAACCACTGAGCAATCAATTAATTGTTTTAGGCTAAAATCATCATTGAATTGATAAAATAAAATTAAAGTACTCACATACAGATTTATTTAATATAGAAATGCATGGTTAGACTGCATAATGGCGCTCCACTACGCGTAAGCTCAATAAAATAGTAGATAGAGTGAGCAGTTTGTGCACATGATAATAATATCGATTCACGGGTTTAATGTAATTAAGTGGTTTAACCGTTTCGCCTAACCGAGAGTTCAATGGTGCGCGCCAGAGCATAAGTACAACACAGTAAATCACCAACAAAAGTATATTTAAAAGCCTTCAACAGGTTGTTTCGCCGGTGCTGCTCTTCAGTTGATTTGCAGATGTTACGTTATTGCTGAGAAGCTTGCTGTAGTCTGGGGCGCTGATCTTGTTCACGACGAAGAGTTTCACAGCGATCTCTGATTTAAATGTGAGCTTGCAGAACCCCTAGACCGTGCATTGTACAGGTGGAACCCTGGTTGGAAATCGCTGATTAAGCCTATACTAAATGACAGTGATGTAGTTAAGACCATCACTTACAAGACCAAGACCATGTAAATTTTTCAAGACCAAGACCGTCTCTGTCAAGACCAAGATCTTTGAATTTTTTCAAGACCAAGACCGTCTCTGTCAAGACCAAGATCTTAGATTTTTTTCGAGACTAAGACCATAAAAATGGGATGAGAATTAACAGTTTATCACTTATCGCTATTTTTCTAAACAACAAAAAAAAAAAACGAGCAAAATAGATACGGAATATTAAAAGAAATAAGAACAACACAATCACATACACGCTGTTGGATACTTTTTCTAGCTGAGCAGGATCACTTGAATTTTTACTCGATGCTTTTTGGTTCTTTCGGTCTTAAGGCCAAGCTATATGGTCAAGACCAAGACCGTCTTGGCCAAGACCAAGACCTTAAAAAAATGGTCTTAAGACCGGTCTTAAGACCTTCATCACTGCTAAATGACATTGTACGTTTATTCGTGACTATCATTATCATGTGATGAGTTTCACACATGTATGGAAAGATAGGAAGTAAGTAGCCTTGTTCCTGAATCCTGAGTAAATATGTGGATTTCTTGTGAAATCGAAATATATTCGAGAGTGGGGTACTTTTTGGATCACATGTTAAAATGTAGGAAGTTTTTTTCACTTCTCTCATGGTGCTATTACTCAGCTAGGATACCAATTTCGGCGACTAACAATGCAAATTACGAATATTGAAAGACTCTTCACGTTTCCGTATCATTCAACCTATCACCTTATGCGCTAACTGGAAATATAACGAATGAATAAGTGTTTTTTCTTTATGGTGAGAGTCAACATTCGCGCTCAAAAAGAATGCGTGCTATGATACTAGCATTTCCATTATACTACGTTCAACTGATCACCTATGACGTAAACACCGAGAAAAAGTGCCATATCCTGTGCCTGCAGTTCCTTCTGCAGATTAACCCATCGGGGAAATACGGCATGCCAACAACGTATTTTCGATGTTGAAAAAGTAGGCAATTGCGTCTACGAAAAGTGCAAACCTCGAGGGAACATAGAAAATAGCAGTATAGAAAATGAAAAATGGAACATAGCAGAACATAGAAAATTAAAAATAGAAAAATCTCAGAAGATAGAAAATGAGCTTTATTTTCCCGATACGTTGATACGTAAAAAAAATGTAGGTACAGGAGATATGATTTCCATTACTCTACGTTCAATCAATCACCTAGGGCGCCCACAAAGAGAAAAATGCCATGTCCTACAGTATACCTAACAATTCCTTTTACGGATTAACCAACGAAAATGCCATCTCCTTTACCATCTCTTGCACTGTACAGCTGTACAGTACCGTACCTAAAAGAAAAAAAATTGCTACCGGTGTCTCCAGCACCTACAATTCTTTTTACGTATTAACCAATCGGGGAAATAAAGCTCATTTTCTATCTTTTGCTATTTTCTTTTTTTTCTATGCTGCTAATTTCTTATTTTATTTTCTATATTTCCTCGATATTTGCACTTTTTGTTGACGCAATTGCCTACTTTTTCAATATCGAAAATACGTTGTTGGCATACCCTATTTCCCCGACGGGTTAATCTGTAAAAGGAATTGTAGGTACAGGATATGGCATTTTTGCCTCTATGTTCGTGTCACAGGTGATCGGTTGAACGTAGTATAAGGGGAATGCTAGTCTCATAGCACGCATTCATTCTTCTGAGCGTGAATATTGACTTTCATCATAAAGAAAAATCGCTTATTCATCCGTTATATCCTCAGTGAGCGCATGAGGTGAGAGGTTGAATGATATGGAAACGTTTGTCTTTCATTATTCGTAATTCGCATTGTTATTTGTTCGTCGACGCAATTGATGACTTTTATTATCGAAAAAATGCATCTACCATGCGTGGTTGACATTCCTTACAGCGCGATTGGTCAATGGTCATCGGCTATTATGTGAAGGGAAATATGCGTAGCATTTAATGTTTGTGGGCGCCATTTCGATTAGGTTAATATTAGTATTCGGAAGGGGAAATTATTTGTTTATGGATACCATTCTTTGTTTTCTCGATTGATATTTGATAAAAAGTAACAGGGGAAAATATTCTCGGTTTGCATTAATAGATTCAATTGGTTACTTGGTAAATTGTGAAATTATTGAAATGTTTAAATTGTTTTTTCCTGGTATAGTACCAATGCTCGATGTGGGTTTGTGACTGTTGACTTGTTGAAATGTCGGAGAAAGACTTGTTTATGTAACAGGAAATCTTTCTTAACGATAAAGTAAAACTTCTCTAATATTAAATCTTCATTACACTCGCGGCATTACGCGTAGCGTGTATGCTGGTGGGTTCCATCTCCGCGGTTAGCTTTGGAGCTCCGAAGAAACATCGCAGCTATAGCGAGACGTTGGCTCGTCTGTGTCCGATTTACCCGGCTGGGAATCGAACCCGAAACTTTTTTGCAGCAATTGCGATGTCGTTATCGCTACGCAAGGCGCTTTTGCGATCTAAATTTCTATTCTTTTCAAAAGTATTTTTTAAAGCAGTGGCTATTTGTGCGGGTCTGTACAAATAGCGTCTGGAGTTATTTGTACGTGAGAGTGGTATAACCAATAGACCATGACGATTTTCACCATGTATGTAATGTACCGAACACCAGCAGGACTTACCTACTTTCTTATTCTATTCTATTACCGGTATCTTTGTGAACCCGACTGTTGTTACCGAGCGAGAATCGAATCCGAGACGACGAGGATCGAACCCAAAACTAGTGCAGTGCTTCCCTCTAAACCCTCGCTTTACTCTAGCGTACACTCCAGAGGCTTTTGTATGGGTCCGTACAAATGGCCACTACAATTTGTAATCTTGATTTTTGCACACCTACTCAAGAAATCGTGAAGCATGTGATATCACGTCAGTTTGGTGACGAGGATCGGTTCGCTACGTCATTATTACGTCACTGGGCTATTGATCACACAACTGAGTTGACTGATCACTTGACAACGTTGTTGGTGAAGAGTAAATCAAGAAATACTCCGCCGCGGAAAGGGCTCAGACAAAAGTGGGTTATATTTTATACTCATCGGTTGTTGCATCGTGCTTAAAGACACAGCTGACTTTGCGGAAGTTTTGGGGCTCGATTCTTGGTGCCAACGGCTCGCCACCGCTGCTATGTTTTTTCGGAGCTGTGTAGCCCAGGCGCTTAGCCGCGAAGATGGACCCTGCTACTCATTACACGCTTCGGCGTAATACCGCGAGTATAAGGAAGATTTGGTTTTAGTTGCGCGTTTTCAAATACTGCGAAGATTTGTATAAGTATAAGGAAGATTTGATGCGAGTATAAGGAAGATTTGGTTTTAGTAGCGCAAGGTTGATGGTTCACCTCCCAACCTAGTCTCGTTGATGCGTCCTTGGATAAGATGCTTCATGATGATTATCTCTGCTTGGTGGAATCTGGCAAGCAGCAAATTAAAGAAGTCAGAAGAAAATTCAACCGGAAAACTTGGAAACAAAGGCAACTCCTAAGCGAGTCTGGATTCGTCCTACGCATAGCGCCTCCGTCGCTTTCTCGTGATAGGAGGATAAAGATGAAGAAATCAAACTATCAAACTATCAAAGAGATAGCCCGTCACCTCGAAAGTGGGTTTTGTGGATTGAGAAACTGTGCATGACTTCAGCTGCGTTTCCACTTTGCAATTTTTCAGCGCAACAAAACTCCAATTGCCGGATCGACCGTTTACACACAGCCTTGGTTTAAGCGATTTTAGTAATGAATGCAGCAGCTACTTAGCCAGGCTCCTACATTTCAATCTGCGTTCGCGCGTGTTTGAAAATCTTGAAAGCACGGACGCACAAGGTTGCGCGCTGTCGAAATTGTCGATTGCGATCTGAACATCGTAAAACAAACAAACTTTCCGTCCGCAACTGTTGCTCAGATGGCCTAGTGGTCAAAGTAGGCTGCTTTAAAATATATACCTTCCCTGGTTAATGCTCAGCATTATGGGATAGCGTGAAGAACAAGTTGGCTGGTTGATTTGTTTTGCCGTTAAGAAAAGCACTTATGAGGATTTCCCCATTTTTGTGTGGTACCGGTATGCAGGTGGCTGGTAACTCGTAAGCAAGTTCGTCATAGCGCTTTAATCGCTTTCCCATGAAAAGGGATAGATAATTAGATATAGATATGCAACAAGACTAAACTAAAACTTAACGAAAAGCAGCTTCAGTATTTTCTACTTTTTAAAACGTGATACTATTCGCAGGAAAGTAATGGAAATTGATATGTGTGCACCTAATTTCTGAGCTTTTTGTAATTTCGTACTATGTCGTAGCATTATCCGCCAAAGTTTTGCAAATTGTTGATTAAATAACACGATTGCGCGAATTGTTCTTCATATCAGCTGAAAGTCGTTAGTGCGCTGCGCATTGTACTTAAAAAAAATAGATCTCTAGCTCCGCCTAACGGCTTGTTTTTTTTGCCTAATTATTTACTAAACTTCGCTTCATTTTCAGTGTACGATCGTCCCAGACTTTGTTGTCTCCAGCTCAGCCAACGACAATTCAGATGTTGAATCACGTGGATAATTTAAGGAAGTCATCACTTCTTAAATCCTGTAATTGTAAGTGATTTGTTGACAATTGAGTAACTTGTGATTGTCGCTGCTTTCAAATGAAGTCTTGATTTTGGCAATCAGTGCGTTTGGGAGTTGGGAAGCAGTTTACTCGTTATTACAAATAACAAAGTCAAGAAACAACGAAAAACCCTTGAGCGGAGGTTTCGACTCAACGCTGGTGCCAATGTCAGCGCTAGAAGCAGGGTTACCATTTCGTGCTTATTTCTAGGATTAGTGCTTATTTTCAAGGGCAATGTCTTAAAAAATATGAAAGTGCTTATTTCTGAGAAACGTGCTTATTTTCAACTCCTGTGCTTATTTTTGAAATTCTAATGGAAAAAATAGGGATCTGCGATCTGCGGACAAAAAAATGGGGACTTTTTTTTGGTCTATAGCAAATTTTAGTGAAAAAAAACAGGACTCTGCGGACATGAAGATCTTTTTTTTGGTCTTCATCAGTTTTTCGTAGAAAAAACAAGATCTGCGGAAGTGAAGACATTTTTTTGACTTTTTCGTAACCTAACAGCAGCGTGCTTATTTTTTGGTGTGGACCGGTGGTAATCCTGGCTATAAGCCTACGCTGAGGTGGGTCTTCAGCTTTTGCACCATTGCAAAAGACCCATGTCAGCGTAAGCTTGTAGCAGTGTGAATGCCTTTAATTTTGTATCAATATTCTTTTTAAGAGATTTTTTGTGAAGTGTGTTTCATGTAAACTTGTAGATGTATTAATATTGTAAATTAATATCATTTAGTATTTACCCAAGATGCATTTATTGCTTGCCTGGTGCATATTCAACAGCACTGCGACGAGGCTAGTAAGTCACGCTTCAGTGATCTTTTCGCTATAGCGGATGATTCAGATGACGAATCTTTATCTAAGTTAAGTTGTTTTGTTAAATGTTATAGTAAATACAATTAATCGTTGATTTTAAAATTATTGATTAATGTAAAGGCTCTCCGTTATTAACGATTATTGATTGATATTAGTTCGATTAGCCGGCCGGTTAGTTAAGCACACGCTATGAGTGCGGCAGGTCAGGGGTTTGACACCCGGGCCGGTGAAATCGGCACAGTATCACCAACGGCTCGCTACCGCTGTGACGTTTCTTCAAAACTGTCTTGCCCCAGGCTCTAAGCCGCGAAGATGGACCCCTCTACTTGTTGCACGCTTCGGCCTAATACCGTAAGTATAATGAAGATTTAATTTTGACGGGTTTAATTATGCCCCCACTTGAAAAAGTATTACTGGCTCATTATTTTACTAACTTAGTTATTGTAACTTATCGTGGATTGATTGATTTTTTTGTGAGTTCTGCGTTGAGTTATTTTCAATTTGAATGATTGCTATGAAACGTACAAAGAAAATACCGGCATCTTTTTTAAAAAGTGTTTCGTTTTTGCTTATTTTGATGCTGTTAAAATGTTGAATTTTTGTGCGCACCCGTGATCGCTTAAAATTGTCCCTATAGTCGAAAGTTAGGCATATGGGGGCTTCATCATTTAGTCATGCTAAATCGAAAAAGTATATTTGACGTTTTGAAAGTGACTTATGCGTTGGTTTGCTGACTTTATTTTAACCAATCTGGTAGCGCCTTAACGAGGCAAAGAATTAGAATTCGTTGTAGTAAGCGCTCGGGTATAAGTTGATTTAGCGTGCAGTTGAAAAAATTAATGTTTGTACAGATACACAAGAAAACGCGACAAACCAAGTAGTTTAAGGCAGGCATCAAAATCCAAAGTATCCTCCTCTTCTCTCGGAGGAAGACACGGCTCCGATGATTCAGATTCTGATAGCTCATCGGTAAGTACAGGATTTGATTAAGAAGCTGACTATTGAGTGCAAACTTCTTCGGTGCAGCAACTGAATTAATTCAAGATTTCGTGCGCTAAATGAAATACCGGGGTAATAATTAGCCGACGAGCAAAAATATTGTCAATCCATTCTTGTACTAACCCAAATCGATTTCTGCTGACTCAAGTTTGTAAATCGAATTTCACAACCCGTTCTGGTGACTACGAAACGAATGCAAATTGTGTACACAATTTATTCTCAAGTGTATGCACTGTGCGGTTTGTGCACTGTGCTTTAGTGCATCCTAGTATCTTTGTAACCGTTGGCTACTATTATTTGAATAATGACGTTCGGAGATAAATCCATTATTTGGTAGTTTAACGCTTATCTTTGCGGCCGTGATTAGCAATGAATTAGATTGATACAATCCAAAGTAACAACAATCATGCTGCGATGCAACCCCAATGGCGAACTTAGCCAATTTATCGCAAATTTACTGGTATTTTCAAAAACAATCTTAGGATGAAGATGATTTCAAGAGAAAGAGACAAAGAAAAGCAGCTCCAGAGTCATCTGATAGTGATTGAAAAGAGCTAGAAAATGTATTCGTTCTCTCATCAATCATTTTTATTGGAGTGATTCCACTGCCGAAAGAAATTTGAAACTGTCTGATTTTGAAACTTTTTTTTTATTAAAATTAAACTGAAGAACCTGTTGTGAAAGCTGAGTTTTTAAAGTTGAAAAAAAAAAATAGAAAAACTTTTTCCAAGGTTTAGCTATGTCTACTCGCATCAGGGACGGGTTAAGAGATCGCTGGGCCTGGGGCAGATGAGAGTGAAGACCACAAATCCCCCCCCCCCCTTCCTCCAGTCATGGGCGCGATAAACCCATCTGAACTAAAGCGATAACGATAATCGATAATTTTGAAAAAGCCCTGGGCGATACCGTTAATTGATAAATCTCAATTTCATAAAGCGATATCGGTAATCGATAAATTATCGCCGATGTTGCGGTAAATTTTCAACGTGTCTGACGAAGTTTTTTTTGTAAGTCGGATTGCAAAATTGTTTTCCTAGATTTTTCATAGAAGAGCAGTTGTCGGACTTTGCCGTGGCATTAAATAAAACAAAGAGATTTTTTAAAATAGTAACTACACTTATGGACACCGTGTATTTTTTCATAGATCCAACTCGCTAACTGTGAACACTTGACAGCTCAGATGGCCAAGTGGTACGATCGTCCGCCTCAGGAGCTGTAGACTCGGGTTTGATTCTGAGTCTGGTCGAACCAATGGCTTTAAAATTGCTATTCACAGCTTCCCTGTTTGATGCTCACCATTGAAGGGCAGTGTGGAGAATAAGCCGGCAAGATTACTTATTGTGCCGTTAAAAAAAACACTTAGCGGGATTCCTCCATCTTGATGTGGCAGACAGATGGCCGGCAACTCGTAAGCGAGCTCGTTTGATCGTTTTCTCGTGATAGGAGGATAAATATGCAACTAAATGCAATTACTGTGTGCATAAAGAGTCGTTTATCCCGATAATTTATCGGCGATAACAAAATGCATTGCAAAAGCGGTATCGGTGATCAGGCCATTTTTTAACATTATAACTGGGGGGGGGGGGGGAGGGGCAATTGCCTCCAGTTATAATGTTAAAAAATGGCCTGATTACCGATACCGCTTTTACAATGACCTATGATACAGTTATAATCTATCAATCAGGTTGTTCCATTGGCCTACCACAAAGCCCTCTTAGGTTAGACAAAAAAATATTTTAACGGTTCACATTCAGTTAAGGTTCAAGAGTTTTGATGACCTTGGGTTCAGGTTCGGGTTAGCTTCACCTCAATTAAATTAGAGTATTTCCATTTCATAAGTGATAACCAAACATTTGGCTACGAAATGGAAATTGAAAGAATTAACCTCTATTAGATGATAAAGATTGCGGTTTGGTTCGGGTTCAATGACAGGAAGCGGTTAAAACGGGTTTTCGGTTTACGGTTCGGTTCGACACCCTGCTGTTAACACTTCAATTTTAGCATTGCAATTTGCTTTTTTCCATAATTAAGCCTAGGTTGAAAGAGAAATACGATAGTTTTACTGTTAGGTCTGCAAGTTTATGGAATGATCTATTCTGTAACTTGCGGTCATGCGGTTACGGTCATGCAGTAGGTCTAATTAGCCTAGAGACAACGGTGACAGTGCATGCGACGCAACTTTGCAACGCAAGATTTTAGGTGCAACAAGGGATTTCAAGTGAGACTTGCAACTGAAGGACTACTTGTAGGCCTACAGTTCGAAAATAAAAACTACCCAAGTACTGTTACTTTAAACCAAAAGTAACCGTATAAGCAGCTAAAAAAACTACTCAAAAAAGTACTCGTTACCAAAAAAAAAAAACTACTCAAGTAATCTATTCAAGTAGGCCTAAAAGTATTTCGTCGCTTTACACCACTAAATGAAAGGAAGCGGTTAATACGGGTTTTCGGTTTATGTTCCAGTTCGGTTTGGGTTCGATGCCCTGCTTTTGAGTAAAAAAAAATTAATGCTGCCAATAGGCTACTTTCCTAATCAATATAAAGATGTCGAGTGGTGAAACCAACCTTCAAACATTGTCATACAGGCTACAGAGTCTAATTTAGCTCGCTTAAAAAAATAGACTATCACCTCCGGTATAAGCTAAAAAAGTAAATCCAGACCTGCTGTGGTTAAGTTCTTCCGCCTTATCATTTAGCTGCAAGATTTCACTTGTTATAGGCAAATGACTGGAAGTTAGTGTTCGTTCTTTCTGACCACTAATGTCTGCAGTGTGGTAGTGTTTTGAGAGTGTGGTGATAACCTACGGAGTGGTAGCAAGTTTTGAGTGGCAGAGCTACAGCCTACAGCCATGCTCCTCCACCAAAACTGAAATTAAATATCTTGGTCAAAAAGTGCCAAAATAACCCGATGAGTCATTTCATTAAGACGGAAATAAAAATACAATTAACGTTACGCTTGTTTTGGGCAACAAATTTTACCATAAACAAAAATCCGCGTTGACAGCTAGTTACGCGGATTTTGGTGTGGAACCATGGATCATGCTGGAACCAGAGATGACATAGGCCGCGAAGAGACCCGCTAACGAGCCGTTAACCGGTCTTTTTACTGGTCCGCTGACGGCCCAGTCCTATTTGTGTTTATTACTGGGCCGCTAACGAGCCGCTAACAATTTTTGAAATCCGTTAAGTTTGATTAATGTGATTAAAGCTTCATAAAAAAAAGGGCTTTGGGCGGGCTGGGCTTTATTTTTGGTATGAGTTGCCGGGTCGATTACAGTTACTGAGCTAGAGGTTCCGGGCCGTGGGCGGTCTGGGCCTCAAAAAAGTCAGCCCGAGCCATCTCTAGCTGGAACGGATCCAAAATTATTTTCGGCTGATCTATTACAATGTGTGTGAAAGTTTGAGTGAGTCGAGTTTTGTAGACAAAGGTTGGTCCATCAAGTACCAGTAGTGTACCTGTAGACTAGTTAGTCCACCGAACTAGGCCTTGGTCGGCTTGTTTTGTCGTAAGTGCAGAGTGCCAGCACTGTTATAATAGTCTAGGCGTAACCAATCAAGCACAAGTGGCCTACTGGTTTGAGTGGTTTCCGGTATTGAACTGTTGAAGTCAATCTCAAAATTAAAATTTTCACCGTGCAGGTAGGCTACCATCGTGCCGGTAGCCTACTTAAAATCGGTGCCAAGTCTGTGAATGTTATGGTAGTCAAGACTCCTAGGTACCGGTAGGGCATGTAAATGCTGTGCTGCAGTGCCACTGGTATTTCATTTACCGTACCAGTTTCACATTGAACACCTACTGGTATACCGATACCTTAGTACTTAGTACTGAGTGGCTTATTCAGACTGACTGAAGTTGTTATAAGATGTAATTTGGATAAAGCTGTGTGATTTGCAGGTATTTTCAATTAGTGTCTCAATCAGATTACAGTTTAAGTATAATTTCTTAAAAGTCAGGAATGATGAGAGGACGCAGAGATCGTAATCGCAATACTAATGCTGCCCGAGGTCCTACAAGAGTGTTTGTGCCGCACATTCCATTTGATTTTGTTCGATGTGAACAAGCTTTTCCCAGAGTGAAACCTGCACCCAATGATGAAGAACTAACCAAAGTAAGACATTATGCATGTTGCTGTCTTAAATAGACTAGGATTGTTTGTATTGTACCATTGCCAGAACTATTAGGTTCAGATTTATTAGTCGTCGCCATCTTAGTTAGTATATATATAACATGAATAATGCTCACAATTGACTGCATATGACATGTACCGGTATGTTCAATGACAATCAGTCTAGCATTCAAAGTAAATAAAGGGAGAAAAGAAAAATCGTCGAATACTGCCGGTATTTGTTACACAACATTTGCCCATGATAAAAACAAATTTGCAAGCTTATTATGAGTTATCATGTTAAATGCATGAATATAAGTGATGAAGTTGACCTAATTTTTCATCCATGCAACTTTAATTGTATTTTCCATTCCATATTCTGATATTATTTAGCTTCGTGGCTTCTGCTCAGCATGAAAAGTTTGTAATTTTGATTCAGTTTGTTTCTTCAAAGCCTGAGTGTGGGATCAAAAGTTTAGGACTTCAGTTTGAGATTGGAAGTTTGGGTCTATGGATTGGGTCAAAACTTTGGGTCATGAATGCCTTTAAATTGCAAAAAAAACTTGTGTGAGTTTGAGCAAAATTTTTGAAAGTACAGTGTGACAATGCATACGGTATGTTACTTAAAGTCCAGGTGGCGAAAGTACTGACAACCATATATAACAGTATATGTATTATATGAGCTTAATTTTATTGAGAGTGAAACCAACTTTGCCTACTTTTGTTTTGGATCTTAATGCATAAGAAAAGAGGAAGCAAATGACTGTAATTTGATGAGAGCTCATATTGTACACAGTTGTTGATTCTTTTACTCTAAACCTCACATATAAGCAGATTTTGCTGAAAAGTTTGCTTAATAAAGAACCAGGTTAATGAGTTGGTAAAAACAGATTGTTGACATAATCCTTTAGCTATCATTTTTAGGTATCTTTATGTCCTTTTATTTTTTAGTCTTTGGTAAAAAGAAGTCAAGAATTAACAGCTTCTGCTCAAGATCAAACTAATCTTCTCAGCATGGTCACCAAAGTGACAAATGCATTTGATGTTCTGGTCGTCCAAACATCATCTGGGTTTGAAATTGAAGAATATCGTCAGGTAACTCTTAAACAAGATCATACCTGTATTATTGTTGGAGACAAGGAATTTTTATTTGTTTTTTTAAATTTTAATAACAATTTGTTAGCTGCACTTTACAACGTGAACAACTAAAACGTTTTTTGCATTTATGTCAGTAGTTTTGTTGTTTTACTTCGTTTTGGAACTCTTAATTCGGCTAGATCTGCTTGGCAGAATACTTAAGGCTTACCTTGCAGCCTTAGGTTTACTGTTAGAATAAGTTGTAGCTGATTGTATTTGCTCGAACACTTATCAAGCTGTAGGAGTTCTTCACCTATCAACGTTCTTATTTGAATTTTTTAAAGGTTGGATCTTTCAAAAAAGGAACCATGATGATAGAATGCATTGTAGCAGATATTGCTGTGATACTTAAAACCATGCCAACCAAGGAGTTGGTGAAAGGTTTGGCAGAAAAGGTAATTGCTGATGCTGATATAAGTAAGCTGCTTTGGTTTTGAAAATGTGACAGTTCGGTATATCACAAAATATTTTTGCTAGAAAATTACGCATTGTATGAGAATACATCATTCGTTTTTAATTTTATATGGAGCAGAAGGTCTTGGTTCGAATCCCAAGATTGTCATGTTCAAGCACACTGCTATTACTACTACATCGTTGCGACAAACGTTTTTTCGGTAGTAACTGTTGTACCCAGAGCAGTGCGATTGACCTGTTGTATAAAATCAAATGAAAAACAAAACAAAAAATCACCGCGTAGTGTCTTATCAGGGATGTGCCGGATACCGGCAAATTTGCTATGCGGCTCATCTTTGTATATTATCCCAACACGTAACAAAAAAGCTTTGGGAAGAGTTGTATTGGTGATGAAGAAATAAAAATGTTGTGAAAACGATTCTTCAAAACGCTTTGCTACATCCACAGTGGCGCTAAAATTATCGATATACAAATTCCCTATTATTTTTTTCAGTTGGTGGAACAAATCAAAGAAGCTGAGCAGAACGAGGAGATTGAAATAGTGGAGACCGATGCAGGCTTCGAACTTAAGTCGCAAAATGCGACTGTGAATATACTGATAGGCACAGTGCAACAAAATTTGAGAAAAATTGATCCTTCCAAACATATGGACCAAAAAGTACTGCAGGCTACTCTGGCTGCAATTCGTCATGTGCGATGGTTCGAAGAAAATGCTTTTCATACCAAGTAAGTGAGAGTAAAACGCACGATATGGTTAATTCTACGCCCAGATTAAAATTTTTGATCGCAACGAGTGGCGAGGTCCATCTCCGCGGCTTAGCGCCTGGGCTACGCTACTTCGAAGACATGTCGTAGCGCTGGTGAGTTGTTGGCGACGGTGCGTCTGATTTGACCGACCCAAAAACAAACCAGAACCTCCCGCGCCATGACTTTAACCACGACGCTTCCCAAACGATTACGTTGTACAACTCCGGCCATAACCAGCACGGACCAACTCTCACCGGATCAGAGTAGGTAATCGTGTCATCACTGTACTTAAATTGTTTGGGCAATTCTACGATCAGAAAAGATCAGTGGTCAAGTCTGAACAAAACGAACTAAAAAGCTATTTACAGTAGCTTTCAACTCCGCATCGTAAACTTATGCATTTCTTCGTGAAATTTTATATCGTGTGCATTGATGTGGATGCATGCCTTGCATGGGTTTATAGTGCCATATTTCAATGCTCCTGCAAATGAAATTTATTAGTTTTCTCCAAACTGCGATGTTGCATGGTAAGCTATACGTTTTGATTTTGGTAAAATGGCATGGTAAATCTACCACTACGACTACATTGCTTTTATTCAACGATGTGCATTAGTTTAATTAGCTAATGTTACTTAGTTTGATTTGGGTTTAGCTTCCCGCTTTTAGTCATATTCATGTCTTATATTTCAGTGTCAAAATGCTGGTTCGCATCTTTAAAGACATGACTCGTCGTTTTGAGGGATTCAGCGCTCTTACTCCGTGGATTCTTGATCTTCTTGCTCACCACGTGGTCATGAAGAATCCAGCTAAGCAACCTCTTCCCATCAACGAGGCATTCAGGTTTGTAATTTCTGCTTGAGTGGACGAATGTCACCAGTAAACCTCAGTATGTGATATAAGTTAGGTAAGCTTCCGTTGTAGATATGAGATGCGCACTATTTTGTGTTTATTCAGACGCGCTCTTCGGTTGTTATCATCCGGCTTCTTTCTTCCCGGTTCGGCTGGTATTGTTGATCCTTGTGAAAGCGGAAATGTGAGAGTTCATACTGTTATGACATTGGAACAACAAGACAAGGTAAGAGGTCCTGTTGATTGCGAATTTATAGTAAAAAATGCAAAAACTAAGTGTTGTTTAAGCTGTTTATCGACGATATGACCGAACGCTAATGCTCTGTTGAGCTAAGTGTAGTCTTGATTGTTGTGTTGTTGTCTTTGATGATTAGCTGCTTCCATCAGCTTTTTACAAAAGCAATTGCTTTAATGAAACAATTCTCATCTCGTAAATAACCACTTCAGTATCTTTCAAAATCTGGCTTCCAGCTTGTGTACGTCTCTCGAACACATTTGGTACGTTACCTATTATCGATATGCATGTTTGATGATACTCAAGTTTGCTATTTTTTAAGTTATCTTTCGCTTCTTAATTGGCAAAGTGTAATCATTCTTTTGAGTTCCAAACAAGTATAAAATACCACTAGTGCGTTGAGAGAGCAGCAAACTCAAATGTTGATTAGAACATTATAGCTATTATAATTTTCCTGTCCCGTGGAGATTACGTTGAACCAAAATGTGGCCCTTGTTCCATGTCTCTGACCACCCTGTTTTATTTGATTTAAAGCAAAGCAGGTTCACTGCAAATTTGATTATTAACCAGTAAGGGAACGTAAGCTGTGACGGTGCAAATAATGCAGCAGGTCGGTTAGTAGTTGGAAACTAAATAAACTCCTTTTTTCAAACTTCGTGTTTTTGAAGTGTGAGCAAAACTAATATGCATACTGTAAATACGAACACTATAAACAACACTGAACAGACATCTATTTTCTACAAATACGCAGGTTTGCTACACTGCACAAACCTTAGTTCGCATTTTGGCACTTGGTGGATTTAAACCAATCCTTGGGTTCGAGGGAGACGGATCCATAGCGACGGAGAAATCCGTATGGAATGGAATCACTGTTATTCCTAGCGAAAAAGCGTATGAAAAGACCGAAGAAAAGGAAGAAGAGGGAGCAGAGGTGGAATCCATGGAGGTTTCTGAAGAAACATCCCAGGAAGTCCAAGAGGAAGAGACCGCTTCTTAATCATAAAATCCTAGAGTATGCAAATTCCAACTCAATGTCTTTGCACGAACTATGTGAGCTGCTTTGCTGTTCTCTTTACTGTCTTTTATCCATGCTGCTGATACGCGAGTTTTGTAAAATTTCAAAAGACTTTGGGTTTTATAAACTGTGCTAATTTCAATTTTGTTTTGTTTACGTCTAGCGCATCGCCAAAGCGTGTGCCAAGTAGCGGGGCCCATCTCCGCGCTTAGTGCCTAGGTATCACAGGTCAGAAGCTAATTTCAGCGGTCCGGAAATCGAGATTACGACCTCACGCGCCAACAAGGATGTCTTTACCTACTATGCCAACCGGCTGAAGTATTAATTAGCTATAAGCAATAATAATTATCGCTTAGAGAACACATCTAGTTGCGCCACACATACCTTCAAATCTGAAATGACTGAAAAAGTGACTGACGCGAGTGAGAAGCAAGCTTTCTAGTCGGCATTTCTTAAACTTGGACTCGAAAATAATTTGCTGAGGAATTTATTTTCAGCAGCAAAAGTGTGTGCCATTGTAACTTGCCAAATCACTAAAATTTAATATCTTGGCATACACAAGCAGCAATTATTTTCACGACGGAAAAATATCTTGGAACATTTAGCAAAAGGACATTAAAAGCGATATTTTGCACATTATAAATAGACAAAAATAGCCTAAATACATTTGGAAATGATCGAGACAATATGCCTCAAAATGCACTAGAAAGAAAAGTACTGTAAGTGCAGGTAGAAGAGAAACTAAACCAAGTTTACAAAACGAAAAAAAAATAACTTAGGTTTTTTCAAATATTTCGGAATCTGGAACTTAACCAGCAGAAATTGGTTTGATCAAACACGACGTTACTACATCTCCTGAACTCGTTTTTCTAAGGAATCCAACTCGCTAGCCACTTCCACCGGCAAATCATCATTTACTTGTTCATCGAAGTATGTGCGAATTGCTTGGACTTCTTCAGACCAGAAGTCCTTGGGCAAGGAGAAAATCTCTTTCATATTAACTTCTTCTTTCAATCCAGAGAGATTAATCGAGTCGGCAGACGGAAGAAGGCCAATAGCGGATCGATTAGCCAAGCTTAGATCTCCGTTCGGATGATCTGTTCGCTTAAAAACCCATTCCAAAACACGGGAATTTTCACCAAATCCAGGCCACATAAACTTGCCATCACTACCCTGCAAACAAATTCGTTAACTTGTAAAGTAAAGTAATAAATTGGAATGTCATTTTTTTACTGAGGTTATTTTCAAATTCGGTATATTGAACCAATAATAATAATTCATCAGTAATTGCGGGAGACTGCAAAGTGAACTTGCGCTCTTCGAGTCAGCAGCCACCCGGTAGATAGGTCAAATGCGATCGGCTCCAGCCGTGAATCGAACCCGTCACGTAGGATCTGCAACCTGCGCGCGGTTCCGCTACGCCATGCCGCTGACGTTCTTAATAAATCAGCTACAGAGCCTTCTAATAAAGCGAGCTGTATTCAATAATAGGTCAATACTACCCGCTTAGTAATTGTAGCTCACCAAGGGGATTGTTTGAAAATAAAACAAAAAACCAAATATTGCAGGAAAATAAAATAAAAAACCAAGACTAAATTTGTTGCAAAAGAATTAAGTACGTTAACGATAGCACATTTATTGTTAGGCTTTCTATAAAGTCTTGACAAGTTTACAAAAACAATTCAATTTTAAACTTACTTTTCTGAACCAATTGACATGGAAGATTTTGGGCATATGTCTTCCAGCTTTATTGAGGCTCAGCCAGTGTGCGAGATATTTGCCGAAATTATAGCCAAAGAATGGTCTCATGGCGAATGGATCGTGCATGATGACTTTACCTGAAAACAGTTATGCGTAAAACCAAAGAATTCTCAAGCAGCGCAAGCTACAGTACTTAAATAGAAAAGGATAATTTAGTGGATCGAACGTCGACAAGAAACCCGGTTAAGCTCCAGTTTTCAGTTTAACATTCGTCCTTGCTTATCATCGCGCGTTGACATAGGCATACCTACCGGTGACTAAAATTAATTGCGGCAAGCAGCATGTGTCACGCATCGGCCAGTTGGCGTAGTGGCTACATACTTCGCCAACAGTTCGTGAGGTTTGGGGTTCGATTCCTGGGCCACTCGCCACCGCTGCGATATTTCTTCGGAGCTGGTTGCCCAGGGCTACGTCGCGAAGATGGGCCCCACCACTCGTTGCACGCTTCGGCGTAATACCGCGAGTATGATAAAGATTTGATTTTAGCACGTACCAAAAAAGATTCTTACCTTTATGTTCGGCTGCAGCAGTAGCTTCTGAACGCATCGATGCTCCGAGAAAGACGCCATGTTGCCAGTCAAATGATTCGTAAACCAGAGGAACACCTAAGTAAAAATAAGTCAATTTACGTTTGAAAAACAAAAACAACACCAGACAGTTTAAAGCTTGCAAATTTTTATCATTAAAATACTGCGGCTGAATAAATGCCGAACCTCACCTTTTGGTCTTCTTCCTCCGAAGATGATTGCATCAATGGGAACTCCGTCGTGTTTCTCCCAATCTGGATCAATAGTGGGACACTGCCTCGCTGGAGCACAGAATCTGGAATTGGGGTGAGCAGCTGGCTTCTCAGATCCTGATAAAAAATCGATATTATTGCTAGGTCGATTGATTTTATGAATGTACTGCTAACAGCTCAGATGGCCGAGTGGTATAGAGCGTCTGTCTCTTGAGCTGTAGACTCGGGTTTGATTCCGAGTTGGGTCAAACCAATGACTTGTAAAATTGGTATTCACAGTTTCCCTGCTTGACGCTCAGCATTAAAGGGACAGTGTGGAGAACAAGCCGGCAAGTTTACTTGTTGTGCCGTTGGGAAAGGCACTTAGCGGGATTCCCCCATCTTGGTGTGGTAGACAGATGGCTGGCAACTCCTAAGCGAGCTCGTATAGCGCTTTGATCGCTTTCTCGTGATAGGAGGATAAATATGCAACTAACTAATACGAATGTCCCAGTAAGCTACGCTGAAATTTAAACTGTTCTCAATACTATTTATAATCTTTTTATACCTGGAGTCCATGGCTCGCCCAGCCATGACGTAATAGTAGCATCTGCGGGAATTTCGTCCATTCCTTCCCAATACACACCACCATCTGAGGTTTCCGCCACATTTGTGAAAACTAAAAACAAGGACACGTTTAGATAGATACATAGTAGGCTTACTAGCAAAACTGAGGGTCATGCCCTGCAGGCACTGCATGGCGAAGACATGGTACATGTAGGTCACTAGCAGACTACAGTACTGCAAATAATAATAATCAACGATTACCGATACTCACAATTATCTGCAAGCAGTCTAGCAGAATTAATAAACTGCTACCGTATTCCACTCAGAATTAAAAAACAGAATTACTCGTACCAGTATCGCCGCTTTTAACAAAATCAGCACTTGCATGCGAGTCCAACCGTACTAAATACTACAAAGAACTACAAGAAACTTTTAATTTAACCAAAGAAGCTGGAAACACCCAAAAAAAGTAGAAAAACCACAGGGAACTAACTGGTATTTCTGGCTTTGCTACATTTAACGAAAAGTGGCCCAACAGACAACAGTTTTTTAATAATGACATTTCCACATCTGAAGTACAGTAGTTGTGGTACATATTGGTATCTTTTAGTATATGGTACAATGTATGCCTCGATGCCTGACATCCTGGTCATTTGCCAGTAAGTTCAAACAACCTTATCCATGTGTTTCTCAGAAGCACACCAAAAAATTCAATCACACAAACAACCCCTTCACTTTACATCTGCCTACCAAATACCATAGTTAGTGCAGTGCCATGCAGTGCCATGCCCATACACTGCCTGCAGGGCATAAATGGAAGTACCGCAAAACTGATGACTAAGATTTGTTTGTGGACAAATCTTCGAAAGCGAAGTGCATAAACGCCGATGATGACAGTTTAATTTGCAGCATTGCCATCGCAATGTCTGGCAATTTCAAAAAATGCTTTAATTTGAAAGAAACTTTTTCAAAATCTCATGCCTAAACGTCACTTACTAGTATTTGCCATGCAAGCTTTCAATGCGTTGGGGTTGGTTTTGGCCGAAGTACCGGGAGCAACGCCAAAAAATCCGTTTTCAGGGTTAATTGCTCTCAAACGTCCGTTGGAATCAAACTTCATCCAAGCAATATCATCTCCAACACATTCCACCTGAGGCAAACAGCTTGATGAAAGAAAATGAGAAGTCTTTCCAAACAAGACTTCTTCCTAACCATAGCCACCTCATCTCAAAAACAAAACCTCACATGTTTGCAACATGCTCCAGCGACAGCGCGCGCAAGTCGCATACCATACATGACCGGTTCGATTCACGACTTGAAGAGAGCAATCTCGCTTTGGCATTTTTTTTCTTAATTGCCGTTGAACTTTCAGACAAAATTTACATCAAGATAAACGTTTATAACAAGCATTAGGATAATCAACTCTCACCTTCCAGCCTGGTAGCGTAGGCTCCATCATTGCCAAATTAGTCTTTCCACATGCACTTGGAAAGGCTGCTGCAATGTACTTCTTTCGACCTTCGGGATTGGTAATTCCAAGAATCTGCAGTTACAAATTTTTTTAATTCTTTTTCTCGCACTTGTACAAAATATCAAAGAGGGTGACTATTATGTCTAATTTCCCTGTTTTTAAAATCCACCAGTTCTTAAAATCCTGCTTTTAAAAACCACTAGTTCAACTTTACTCATTTTGCGGATATACCGATTCGCGCATTTTCGCGTGGTTTCTGTTAAATTATCATTCAAAAAGCAAAGCTTAATACAGTCTCGGTAGTCCTATTTAAAAGCGGATACCCATAAATTGAACTTTATCATTAAAGTTGTGGACCAACAGATAGCTATAGGCTACAAATACTCACCAGCATGTGCTCGGCAAGCCAGCCTTCTCTCTGGGCGATCGTGGATCCAATTCTGAGAGCAAAGCATTTCTTTCCTAACAGTGAATTTCCACCGTAACCACTTCCATAAGAAATAATTTGATTCTGTGCAGGGATATGCGACACAATCACTTTGTCAGGGTTACAAGGCCAATTGTTGACTAAAGGACCTAAACATAACAAATGAGGTTAATACTACGCTATTACAGGCATATTTAAGTAATGTACCCAACACCAGCAGAACCATACATTGCTATTTTATTTGCCTATCTTCACGAACCCGATTGTAAACCACATGTCACAAGCGAAGCCGCGACAAAAATCGAACCCAAAACTAGTGCAGAGCTTCCCTATGTACGCTGCGCTCTAAATTACCGAGCCATAGAAAAGTTGCAGCAATCCCGCAAACAATGGCCTTTATAAATCCACCCTTCGTCAGAAAAAAAAAGGTTCTGCTGGTGTTGGGTACATTACATAACCACGCAGCCGAGCCGGTTGGAGTACCGATTGGTAAGACATCGCTACAGGCGCGGGAAGTCAAGGGTTCGATTCTCAAGCCGGTAAAATCTAACACAGTGTAGCCGCCGCTGCAATTCTTCTTCGGAGTTTGGAGCTATGTTGTCCCGGACCTAAGCCGCGGAGATGGGCCCCGCGACTAGTTACACGCTTCGGCGTATTACCGCGCATAATCATTTGATTCAAATACTACGGCGTAAGCTAACTTAATTTTAATTGCAATAAAGTTTTCACAAAGTTTTCAACTTACGTTCAATAGGTTTAGGACATCCAACTGAGTGAAGGCACTTTACAAAAGTTCCATTGTCAATTAAATCGAAAACTTTCGGTGTTATTCTGGTCATAACTCTCATACTAGCAACCACGTATTTTGAATCAGTCAATTGAACTCCATTTTTTGAAATAGAACCACCCACTGGACCCATGCTGAATGGAATGACATACATAGTGCGACCTAACAAATCACTATTATGAGAAGACAGTAAAAAAATGTTTCATAGTATTGCATATTCCAAGCTCGAGTAACTTTTCTTCATAAAAAAAATATTGAAAACGGGCTCTACCTTTCATGATGGCTAGGTTTCATTAGTTTGCTCATCGCATATCGATAAGTTCCAGATTACACAAACAGAAGGACGACAAAATCGAAAAAACGCTAATCTGATTGTCAAAACAAGTTACCTTTCATGCATCCAGGCATTCGTTCGTTTAACGCGGTTTGCAGGTTCGGTGGCGACATCCAGTGTCCCAACCGTCCCACCACTCCGGGCTTGGGTTTTGGTATCGTGTCTCGTTCTTTCTCCGTTGAAATTACTGTTTTGCTTTCCACTCTAGCGACATCTCGAGGATCTGTTCTGGCATACCAACTGTAACGAAAAGCAGCATGGTCGTGATAAAGCATAACTACAAATTATGATACAATGACGCGCGCTCAACATTGACAATACAGGTTTTCATCAATTTTCAAAGAAACTTAAACGCTAACAAACTCTTACCAGTTTTTATATTTTGGCAATGGCTTGATTTCTCCATGTCGTTGCATTTCTTCCAACAACATTGCATTTTCAGCGTCTGATCCATCGCAAATGTGAATGTTGTCCGGCTTACACCAAGCTTCACTTTCGGCAATAAAATTCTGAAAATGCAACAAAATTAAATCATAATAGTCACCACAAACAAAACTACACAATATCACGAGAAAATGCGAAAAGAATGAACAAGCTAGTATAACGTGCAGGACACATAAAGACTATTTTACCCGTATTGTTTCACTACCCATGTATTAATAACGAAATTAACTACGTCAAGCATATTTGAATTAAAATGGGTTCCATCAAACATAGACCGAACCGTTGCAAAAAAGATAATTTTGTTTTGGGATTTCTACTAGCGTTTTACACTAGAGTAGTTTTTCGATCAGGTTGAAACTACGCGAAAAAAGGAACGGCTAATGACACACCTACATTAAAATATGCGACAACAAGGTATAGATAAGGATGTCAACACTGCGAAAGACAGGCTCATGTAGAGAAAGAACGAAGGAGTATCATTCACAAACTCACCTTTACACCCAAAGGCAGCTTATCGATGTCACCATTGATCACATTCAACGTACGGTCATCTTTTTGTTTTGCACCCGCAGTAGCCAAAGCTCTGGAGCTGACCCTCTTAACAAGGACTGTAGATGGTCTAGAAAAAAAGCTGATTACTATCCAAGTCAAATCTTCGTTCTACTCGCGGTAATTCGCAGAAGCGTGTAATGAGTGGCGGGATCACCTCAGCGACTGGGCGAGATTGCTCAAAACAAACGTCACACAGCAGCGAAGCCTCGGTGACCCTTTGTCCGCTTTCACCGGCCAAAGAATCCAACCTTCGACCTCAGCAATATCTTTAATTGGTTGGTCCCTTCACCAGTTCACAGCTTCTGTTAGCTTGATTTCTTGAAATAGATTTGCGCTCGTTTAATTATCTTTTGCTACGTTGTTTCTTTGTTATAGTTACGATTTGATCCATGCCATTGAAGTTAACAATAAAAATTAAAGATGACGATTCCACCACACCAATCGGCCAGATCCCAAATACATTGTAGAGAATCATTTTTCGCATTCTGACAAGCGATTACGGCCAAGTCGGCAGCATTATGTTCGCATTCAACACTATTGCACAGCATCAAGCGACTAATTTTTGCCCTTATTGCGCATGATTTCGTGACACATAATCAAGCAGAAACTTCAAGAAAAATATGTCGCAGGAAATATCTTGTTAAATCTATAACAATATTTCCGGCGTAAAAAATCAGGAACTTTGGCGGCGTTAGAATTTACAATTTTTATAAGCGTTTAATCTTACGCAATGTTCTGCTGGCCTATTACGCATTATACGATCAATTCCGGTGACGCAGTGAAGCAAAATCTGAACAATTCTCTATTGTTATCTGGGTATTTTTCCTTCTTCCGCTGCATCTTGTAGAAGCCACGTTGCTTTTAAATTGAAAAAGTGGTCTAAAGTCTACACAATCTATGATGTCAGCGAACTGTGTTTTGCAAAGACAAACCGGCTTTGAAAGTGCTATTTGTACTCGATTACTGTATTACTTAATACTGAAATTTCCAAACTAGTTCAGTAAAATATTAGTACTTAATACTCCTCTGACGTTTATAGTACGATAAGCGTAAAATACCCTGCTTAGTGGTTCATTTCACTGAGTCGAAAATTGATAAAATTTCATAATTATAAATACTTTCTGCATTGTGTTAAAATTTCCTAGCATTTGAATACCAAAGAGAATCTTTGGCAAAAGGTGCGTGTTTAAAACGGGATCTTTTTGTAGCTTTTCCGCTTGGCGTATATATCATATATACTACCGTAGCTAAACTTTATTAGATTAAATTATCAGAAATACTAAATGCGATGTGCTAAGGTTTAAGCAGTAATAAGAATCCATTGCCAATGGCATCATCGTATACCATCGTTTCATCATCCCAAGGGGCAAGAATTTTTTCAATCTCATTCGATGAAGATATAAATACCTTAAACCGAAGCCACCAAGCTCTGAATTGCATTGAAGCTCAAAAATTTTACCCGCATTTTTAAATGAACGTTTTAAACACAATATTCAATTGCAATATTGTCTCTCTCACAAATTTTCTTTTACAAAAGCAATAGGATTTGCGAGTACTATTTTATTGAATACCAAATTGAAATAATATTCAAAAAAATTATCTCTAAAAAGTTTAAGTCTATATCATTGAAGTTCCAACCGTAATGTAATGGGGAAAAAGCACGGTTGTGAAATTGAAGTTTTTCAGACTCAAAATTTACAAACACTCCATAACTTTTTTTATTTCGCTTTTGACCTCACAATTCGGATGAAAATGTTTCCTGTGGGTTTGCGTTTCTCAAGGTTAGAGACAAGGCTAAAAAACAAAACCCAAAAAACGTCTGCAATAATTCATTAAATTAAATTACTTTGCCGGTATAACGCAATTTTTTTTTAATTTCTCGATGCCTAGAGCCATGAAAAAAATAAAGGCGAATAATTAAGTTTATCATCAGCGTTTATTCGTATCAGCTTAGTATTACTCACGATATAACATCCAACATTTTTCTTTTTCGTTGTTTGTTGTCGAGTCTCATCTGTCAAATCGTTTAGTCGTATCAAAATGAATTTGAGAAATCGCATACCAATCGCGGGTTTTATATCGTCGAATTTTGCGTGACTAAACTGCGCGGACGTGCGTTCTACGTAATGACCTATGACGCGACACATTCAAAAATATAAGACTCAATAGAGATTGACATGCTACGCGTGACCAAATCCAGCGGAGCGGAAACTTTAAAATAACCAAGAAAACACCTCAGATAAAAAAGTGGCAATATTACGCAGGGGTTTCCGCAATACTTTTCCGCAGGAATTCCAAGCCTGCACTATTTCCAAAGTTTGAAAGATAACCAAATTTTAACGAAAGTCTAAAAGTTGACATCACCATGACGCAGCTCAGTTAACTATCAATATTTCATAAATTTTCTTTTCACGCCTAACCCAAAATAAACTTTGATATAGGCAAACTTTCAATTCTCTTTCTGTTTATTGCGACTCAGCGGTATACGTCACGAGAGCTTTGAAATAAGGGCGGCTTAAACACGCCCACCCACTCTATTCAACTATCGTTTTCATTGGCCGATTCTAAGGCCGAACAAGGCAAGCAAACCAATCAAAGCGATTTACTACAAAGGTGTTTCTAAACGGCGTTCAAATTTCTAATTCTAAGTAATACATTTAGTAACAGCAGACGCAATAAAAAAATGTTTTCCATGTTTACACCCATCTTGTTATCGTGACAGCGCAAGAAACGACAGCCATGAACAAATTCTACAAGGTAAAAACGTAGCTCACACGAGTTTGACAGTGGGCTTTATGCACGAAAAGTTGCTGCTTGCACGATCAATGTCCGAACGGCGCTATAACACCGTAGTGTAACACTTTAAACTTCTCTTGAAAACTTATGGCTGTTTAATCATGGTCTAATCGCTATGGTTTAGAGTTGCCAAATAATATTTGGTTGGTTGCTTTGTCCGTTACGGATCGGATGAACTACACATTACGCAGATCATTATTACAATTTTGTCATCGTACTAACTATGCATGATTGAACGCTGCGGCATTAAGGGGCACAAGATGCACATCACATATTATATACCAGGGGTGGGCAACTTCATCAGTCGGCGGGCCATATACGGAAAGACGAAGTCCTTTCCGGGCCGGATTATTATATGGATCGAGTTTAATCAATATCTTCGCAGGCCGCTGTGAATAGAAGAGCACAAAAAAGATCTTTACATCCTCCGATGACGTGTTTTCTAACGAAAATATCGACAAAGAGCAAAAAACAAAAAAAAAGATCTTCACGTCCTCAGATGTCCTGTTTTCAGATTTACGAGTTTATATTTCTGTCACTCACGAGCCGTATGTTGCCCACCCCTGACATATACAGTACACTTAAATGCGAACTTTGTTATTTAATTAAACGTTTACATAGTATAACGTTTTAGTGCCGAGTCGCTGGCGAGGTAGCTGCACGTACTATTTTTACAAGTTTTTAATAAGCTTCACACGAATTTGTTCCAGATCTTGATTAAAGACAAAACTATGCTGGCAGCAGGACAGCTCAAAACGACGTTGAACGAAAGAAATAATGAAAGCAAACGCCCCACCGCGATAGGTGACCCCGATTTTGGGCAATTAAGCGAGATTTTTGCAATTAAAAAATGGAAATAGATTCCAAAAATTGACACTGAAAACACAAAATTCGCAAACTTAGTAATTCAGCCATCAAAAAACAATTTCGAAGTGAATAGATATAAGCCTGGACATTCCCAATAAAGCACAGCTTTTTTGACCTATTGTCACCTATCATGACATTATCTCATGACTCAGAGCTGATTTTCTCCGGCGCCCGGCTAAATCAGTCAAGCAAAACGCTTACCACAATCGACAGTACGTCACACAAGAAACGACGCTGATTGGCTGATAGTTCAGGCGTTTCGGTTTAATGGTCTTTGTCACGTTTCACCTTTGTCGAGTTGCGTAATAACTGAGAGTGGAAAAAGCAAAAAATTCCGACAGGCTTGGTTGTTGATGGGATATTGCGAAATTCTTGTACGGCCTTTAGGCAATGCACGTTGAAGTAGAAAACAAGTTAGTCATAAGACTAATAACCGCACCAGAAAATACGCATATTTTAATAAAGTTTGCGGAAAGTCAATCTTTGCAGCAATTGCTGCTTTCAGACAAACCTTAATGTACCGGTATCATACTTACATTCTTAACAAAAGCATTGCAGATAAAGGAGCCATGGTAGTTTCAATAAATTGAAAAAAATTGCTTCTTCTAAGTAACAATTACTGTATACACAAACAAACACTACTGTAATGAACAATGATCTAATCAAAAATTAAAAAATTTTAATAACATTCCCAGATCACTCTCTGATCAATAACTTCAAGAGCACAATTACGATGATCAAACCCACAATTAATGAGTAAACGTTTAAATACATTATACGCACGATTGCGTCTGAAGATGACATTAAAATTCAATCGATTTGCCATCATTTATATATTCTGATGTTGCCCTTAAAATAATGCAATCATTATTATTATTGCCCAAGGCGCTTGTGCATGAATGCAAAAGTTATGTTCCAAACCAGAGGTAGCAGCAAATGAGGCATTAAAAAAAATAAACGAAAGCAGGTGTGGTTGCAACACCCATAACATAAATTTCGTACTGCCTTGCTTACACTGCTGAAATTATGGCATAACAAAAAAAATGCTGGTGGCTACCATTATAAGTGTTTTATGCAAAGTTATGATCAAATTGCAGTCACATGTACAATAAAGGAACTCTTGTTGTGACCATTAGAGCAATCGCATACAGCAAACCTCGCATATAACAATCCAGTCTGGACCAGCTACATATGACCACGAGGTTTACTAAATCAATAAGAAGTCATCCGAACTTAAAATTTCGTCTGCTTTGTGCAATTATGTGTTATTTAAGAGTATGTTATATGCAAGGTTTACTGTATATACTGCAATAAAGCACTAGAGTCGTTGTAACTTGAAAACTGATTTGAAACACAATAAATATGGGACGCAAATAGCTTAAGAAGGAAAAATAAAGCCGCTGTAAATCTCAAAACTGGACATTTCGACAACATAGTTTCAGCTGTCATCAACAGCAGTGTATGAAAGGCAGTATAAAACTCTAAGAACTAGAATTTACAATTTTAATTACAAGTATTAGCATAACGCAGGCAACAGGTCAAAATAACTAGTATAATCATAACGTCATAAACCAAAAATCAGCTACTCTTTACTTATTTAATTTTTAATTTAACTCCGTCAGTTTTTTATCAGCTTTTGGTTTATGACATTATAATTATACTATTTATTTTGACTTGTTGCCTGGGTTATGCTATTACTTGTACTTAGAATTGTAAATTCTACTTCTTACAGTTTTGTGCTGCCATGTATACACTGCTGATAATGACAGCTGAATCTATGTTGTTGAAACGTCCAGTTTCGAGATTTACTGCGCTGAGCGACTTTGTTTTTCCTGATTTGAAACATATGAACAAAAATTTCAAATGGAACTTCTGGTACCTTCGTATCCAATTTAACTTACAAAAACTAAGTAAGATACCACTACTACCATATTTATAGAGCATTTGTGCTTATTTGCTTGTCGTTATTGTACTATGATCTGTATTTACCTAGTGATGCATGTGCACATTATTGATTTTTTAAGTTTTTATAACAGACTTCAGCTCTTTCAGGAATTAAAATGATTACTAAAAGACAATACTAAAGTAGAATCAACTTAAACCACAGTATTGCAAAATCTTATCCTGGTCATTATGCACAAGATCCAAAATTATGTGATACGAGTGAAAAATGGTTCCACAGCAAACAATAAAATTCTGTCAAGATGATGATGAAAAATTGAACTCCAAACTGAGACCACCAACATCTGAACATGATGTACCGGTAGCAACTAAAATGCAAGGCTACCATTCACAGAGTAAAAGGTTCTGCAGTTCTATGCTGCTCTGAATTTTATTATCATACTTAAAAGGCAGAGGCTAAGGTTACGTGACCGTAACATTTGTCTCTTTGGTTTATTTTATTATCCCTTCACGCTTCCCTGATTGTACGAGAGCGTGACGAAGTAATAAAATAAACTAAAGAGGCAAATGTTACGGTCACGTAACTTTAGCCACTTCCTACTTAAAACCACCCCTCAATCTACACAGGCACAGCTCAAGCTACTCTTTTAGAGTCTTCAACTTTTATTAAAGCATTAAACATAAATGAAGACTTTCTAAAGGCATTTTGGGGACCCCATTTTGTTACCTAAAAATGAAAGTTGAGTCTTAAAAATCAGGAAAATATATGAAACAACTTTTTTTTTTATTTTGGGCTCCTCCACCAAAACACAGAGCTCAACAGGTCCATTTGTTCATAGACTAATTGCCTTGTCCACGTGTCCAATTTAGCTTTCACCATTTAAGCATCATAAACAAATTTTTGATTTCTGAACTGAAAAAAGAGGTATTGCTAAAACCTGCAGGTGCACAAGGACCGAGGAGCACAAGATCACATGGACCACTAGGATAACAAGGACCACAAGCAACACAAGGAGCGCGAGGATCACAAGGACCACTAGTGGCGCAATTAGGAACACATGGAACACATTAGGGATAGGTTCGATGAAAGTTAGGTTCAACGGGGGTCAGGTTTAGTTGGGGTTAGGTTCGGTTCAGTTAGGGTTAGGTCGGTTAGGTTTGAGTTCCTTGCGCTCCTTGTGTTCCTGCAGCGTTTAGTAATAGCTCAATTGCGCCACTAGCAGACTAGCGGTTCTTGTGATCCTTGTGCTTCTTGTGGTTCTTGTGGTCCTAGTGATCCTTGTGGTTCTGGTGTTCCTTGTGATCCTGCAGGTTTTAGTAGGACCCGACAAAAAGTATTATGTTGATGTGTATCTGGTATGGATGGGCAGATTTTGGAACAGTTGCCATAAAACTGGCATTTGATGGTGTATGGTATTACACCCAGATGTAATCGTTGACAGTATTATATATATAATATGCAGTACAGTTGCAACAATGAACAACACAATGGTCTCTACTTATATACAGCTTACTTTAGTAAGCATATGCAAATTTAAAATGAATATAAACACCGCTCATTGCAATAAATGGCATTAATAAAAAAAAGAAAAACTGAAACAATGTTTCTGTAGCTCAATGCATACCGTACCACACTGCCACAGTACCAGTAACAGTTTAACCAAAAGTTGTTGTAATCTATGCTGATTTAAATTTTACAAGCTAGAACTTGTCTGCAATAGCACATTCTCATGCTTTACATTAACGTGATATATACACCTGTACACAGGATGCATGAAACTTCAACTTGCAGTTTAATTACTTTACACATGTCAGTAATTAACACTCAAGACATTAAAAATCACTGGTTCCAGTACCGAAACTGTATAACACTATCTACATATGACTTGAAACCGGTGGTAGGCTATACCACTAAGCCACTTCTAAAAATTGCAGAAATAGGCTAGCCTAGTACTGATAATTAAAAATTATAATTTTAGCATCATCATCATCTACATGTCTTTTTCTGCCTTCATCCAGTCCAGAGTTACCCTTTCAAACTTGTATGCCAATTTTTACCTGCTGCATTCTCAAAATTCTGGGCTCCCTAAAAATTTCAGGCCCAGTACCGTACCAAAGGTACCTCCTGACAACAGGTTAACAGCCCTGATTACACTATATTAACAGCCATGATACCGGTAGTCTACTGGTGGTGGGCTAGCATAGTTTAGCAAAACTGTAGTTCTCAATTCTTTTGGCCAGTGTTTTTTGTGTCTGCTCAAAATAATCGCCAGATTGATGTTTTGAATTTGTTTGGTTGCAGCTACTACCGGTATGGTAACTATCACGGCAGCAGCTGCTGTCGGCGCAGCAGCCATGGTAGAAGTCAGCCACTGAAGCGTAACAACCATAGACGCTGCAATATTTCGTCCAGAGCTGGAACGAGGACCGAACCTACCGAGACGAGACATCATAGCTTCAAGACCGAGACGGGACATCATAGCTTCGAGACCGAGACGAGACTTTAAAGTTACGAGACTCGAGACGAGACTTCATAAGCCAAAAATTGGAAAATATAAAAACGATAGTGATACTTTGGAGTAAGCCTTTTTCTCTTTCCACGCGATATAAATGCAAAAAATGTCCTATTTGAAAATTGAACCCAAACGAAACGTCACAATACATGCTCAATCACGCCACAGCAAATTGCTTTTTTCATCGCAGAAGAATGATGCAATGGCTCTCTCTTAATGGAGATTCAACAGGTATTGTTGAACACAAGCAAGCCAGACCTTTTCCATTGTATTCTACATCGTATTGGGATGCGGTTGCGAGTGATTGCTTGTGATTTTTGATAGTTTGGCGGTCAATATATACATTTTAAAGTTATTGGTTAAATTCAAGTTGTAGGTTAAATTAGTGGAATGGAAGTAAAGTGTTGACAGTATGATTGAAAAGCCGTTTTGTTGCAGAAATTATGACAAAAAATTGGAAATAGCAAAAGCTAAAAAGCCGACACCAAAATTAAATATATTAAGTGGCAAATTAGGCTGCTTGAAAAGGCGCTTGATGTTGGTTCACGTATTTGCATTAAACTTTCGAGCACTTCCACACATTTGTTCAATAAATGGCTGCATGCGGCAGCAAATATTGTAGAGGAGCACACCTCTAAAAAATGCTCACCGCACGCCACTGCAAGCGATACTTCTCGCAGACGATTACACGGCCCAATATTCTTTTTTACTCTAACAAAAAAGATGTCAAGAAAACTTTAAACAAAAAGTCATTGGTAGGCTATGTTGGTCTAGATCAGGGATGTCGGCATTGCAGCCCACTATCCTCCGTTAAAACAATTTTTTAGCAAGTTTATCAAGTATTGAGCACGAGAGTGTTCATGAAATTTAATCAAAATACTTTGTATTTGATAAATAATAAATTAATTAACATAAACATTTTAAAGCCATTGTGACACTATGCATTTTTGAAAATCTATCTGGTTAATAACTTTATCATAAAAAGAGCCAGCTCAAATCTGGAAGCACTTCCCATGTCGGTAACCAAATTTCCCACAACTGTAATCCCTGCACTTTTTTCGATTTGAAGCCTTTTTGGGCCTGGACTACTTTGAATAATCTTTTGATAGCTGTTGTAAACCAGACGAGAATAGCATCTTTTATAGGGAACAAATTTGTAGAAATCTTAATTTTATGACATATGACACGTTACTCTCTTAAAAATGTTTTGATTTGACACACCGTTCGTCCATACAAAATATATTAATTTTTTAGACGTGGCTAGCGGTTGTTATGTCTTTGAGTGAAAGCCATATTGTTAAAAGTTAAAACTAAATTAACATTATTGGATTAGTTATTACATTAATTAATCATATTAATGGATTTTTAAATTTTCTTTGTTAAAAAAGATGCATTTTTGCGGCTCAGTACAAGGCCTACCTATCAATGGTTAATTTTTTTTTCTGAGAACTATAATATGAAATATTGGAATTCTGGTCGCTTTGCAGCCCAGTTAAATATTAAATTTTGCAATGGGTCCCTAATAAATTAAAAGGTTAGACATCCCTGGTCTAGAGTAGATTACCATCGAATGCATGTGCTTAGTGGTTAAAATAGACCAGTTTTCATATATGCTGCTCACAAAAAGAAAGCAAAAGCCTGCAATTCCGCAGGCCTAAACAACAAAGCAAAATGGTCTAAACAAAATGTGGCCCAATGTTTTTGCAAAGTGCGAAATCACGCACAATGTTTTACTTTAAATACATCGGGTAAGTACGATTGTTGCTTCCGTATCAAAAACCTGAATGCTGTTTCAAATCCAAAATTGTTTCATGCCTCGATCGAAACATGACCATTTTCCGAGACTTTCAAGGTCCGAGACGAGACATTGGCATGGCGAGACCGAGACGAGACCGAGGCACTCAAAAACGTGTCTCGAGACCGAGACACGTCTCCAGACATCCAGCTCTGATTTCGTCACGTAAGTCCAAAAACTGCGTTAGTCACTTTTTTGTGTTTTCGAAAAAAGCGCAAAAACGTGATTGTATCGTACGTAGCCTGCAGTGAAGCAATTATTTTCACATATTAAACAAACAAACAAATGAAGCGTAACAACCATAGATGCTGCAATATTTCGTCACGTTAGTGCAAAAACTGTAAAGTCATTTTTATGTTATGAGAAAAACGCAAAAAAGAACACGTAATTGTATCGTATGTAATGTAGCTTGCAGTGAAGCCACTGAAGCGTAAGAACCATAGATGCTGCAATATTTCGTCACGTAAGTGCAAAAACTGCGCAAGTCATTTTTATGTTTTGAGAAAAACGCAAAAAAACATGTGATCACTGTGATGTGATTGCTATGAGGTGCCGTTTGTAAAATACATTTTGCATGCACTCTACGGACAATTTTACGTTTTTCCAATTCTAAGCCAAAATGGTAACGAAAAAAGTTGGACTGCATTCCGCGGACTATAAAGAAACATTGCAACAAGAACGGATTTACTTGAACGTGTTTCAATGCAGCGCCGTTTGTAAAATTAACATTCTTGTCGAGTAAGCGTTTTGGTGTATAGCAATTTCCTACGTTACGCATTGTTTATTTCAAGTTACTTGGTAAATAAAAAAATTGATACATACACACTAAAGACGAATCAACACTTTTCTCTGTTTCAAGACAAAACGGCAACGTAAAAAGTCGCACATTTTACGGACTGTAAACTACACACGCTTTCATCCAGTCTAACAAAACCCGTAACGAGTAACAGTGCGACGAGAAAGGATTTCGTTTCTAATCTTTTGGCAAAGAGAAAATGAAGTGATTTATCTACGCGACGAGTAAGACCTAGACTCAAGACCAGTTTCGGCGGCTAGCAAAATAGTGCCATCTGTAAAATAGTGCAGATTGTAAAATCCATTCGGAAGCGATCGGAAAACTTACGTTATTCAGTGGCCGCCATAAACGCTGGCGAATAATTCTCTCGCGCCACTGAATGACGCAAGTTAACCGATCGCTTCCGAATGGATTTTACAATCTGCACTATTTTACAGATGGCACTGTTTTGCTAGCCGCCGAAACTGGTCTTGAGTCTAGGTCTTACTCGTCGCGTAGATAAATCACTTCATTTTCTCTTCGCCAAAGGATTAGAAACGAAATCCTATCTCGTCGCACTGTTACGTGTTTTCTGTTACTTGTTACTGTTATCTGTTACGCACTGTTACCTGTGTCGCACTGTTACCTGTTATATACTCGTTACGGACAGAGCCGTCGAGAGAAAACCCGGGCCCCGGGGCAAAGATATAATGCGGGCCCCCTCGGTACCAAAATTAATTCTTTAAAAAAGAAAAGGTCTTGACATCGCGCAGGCGTAGGCAGTGTGCGAAGCAGGGGCGGATTCAGAGGGGGGATGTGGGGGATGCATCCCTCCCCAGACATTTTCAACAATGCTTTGGATAAATAAAGTTTTTCTATAATTTCGAACCTCTTCATAACCATGGGTGCAAATCCATAGAGGGATGTATCCCCCCCAATAATCCGGCAGCATCCCCCCAATATTTTCATTTCCCAAAACTGGACATCAGCGAACGTGATGACCTTTTTTTTTGTCTTCACTTCATTTTGGGCAAAAAATTGGGCATCTGGGAACGTTATGACCTTTTTATTTTGGTCTTCACTTTATTTTGGGCAAAAAATTGAACATCTGCAGACGTGTCAATTTTGCTAAATCATCCCCCCCCCAATATCGAAAAATAGTCGACTTTGCTAAATCATCTTCCCCAATGCTCAACATAGATTTGCACCCCTGTTCATAACAATAAACCTTGGTCGTCTTGAGTACGCATAATCGAAACTGTGCTTACAAAATGCATCATATTTGATGAAGCTGTCAAAGTTAGGGGCCAAAAATATGAACAAACTGTGCCTGAAAATTGTTCGAAAAGCGCTAAAATGACCATTACAGTCTGCAAATTTTCAAAAATTTTCCGGGGGAGCATGCCCCCGGACCCCCCTAGAGTCGTTTTTTTTACTTAAGTTGCTTGAAATTAACTCTGCCGGGAAACAAACTGAGCTTGAAAAAGTGACGAAATTTGGTGCCCTCTCCCTGAAAAAAATTTCGAATACGCCCCTGACATGAAGCATTTCGAAAAGGCTTATTTACGCCCGTTTCTGGGTCTAAACATCTTTGTATTTAGTTAACATTCAACCTAATTTAAAATCACATCCCCACCACCAAAACTTTCTGGATCCGCCCCTGTTGCGAAGTAGAAAATTTTTACTGGGGGGTAGGCCTATGGTTTTGTCTACATTTTTGCTTGAATTCTGAACCCAAATAACAAGACAATGTTGCAAAAATGGTATTTATTGTTCATGGGGCGATGCAGTGGTTTAGCACGAAATTTTAAAAGGTAGTGGGAAGGGATTTTAAGGGGGATTAAATTTTGAAAGGGGGACGATTTCTGTACCATTAAAAAAATCTCACGATTTTTTTTTAAGCGTAGTTTTTTTCAGCAGAGCAGCCTGAAGCAGATTGAAAAACAGAAAAACTTTAGGGGGGTCCGGGGGTATGCTCCCCTAGAAATTTTTGAAATATTACCTGCTGTAATGGCTATTTTAGTGCTTTTTGATCATTTTTCAGGCCAACTTTATTTAGATTTTTTGATTCTAATTCTGAGTACTTCACCAAAACTATGATGCATTTTGTTCGCACATTTTCAATTGTGCGTGCTTAAGGCGTACGGCTTATTGTTACCGAAGAGGTTCGAAATTATGGAAAAATTGTATTTATCAAAAACATAGTTCAAACTGGATGGTGAGGTGAATACATTCCCTCATACCATTCCCACCCCCCTGAATTTGCCCCTAGCCTTAAGCTACAAAAACCATCAAAAGAGTCTGGCGTATTTCAGTCACTTGGCACCATTTGTTCTTTTTTTACCAAAAGGCAAAGTCAAAAGAGGAGGGGCCATGGCACAATGCCCCCCCTAAATACGCTTCTGGGGCGATGTCATTGGTCGATGACCAAATTAAAACAGTGGTGGAGGGCGTATAGCGTGTTTGCTTACCACCAGCATGATGAACAAAAATTATCAACGGTAGAATTTTGAAAACTTCATTAGCTTTGTTATAGGCAGGTTTTTGTTTTATAAATGAAGCAAGGGGTTTGAGGGGAGAGCAGTAAGCTACCCCAACGGGGTCCGGGGCGGAGCCCCAGAAGGCACAGGCTAGCATTTTCTTAATTCATACTCTCAATCTCAAATATGATATGAAAAAAGTTGGGGAACCGCTGCTTTAACATATTCTTAGTGCTTTCATTAACGCTTGTAAAAAAACAGGGAGTCGAACCGTTTGATTTTTCCGGTTCAGGTTCGGTTTGGGTTCAACAGCGATTTCAAATTTCGGTTCAGTTCTGGTTAAGGTTTAGATAAATTGAAACAGTTCGGTTTGGGTTCGCTCCAGCAAAAAATATTTCAAAACCGGTTTATGAAGTTCCGGTTTAGGTTCACCGTAAAAAATGGTAGCCTATAGTTCTAGTAACACAATTTAAAAAATGAAACGTACAACGCAATTTTTCTTTGCATCGACAGGTCAATATAATGCATAATTTTAACTTGCGGTAAGGCCAGTAGGGATGTGCCGAGTCGAGTCAGAATATTGATTGATACTCTACCGAGCATTAAAGCATTATCGTTTTGACCTTTTTTTTTACTCTGCACCCGATTTTGAGTCGAAATACGGACGTGATGACCTTTTTTTTTGCTCTTCACCTGATTTTGAGTTCATATCTTGACGTCGCAGAATAGATACTCGGCCGAGTAAATGTGAATACTCGTTACTCGGCGAGTCCGAGTAATTTTCCTTGAGGCACATCCCTAAAAACCAATTAATGGTAAAAGACTTTTTCACCATGCATAGATTATTTACATAAGTGACTATTAGTTTGAATTCAAACCAGCTTCAAAGTGACGCGTGTTACGTCACGGAGCGAACCGCTTTTTTCAATCGGTTCGGGTTCGGTTAAGGTACTCAAGTACTCAAATTATTCGGTTCAGTTCCGGTTCGCTCTTTGCGATTTTGAAAAATACGGTTCGGTTTCGGTTAAGGTTCGACAAAAATAGCTTAAAACCGGTTTATAAAACTCCGGTTTGGGTTCGGTTCGACTCCCTGTAAAAAACTGCTGACGTGTTGTAATGTTGATGAAAAATAAACCGTTCTATAATAGGCGCACTAGAAAGGTTGTTCTTGATTAGTTTGCGAAGGAAACCATAATGGCTACTAGATATGCTGGAAAATATCACCGCAGTCCGAATACCCACAAGCAACACGTAGCCTATAAATGACATTTAACTTCTTACGGTACTTGTCGCTGACGGGGGAGCGTTTTTTGCATCCCCCCCGCACAAATTTTCTTTCTTTGCTGGGAGGACGACTATTTTTACTGGGAGAAACATGTCCCTCCTCATCCCTCCCCCCTTACTTCGCACACTGGACGTATGTCTTAACATAGCGAAGAAGCAATTTCTCCAGCATTTCTTCGCGTGTGTCCCTGAAGAAAAATTTTTTAAGAGTGGGGCCACTGGACGGGCCCCGGTACTTTGTACCCCCTGCCCCCCCTCTCACCAGCCCTGGTTACGGGTATTGTCTTAGGCTGGATGAAAGCGTGTTTAGTTTGCAGTCCGCAAAATGTGCGACTTTTTACGTTGCCGTTTTGTCTTGAAACAGAGAAAACTGTTGATTCGTCCTTAGTCTGTAAGCCTATGTAATGTTTACAAATGGCACGGCATTGAAACACGTTCAAGTAAATCCTTTCTTGTTGCAAAGTTTCTTTATAGTCCGAAGAATGCAGTCCGACTTTTTTCGTTACCATTTTGGCTTAAAATGGGAAAAGCGCAAAATTGTCCGTATAGAGTGCATGCTAAATGTATTTTACAAACGGCACCTCGTAGAGTCGAACCGAACCCGAACCGCAAACCGGTAAAAACCGCTTTTTTTCAGTAAATCCGAACTGAACCTGAACCGTTTAAATTTAAGATCATTGAACCTGAACCGAACCGAACCTTTAATATTTCAAATCTGTGAACTTGATCCGAACCCGAACCTTTAAAATTTTATGCAAGTGAATCCAAACCTAACCCGAACCTATATAATGTTTTGTGAACATAAACCTGAACAGAAATCGTTTAGTAACAATGTTTGAATCTGAGCTGATTTTTAAAAAATATCAATAAAAATCTCTAGACATGTGCTGCGATGCGCAACATTCTTTCTGCTTCCTTGAAGATTTTTCTCGTTTTTCGGGTAACTTTGCAATACCCTCAACTAAATCTTGTCAGGTTTTTTATTTGTTGACGTTTCGTTGGTACTGATGACCAACATCATCAGAGCGATAAAGCACTGACCTATTCCAACCTTTGCAACATTTTTTCTGCTTTTCAAAATTTAATAAATTTTTACATTTTTATTTAATCTTAATTGATTCGGGCATGCAATTTGTATTTCGTTATTTTAATGATATAAAACCCTAATTCAGTTTTTGGCCAAATTAAAGATTTTGAAGTGAACCCGAACCTGAACCGCGAACCGGTAAAAACCGCTTTTTTTCGTTGAACCCGAACCGAACCTGAACCGAATCTGAACTATAAAAATTTGGTTTCGATGAACCCGAACCGAAGCCAAACCTCTAAATTTTGGTGTAACTGAACCCGAACCGAACTTGAACCCAAATTTTTGAAAAGTTTTGAACCTGAACCGGAACTGAACCGTTAAAAATAATATTTCTTAAAGTTGTACCGGAACCGGAGCGATATTTTAAACGATTCGACTCCCTGCTTAGATTGCATCGTATTAGAGATGGCACGAGCCGCTAAAAGACCCGCTAACGAGCCGTTAACCGGTCTTTTCATTGGGCCGTTAAAGGCCCGGTTCTACCTTTTTTTATTACTGGGCCGCTAACGAGCCGCTAACAATATTTTCAATTTCCCTTTGAATTTTCATAATAAATGATTTGTGAATAAACATTGAACAACCAACACTGCGCTTTTAAACGACCGATGCAAACGTTTTCATTCTTCAGGTGCACGACTGCACGGTGTAGAATTTTGTGTGAGGTAAATTGCCAGTAGCTGAGTAGTCTAGTTTTAACTTTCGATTATGCTCGAAAAGTACGCTATTAACAGATTAAGTAATTTTGGTGTATTCACTGCTGATTGAGGTTCTTGAGTGGTGTATTTGGTTTTTAGGGCTATCAAATGTTATGCAGTGCTGGTACCGGTACCTACCAGTAGTCTGCCATGTCTGCAGGTCGGGTTAGATCTAGTATCAGCCCCCAGCTGCCCAGGTACGGTTAGGGTTAGAATTGATTAAGATTAGAAGGTTCGTTGAGACTAACCTAACTTATAACCTGACCCTAAACAAATGTAACTCTAACCGAACCTAACCCTTACTAAATTTAACCCTAACTTGCTAACCAAACCTTATTGTAAACCTAACTGAACCTGAGACAGCAGGGGCTGATACTAGATGTTACCGATATTTCCTGCCCATAAATGATATCTGGGTCATGATTAGATGAGGTAGACTATGGCATTAGAGTCTAGCTGGTCTAGTATGTAGTAACAATATACCGGTATATACTGATAAGCCTACTGGATATTGTTATTTAAACAAGTTAAGTGTGAAGAAAATGTAGAATTAAGTCAATGGCAAAGTCAGTTGTCAGTAAAACTCTCAGCCTTGCTGCTTGTTAGAGTTGCAGTCTGGTGAATATTGCTTGCAGAAAGTTTCTGGGAAATCAGATATTGTTTTTCGAATAAGATACTGGTAGTCCAGTAGTCACAAAGTCTGAGTCAGGTAGGCTAGTGTGTTCTATGTTCAAATGCAAAAGTTCTAATGAAAACAGATACCGGTAGCGGTACAGATCAGTCTGTCAGTGCTCTCCTTCAAATGCAAGTTTTTTCACTCACTGCTTGTTATAATCATGAAGAATTATAGGGATTGGAGTCGGGGGGGTGGAGTTGGAGGGGTTGGTGTCGGGGGGGCTGGGGTCGGGGGGGTTGGGGTCGTTGGAGTAGGGGGGTGGAGTTGGGGTCGGGGGTTGGGGTCGGGGGGGTTGGAGTCGGGGGAGTTGGAGTTGGGGGGTTGGGGTCAGGGGGGTTGTAGTCGGGGAGGTTGGGGGGGTTTAAGTCGGGGGGTTGGGGTCAGAGGGTTGGGGTCGGGGGGTTGGAGTTGGGGTCGGAGGTGTTGGAGTCGGGGGGGATGGAGTCGGGGGGGATGGGGTCGGGGGGGGTGGAGTTGGGGGGTTGGAGTCAAGGGGGTTGGGGTCAGGAGGGTTGGAGTCGGGAGGGGTTGGGATTTGGGGGGTTGGAATCAGGGGGGTTGGAGTTGGGGGTTGGGGGGGATGGGGTCAGGGGGGTTGGAGTCGGGAGGGTTGAAGTCAGGGGGGGTTGGGGGGTGGAGTTGGGGTCGGGGGGGATGGGGTCGGGGGGATGGAGTTGGGGGGGTGGAGTGGGGGGGGGTTGGAGTCAGGGTTTGGGTCGGAGGGGTTGGGGTCGGGAGGTTGTACTTGGTTTGATATTACCTTAAAAGTCTTGGTACCTTGTAGTTGCTTGTGCTGTTTTCAACTCCCTTGTGGTTGGTTTAAAAGCACCTTGTAGTTTCTTGTGCTGTTTTCAACTCCCTTGTAGTTGGCTTAAAAGTACCTTGGACTGTTGGACGTGTATTTTGAAAGTTTAAAAGTTCCTTGTAGTTCCTTGCGGTGTTTAGTAGGACCCCTAAGTGGGGTGCTAAAAATCTTGAATTTTCCTTTGTACGTTTGGGTTGAACCAAATAACATAGAAGGTTCATAAAAGGAACGAGCTTTGGGCAGGTTTGGTTTTATTTTGTGATGATTTGCCGGGTTGATTACGGTTACTGGGCTAGAGGTTTCGGGTCACAGGCAGTTCGAGTTGCAAAAACATGAGCCCTTGCCATCTCTACATCATTTGTAGCTTGCAGTGAAGCCACTGAAGTGTAACAATCATAGATGCTGCAAATTGGTTACATGGACATGGATCTATGGGCAATTGCTTTTTGAAACATTAGCCTTTTACCGTACTCTTTCTTGTGCAAGTGCTTGTAGATCATAACTGTAGGTCTAAGTTAGTTATTTTATGTTAATTGGACTGTTGGACGTGTAGCCCAAGGTGAATCCCAAGAACTCGATTTAGGGGGAGATAAACAGCGCACTACAACAGGTAGGCTACCAATTTTACGAAGAACCATGAGCAAAAAAGCAGTATATTGTTATAGTTCAAAATTAACCTATTTTTCAGGAAAATTTGAAAAATGCTGACGTTTTAAGGGAAGAGGCGATTGCCAATGTTCCCTCTAAGGTGCAAAACAGAGCTGGAACGAGGACCAAATGTACCGAGATGAGACATCATAGCTTTGAGATCGAGATGAGACATCATAGTTTCAAGACCGAGACGGACATCATAGCTTCGAGATGGAGACGAGACTTTAAAGTTACGATACTCGAGACAAGAAACGAGACTTCATAAGCGAAAATTAGAAAACATAAAAACATGGTAATACTTAATTCTGAGTTGAAATCACTGAAACGAAAGAAGCGTCGAGCTGAAAGAAAATTTAAAAGTTGTAACAGTCAAGCTAATCTAGAAAAGTTGAATGAACAAAGGCGCATTTATTTTTCAACATTAAAATCAGCTAGAATTGAATATAATGCTAAAGTGATCAGCTTATCCTGCAAGGACAATCCCAAAGCTTTTTACCACCATGTTCAAAGATTATCTGGAGACATTCCACCTGCAATTTTGCCATCAAAGTACTCTATTGCTGAACTTCCAGATAAATTTGCTGATTATTTTGAAACAAAGGTTTGTGACATACGATCTAATTTCTGTGCGGTCTCCCAGCAAAATCAGATTTTATGTGACACATCTGGCCAGGACAGGACAAATTCTTCAATTCCGAGTATGTCCGAGTTTCATGATGTTATGGTGGATAACTTTAACTTAGTTGTTTCTAAATTAACAAACAAAAACTACATTTTTGACCCCGCTCCAGTAAGGTTAATTAAATCATGTGCAGCTACTACTTTTCCTGTGTTACATTACATTCTTACTAGATCATTTGATGAAGGTGTTTTTCCAGATGACCTAAAGCATGCCACTGTTACCCCCATTATAAAGAACAACAACCTTGATCCTGACGATTTTAAAAGTTATCGACCTATTAGTAATACACCATATTTGGCTAAAGTGCTAGAAAAAGCTGCTCATTTTCAAATTAATGATCATCTCATGAACAACCAGTTGTATTGTCCTAATCAATCAGGCTATAAACAGAACCATTCATGTGAAACTGCCTTAACAGGAATTGTAAATGATATCCAAGAAACTATATACAGAAACAATCTTGCAGCAGTTCTGATGCTGGATTTATCTGCAGCATTTGACACTGTAGATCATTGTCGCTTGATCTCTAAATTGAGAGATAATTTCAATATTGCTGGCAAAGTTTTAAGTTGGTTGAAATCCTATCTTGAAAATCGCACATCATCTGTAGTTCTGAAGGGCAAGCATAGTGTTAAAAAACGTGTTATGTTTGGTGTGCCTCAAGGCTCTATTCTTGGGCCCCTGCTTTTCATTTTATATGTCAATGAACTAAACAGTGTTGGTGATGAATTTGGCCTCACAATTCATTCATACGCTGATGATACAACTTTGTACATTGGCTTCGACCCAAGCTCTGATTCTGACAATGCATGTCACAGCATAAAATGCTGTTTATTGAAAATTGAACATTGGATGAATGAAAACTTCCTTAAACTAAATATTGATAAATCTCAGTTACTTATGTGTGGAAAAACTAGATTAATTAAAGTATATCAGTCACAAGTTATGCAGTTGAAATCAGCTCTTCATATTAACTGCGATCCGATGGAAACCTCCAAGATTCTTGGTGTACTCTTAGATAGTCGTTTATGTTTTTCTGACATGGTGAATGAAACATGTCGTGTTTGTTATTTTAAGTTGAGCAAGCTTAAGAATTTGCGACATTTTTTATCTCAAGACATAAAGATCATGCTTGTGAAGTGTTTTATAATTTCAAAGTTAGACTACTGTAATTGTTTGTACTCTTGTTGTCCACAGTATTTGGTAAATAAGTTGCAAAAAGTGTTAAATGCCTGTATTAGATATATCTTCAATGTGCCATTGTATGATCCTACTACCTTACTTCCTCTTTATAAACAGTGTCATATTTTACCTTTCCACTATCGTATTCAGTTTAAACTTTGTCTGATGGTGTTTAAGATTTTGAATAACTTGTCGCCTGTGTATCTGCGTGAATTGTTCAAAATATATGTACCCTCTCGTGAAAATCTTAGGTCTGCGTCTGACTCAAACAAAATTTTGACTGATCACTGCTTTGATAAAACTATTTCTTATAAGATGTGTGATGCTTGGAATGTGCTCCCTTTAAGGTTGCGTACTAGTAATTCACTCACTACGTTTAAAAAAGAACTGAAAAGCTATTTCTTCGAGCTTGCTTTTTGCAATTAGCATTTCATCTGCTTTGCCCTGTGTTTTGTTTTTGTTACATGCAGTTTTGCTTTATTATTGTGTCATTGCATTTCCTGTGGAAGTAGTTTTGTTGCTTACCTGTACTACCTGTAACTGTGCTATGTCTTCAATTTTGTTTTTCTTAGTATTCTCTGTCATTGTTTGCTTCCAAAATAGGCTGTGTTTTTTATGTTAAACCGCTTTGAGATCCTAAGGTTGATTTTGATAAGCCCAGATTAAAAGCGGTATAGAAATACTGTGTTATTAATACTTTGGAGTATGGGCTCTGCTAAGCCAAGTTATTGAAATAACTTTGTAGCAAAATGACATTAGCAAACACAAATGAAGCAATGAAGCCGTCGCAGTTATGAACTGATGTAGCTTATTATAAATGTGCTATTGGTCATATCCTTTTAACGATTACAATTAATGATTTAACGAGTTCACCATAATAACAACGAAACAGCTTATTATCACAGAAGATTTAAGACCTTGTAGCTTGCAAGGCAAGCAATACCTCTCGCAGACGATTACACAGCCCAATATTCTTTTTTACTCTAACGAAAAAGTTGTCAAGAAAACTTTAAACAAAAAGTCATTGGTAGGCTATGTAGGTCTAGACCAGGGATGTCGGCATTGCAGCCCACTATCCTCCGTTAAAACAATTTTTTAGCAAGTTTATCAAGTATTGAGCACGAGAGTGTTCATGAAATTTAATCAAAACACTTTGTATTTGATAAATAATAAATTGATTAACATAAACATTTTAAAACCATTGTGACACTATGCATTTTTGAAAATCTATCTGGTTAATAACTTTCTCATAAAAAGAGCTAGCTCAAATCTGGAAGCACTTCCCATGTCGGTAACCAAATTTCCCGCAACTGTAATCCCTGCACTTTTTTCGATTTGAAGCCTTTTTTGGGCCTGGACTACTTTGAATAATCTTTTGATAGCTGTTGTAAACCAGACGAGAATAGCATCTTTCATAGGGAACAAATTTCTAGAAATCCTAATTTTATGACATATGACACGTTACTCTCTTAAAATGTTTTGATTTGACACACCGTTCGTCCATAAAAAATATATTAATTTTTTAGACGTGGCTAGCGGTCGTTATGTCTTTGAGTGAAAGCCATATTGTTAAAAGTTAAAACTAAATTAACATTATTGGATTAGTTATTACATTAATTAATTATATTAATGGATTATTAAATTTTCTTTGTTAAAAAAGATGCATTTTGAGCAAAATGCGGCTCAGTAGGCTACGAGGCCTACCTATCAATGGTTAATTTTTTTTTCTTAGAACTATAATATGAAATATTGGATTTCTGGTCGCTTTGCGGCCCAGTTAAATATTAAATTTTGCAATGGGTCCCTAATAAATTAAAAGGCTAGACATCCCTGGTCTAGAGTAGATTACCATCGAATGCGTGTGTTTAGTGGCTGAAATAGACCAGTTTTCATATATGCTGCTCACAAAAAGAAAGCAAAAGCCTGCAATTCCGCAGGCCTGAACAACAAAGCAAAATGGTCTAAACAAAATGTGGCCCAATGTTTTTGCAAAGTGCGAAATCACGCACAACGTTTTACTTTAAATACATCGGGTAAGTACCATTGTTGCTTCCGTATCAAAGACCTGAATGCTGTTTCAAATCCAAACTTGTTTCATGTCTCGATCGAGACATGACCATTTTCCAAGACTTTCAAGGTCCGAGACGAGACATTGGCATAGCAAGGTCGAGACACTCAAAAACGTGTCTCGAGACTGAGACACGTCTCGAGACATCCAGCTCTGGTGCAAAATTTAAAAAATTGAAAATTTTGGGTAAAAATTTTCAAATTTTGCACATTGCTATACCACTGTACCAGTAATGATTTAAAAGCAAAATAGTTGAAAGTGCTTTAGTTTCTTAAGTCAAATGAAAGTGTATTACCATAGAAACTCTTTATATTAACCAAAAATTATACCAGGCCTTGAATTATACCCTGTGAATGGTTGGACAAATTCGCACTAGTTACGGAAAAATCTGAGGGAATAGTGGTGATTGCCCACATCTCCCAACCCTGGATGCGTCACTGCTTGCACAGCGCAGCAGTGCCAGTGTAGCTGTGTAGCACTGTTTTGTGAGTGATCTAATAGATCAATGGCACTTCACGATGCAATGATCGTTTTATTGGCAGACAGTGCCACTCCTATACATGCAACTGCCCTTGGCCCCTCAGACCTTCTTTAGAAACAAAACTAAACGATTTCGAGCAAAAATCATTTACGCAGCTCAAAAAAAACTAGGCTTAAATCACTACCGTAACATTTCACATTTGAATATTGTTTTACCAGTTTCAGCAAAAAGCATTCCTTTCACTTCTTTATAATAATTGTGCCTTCACTGCCTTCGTTATTTTTATTTCAAAACATCTCTCTTAAATTTGAGGCCATCTTTTGTTATTATACAACATACCGACCATGGTCAAATGTGACGTCATTCTCAATCTCTCCCATTGCAAAATCCTAGCTACGCTACTGGGAAAGGATATGAGTGTGACTAGAAATCATAGGCCTACCATAAATTAGATGACAACTTATTTAATAATAGTCCGGTATCGTAATATTTACAAATGAAAGATATCAAGTTAACTGTTTTGAGTTGACAGGTTGATGAAAAAGAGAATTGACACAAAGTAAAATTCAATAAATTGGCACTACTACCTAAAAGACAGCACTAGAAAAAAATCTACCATGAGTCAAGTCCAATCTGCCAAGGATTTGGGGGTCACAATTGATGAAACACTGAATTTTTCTACTCACATTGACACTGTAGTCACAGATGCAAACAGGTTAGTTGGATTATTTGGGCATTCCCTTATTGCAATGAGCAACAAAATAATGTTTTCTGACTTTATTTAATACTCTTAATTTGTCCCAAATTGAAATAACTCTGTGTGGTGTCCAAGCACTGAAAAGGATTTAAGTAGACTGGGTGAGAAGCTTCATGAAGATGTGCTACTAAAATGTTACTCGGAATGAGCAAGTTATCATACTGCATAGCTACCCTGAGTGACTAAAAGCTCTTGACTTTCCAACAGTTAGATGTAGAAGACTTTATGCTTGATTAAAGTTTTCAAATATTTGCAAGGATATTACAGTATTACGATGCGAATGGTCAAACCTACTTCACATCAGATAAGAACCTGCTGACTGTATCATGGGCCATGAATTTAACCAATCTAAAATCTGTCACAGTTCAATGTTAAGACGAAATATCTTCACTGCAAGAGTCATAAATAAATGGAGTGCTTTGGAAATTGTGTGCTCCTCAATGCTCATTAAGTGTGTTCAACAACAATTTGGACGGACACTGGGACAAAAATGCTGCTAAGCTCGATCAAATCAATATCAGTATATTGCAGCCATCTCAAACTTGCCTTCTGCACAATGCAAACTGAGAGTTGATTATTATCAGTATTAGGAATGTGTAGTCTATGTTTATCAGCGTGGTATGGTTATACATGGAGTGGCATTGTTTAACTTAACCAAGGGATGGGAATCGATAAAGCACAGAGAATCATGATTGATTGCACATTATTTTAAGCAGGCCGCATTAACTTTTAATTTTTAAAATTTGCTTTAAAATACGTAATTTTACATCAAAAATTTTTATCAACTATTCATTTTGAGTTATTCTTTATCGCAAGATTAACTACTTTTACACGGTTTTTGCGTCGTAAATGCAGCATGTTGCCGAAAGCAAAGAAGTTTTTATGAAAGATTAACATTTTTTTATCTGCTGGTGTATTGTACACTTAACATTATGACACGGGCCTCATTCAAAAGCTATGCAGACCGCATTTGGCCCGTGGACCTTAGGTTCCCCACCCCTGATCTAACCCATTGAAGCACGTTGGTGCTTACAAGAGATGTTTCTGATTGAATGATTGCAGGTGTTTCTTTTTTATGGTTATTCATGTTAACACATATGTGAACAAAATTGTAGGTTTATTGACAATATTAAAGTTGAAGCAAGGGATTAAAACGATGAATATCACTTTGAATTGCATCCTTGAAATAACATGCATGCTGATGGAACAGAACATTTATTTGTTGTAAGCGAAAAACCCCTTACTCGTTGAATAAGCAGTTCAATGACTACGAGTATAATAGATCATGTTATCATACCATATGCTTTCATACAGCTTACATTTTGATAATCTACTGAATTGAAACCTGATTATTACCTTGAAATGCACTGGTCTACTTTCATTATGTTTTTAGTGTATATACATCATGTGCGATGTGATACTGATAGCTTGGACTTCCGACTTACGTTATTGATTATTTTTTGGACAGAATGATTATCCTGTCTAATGTGTCCATACGTCCTGTTTTGGTGGGTTTTAGGCCCACACTTCTTGGTTCTAGTTTTTTCTTGCACCAGATTGTGATGTGGAAACTAGAACTACCGTGGGCTTAAAACCCATGAAAATTAGGCTTGTGGACACTGGACAGGACAAGGATGTACTAGGTCAAAATTATGTTTTCGATGTTTGGTATAGTACACTGTACTGCACACTAGTGCATCTGGTGTCACGGACTCACAGTGTGCTTATGTGGATACACTGTGCTGGTGGTTGGTTCTGGCCAACTTATCTTCTATAGTACAGAGTATAGACTAGCAACAGCGTAATGTGGCACTGGCAGCTTGGCCTTATTTGTTTACTTTTTTCAGAACGATGTCTACCGGTACTATGCCTAAGTCCAAATTACAGTATCTGCGTCGCCGTTGTGCAGTGATTAATTGTTTTAACAGCAAGTTAACTTGTTCTGAAAAACATTTTTACCGCTTCCCTCGAAGTGAAAGTCGGTAAGATTGCTTTGCTTTATTTTTTGAGACTGTTGAGTGCTATATGGTTACTTGTATATTAGCATAACATCAGCATGCATTGGCAATTGGCATCAGTGTACCATATAGACCAGGGGTGAGCAAGCTTTTCACACGAAGGGCCAGATTTGGAAAAACTGTTGAAGCCACGGGCTGCACGCTGATTGGAAAACAAGGTAAAGACTTTTTTTTTTGGAGATCGCGGTCCACGTACAAATGAGATCTCCAAAATAAAAGATTTTCACTTCGTTTTTCTCGTTTTTTATTACAATTTTGCACCGTTGAGACTTATTTTTTTGAAAATCACTGTCATTCATAATCTCTAAAGGAAAAAAAGGTCTTCCGTTGAACTCACGGTGGGAGTTTAAGTTTGTGTAATTACCGGCGGGCCAGAATAAAAGGACCAGCGGGCCGGATTTGGTTCCCGGGCCGTAGTTTGCCCATGTCTGGTGTAGACTAATCTAGTCTACAGATTGCAGGACTACTTTCATCCTGGTAAAAATATCTTAAACAGTTGACTACTTTAGCACTGCTCTTTATTCTGCCCTGGGGTTTACTGCAGTAGTTCTTAACCTTTTTTAGTACTTGTAACCCCTTAGGTTTTACAAAGTTTTCCTTTCCCACTTGTCTACAATAAAGACAAAAGCCAAGATTATTTTCCTCAGAAAAAGAACTAAACAGTCCTCAATTTGTCCAAATAACTTTCACCTCTTGCTTTGGTGCTTTGTACTCCCAGGTGGTACACTTACTCCAAGTCTGTAATCTCTGCTCTACAGCCCTCTACCTTCCCATACCCTTATCCCAATATCTTTTATCTGCTTATGTTCCATTTAAACACTACCAGTATTAGGGATATCTTGTTCATCGAAGTATCTTTTGCTGCAACCATTGATTTCCCCTAAATTTCCCAGTATCGTCTCATAGTTTGATATAACCGGTACACATTACAGATTAATGCATGCTAGAGTGCTAACCAAAAGTATGGTGCATATAAGCTGATTTGTTGCAAAGCAATACTGCAGTTTTAGCATTGCTTTGGCCATGATAGGCTAAAAATTATCAAGTAAGCGTTGCTTTTTCAAGTAAGTAAAAATTGTATGTTATCGCTGTTCTCTCTAAGGTGCAAAATTTAAGAAATTTTAGTAAATTTTTTCTTAAGTGGCCACAGGATTCTCAGTGTCCACACTTGGTGGGCCACATTTAAGTTCAATTCATTTATTGAAATTTTTTAAGTTTGGATCAAAGTGTTATATAGCTTTTAGTGCAAAGTAAAAATGTCTCATTCCGAAAACTGAAATTTAAAGCAAAAATTTAGATCTTCCTTAAAACCCGTTTACACTTTTGGCAAACTTTTATCGAAATTTAAATCTGGGCAAATTCACTTTTACTAAAATCTTAGAAGGAACAGTGATTATTGTTTATGCAATAGCACTTGTATATTTTTAGATTAAAATTGTGGCTTTATAATATTGGAAGAACAGATTTATTGAAAAGGTCTGCAGCATTCATTCAAACTTGTTGCCATATATGTTCTGATCATTTTCACAATGAAATGTTTCGATCCTCTGCTCAGGTACGATTGAAAGAAGATGCTTTCCCAACAATTTCTAAAAGTATGTATTTTGTGCAACATAGAGTTAGGTTAACATGAAAGAATATGTATCCAAGCCTATGGAATGTTATGCTGAAACTACAGTTTATTCAGAGTGAAATGAAAAAAACAACTTGAGAAAATTGTATTTGCAAAACTATAGTTTTTCAGCATCACATTCACCATTCAAAAAATGCTGTATAATTGAAAACTACCTAGCGGCAAATATTTTTTGCGTTGTCGTCAATTGTATTTAAAACATGCTTACATGAAACTGTCTTAGGGCTATGCAGATTATTCAGGTAGCGGAACCACGCAGTTTTATATGCTGCGGTATCCTAATAAGTTATAGGCACGCAACCCGACTAATGCTTAGTTGCTCACAGTAAGAAAATGTGGTTGTTACTTTCAAGAGTTAGGACTATTATTTATTTTTCTTAAAAAGTGAACAGATTTATTCTTCTTTTTTTTTTTTTTTTATCTGACATTGTAGCACTTGTGTTCTTTTAGACAAAATAGAACAGCCAAGTAAACAGAGTTTGGTAGCAGCTCATGATCACACGTACAGTTATAGGTAAGTGATGCGCTGTTAATGCGCCAATGTTTTTGATTTTCAGCAAAAAATAGTGTATATAACTGACGCTAAGTCTATTACCAGTGCAGTTGTTGAATTAAGACCAGATTACTTTATAGATTTAACGCAGATATTTCTTTTGTTGCTAGCTTCAAAATGGTTGATGGCGTTTCAAGTAGAGGTTTTCAGTCTAACCGCCTTGAAAAACAGTTTTACGACGATGAAGGTACTTATATGTTTTGATTAGGAAAATATCTGTTTAAACCAGTGGTTCTTAAACTGGGTTCGACCAAACCCCAGGGGTTCGGTGAGGCTGTAGCAGGGGTTCGGCTAAGATCAGAATCAGTTTTTGCAAAAAAGCATGCAGTTGTAGTAAATGACTATCTCTGCGTGGAATGATGCATCCCCCCACCATACTTTTTCAACGCTGTTGTTGATGAATACAATTTTTCCATAATTTCAAACCTATTTGATAACAATCATCTTTACGCCTTAAGCACGCATAAATCAAAAATGTGCGAACAAAATGTATCATATTTGGTGAAGGACTTAGAGTTAGAGGCAAAAAAATTAAACAGAATTTGCCATAAAAATTGTTCAAAAAGCGCTAAAATGGCCATTACAGTGTCTAAATTTTTGAAAACTTTCCGGGGAAGCATACCCCCGGACCCCCCTAGAGCCATATTTTTGTTCCTCAATTTGCTTCAAATTAACTTTCCGGAAAAAAAATACGCTTAAAAAATGTAAAAATTTTATGCCACCCTCCACCGCCTTAAGAATATTCTGAATACGCCCCTGACGTGAAACATTTTCAAAGAGCTTATGCCCTTTTCCGGTTTAGACGTCTAACGTCTTTGCACTCATTTAACATTCAACCTAATTCAAAACTGCATCCCCCCTCTAAAACTTTCTGGATCCGCTCCTGGTTATAATTAAGGGTTCGATGTATGCTTGCATGACACCTGTTGGGTTCGATACTTCCGACAAGTTTGAGAACCACTGGTTTAAACGATTCACTGTGCAGTGTTTTATGAATAGTTGAGACTGTGAATTTAGTTATGCACAATTGAAGTTCAACGCACGTCTCTGCAATCTGCATCTCCTTCCATGTATTTCAGCAGCAACAGTATAACATGCTTTGGTTTAAAGAACAGCAGCAGTGCAGATGACTTTCTTGCATGGTGCACTATTTGTTTTTATGGTATTTGAATAAAAATACTATTCTTTGAATGTACAAATCGATTGATACATAAGACGTATGCAATGCGTGTTATGTGATTTGAATAAATGCTCCGCAGATTTGTGATGTCTACATGCCTAGGAAAGCTCATCAGAGTGAAGACTTGCAATTACGTTATGAAGTATAAACCTACGCTACCGAAAAATCAGTTTGAGGATGTTGTTTAATAAATGTCTTTCAAACGACTTTGTGTCTAAAAAACTTGTTTTCTTTCAGACAGTACAGGACAAGTACGTAGTATTAATAAATCGGTTTTGGTTGCGGCCCATGATCACACATACGCGTACGATAGGTAAGTGTTAATTTCGAAGCGCCAATTGTTTTGGTTTTCGGTAAAAAGTGTGTTACCATAACAGTTGTAGAATCAGTGCTTTTTGGTTGATTTTTTTAATTGACTCAATTTTTAGTTGCTTTTTACTTTTAATACAGATATGTTTTGTTGTTAAGCTGCAAAATGGTTGATGATGTTTCAAGTGAAGATTTGCAGAACTGCCTTGAAAAACAACTTCAGGATCATGAAGGTACTTTCAATATGTTTTGATTGCGTAAGCGTTGATTTGTGTGATGTACAGTATTTCATGAATTCATTGACTTTATATAACTTACCGTGTCTGAGTGACTCATTAAAGTTAAGTATTTGCAAGTACGCCTACGATGAATTTTCGCACAAACTACATTAATACAATTTGATTTGATTATTTTCATCCTCTTGTCACGAGAAAGCGACGGAAGCGCTATACGTAGGACAAACCCTCACTCATTTAGGAGTTGTCTTTGTTTCCGAGTCTTCCGCTTAAATTTTGCATATAACTTTTTCATATTTTAAGCTGTTAGGTTCCATCAAGCAGGACTAATTATCGTTAAGCATCTTGTCCAAGGACGCAACAATGAGGCTTGGGGTTGGAGTTGAACTATTAACCATGTGGTCACGGCGTTACACGACAACTGACTGCCGCAAACTGTCCGCGAGACAACTGACTGCTGCAAACTGGCCGCGAAGCAGACTCGCCACCACGATAACTGACCGCCAAAAGCACGAGGCTCGAAAAACCACTTCGCACCTTTACCGCTTCGCGACAATTGTTTACTTAATGTTCGTGTTAATTTGGTAGTAACTTCGCACATTAATGCTTGTCAAACTGGGTTAATTTTTTTGCTGTAAAATTTCGGACAAATGTCCGAACTTGCTCGAAAAATCTCGGACATTAAAAATTTTTTCGGCAAGATTTATTAACGAACGATAAGAAACCGCCCGTTTGCATCAACTGCAGACAAATTAATGCGATTGAAACTAATTGCTGCATTATTTAAACAGTATAATCATGACCCAGCATATTCATTCTGGCTATCAAGCTCCAAGTGAGGCCGGCACAAGGCAGCGGTTGCTCCAGCTCATATGCAACGCTCAAAGAGCTAAATGATTTGCTTACTGACATAGCATAAACTTCTTTGGATTTCCCTTTTTTTTAAATTTTATCTGAACAAGGAAGCATGTCATATTTGCAATAATTACAAAAACGTAAACATACTCAGTTGTAAATAATCAAAACGTCCCACAGTACGTTTGATTTTTGCCCGCCCTGTGTCGGACGGATGAGCTGACACTGTGTATTATTGCGTCCCTTCATTGATATTATTTTATCTGTTTGTATTGCAAGCGTTCAGTGTTTTTGCGTGGCTTTGGCGTGATTAAAGTTTCGTTTTCAAAACTAGTCTCGCGTTTTTGTGAAATGCGGTAATTATTAACTTTTGATTTAGTAAACTTGTAAAATCGTTCGTTCATAAATCATGCCGAAAAAATTTTAAATGTCCAAAATTTTTTGAGCAAGTTCGGACATTTGTCCGAAATTTTACTGCAAAAAAATATACCCAGTTTGAGAAGCGGTAAGGTGCGAAGTTACTACCAAATTAACATGGACATTAAGTAAACAATTGTCACGAAGCGGTAAGAGGTGCGAAGTGGTTTTTTGAGCCTCGTGCTTTGGCGGTCACTTGTCGTGGTGGCGAGTTTGCTTCGCGGTCAGTTTGCATGGCGGCCACTCAACAGCGGTCAGTTGTCTCGCGGCCAGTTTACGGCGGTCAGTTGTCCGTGTTCGTGGTCATGGCCGTCGTAAAAACAACACTCCCAACTACTCGGCTGCGCTGCCGTCTGTACGTACGGTGCGAAAAGAAACGACTCTACTGCGGTACTACATATTTTTTCGAGGTTTGGATTTTTTGCCTTATTTTTGCTTTTAAAATCTAGTTTACCTACAAACTTGGACATGCCGATAGTTCAGCCAGTTAAATGTTGCAACAGCTAAACGAAAAATTCTAATTCGCCAAGGACGTACCACCATAAGCGATTGGCAAACAAACGTAAGCTAATCGTAGAATTAGCTGGAGCAGGTCTATTCGGCGTGACCAATTCGACGTGAAACGATTATAGTTAGGTCAGGGTTAGAGTAATATTATGGTTAGGTAATGATGATATTAGGGTTAGGTTAGGGTTAGAGTAATATTAGGGTTAGGGTCCCAACGTGGAATTGCCCCACGTCGAATCGGTCACGCCGAATAGTCGCGTTCTAGAACTAGCAATATCCTGATTTTGTTTGTGATAAACAGAATTACGGTATAACTTAAGTTAGTGGTATTTCGTTGAAGTAAACATTTGTCTTCTAAAATGAGTATAAAAGTATTTCAATTACTGAATTGAACTTGAATCTAACCTACAAAGGTTAGATGAATCTAACCTAAACCAAACGTTATCAGGAAAATCTGATCGTTAAACCCACGCCCGCACCAGACGGTGACGCATCACAAGCCCAATCATGCGAGCCGTTTTATACGTGCGTCATGGTTGGAAGGTTAGCGTACAGCACGAGATGTATCTCGAACGCTATAGAATAGACCTATTTTAGTGATAGATAATGGTTGTAGCGATAACGATTTTACCTTTTGGTTTTAATTGCTTTTTTATGCAGTTGATATAGGGCTATTCCATGGTTTTTCTGTGCTGTTGGCCTAGTAATGGGCCTATCGTACGTAACGATTTCACAGACTCTCTGTTCTGCCGGTAGACTATCTCTTCAATAAAGCTCTATTAGCCTGGTTTGAAACAGCTTTTGAGTAAGTCAGTGACGTCATTCAAACAGACTACGAAGAAATAGCTTTCCGGCAGCAAAACCATATGATTAGGTTGGCAGATATTTATCTGCTGGCAGAAGAGTGTTTAATGTTTATACCCCAATGATAAGTTAAGCTGGTGATAGAAGTGAAGAGTGTGGCCTACTTGACTGTGTTTTTGTTAAATTTTTGCCTAGGCTTATAATTTCGTGTCAATCCTAGTTGTTTTCAGCAGAAATATGTCAGGTTTATGTAACCAGGGCGTTGAGTTAGGCCTAGTTCCTTCCCCACCCGGATTCATCATCCATTTTCTTTAAATTGGCCAACTTCCATTTCCGCAAAAATTTTGCCGTAGGCTTGAAATTATCATTTCCGTTTGTTTTCCAGATAAGCTTAAAAAAAGAAAGCAATTAATGCTCTCCCATCTTTCGTATGGTAATTTTATTTTTTACTGTTAACGGAACAAGTAATGTTTGTTGTGCTAGGAGTAAGAGCCAGAATGAGTTTTGGCTTTTTTATTGACGGATCTAAACGGAAGGCTAAGCGCGCTCAAGTACCACTATCCTTCAAAAATTTTTGCAATGCACGTGAACACATTAGTACTTATAAACATATTACAATTAATAAGGTACGGTATCTGGATGTACCGCACAGTACTGCCTAAAAATTTTTTTATCATTGTAAGGTTCATGATTTTTTACTACATGAATTGGAGAGATTGTTGTGTGGGCACACGCCGCAATGGTTTTAGCAGGAATGGGTCTGCTGTGGTTAAAAATGCTGTGGCAATAATTTTGCTTTTGACAGTAACATATTTGCGATGGTGTGGTTGATTAGTCTTGTTCAATCCATTGCTGAATACTAAACAAGGTGATTCGCCATATTGCAAGTTCGGTGGCAACGCAATTTGCATAACTTCAATTGTGCCTGTATATCGGTGAAGATTCAAGAATTCAGCGAAGCCATAACTTGGTTGCTTATCTATAGCTCTACTGTGTTGGAATTTTAAATGCAACTTGTATACAAGTGCAATTTCCAAGTTTAGCTTGTCAGCTAGGCTGCTTAATTGAATGCAGAGATTTGCGTAGGGTGGGCATTCTACAATTTAATGCGCAACTTACGCAAATGTTGCAATTTAATGCGCAGCTTAAGCTGCTTTTTAAAAATACAAGCCTGCTCTTTATGGCGTTACGAACTGTAAAAGTTGAAATACATTGCTACTCTTTGTAATAAGCTTAAATACTCGTAATAGGCTATTATTTAATTTGTTTTTTTTTTTACTTTTTTTTCGATTTCATGACAATTTTTTGAAAGCGTACTTGATCTAAATTACTGGCTGACTTCTTTTGAAGTCCTTCTATTCTAATGCAGCAGAACGGAACGGAGTGAACGACCGATTGTACCCAAGTAATGCACTGACGTAATATAACATATCAAGAGTTGCCAGTCATTGCGTATTGCTTTTGGTCTGGTTCAAAAATATAATCAAATCTTCATTATACGTCTTGAGATTTTACGCCGAAGCGTGTAAGGAGAGGCGGGGCCGATCTCCGCGGCTTAGCGTCTGGGCAACACAGAAACATCGGAGCAGTGGCGAGCCGTAGACGACACTATCTAATTGAGCCGTCCCGGCAATGGCACCCAAGACCTTCGTCAATAGCGATGTGTGTAACCAGTACGCTTATTGGCCGGTAACAAAGCGATTAATTTCCCTCAAGCGATAGCTTAAGAGAAATCAGGCAAACCAGTTATGGTGAAAAAAAGTTTTTTGCCTGCTGTTCAGATGGATGAGTCACCATAGCGTTTGCCACTGGAATGGTATGCTGGTTTAACTCAAGTCTGGTCAAACCAAAAGCTTGATAATTTGTACTACTTGCCAATCCCAGCAGGGATGGCAATCGCTCTTCCAGTCGAAGAGGTTCTGAGATATTTTAAACGATGTTGTGCCGTGCTCCACCCTCTTGACTTTGTTTTTTTTTTTAAGGTCAATTGTTACTAAGTGACTGCTTATAAGACAAAATGATTAGCAATCTCTTTATTTAAAGATGTATGACCGCTGCTTATTACTGCTTCTTTAGTTCCTATGTATGGTGGTTGTTAAACATTTGATTTCTCAACTGCAGACAGTGAACACTGTTTCGACCTTTCAGATCTATCAAATGCACTGATAAAATCTGAAAGATCCAAACAGTGTGCACTGTCTGTAAGTTCCTATGTTTGGTAGCTAGTTTAACATTTGATTTCTTAACTGCAGACAGTGAACACTGTTTCGATTTTTCAGGTCTATCAAATGCACCGATAAGACTCTGAAAGATCAAAACATTGTGCACTGTCTGGAGTTACGGATACATACTTGCGCTTTTGCATTTGATTTCTCGGAAATAAAAAATGCATATTGTTGTTTTTACTGGTAACATCAAAAAATGTGTTTAGTGGTTGCTTTAAAGTTTCCTGTTTTGCTGTCATGTTCGCTATAGCATTTTTTGTGGCCATACCAGATGTAACAGTTCTTTTTTTATTGAGTGGGTCCACTGTAAAAATTTAAGCACACTGATTGTGTGTGGAGTTGTGCCAGTAATAACTGACAACACTGTTTCTCGCCGTTTTCCTTCTGTGTTTCTGCAAGTGGTATATTATGTTGTTGACAAAATAGTGTGTTAAAATCTGTAATCACGGTCATAGAACAGAACATCAATGTTTTTACGTAATCCCTTGCAACCAAAAGCATTGTTGCGAGTAGAGACTATGCTCATTCCACATATTGCACAAAATTGTAAACCTCATTCAAAAAGATTGTTTTTGAAGAAGTTTAGCAATTAAAAAAGACAGTGTCTGAAGCACCGGCGGCCTTTTTTTTGAAATTGCACTTTGTACACATCAACCCCAAGTTACATTAAATTTAGGTTGGTTTCTTACCCTATCGCCAATCCCCCCTCTGACTGTGCTTTTAATACCCCTAATTCAATGTTTGAAGTTACGGCTGATGACGTCATACCAGCGTGACATCAACGTCATGTAAAGAAACAAATAAACAGCTCGATGCAGCAGCGTTTTGATAATGGAAACCGGGCCGGTGCTCTAGACATTACGTTGAAAAGAATGTTGACTACTGCTAAAAAATTTCAGATCAGTCTATTCCTGCTCTGACAGGCTGGCATAATATGATTATAAGTTTGCACCTAAATTTAATTTAGACTGATGCACTGACAGCTTAAACAATCATGTGTTGCAGGCTTGTTTCGCTGATGATGCCTCAACACCGATTTCAGTTTGCAAATTATGACTTTTTTCAAGATGCCTATTTCAATGTCTGCGGTTTCGGTTTATTTTATTACTTCGTCACGCTCTGGTACAACCGAGGTGAGCGTGAAGGATAATAAAATATTGGCAGTGGTAATTTGTACGGGCCCGTACAAATAGCGTCTAGAGTTATTTGTACGTGAGAGTCGTCTAACCGCTGGACCGTAGAAAAAACTAACTACTGGAGTGACTGGACCGTGCAATTACGTAGAACTGGAATTTTTTTTGCTTTGAAGTAGCTAGACTCAGTGTTTTCGAATGAAACGTGGCAAACAGTCCAAATTTCAACAGCTACAGCGCATTTGGCATTTGCGGTAAATTCATCCGATTAGTTTTCGGTTTGAAGCGGCGTAACAGTGTAGGAACTGTCCTGAAAGAAAACTAGCTTTTAACTATCAAACAAACATATAAAGTTGAACTTGCAATTTTCATGTATAAAAATGTTAAAAAATGTCATCCAACTGCATTCCAGAACCTATTTCAATCAAGATCTAGCCGTACTTCAACCAGAAGCAATAGCCAATACATATCCCCGGCATATAGATTAGGTGTTTTCCAGCGATTTATGAAATTTTCTGGACCTAAGATATGGAGTGGTTTACCAAACGCGCTTAAAGAGTCCAAAAGCTTAAAGTCTTTTTCAAATAGGTTTAAAGAGCATATTCTACGCACAGCTGTTTACTATAGTCATAATAGTCTCAGTCCGTAACATCAAGTTTTTCGGCATTCTTTATCCTTGTGATCTGTTCGGTTGCTGCTGGTTTATATTTTGCCGCAGATCTCCATAAGAATGATGAAGCACATGAAATGGGAAGTCTTCCTAAGCAAACGTCCTAAAACTGAGTTATCAACGACAGTCACTACACTGTTCAGAAAAGTGACAAACAGTTGCATCTCATCTGCATTGCCTTCTACGAGACACATTTGTTATTAAGTTTTTCACAGTCTCATTGGAGCAGAAGTAGTTACTTTACAAGATCAGAATGTTAGGGGTTTTTATAGCTATGCTAAGGTTAGAAGCCAGTGTCATTGAAAAATCAATGCATCTGATTTTAGCTATAGTGTGCTGCTTAGTTAAGTGATTTTTTAATTTAAATTACTTTTTGTTGGTCTGTATTGTGTTTGTTTTCTTTTACGTATAATTGTCGGCAGCGTGGCACAGTGTTTCTAAGCGTCATTTTACGACGGCCAAGATCGCAAGGTTCACGGTTCAATTTTCAACCAAGTCTCGTTGTTGCGTCCTTGGAGAAGATACTTTACGATGATTATCTCAGCTTGGTGGATTCTAGCTTGCAGCAAATTAGAGAAGGCTGAAGGATTCCAGAAAGCATGCAATGAATAGGCCTATCATCCAATATCAACAAAATAGTATATCACTCTGCTTGAAAATGACTTGTCCTTGACAGCATGAATGAAAACCAAAAAAAGGTGTACAGGTTTTCAAACTAAGTTATAAAGGTGTGCCGTGAGCTAGTGAATGTCAATGTGTTTCGGGCGGCTGCTTCTCAGACGATAGAATGTAGGCTATATTACCGGTAGGGGAGGATGCTGTTGATGTCATTCAGGTTCTTCCTGCCGATAATGATTTAATGCAATTTCTGTTTTTTTGTAATCTTTTGGTTTTACCTTTTTTATATAAGCCTTTACAATACTGACCTTTGACTTCCAACAGCTCAGATGGCCGAGTGGTGAGAGCGTCCGGCTTAGTAGCTGTAGACTTGGGTTTAATTCCGAGTCGGGTCAAATCAATGACTTTAAAATTGGTATTCACAGCTACCCTGCTTGACGCTTAGCATTAAAGGGACAGTGTGGAAAACAAGCCGGCAAGTTTACTTGTGCCGTTGGGTAAAGCACTTGGCGGGATTCCCCCATCTTGGTGTGGTAAACAGATGGCTGGCAACTTCTAAGCGAGCTCGTGTAGCGCATTGATCGCTTTCTCGTGATAGGAGGATAAATATGCAACAAAATACAAAAAAACATTTTGACCAACCCTCCTGTTTAAATGCGTGATAGTGGATATGTTAGGTCGTGTTAGAGCTCTCTGTTTATTCACACTTATTTTGAAATAGACTTGCAAAGATTGATTAACGTAATGAATAATCCGGAATTGATAGAAGGTGCTAAATTTGATAGTTTTGAACTGCTCTCACAAGCTATTGAACGTTGGGAGAACATGAACTTTGTTAAACTTTACAAACGTCGATCGCGCACAATTGATGCGGCAGCGAAACGAGTGACGAAGAAGGTTTTCAATGAAAGACTAAAGTATTCTGAAATTGATTATGCTTGCATTCACGGTGGACGAACAGCCAGAACAACTTCAACGGGAATACGACCTAATCAAAAGTTAGTGGGATGTTTAACACTATGACAAAAACATTTTTGTAGGCGGTTTTAAAGACATTTCACATTTTGTTCACAAAGCGTTTACTCTATTCAATGTGCCGGTATATGTGTTGTTGTTGTTCACCTGATTTCGAAGTACACTGCACAGGCCTGGTGTAACAGCTTTTAATGCAGATATATTTTTTTGCTTAGGACAATTTTGAAAGGCTGCAACTTTCAGATAAAGGTTCGAGTCACGCTGGATGGTCAAAATCTTTACATCAAAGATATGAGCGAAAATCAAAGCCATAATCACAGCGTGGATAAAGTAGGTCACGTTGGTGATGCTATTGAGCATGCTCTGATACCTCTTGTATATTGCTTGTTGATGATCGGTTGTTTTTACTGTGAAAGACGCAATGATTTATTTGTAAATACCTGTAGCTAAAATTTTCACAAAAGTATCAAATTGTTACAGTTTTAGTTGTACATTGTGTGAATTTGTTTAGTTTTAATGGCCCAATGAGATAGAGCGTCCGCTTCTGGATCGATAGACATGGGGTTCGATTCCGAGTCTGGTCAAATCAATGACTGAAAAATTGGTATTCACAGCTTCCCCGCTTGACGCTCAGCATTAAAGGGACAGTGTGGAGAAAACCGACAAGGCAGCTACGCTTGTGCCGTTGGGAAAGGCATTTAATGGGATTAGTGTGGTGGACAGATGGCCGACAACTTCTAAGCTAGTTCGTACAGCGCTCCGTCGCTTTCTCGTGATAGGAGGATAAATATGCTGGCCACTGTATTCGCCACCGTTGCGACATTTCTTTGGAACTGTATTGCCCAGGCGCTAAGCCGCGGAGATGGGCCCCGTCCTTCGATACATGCTTCGGCGCAATACCGCGAGTGCAATGATGATTTTTTTGTCCTGTCATTGTTGTGCACCACCCGATGTTTGCTTTTTTTAAGATTAGTATCTTTGCAGGAAACATTTCAATATTTACCGCAGCAGCGAAGGCTAACGAAAGATGAATGTTCGGAGGTGGCAAGTATGTTAAAGATGAAAGCAAATAAAAAGCTGATTCAAGAATACGCACAATCAACTTTTGGCAAAGTCGTTAGTTTGAAAGATATACATAACGTGGCAACAAAAAGTGGAGCAATTAAGGAAAATTCGCTTAAAGAGCTAGTAGAAGAGATGAAAAAATGTGCAGGTGGGCAGCTACAGACATAAAATCGCATATGAGATTTACTGCAATTTTTGTGGACGGTTAAACCTTTAAAGTTATACATTATGCCATTGTGACGTTTATCGACAAGCAGCCAAGGCGTAACACGCTGGTTTGAAAGCCAAGAACACTGCAAGTGCTTGCGTAATTATTTCTTGGCCAGAACATTATTTTTTTGTAAAAACTAACAATGCGATACCACTATCAGCTATTCCAAACAGAACACCAAACATTTACCAGCCAGGTGTGGTTTTCATGCTTTTGATATACAGTATAAAGGCATATAGTTCTCTTGCAGGCGCTTCAGTAGACGTGTATGCCGACCAAAACAATGTACTGCAAGCCATTGCTTTTCAAACCGAAGAAATGCGATCAACATTTTCGGCATATCCAGAAGTTCTGCTTATAGATGCCACCTACAAGTTAAATGATTTGCGAATGCCTTTGTACGTGCTACAGAGCGTGGACGGGAATGGTGAATCGGAAATAATATGCTTTTGGCTTGTGGCTTGTGAGGACCTAGCAACCATATCTTTTTTGATGGAAAAATTTAAAGAGCGCAATTCAAATTGGTCTAAAGTCCAAGTCATAATGGCTGATAAGGATATGACGGAACGTAACGTTATGGCTGAAAAGTTGCCAAATGCCAGTATTTTAATTTGTCTGTTCCATACTTTGCGAAGCTTTCGTCGAGAAATTTCCATTGAAAAGATGGGAATTTCGGTTGGAGACCGCAATTTAAGCTTAGAATTGCTTCAGAAAATTACCAATGCGAAAAGCGAAGTGGAATATTTTTATCTTTATGAAGATTTCACAGATTCTGTTCCCAGATGTGTCGTGGATTATTTTAACAAAAATTGGCATGATATTAGAAGCCAGTGGGTTGAAGGTTTAAAAAACAAAACTGCAAATTTTTTGAATAACACCAACAATAGCCTGGAATCCATCAACAAGAAATTGAAAAGTGTCATTTCTCGATATTCTGTAGTAACACTTTTTTTTCAGGATTTAATGAAAGCCGTCAAAACATTAAAGAACGAAAGAGATCTTCGCGCCGCTCAGCTAATCCTAAAAACGCCCACATTAATGGCAACTGCGTCCAGCGTCGAACAACGGTATGCAAAGATGTTAACTCCATTCGCATTCAAGCACCTGAAAAACCAACTTGATAGTTTCGACAAGATCAACGTGATTAAAAAGTTGGATTCCGATTCGGTTGCAATAAGATCGAAGAGCTTGGGGGATATCACCGTTCAATCTAATTTTTGTCCATGCAGCTTCTTTACTTCACTGCTTCTTCCCTGCAAGCATGTATTTGCTGCGCGACGGCATTTGAAATTAGAATTGTTTGAAGAAAGTTTGTGTTCTGTTCGGTGGACTCAAAGTTACTGTAAGGATAATCAGAGATTATTACGATCTTTAACTACTTCTGATCATTCTACTCAAGCGGAAGAGTCAGTGGTGGTCAATATGATACCTGAACCACAAAATAGAGGTGCCCAATTGTCAGAACAGCTTCAACAGCAAAAATATAGAAGAGCTCATGATGTGTTGATATCGATAGCGCAAATTATGTCGGAACAAGGACAAAAAGAATTTGACTACAACATGAAAGTGATTAATACTTTGAAAGAGTATTTGCAGGAAGGAAAACATGCGGTTGTCCTTGAAATGGTGCAAAGCGCAGGTGTGATAACGGCGTTATTTTTTCTGTAATAATATCATGTAGTTCTGCCTAGATTTATGGTACCGGTACGAAGTAAACCGTGCTTGTTGCTATTGTATTTGAAGCAATCTATTTTGAGAGCTTTTAATTCAAAGGCGCAACAAAAACCTTATTCATTGATGAAATCAATTTTTTAACAATAAGTTTTTGATTATTTTTGTTGCGTTTATTAAATGATTTTATGTTTACCAAAGTATCTAAAGTTTATGTGATGATGCCTTTTAGAAACTTTTTTCTGAAAACGGCATTGCTACTGATGCTATGGAAAGACAGGCGTTTTATACCATGTCCGATTTGATCGGCCCGGGGTTCGAACCCCTGTGACAAAGTCTTAGCAATCGATCCAACCAGTCGGTTAAAAAAGCAGTGCCAATATTTTCTCAATGATTTCACAAACTAAAGATGTCGCGGGCACAAATTTTGTCCGCAAGCTGCGCTGCTCCATTAGTTTTTGTCCGCAAATTTTTGAACAATTGTTGTACCGCAACGCGCTGTACACCGCAATTTTTTAGGATGTTATTAAGAGCACACATACTTACTATATAACACCCAACCAAATTCTAAGTTGAAGGGTCGAATTACGACGTAATTAAAACTAAGATTTGTCTTTAGGGAGTTGATCTTAACGAGACCCATGTTAAACCAATTTTTTTCGAATATATGCATTTTGGGTGATTATTCCAAGCATAGGCGTCGATCCGGCGGGGGTAGGGGGCGGCGCCCCCTCGGGTCTAGACCCGAAGGGGGCGACATATGTCTAGCTCCCGCAGTGTTTTGATACTTATGTTAAAAGTTAAATGCATGCGCAGTAGCTAAAACAGTTCCGAAGTATTGCAACACAAAATCGTAGTAATGTTTTGTCGCAATGTTATGCTCACGCTATTTAAATGGTGAAAAGAAAATTATCAGCGTGTGTCCAGTGACAATGCTACTGGTATTCAGAAAAATCGTGTAAACCCTATTTCGCCTGAGCTTTTTTCAGAGCGTCAGAAGACTGGGGGTAGACCCGTTGTGTCCGTTCATTTTGAACACAAATAACTTCGCACATACTCACTTTAATTCGACGGTGAAAGTTTAGGAAAGCAGATAATGTTATGGTTATTTCGCCTGTATATTTTTTATGACTCAACTAATTTATTCATACGCTAATTGCGCCTCATTATTGCATCGGGTGTCACAAAAAAATGAATCACTCTTAAGTATTTTTTCGGTGATTATAAACTCAAAATTATTGAAATTCTACACACAGTCATCCAAGTATATTCTTTACACTTTCACGTAAAATCTAAAAACGTAATTGCAAGTTCTGTTAGTACTGCTAAATTAAAAATGATGTTTCAAAAAATTTAGTATCAGAGGAAATTTATGTGAGCAAAGGTCTAATAATACCTTGATGCATGCGCTTTGTGACGTCATATGGCTGTAGATATTCGAAATAAACATAACGTCTATAGAAGATGCAAGAGCATTTCTTTTTGGAAGAAACACCTTTGTTTAGTTCTGGGAGTGTATGGAGGTCACATTGAGCATACACTGAAATAAACTTTGCTGGTGATACTGAATTTTTTGAATTATCATCTTTAATTTGGCAATACTCGCACAATTTACAACCAATTTTTTTGGCTCGTAAAAGTGCTAATAATATACCAGTACTTGGATTACTGTGTATACCAGGGGTGGGCAAAGTGCGGCCCGCGCAACCACTTTATGCGGCTCGTGGGCACTTGCGGAAGAACTCCTCTCATGAATTAAGCCGAAGACCTTTTTTTCTTTTTGTTTAGCTCCGCGCTGAATGTCGGTGAAAAAAAGGACATCTGCAACCGCGTAGATCTTTTTTTGCTCTTCACCGATCTTCGGTGGTGAAAACAGGCCGTTTGTGGACATATAGACCTTTTTTTTGCTCTTCCAATCAGTGCGGCCCTCGGCTTCAAATTTTTTAAAATGCGGCCCTTCGTGTGAGTAGTATTGTCCACCCTTGGTGTATAGAATTTCAATAATTTTGAGTTTATAATCAACGAGGAAATATTTTTGCAAAAAGTGGTTCATTTTTTCTGGGACACTCGACACATAGAAAACAAAGTTTGTAAAAAAATTCTCGCCCCCCTGCTATTTGCCTTTTTCAAGAAAAAATCGACGCCTATGATTCCCAAGTACCGGTGCATATTCTTTAAAAGTTAAGCAAAAGATCTGTACATAAATTAACATCAAGTTATTTAGACAACGCATGCCTATATCTGAAAAGAAATAAGCAGAATTAATACCAGCATTTGTGTAAAAATAATACATATCGTACAACGATACAATATATACAAAACTGAAAATACAATGTTGTTCCTACAGTTATGTAACAAATCCTTTACTGATGAAATAGTGACTAAGAGAAAATATTGACTGTACTAGTGTATAATTAGATTGCTATCTGTCACATAAATCATCCTAAGAATTGACCATAATCAGCCAGCTCGAGAAATAATCTCATTTTGTATCTGCCATGCACAAAAACATTCTCACAAAAGTATTTACATAACCAGCCGACCAGCTAGCTCAAAATTCAAACACATAGCAGGCCTACCGGTATCTGCCACATGAAAATATTCTCACAAAACTGCAGAGTATAGTATATTTACTGGTATAACATAGGTAGCTAGCTCAAAATTAAAACACATTGTATCTGCCTCATAAAAACATATTAACGAAAGCATGTACCGGTATATACTTAACTCAGAACTAGCGAGCTGAAAATTTAAAACACATTGTTTCTGTCACATAGGTTACTCAGTTACTAAAGTATATAGGCTTACATGAGCCTGCGAGTGATGTCTAGTATCGACCCCATGCCTTTTCTGTCTGCCAGCCTTAACCTAAGCTATAACCTGACCCTCAACGAATCTAACCGAGCCATAACCAAACCTTGGGGCTGATACTAGACTTGTGAAGCGAGACGTGTACGTTACCGAGCCTGCTCTATAATTATATGTAGGGGAAAGTGAGGACCCTTGAGCCACTTTTTGTACAATCGTTTCTACGTTGATTTTTGAACGAGCTATAAAGTTGGAATTTTAAAGGAATATGCTCTTTTGCATTCCGATGATACCATGTGTTGGTTGAAGTGATAACTTTAACACGTTGGCTGATATTGATCCTCAAATGGATGTGGCTCATGGGTCCACACAGAAAAAAAAGTGAGAACCCTTGAGTCACTACACTTGTTCCCATAAATCACAATAAAGATGAAGCATAAAACGTCGTTTACTCGCTGTTTGCACGAATTTAATCAAAAATACTGTAAAAAAATAAAAACACATTAGTGATTCTACGATCAAATTTGGACTAAAAAAAAAATTAAAAAATATCCAGCTTGATCTTTTAGTGATGAACATTAGCCAAGATGTAGATCTATTTGGCTGCAAAAAAATGATGTCTGGTGTCACACGATTCACTGAACTTGTTGAAGGCCTAGGTGTAACAGGTGCTGAAGACGCAGACGCAAAAACAACTAAATATTTATCTTGCAAGGACTCATGAGCCATGGCTCAAAGGTCGACACTTTTGGTGGCTCATGGCTTCACACTGCAACCTGTCTGTATAAAATTTCATTCTCTTCAATATGGTTACAGAAAAATTTGATCTCAGTGTTAGTTAGTTAGCTGCATATTTATCCTCCTATCACGAGAAAGCGATCAATGCGCTATACGAGCTCGCTTAGGAGTTGTCAGCCATCTGTCTACCACACCAAGATGGGGGAATCCCGCTAAGTGCCTTTCCCAACGGCACAACCAGTAGACTTGCCGGCTTGCTCTCCACACTGTCCCTTTAATGCTGAGCGTCAAGCAGGGAAGCTGTGAATACCAATTTTAAAGTCATTGGTTTGACCCGACTTGGAGTCAAACCCGAGTCTACAGCTCAAGAGACAGACGCTCTATACCACTCGGCCATCTGAGCTGTTAAAGTGCGTAGATATATACCCTAATATGACTCATTACTACTGCTAAATGCACAAGAATTTACTAATGTTACTTTATGCTCAAAGATCGACAAATTTATACCCCTAAAAGTTACTTTTTTGTAGCAAAAACAAACCAACCAACGCAACTCCTCCAAACGTGTTTACTTCTCACTTATCGTTTCTGACCATGCGTAACCAACCTAGTGTTGCCAAAAAAAGTTGATAAAAAATCTAAAACACTTTTCTACGGAAAGCTGGAGGGGGTGGTTCATGGGACCAACATGATCATGGGTCCATACTTCCCCTACTGACTACTGTAGAAACTTGTCACCGACATCTGTACTAAAGCACTGCTCAAATACCGTATTTGTGGTACTGGGTAGGCCTAAGTGATTTATTACATGCTTGAACAAGTCTTTTAAATGTGTGTTTCCAGTTTCATGACTGGTGAATTTGAAAACTTTTAAGCACATTTTACAAGCAACAAAAGGCATTGTCCTGGACTTGTTAAAATTTTTTTTTTGAAACAACTCCCGTATGTGCCTTGGTACTTTGGCATTTGCTCCAGACTTGGCATTCGCTTTTTCTACAAGCTGAAAATGGCTATTCTTTAATTGCTCTTCAACAACAGTAGGCCTAACTGTTGTTGCGGTTTCAATCACTTCTACATCAAGCGATCCTGACCTACTACACTGTGACATTTTAAAATTTTATCAGGTCTACTAGGACATTGTCGGCATCGTGGCGCAGTGGTTTGGAGCGTCGTTTTTACCACGACCATGATCGGAAGGTTAATGGTTCAACTCCCAACCTAGTCTCGTTGTTGCGTCTTCGGATAAGATGCTTCACGATAATTGTTGTTTCTGCTTGGTGGAATCTAGCAAGCAGCGTATTAAAGATGTCGGAAGCAAAATTCCACCGGAAAACTCGGAAACAAAGGTAACTCTTAAGCGAGTCTGGATTCGTCCTAAGTATAGCGCCTCTGCTGCTTTCTTGTGTTGTGAGGATAAAGATGAAAGAAATCAAATCAGTGTAGCCTATGACTGCGAACAGATAAATGATTCAATGAGCTACCGATAGTCCAGTACCGGAACCGTAAATACGGCAAAATAATAAATCTATCTAAAATACAAAGAAGTGGACAATGAAAATGATGTTTCGTGTTTTCGGAAGGTATTTATTTTTCTTCCTATTTTTTCCGGTGAAAGTATTGAAAAATACAAATGTACTTTGCGCGGCACGCCTCAATTAAGCGGCAGACGTTTTGGAAAGACTGCTCTGCGCGGCACCTACGCTGCAATAAAACGATAAAAGCGGCAGCGCAAGCGGCGCTGCGCGGTTGACATCAAGGTTGACATCTCAATCACAGACAATCATGAGTCATGACCTGAAAACATGATGAAAATCGTCACGGTCTAATGGTTATGCGACTGTCGCGTACAAATAACTCCAGACGCTATTTGTACTTTCGTGCGGGCCAGTTTGTACTCTCACGTATCAATATCAGAATTGCGCTTTGTACTCTATATCAGAATTGTGCAGTGCATGGAGACAAGCGTAGTAAACGTAGTTTCCGCTAAAACATACCCTGTACCAAGACTTTGCAATTCCGCTCTGGTATTCAGCTATTCATTAAGTAGGTTAAAGCCTTTTGTAGTATGGTAGCCTACTGCTTTGTTTGAAAAAATAGTAGGCCTAGGCTTTTTGTACGGCACTTAGTTCACTGGTACCGGTAGTGCAGAGTGGTGTACAGTTAAAATAGGAACCAGAATGCTGAAGCGCAGAAATGAAGAAAAAAGTTCCAAGTATGTAGACCTGCTGGAATAGGCATAGGCTAGCATTATTTAAATGTATAGCTCTATAACTTCGGTATAATTTTGATATAGGCCCAAGCTTAAGGAAGTATTTATTTTGCTGTTAATGGCAAAATACTGATTAGCTAATTTTCTGAAAACCAGGCCTGAGTATGGACGCAAGCCAATCAACAGTCTTGCATATACAGTACATGCCTAGATTTTTTAGCAAATTGGCTAGTATTTTGCTGTTAACAGCAAAATAGACACTGCCTGAGCTCAATACTATCATCATCCAGTCTCAATCCGGCTTTCTCCTTGGCACCAAAGGTTGCGGAATGCACCTCATCCTCTCTGCAATCGCTCTCACACCTTCCCTCCATCTTTAATTTTCTTAACACCAGGCCTGCGTGTGGACACAAGCCAATCAACAGCCTTGCGTTTGCATAAGGGTGGAGTGAAATAAATTTTTTTTAGAAATCAAATAAAGTGTAGTTCTCAAATCCTGGCAAATGGTCTAAAATTTGTGTTTGGGGGTTGCCACCATTTTCTATTCAGCTACCCCCCAAAATGTCATCGCAAATGATGGTGCAGGGGGTACCGATTATTCTTATATCCCAGGAACTTTTGGTCAGAGAGTAAATGGCATATGGCTCAATTTTACTGTTAAAATTAAACGACTGCTTCTTACACAAATACTCAAAGGTGAATTTTCCAAAAATAATTGCAATTTTTGTTTTTCGGCTGCAACTTTTTTTGTGTTGAAAATAAAGAAAGTTTCTTCTTAGCACAGGTAGAAACATGGTATTTCCGCAAATTTTGAGCCATATGCCATTTACTCTCTGACCAGTGGTTACTGGGATATAAGAATTACCCCCTGCATCATCATTTGCGATGACATTTTGGGGGTAGCTGGCTGGAAAATGGTGGCAACCCCCCAAACACAAATTTTCAACAAGTTTTAGACCATTTGCCAGGATTTGAGAACTACACTTTATTCGATTTCCAAAAAAAATTTATTTCACTCCACCCAAGTATGCATGTCTATTTTGTAGCAAATCAGTATTTTGCCCTTACTGGCAAAATAGTCACTGTCTGAGTTTAATAGTAGCGATATTATTCTAAATATTTCCTGATGTTGGTCACAGTGGTAGTGGTACCACACTGATCCTATCTTTTTACTATTAAAGACAAAAAATTGCAGATTTTATGGGGCTTGTTTGAATTAAGCCGTGGTTAGGGCTAGGCCCTAACTCTACTAATAACTCACTAGCGGACCTTTTGCTCGTGATATATTCGCCTGTTAAAAGATGCGGCTTAAATCAAACAAGCTTCGATTTTTTTATACATCATCTGAAATCTTGGCAATAAAATAACATTTGTATTGGTATCTATAATTATAGAAATGTAAAAACAGAAAAATGTAATTTTTACTTGAGTGTTAGTTGTTTGGCTGTTGATCGTAATCAATAGGCTATTGAAGCTGGTTTTGATAATGCCATGGAGGTAAATCTATCCTGCAGATTTGCTGGGAAGTTTGGTGATTTTCAATTTTTCGGACTGTAGCCTAGATCTAAGGTTTACTGGCTTACTTTATTTCTGTGTAGGTTGGATTTTTTTGCAAAGAAGTTGAAATCAAGTCGTACCAGCAATACTGATTTTGGTCAAGAGCCATTCAGATGGAAAGGTTGGATCTCGATTATTTAAAAATTAGTGTTAAAGTTTGCCTTACCAAACCGTTCAATTCCAAAAGAAATTTTAACAACGAATGTTTCAAGTTGTGACAGTTACTGTACACGAGCATGGAGTGTTTTAATGCTGGTATCTTGATTATATACCTTTTAGTATCACAGTAGTAGTGTTTGAGTATTGTTTTGCTTTGGTATAACGATGGTTTTTGTTGCCAATGCCATTGTTTCATTTCTTAATCATTTTAAGGTCTTTGATTGTACTTGTTTAATCTCCCCTTATAAAAAGTTATATTGTTTCACAGTTCAACTTCTTTATTTCAGACCTACTTTGAAGTTTTTTGATTTGCTGTTTGATAAATGTATTGTTTATTAAGCAGGCTTTAGGCTACTACATGAAATTTTGTTGAAAGTTGACCTGGAACTTTCTGATTGCAACTATTACTGTATCATAACAATGCTAGTATACTTTACGATGTAATGTTACTGGTGGTGCTGGTTTGAAACGATGTGTTTTCTGTAGTATAATTTTTGTTCGAAAACTTTCTTTTTATGCTGATTAACTTAAGGTTTATTACAACTTTTGGGTTGAGTCAAGTATTATTACTGTGTAGGCCTAGTGATTGATCTGCATTCATGCACAGCTGCAAATACAATCTCAATTTTCAGCCTTCGATTTTTCATTGCTTGTTTTTATAAAGGTTATGATGTATGGTGGTTAGAAATTTTGTAATTGAGAGATGAAGTTTATTTCCAAAATTAGAAAAGACAACCATTGTTGTAGCTCATACCAGCTTAGATGGCCGAATGGTAAGGGCGTCTGCCTCTGTTGCCGTAAACTCTGGTTTGATTCCTTGTTTGGTCACAACTTCCGTGCTTGACGCTCAGCATTAAAGGAACAGTGTAAAGAAGCCGGCGAGTTTACTTTGTGCTGTTGGGAAAGGCATTTGGTGGGATTCCCCCGTCTTGGTGTGGCAGAAAAATGGCCTGTTACTCCTAAACGAGCTCTTGACATTGCTCTCTTGTGATAGGAGATTAAATATGCTACTAAAAATACAGAAATTGTCAGTCTTAACAAGTTAAAAACAGCTTTGAAAAAAAGCTGTATTCACATAAGGTTTCAAGAAACATGTGAAAGTAGCTTTTTTCGAAGCTATGCTCATGTTTTGTATCTCCAACCAATGAACAAGTTAAAGTATAAATGTGATTGTTTCATGAAAGTATTTGTTTTGCAGATGAAGAAGAAATTTTTAGACGGTAAGTAGGTAATATTACACTTCTCCTGTCTACATGTCTTTTTGTGGGCAAAAAAATACGTAAAATATGCGCTTCATAATGAATGTAAAAACCAATAATTACTATACAATCATTCAAGCCCACAAGCTTCTTTACGAACAAAAATTTTTGTGTTGTTTTTTCTGTAAATGCTTTGTTTTCATCCCTGAAGGTTGCATCACTAGGCCTAGTGTTTGTTATAATTTTAACTTGGATTTTTGTGATGTACAGCCAGTCTCATTGACGACAGATTAGACTTGCAATTTTTCACATTATTGCTGGAACAACGCAGAAGTTTTTAGTTCACTGGATATGAATAAAAATCGTAACTCTTTCAGCTTTGAAAAATCCAATGTAAAAAAAAAGGCAATAGACCGCAATGAATCAACTTTGGTGTCTAACATTACAAAAACCAGTGAAGAAAAATCACTACATCAATCTGAAAAGCTATGTTCTCCCAAACGACAATGCAATGCAGCGTTGGAATGTAGCAATGCTTCCTCTTCTGTGGGTAATTTGACTGTATCCTCCACTAACAGAGTTCGCAGAGTAAATGCACTTGAAAACAATCAAGTAAGTGCTTACGAAATTACATTGCCTTTAATTCTTTGCAAAAATATGTGTAGGAAACGAGAAAATGCATACGTGAGCAATTGAGCTTATATATGTTAGCTTAGCAGCGTTATTTAGATTGTAGTAGGGTTGGCATCGTGTTTAATTTACGATGTATGATTATTTCTCGAAACGAAAAATCACGTTGAAGGGGGAGTACAACTAAGTAACTCGTTAACGTGCAGATCTTAAAAGGTTTTTGTAAAAGCGATTCTAATTTACGCTGAGCGCGAAACAATTGCAGAAACTTCAACTATGAGTAGTATGTTTGCAAATTTGTCTGTTAAGAATTAGGTGATATACGTGTTGAAGTTTTTACAGCCTGTGTAAGCGTAAGCGCGTGGAGCTGTATTGTGTCCTCAAAGTGTTGCGCTTTAATATAGCCTACCTTGAAGCATTATATATCAATTTTTTAACTGTTGATTATTGAAAGATTAAAATAAGAAATACTTCTGAAAGCTTAATGTCATGTTTTCCAATCATTTCGAACAAAAAAAAATTCATTCTCGCTAGTTTGCTCCAGTGTAATGGATCTGAATTTTATTGAGATCAGGTTTGAAACAAAAGTGGTATAAAAGCAAAGCGATTTTAATGGTGTTTAATATAATACGAGCTGTGTTAAGCTGACAATAAAACATCATGAAGAGTTGAAACGTATTCAAGCCAAGCTTCGACTGGAAGAAACCAAGTTTAATCTAATGCAGAAGCTCCTTCGTATTCAGATTAAGAAAATAGAAGTTCGTAATATTGTATTTAAAAGTTACTTTCTGTGTTAGCAGATTGATACTTTTTGTGCAATGAAACGAAAAAGCTGGTTGCGATTTCAATTTATTAATCGTCCATGTTACATCAAGAAAATAATAATATCACTCTAAAGCAGTGGTTCTTTTATGGTTTCACTTTTTTCTTGACACTCTTACACCAGTGCCCCCCATTCGTAGTAGCTACTGCTGTCTGGTGGTCAGAAGTGGTTAATTATCGTTAATAGGTTAATTAACTTTGCGCTTGTGGATGGTTCCCGGTTGAGAAACCCTGCTCTAAGGATAGAAAGAAGACGGGTAGTCGAAGGTGTTGAGAGGTTACGACTGCAATCAAGGATATTGATTTCACATTCAAAGAAAAGTTGAACAGTTACACTTGTATGTCTCCTCCTTGTCAGTACCTTTGATGTGAGATCAATTTAGTTTTCAAGCGATGTAGTTTCCTTTCTATCTAGCAGAAGAGCTGGTAAAACATGCAAATCCGAGAAGTAGCCTATTAATTGGCATTTTCTGCTGACTGCTTAGAATCATTGCGGTGTGAATTAGCTGCAACTATAGATAAAAGTGAGGAATTAATTTTTCGTGTTTTCGTGATACAGATACCACGTTCCCAATGTGTATTCGAAAAAACGTCTTGTTCAAGTGGTGCACAAGGTGCCAAGATGGAGGTATCATTAAATTTTAAAACAACTTAGCAAAAGAATTGAGCTACTGAGAGTTATGTGCTGGCGTTAATCTGCAGACATCATTAAAACCCGAAATAAAGTTTCTTTCTTTGCTTCAATTGTATGAGAAGACTTGGCTATTTTATAAAAAGCGCAGCATAAATTGAAGGGGAAATCCCCTACGTAAGAAACTTAATTTTGCTAATATAAACGAATGATTATTTCAAGATTCTGCAGTTTTCGTGAACGAATTTCTTATTCCTAATATGATTTTTATTATACGTGTACAGAATCCAAATGCTAAGCAGAAAATTCTTGACGGAAAATTCCCATTTTTAGTTGAGGTCAAGGTGAGACAGACGTGGTAAAACAATGTTTAGTTTTATTTTATTTTGGTGTTGAGGTTTTTAGTTAAGTAGTAGTCGTGGACATTTTTAAACTGCAGGATAAATTTAGCCCGAAACGATTTGAAATGCCAGTATGTTAATAGTTTTGTCAGTTGCCCAAATCCCTCTATGTCACCTATCCATTGATTTCATTGTTACAAATGCAAAAGTTGCAGCATACATAGCAGAAACTTCTGAAGTGCTTATCATTTATTATCCTAATTATCTATAATAAGTTTATGCTACCCATGCGCTAGGCCGCGGAGATGGGCCCCGCCACTCGTGACACGCTTCGGCGTACCGCTAATACAGTGGTTCTCAAACTGAGGACCGCAATCCTCGAGATCCGCGAAGCAGTTTCAGGGGGACCGCAAAGAGGTCGCGGATTTCTGATAAACCATCCCATTAAATAATTGTGTTTGATTGGACATCTGCGGACGTGATGACCTTTTTTTTTGCTCTTCACTTGATTTTGGGTAAATTTATGCTTAAAATAAAGGACCGTGAGTGAGAGAAAAGCATCTTTGGTGACCGCAAAGTCCAAATTTTAAAAAAGTTTGAGAACCACTGCGCTAATACCAGGAGTATAATGAAAACTTGAATTGATTTTTTTAATGCGTTCACTTAAAAATAAACAGAAGTGTAAAGAATTGAAACAGATAATCGTTAGACATTCGACGAAAACCTACTGTAGTTGTTCAGCGGTCTCTAGATTATTGTTGATGAGCTATTCAAGATTTTAGTATTATATTTAGTATTACACAATATTTCAGATTTTTAGTATTACGCTACGCTGTGTAGTGTAATACTCGTGCTAGCACTTTGTCGTTTCCGATGGTGTTGGTCATCAGGACCAACGAAACGTCAAAAGTAAACTGAGGCATGTAGTCAAATACTACTTGAAGTGTATTTCTAACCTTACCGGAAGAACGAACAACTTAAGTCAGTAGGTAGTAAATGCCCGGTAAACATCAAGCTCCTAGGTCTGTTAGGCTTATCCTAGCTTATGTATTTTTGCATTAAGGCTTTGCTTATAAACGAAATTAGTCAACCCGCAGGTTTTTTTTTACTGAATAAAAATCCGTGATTAACCCTTTCTAGTCTTACCTGTCGTTTGAGGTTTCATTCGGTCTGCTGCTGCGTAGCGATGTTTTACTTTCTCTGCAACTGAGAGAGGTCTCGGTTCTGTCGTCATCAGTATTACCCATTGTTTTTAAATGAGATTGCGTTGATGGGATATTATCGATGCTACCAAAAACTGAAATTTTACCGTTTGCGTTAATTTTTTATTTTTGGATGAAAAAAGAACGGTGGCTAATTAAGTTCACATAAAGGCTATGCTTTGCAAAAAGCTTCAGTATTCAGTTTCCCTGGATTTTTGGCGCTGAAATAGTCCTTCCATTAGTGTTGGAAGAATTGTTACTGCAAAAATAGTTCCAATTTTTCAATTAAAGTTCTCAAGTGGATGAAATAGAGTTTGCGGTTTCAGCATATATACTATTTCAGCATATGAAAATTGCATTGAAAACGCTGTCAGCTCGGTGGCCGAGTGGTTGGAGAGGTAAAACTCTCAATCACAAGGTCCTGGGTTCAAAACCTGAGTCTACCTGATAAGCGGTCAAACCGCGAAACTAGTCGTAGAATTGGTTTTTACAGCGTTTATTTAGTAAGTCTTCAGGGCCTACCATATATCCAGTTGTATAGCATATGTACTGTAACTTATATGCGTAGCTGCTGCGCTAAAAATTTTCTTGACCCATCTTAAGTGAATGCAAATATTAAAACTTTATGATTTGAGCAATTTTGGTTTTACATATTGTTTGGTTTTATAAATTCTGCTAGGTTTTATTATATTAAGACCTCCCGGTACTTACCTTTCGCGTGATTTCCATACACAGAAATTGCCTATTGGCACTAACTTTAAATTTGATTTGCATGAAATGTACTTTCAAGGCATGCTACTTCCTTAGTATATGTAGGCTACAGCACAAAAGCTTGTAAAGCTTATGGACTAGTTCATTGTCTTGCTTTTGGTCAAGTAGAAATAGGAATATCTTCTATCCGAAATTATTTGATAGTGACGAACAAACGAAATTGTTGCAGAACAATATTCTCATAATTAGCAAAGTTTCTGGAAACGTGGATTAGCGATTGTAAATCAATATTTTTACTGCCGATAGTCAGTTCTGTTTTTACGCAACAGCACTTAATCGCGCAATTTGCTTTTTTCGATATATTGTCGCACAGTCTACCGGTAATAATGCTTTTAGCGTAGTCAAATTAAAATTTCGCTTGTTTATCAATTCTTTCAAATCGAAATCAAATCTTCATTATACTCGCGGTATTGCGCCGAAGCGTGTAACGAGTTGCGGAACCATCTCCGCGCCTTGAGCAACACAGCTCCGAAGAAACGTCGCAACAGTGGCGAGCCGTTGGCGATGCTGTGCCGATTTGAACGGCCTGGGAATCAAACCGCAGACCTCCCGCACCGATAGCGTGCTCTAAGCACCTGAGCTAACCCCAATTTTTGTCAATTCTTTTTTAGTGGTAATTGAAACTTTAACTTTAATGTAAAGCTCAATAAATTACTCGTAGTAATTATAGCACTTTCAAAGCGTTACTTTGTATCAATAAATCATTGATGCCGGCTTATCAAAGCGATAAAGCGGAGTTTTTGACCCGTAAAGTGTATAGTGTCTGCAGTAAATGTTATGCTACTTGTGAGTTCAGACTTAAAAATTGGACTTACACAATTTTAGCTGAAGTTCATTTTAGTCGTACGTATTGTTTGGCAACAAAGTTGCGACTAAGCAAATTGCCTGTCGCGTTTGACTACAACTATGCTCTGAGAATCCGAGTCTAGGCGATTTTATGTGTACTTTCATGGCTTTGTCGCTTTCAATTAAGAAATAAATGTTATAATGAAAAGTTGATAAACAAGTCATTTTTTGACGCAGTAAACTTTGTTATTGGCCATGTATTAAGGCAAATGAGGTTTCAATAAAAGCTTCTGTTAACAACTTTTGCACTGTAGTTAATTATGATATTTTCTTTTTGAAGACGGTCTGGGCTAAACTAAGCACTACGTGCTATGTCTTTCTAACCAGTGCTGCTGCTAGAGCAACTAAGCGTCGTAGATACAGAAGACCCCCAAAAATTGATTGCATGGTCGTGTCTTTTTTGTTCCTTTTCGACGCCGTTTGCATCCTTCAGTATTTTTGCAGAGCATAGAGGAATGGCAAAAGGAATTTGGTGATGAACTGAAGACACGCTCCCTTTTTGAAAGAGAAAGTCCGATAAATGATCAAATCCACCAAAGGAAGACAATAGAATTGCCTAGTATGTTTTGTTTTTAGCTTAGTTTATCATTTAAGGTGGCGTGCTATAACTAGTTGACATTCCTCTACCTTTTTCAGCGGTTTGAAACTGAAAGTAGTATAAGTTAGTGCAGAGGTGGGCAATTAAGTTAGTGCAGAGGTGGGCAATTAGGTGGACAATAATTATGCAGAGGTGAGCAATTATGTGCGCAATTACACGAAGGGCCGCATGTGAAAAAAAAATTGAAGCCGAGGCCGCAGTGATTGGAAAAGCAAAAAATAAAAAAAAGGTCTTCGGCTTGATTCACGATAGGAATTTATATTTCTGTGCCCGCGGCCTGCCTTATTTTAACCACCTCTGATTTAGTGTGTGTATTGTAACACCACTAGAATTGAAATAAAGTCAAAAGAAATGCTAGTTTTTCTTCATATTGTGAAATCGCTGTAATTTAAAATTCTGGTGGAAATCTTGGAGCCCTAAACGTTGGTGGTGCTGTTTGTACTTCTCGACCAATACGCCAAAGTGCCAGCCGACTCGTTAAAATAGTATTTATTTCGGTTGCCAGACTGCTTGGCTTGAAAATGAGCTAGCTCTGAACGAAGTTCATTATCTTACTTGGAGAAGCATTTTTGTTTTCCCTAGATCACTGTTTCTCATTCGCCAGTCCACCGAAATAAATTCCAATATATTTCTTCAAAATTGGGCTTTTTATTATTACCCACTTAGCTACGCGTCACGATACTGTTATCGACAGCCAACGGACAAGTTCATGCAGTATGCAATGCCGATTGATTTAGTTTTGCCTTGTAAAGAAAACGTTGAATTAGAGATGAAGCTTGCGCATGATCACTCATTTACGACAAGTTGTGGTTGTAGTGCATGCTGTAAAGTCTAAGAACGTATTAAAATTCAGCCTAACTGAAATTCACTAGAATCATTACCGGACTTGATAATAAAACGGAAATAACCAGATAGCCAAGTAGCCTATTTTTTCTTTTTTTTCAAAAACACTTTTAGTGAATATCTTGGTTTTATCACTGGTTTTTAAGGTCCACCGGTCCACAAAATTTATTTCAAAATTATGCCGGTCCGCAGCCTAAAAAGATGGAGAACCACTGTTCTAGATAATAGTTGTAATATTGGACTTACCTTGCAGACGAGTTGCGTGAAGCCAATCAGAGGAAAGAAATTGAAAAACAAGAGTCTACCAAAGTGCATATCAATCGTAAAGAGGTAAGTTAGACTCCTAAAAACATACTGAGCATATATTTACATACTCAAACTTGCGCGGGAGAACTGCCGTTTGCGCATCGCGTTTTAAAATTCATCATTAGGAAAATATCTGATAAAAAGGTTTATGGTTAGATAGATAAAGCTTCATATTATGGGTGCCGATGTTGTGTATTTGGTTTTACGTATTGTTGTTTCCCATTTTAGGTGGACTCAGCAAAACGTGATATACGCAAGCAATTGGTTGAGTCTTTACTCGATATTCCTTTTCCAAAGCCCCCACCTCTCGAAACTCGTCTTCATGTTTCCCTGACAGATGCTACATTTTTAAATTGCATTGGCTTAGAAGAGGTTGGTTCAATTTTCGATTTTTTTTTTTTGAGGTGTGTTGGATTGCTTACGAAGCATTGGCTAGCGGTAGTGTTTTTCTGCAGGCTACCATGTTTTTACTGTTTATCTACCGCCTTCAATTTGCTACGGCAATTGACTTAGTAATTAGTTGTCGACGGTTTAACGTCGGCGAAGTACCTTGGATCTTCCGACGGTACGACCGTACAATGGCATTGTCGGTAGTAAGGGCTCTTATTGATTATTACGGTGTAGTAGCCTACTTAGCTACTGCTCTATTGAAACTTTTGAATGACTGGAATAAGGTCTCAAATTTTTCTCGGTAGATTTGAAGATTAACTGTAAAATTTTAGATTGTCAACATGATCCAAATAATGGAAAGCAACAGAAAAGAAGCATTTCCGCGTGAACTACAACCATATGTCTGCTGCCAGTGTGAGTTGACTTAGAAGAATAACTTGATTTATGCTGAAAGCTGATCGCATTTTGATCGTGAGGAATGTAGCTGCACTGAGTCGGTGTGTGTGTTAAACGTACTTAAAAACTGATTTTCGCCAAGTGAGATGGTCTTATTTTAGTCAGTCTTAAGAAAGCTTTTGGGCTTTTCAACAAAATGAAGAGATAATTAAAACTAATCTGCTAAATTAGGCTTGTTGACTGGATTTCGATTTTGATGTCGATGTCATGATGTTTTTTGGTTTATTTATTTCAACTCCTGTTCGTGGGATGAATGCGCGACTGGGTGTTCAGACACCTAGCCCCAACACTAATCCCTGCACCTAACCCGAAAACCTTCTCTTAACGCCAAGTAGCGCCACCCTAAAAGTTATGTCGGAAGTTTTGGCGCCGAACAGTTTTTGACGGTGCGCTTGTATTTAGGTAACATTGACTACAGCCCTGTGTGGAAAGAAATACAGGGCAAAGGCGATGTTGTTTGCTGGAAGTGTTTCAGCAACGACCAAAAAAAGGAATGGAAAACTGACCGGTCAAGTTGCCTCAATCGCATGTTCGTAGACGCAGTGAAAAAAGAAAGGGAAATGGAACAGAATATAATTAAAAAGGTTCGTATTATTTGAGCGGTTTAGCGTAGTGGTTGGAAGCATCACTATCGGCTCGGTAGCTTGTGGGTTTGGTTTCCGGTCGGGTAAATCGGACATAGTGTCGTGTCGCCTACGACTTGCCACCGCTGCGACGACTCTTCAGAGCTGTTGCACAGGCGTAAGGCACGGAAATAGGCCCCGCCAGTCACTACAAGCTTCGGCGTAATAGCGCGAGTAATAATGAAGATTTTGATTTGATCCAGCTGCATGCACAGCAAGCAGTTCATACGTCTAATAGCTCGCTTAAGTTACCACTCAAAAGTGAGGAATCCGTCACTGCGATCAGTATCTTTTTCCGATGATATAACAAGGTACTTAAAGGTTTGTTTCACACTCTATGCAAAATGCCGAACGTCAGAAGTGAAGGTGTGGCAATCAGTGCGTTGCTACCGTGTCCACTACTTTAGCAAACATCGTCCAAGTTCGGTTTTAGAGCATTAAGGAATTGTATGTAGCGACCACGTAATTTCGTTTGCAGTCTTGGATATTTTTAAATACTTTATTGTTTCAGCAAATATCCAGGAAACTAGCATTATGCGAGGAATCACTTAGCGCAGCTGTTTTGAAAGTGACCAGCGAGCTGCAGAAACAAGACAGAGCTAAGAAATTGGAAAGAAAACACGCTCGGAAGGTAGAACATCTGGACTTAAAAATCATGATCGTTGGCAGAAAATGTTCTAGACTAGAGTTATGGATCGGTTATCAACCACAGATGTTTAAAGAAATGGTGTTGACTGTTTGCAGTTCACTTAGGCGTGGTCCTTGTTGCGTCATGTCAGTGAGTCTACGAACCAACGCAAACGAGGAGTTACTGAGGTACAGTGAAGCTAGATTTTGCCTGAATTTGATCCATATTAAACAGAACTGGTAGTGTTAAGCAGAATGGTTAGTTAGAAGAGACTAATCAATTAAAAGGTTGAAAGCGGGAATCTTCGCTGACTTGTCACAGCTTTATTTTTTCACAGCCTACCTTACCGATGCGCATCAATCAATTTCCGAAGAAACCTGTTTCAAGTGCAAGTAATTCAGGTATGTTGTACGAGTTTGGATTCACGCTGGATTTACGTCTTGAACCAGTATCTTTTTCAGGCTTCAAAGACATCCGAAAGTTCTTTCCCTAAAAATCAGCTTGCAAATAGGCTCGTGGTGCTGCATCTAGGCTCTTTGCTGAATCAGTAGTTGCTATGCTGCCAAGTATTTTGGTGCCTTTTCTTCACACTGTTCTTGCCATGTATTTTTGCTATTTTTTTGACGCTTTTTACCTGTACAAGGTTTGTTATTTTTAAGGTTAGCATAGTTATTTTAATTCTTCGAATGATGCTTTTTTGCACGCTGTTCGATGCTTGCAGTGTTGCTTTTTACGCTTTGTTTTGCTGCCTGTTTTCTTCGGTTGTTCTTTTTAAAAATATATGCACAAATTGCACACTCAGTGTTGTTTGCTGCTTGTATTACGGCAATGCATCAAAAAAGCGCAATATTTCATGACCACGGACTTGAGGGGGTTCCCCCACTCCACAAGGTCCATCGGTTGGTAACTGCAAAAGCAATTTTGATCAAAAATCTCGTTAGCTTTGCCGTGCTCAGCGGATTCGGCTGGATTCATTTTAGAATAAACTTCTCTCCATCGAGTGGTAAGAGCGCATCTGCCTCTAGAGCTGTAGACTAGGCTTTGATTCAGAGTTTGATCAAACCAATGACTTTGGTATTCCCTCCTTGACGCCCAGCATTAAAGGGACAGTGTGGAGAACAAGCCGGCAAGTTTGGCACTTGGCGGGATGGCCCCAAAGGATAATTCAAAAAATTTCATCTCTACAAAACCCAGCGAAATGAGTGGGTTGCTTTGGGGTACCGTAAGATTAAGTGGTCTGTAAGGCTTTATTTATGATAGTGAGAGGAAACCACCTATCAAGTCGAGAGGATGAGAACTTTGCAGCGAAGAATGAGCCTATCCTGGATTGGTTAAGCACAGCAAGAATGATTAGACAATTTAATTGTAGCTGTTCTGGTAAAGCAATCAATGGCAGGCTATGCAGTGGCGAAGCGAAAAATGTTAGTAGGGGGCATGTACTGCAAGGTCTTGCATATTTTAGTTACTACAAAGTCGTAAAAGAGCCGGGCCCAATCCCTCCCTAATTTTGCCCTGGAGCTAACAATCTAAAAAAATCAAACTTGTGGTTAAGTGCGTTTTACGCACTGAAAAGCCAAAATTGGGGAAGGTTTTAAGCCCTCCTAATCTGCCGATTCGTAGGTACCGGTAGTAGCTTCAATCAAGACCGAAAGTGGAAGGTTGCAACACCTCCGATGATTAGTTCATCTCCACTTTGCGGATTCTAACGGCAGCGCCTAGCTTGCACAAAGAAATTGGTCCATTAAAGTACCCCGCAAGACTTCAAAAAAACTTCATTCTGTTGTTTGCAACTACGATATCTTACCCCACTCTTTTCCTGCCAAACCTGGGCGTTCCATGTAAGCGAACATGTTCCTCGTGATTGGCCGACGGTACTGACGTGGCAAAGTAGGATTGGTTAGCTTTACAGCGTATCTACAATACAGAACTTTTATCAGGCTATCTTCGATTCACACAAAAATGCAACCAGCAGGGCATGGGACTGCATGATGCAGCAAAAAAACGATGTTTGCCGAACTTGAAAGTGTTGCGTTGGACAAGCAAGGAACCACATTTCTATCTTAACAAATAAACTGTTGTTGTAACCACAGCAGTGGCGTAGCCACTGGAGGAGGTTTTGGGGAAATGACGTCATACATCTTTTTTTTTTTCTGGAATTTATTTCGAAGTGCTCGATAACTTTGTCATTGATACTCTGGTTTTGTAATTGTCATAATAACAATTATTACGTCGCGTTGTTTCCTGAATCTTGTTCTTTGCCGTTATGCTTATGAACCAATCACGCAATGTCAAATTTTATTAGCAGGGCAGTGCCGCTCGTGTAAACGCAACTGCCCTCGGTCCCTCAGACCTTCCGTAGAAAAAAGGCTCAACGATTTCAAGCAAAAATGATCTACGTATTGTAGCTCAAAAAAGAACTAAATCGCTAACATCTGAATATCATTTTACCGGTTCCACCAGAAAGCATTCCTTTGACTTCCTTACAACAATCGTGCGTTAACTGCCTTCGCTACTTTTAGTTTAAAACGTATCTCTAAAATTTGGGGCCATCTTTTGTTATTATACAACCAAGGGAGATGTGGGGTATGCTGCGTATGCATCCCCCCTCACCAGCCATTTCAACAATGTTTTGGATGAATAAAATTTTTTCATAATTTCGAACCTCTTCATAACGATATGCCGTAGTCGCTTTAAGCACGCATATCGGTAATCGAAACTGAGCGAACAAAATCAATCATTGGTGAAGCACTCAAAATTAGGGGCCAAAATTGTGACAGATTTTCCCCAAAAATTGTTCAAAAAGCACTAAAATGGCCGTTACACAGTGATGTGCGCGTCAGCGAAAAAAATTGACGGCGTCAGCGTCAATTGCCCAAAATGTTACCGCCGTCAGCGTCAAAAGTTTTAAAATTGACGGCGTCAGCGTCAATTTTAGCGTCAATTTTTTTGAATAGCAATGATACCTAAACCATATAGTCCTTTTATTACCTCGTCTCGAAACTTACTGCGAATAATATTTTTTTATATTATTTTTGATAGTGAAGTATGTGCATCATGATGGATGACTTAGCCGAGCATCGACTCGGGGAAAGTAGATTCGCAGTCCAATGCGCTGACCACTCTGCGTTGTAATGTTCGTCGTGGCGGCTTCCAGTGGTGTTGTTGATGGGCACTTGGGGCAAATGAGCAGTTGAGCACCGGTCAAATGGGCACCATGGCTATTTATAAGCATATTTAAACTTGTATTCATTCCTGTATCGAATATCGAAATTGATTAAAATTGACGATTGGCGCTTGACGCTAAAACAGCTGAAATTTTGACGACGTATCGCCCAGCGTCAATTTTTTGAAAATTGACGTCGCATCGGCTTGCGTCAACAAAAAGTTGACGGAGTCAATTGACGCCATCAAATTAGCGGCGTCAACGCACATCACTGCCGTTACAGTATGCAAACTTTCAAAAATTTCCGGGGGAGCATGCCCCCGTACCCCCCAAGAGTCGTTTTTGGAACTTAAGTTGCTTAAAATTAACTCAGTCGAAAAAACTGCTTTTGAAAAAGTGACAAAAATTGGTGCTCTCTCCCTGAAAAAAATAATGAATACACCCCTGACACGAAATATTTTCGAAAGGCTTATTTACGCCCGTTTCCGGGTCTAAAACGTCTTTGTATTTAGTTAATATTCAAGTTCAAACTGATTCAAAATTACACCCCCCACCAAAACTTTCTTAATCCGCTCCTGTATACATCGTATGGTCAAATGTGACGTCATTCTCAACCCCCCCCCATCGCAAAATCCTGGCTACGCTAGTGAACCACAGAGTAGATTTATTTAACCAAAACGTAAACATAAGTAATAAATAACTAATTCAATACAGAATAACTTCTAATATGAGACTCTACAGAATGACTTCTAATTTTAGACTCAAGTGATTCCGCTTAAACTCAACTGCAACGTGAATAGGCCCACAAAACTCACAAAGAAACGTGCGCCGGTTTAAAGTAAGTGGAGAGCAAGATTTGGAGAAAAACGAACCAAACGTAAGGCTTGTCAAACGGTCAACTTATTTATAGTGTAGCTCTTACTCGGTCAGCTCTAATTGAAAACATTTACGATTAAGAACTAAGAAGCTATTGTCGAGCACAAGGCAATATTGCAGCGTCCTTGGATAAGATGCTCCACGATCATTATCCCTGCTTGGTGGTAGGCCTACCCAGGCCCACCGAGAGGGGGGCAAAATAGGTCACTGTCCGGGGACACAGGGGGCCCGGGGTTCAGAATTGTCATGTTTAGAATGCAAAATTCATCAGGTCAAACTACGGCCTGCGGACGCGATGATGTTGCTTTTTGATTTCGGGCCGAAATTCGAACATCTGCGGACGCTATGACCTTTTCCTTGCTCATCACGTGGTTTTGGGGCACCACTGACCAAAGGGCCCAAACGAAATTTTTACCCCGGGGCCCGAAATTTCTCTCGGCGCCCCTGGGCCTACCTATATATAACTAGAAAAAAGTCAAAAGCGGAACTCAACCGGAAAACTCGTTAAACTAAGGCAACTCCTAAGCGAGTCTGTATTCGTCCTATGCCTATATGGCCTTCTTTGCTTTCCCGTGAAAGGTTAAAAATGAAGAAATCAATTCATTAAAGTTGCGACCCAGTGAACTGTACAAAAAGAAAATGAATTGCTTTGATTCAAAAAAACTAACAAGTTCAGCATAATAACCTACTTGCTAAAAAGTTTGCAAAATGTCGAGAAAATAAGAGAGCAAAAGCGGCCAGACCAAGCAGAAACAACGCTTTAGGAGACGAGTCAGACGACTAGGCCTACTTGACGAGCAAAGATCGAGACCTTTGGAATGTTGGCGATGCGGAGAGGGTGACATGCAAAAGTAAAAAAAAATCAAATCTTCATTATACGCGCGTTATTACGCCGAAGCGTGTAACGAGTGACGAAGTCCATCTCCGCGGTGAAGCGCCTGGGCAACACAGCTCCAAAGAAACGTCGCAGCATGGCGAATCGAATCACAGACCTTCCTGTTAGCGTTGTCTTTAAACACCACGCCAATCGCCAGTCAGTTACAAGAGTAATTTTCGCAAAGTTTAGAAGGCCAACAGGTGATCGAAAAGTATCAGAGATTTCGTACTAATTCAGCATTCCTCTTCCGTTGTCGTTTTATAACAACTTTTCGGAATAAAACAAAAATTTTGTCCAACTTTTACCTGGAGTATACATTTTTCTGAGCTTCTTCGTACATTGAAAGCGGATGCTTATATTCTCTGGTGAGGAGTCCCAGTGGATTGTTTATTCGAAGATCCGGATACTCAACAAAAGAAGAGTTTTGTTTGTTTTCAGCTGATTCTGGATCTGATTCATCATCCGTATCTTTCAAAATCATTGGTTTTTACGCTGGAAATGGTAACTTTGGTACAATAAATTTCACGCAATGTTTCAATGTTTAGGCACTTTTGCAAGCTACTATTGCTAGTTTTACAGGCCCTGAACATCAGCTATTACTACTCAAAAACTGTTTCAATTATGACGCTTATTTGGGGATTGAATATTTAGCAGAAAATGCTGTTAAGGTTTGAAAAGTGTTTGGTGTGACCCAACTAATCTAAGCTGCTTTCATACACCGTCACGGGTCTGACAACCAGGTTATAAACCTGGAGGTGAAAACCGCTGTGTGACGCAGCTCTAGTCTTCTAAGCGCTAATTTGCTGTTCTCAGCAAGTTTATGTAAGTTAGCTCACTTTGTTAACGAAGAATAAAATGCTATTAAATCAGGCGAATATTTTGGATTGGAGGCCTCTCTTAACAAGCCGTTGTACAAATTAAGCGCTTTTCCGCTTTTTTGCATCACGAATAAAAGTGAAGAAAGCTTATCTGCAGTAGAATAATATCTACCATATCAGAAGTTACCGACTGTTTGGACTGGAGGCCTCAACCCCTCTCTGTTCCCGGCATTTTCGTGACGACTTTTTCTTCTTTTCCGTCCGGGAAAATACGACATGTCGGTTATGTAACTTCTTTCCTTAATTACGAAAAAACAAGTAGGAAATTATAGCACCTCATCAAAAAAGGACTAACTCTTTAAATACTTACAATATTTGGAAAGTAAGTGCTTGGCCTCTCCGCATTAATGTTCCAAGGAACGATACGAGGTGTGAATCCATATCGTCTAATTAACAAATAATAACTAAGGTTAATTTCAAATTATATTGAACTAAAAATTCAACAGTAATTGGGGGAGACTGCGAAGTGAGCTTGCGCTTTTCGAGTCAGCAGCCACCCGTTGCATATATCAAATGCGATCGGCTCCAGCCGCGAATCGAACCCGTCAAGTAGGATTTGTTATCTTCGTGCGGTGCCGCTGGGCCATGTTGCTGACAATCTAAAATTTGTTGACATTTTAACCAAGTTCGTTGCGGGACGGCGGGTTGTACGGATTCGCCTAGAGCAGTTTTCTCAACCTTTTATGGTTTTGGTTCCTTTCATTCGTATCGTTTAAAAGTGGTTAATCACAATTAACAGGTCAATGGATCTTGCCTTTGTGGCCCTTTGTTAAAGTCCTGTGGCCCCTAGAGCGCCAGTGGCTCCCGATTCAGAACCTTGGTCTTGAGTTGAAGGAGGAGTGAAGACCCACGCAAAACAACTCATGCCTCCTCAAAAACTTTCAGCATATCGCATCGATATTTTCGATTTTTGAAAGTTATCGATAAAATTTCCTCTGTTTTCAAGTTTTTGTCCAATTCGGTGTTGTTGGAAAACAATTTATGGGGCAACATTATAGCAAAACTTGACGGAAATTCACTAAACTTGTAACAAAAACAGCTTCAGGAGGAAAAACAAAGACACAGTAATTCCTAAAAGGGATGTTTCCGCACAAACGGGAATTTCTGCACGGGTTATTACAAAATTGATGATAACAGCTGAATCCATTTTATCGAAACGTCCAGTCTTAAAAAGTGGCCGAGGTTTTATTTTTCTAACGCAATTTTCTGCCCGGGTTATCGCAAAACACGGAACTACTTATTGAAAAAAGATAAAGCTATCGAAAACTATTTTTTAGCATAGACGTTCACGTTTTCACTGCATAATTTTGTCTCCAGCAACCGTGAATGTTAAGTTCAAACCACTTATCATTTCCGAAACAATTTACTTTTTTCTTTGAATGTCTTCCATGTCGATTCTTTTGACAGTGATGATGTCAGACATAGAGGTCATTACAGGATAAGAATTCATTTTTGCTTTTCGCTGTGTATTATGAAGTACTGTAGATAAAACTTTCAAGTACAAAAATCGTCCTGAAAAATGCGGTAATGCATCAATCAGTTCATCCATAAGCTGATGGGTAAACTCATTTTCAAACTTTTACATTGTCAGCTGAAGAGCTTATGGAGGCTATTTGATTCAACTTTTAACGGATAGAGAATAGGTGCCGGTAGAAGTTTAATGCTTGGTGCTCTTAAACAACAAACGCATTTCTAGCGCCACACCCAACTTGTTTAGTATTCTTACGAGTTTTTTTTTTTCAACATTTTTGCTTTATTCTCCACACTAACCCTGATGTTGAAGTGGGCATAGGTTCTATTTTTAAGTTTTTAGTATGACACCATTGGATATCAAAGCTAGTTCTCTCTCAACTACTGCGCAAGAGCTTAAACGCTAAGCACTTGGTCATCTAGCAGGTAATCTACAGTTTTTGCAATTGCTAAGAAAATATCAATCACCACTCTAACTTTCCTTTCGCGCATTTTTCTCAAAAAGTTGTTAAACTGCTCCACGTTGAAATGCCTATTGTAAAATAAGTTCGCTTCGTAACACATGTTCTTGGCTAGCAAATATTGACTTGAAACGATTAAAGCTTTCCAAAATATGATCAGTTTTCCCAAACCCAAAAAACATTAATGAAACTGATATAGAAAATGATTATTTTCTTTACCTTCTAGAAAGTTGAAACTACTGTGTATTCTACCCTGATAAAAAGCAGCTTATCCTCGTCAGACATGGGAACAATGCCGGGACAAGCTGAACAATAAGTTTGTTTATAAATAGATATTTCCCGCCTGGCTGCAATTATTGTTTGTTTAACATGTTTCGCTTTTGTTCGAGATTGTTAAAAGGTCATGGCCGGAGCCGCCTGAATAAGATGTAAAATGACTCTCTCTGCCAATTCTGAGGACTATTGCTTACTTGTACAGTTAGTAAACAACAATAGACACTTCATGGTCTTTGAGTTCAAATAAAAATCAAAATTCCACGGAGTTGTCTCTCTTCGAGGTCACGCAAGCATAAAGATCAGATGACGCAAATAAAAATATGATACTTACACCATGAAAGCACATCATTATTTGATGATAAAAGATTTTAAATTTTAAATGATAAGAGAAATGAAACCCCATAATTTAATTACTAAGACCAATTAATACTGGAATTGTGTGCAGATTTACCGATCTCCCAAACCGGTTAAAAGCTGCAATCGAAATTTATTGCGAATAATAAAGCCGAGAAACAGTTAAAGATGCTTGTCGTTTCGACTCACTTCTAATGCCATTGTCCGCACTACAAGCCTAGGCCTACATTGAGCAGAGTTTTAAGCCGTGAAGTAAAAAAGGTTATTTTTTTTACTGTGCACCGCAAGCCTAAAATAATCTCCTCTGCAAAAATATTTTGATAGGTGATAAACCAGTGCTGTTAGTGCTGCCACATTCACACAAAGTAATATGTATGCCAGAGAGGCATTTTTGATTACTATACCGGTACCAGAGACGAAAACAGGGGTGCCTAGGTAAAATTCGAACTAGAGGGCAATGTGTAATGCAAAAAAATCTATTATTTTATACCAGATTGTTCTTAAACTTTTTCAGTCACGCCCTTTTTGGCGTTAGTTATTTTTGCTCATTCCCCACTACCACAGTGCCGTGCGAAGACTGTTGCCCCTTCCCCCCAAAAAAAACTCCAAATGGGGCCCTTTGATACCAGTGATGGGCACGATAAACCTTTCTGTACTAAAGCGATAACGATAATCGATAATTTCAAAAATGCTCTGGGCGATACTGATAATCGATAAGTCTCAATTTCTTAAAGCGATATAGGTAATCGATAAATTATCGCCGATAAACTTTTCCGATATATCTTGCGTTAAGTTTTAAATGTGTTTGACGAAGTTTTTTTGCAATTCAAATTGCAAAAATGTTTTTCTAGATTTTTCAAGAAAAGAGAGCTGTTCACCGACTCAGCCGAGACTTTAAATAAAACAAAGAGATGTTTTTTAATTGCAACAAAACTTTATGGACACAGTGTCTTTTTTTATAGCGTCAACTCGCCCACTGTGAACACTGTGTGCATTAAAAATCGCTTATCGCGATAATTTATCGGCGATAACAAAATATATTACAAAAGCCATATCGATAATCGATAAATCCAAATTATTTTGAGCGATAACGATAACCGCCGAAATCATCGCCGATAGCTATCGTCGATAAATTATTGCGATAAATGCCCATCTCTGTATGATACCTACAAATATTTGAACAGTTTCGCGCTTTTTCGATCGGTTACTAACTTTTCTCATTAGTTGCATTATTTCAAGGGACGTTTCCAGAAATTTCCTCAGGAAGGGCGCCCCAAACTTTCATACACGCAGTTTCTTACGGTGTGCGGCAAAATCACAGCAAATTTGAAGCAGAATAAAAGTCAATGATGACTTTAGGGGGTCCGGGGGCATGTTCCCCAGGAAAAGTTTTGAAAATTTAATCGTAACTTACATCATGCAATTGTAATTACAGTGCTTTTTCAACAACTTCTCGACAAAATTTTCTTTAAAATTTTTTGCCTCTAATTCTGAGTCTAATACAACAATATTGTGGAGCCCTTACAAATGCTCCCCCCCCATGGATTAAGGGGACCGAACTTAATATCGGAGATGCCTTGTTACGGCACTGCCCACCACGCTACAAAAAACAAGTTTTGATGTTTGACGAAAAAAAGATTTGAAAATATACGTTCAATCATTAAGTCACTGCTATGCTCACAGTCCCCTTGCAAACTTTTTACGCCTCCTAGTTAAAGAACCTCTGCTCTTAAGTCTAAACGTTTACAAGGACTTGGCCGATTTTAAGAGCCCCCCCGGACTACCCCCACCAGGCAAACCTGGACGAAAATGCCTCTAAGAATATCAGTCACATTACATTGATGAGACTTGAAAGGTCGAAACAGTCTTCACTGTTTGCAATTACAGTATGTATGTACGTATACTTGCGCTTTTATCAAAGTAAAATTATTACCGACAATTTCGATTGTTTGGTCATCACAAAAAGTTGAGTGACATTTCAGATTTTTCCCGTTTACTGCTTAGTTCCTGCAATAGCCAATGACTTGTGTGAGAAAACATTTTGCGAGAAAAGTGAGTACCAGCAGTATGAGTTACCATACAGTAGGCTTTTTAAAATCAAAGCTTTTATATAACCTTACAAACAACTGAGGTTATTTTCAAATTATATTAAACTGAAAAAATTCAACGGCAATTGAGGGAGACTGCGATGTGAACTTGCGTTTTTCGAGTTAGCAGCCACCCGGTAGATATGTCAAACGCGATAGACTTTAACAATAACGGAAGTAATTTTCAAACCATTGAACCGGAAATTCAACAGTAGTTACCTGAGATTGCAAAATGAGGTTGTGTTTTTCAGGTCAGCAGCCAACCGGCATAAGTGTCAATGCAATCTACTGCGACTGCGAATCGAATCCATGTCGTAGGATCTGTCCCGCGCGCTGCACCGCCAGGCCATGTCGCTGACAATATTGCTGACGAAAAACTAACACCTATTGCACCAGAGTCGATGCTAATTTTATGTACCTATGTGTGGTAGATTTTAGTAACTTCTGTTTGAAAACACTGACTTTTCCGATCATCTTCATATTTAATCATGTCAACAATTGAAAACGATAATGAAATTGAAGCAGAATCGACAACAAGCGGCGAACAAGGTATTACGTCAAGAAATAGCACTGGTGAACAGACGAGCCCGAGCGCAAAGCCATCAAAAATAAAGTAAGCCGGGTTGTATTAAAAGAATCACGATCATAAGTTTGGCCAAATTATCATAATTAACGTGATATGACAACATAGCCGCCATAACGTACAATCATTATTGCTCTCCATTCTCATTGTTTGCCGATATGCTGGGATACTGCTATTTTAATTCTGACTACGGTACTGGTTTGGCAGGGAAGGGCATAGACATAGCCCTAACCGACAGCGATGGCGGAAGCATTTCTAAAGTGGGGGGGCCCAAAATCAATGACCAGATTTTCTTCACTTAGGCCTACAACCAGGGGCGGCAGTGGCGTAGCGAGAAATTGTAAAAGGGAGGAGGGCATAATTTCCACTTTTTTCCAGGTCTTTTTTTTCAACAGAACTAATTTGAAGCTGATTAAGAAACAAGAAAAGCTCTCGGGGGGTCCGGGGGCATGCTCCCCCGGAAAATTTTTGAAAATTTACATGGTGTAATGGCTATTTTAGTGCTTTTTGAATAATTTTCACGGAACTGTGATTAAATTTTTTGACCCTAATTTTGAGTGCTTGGCTAAATAACATTTTTAGTTACGCGTGCTTAAGACGTAAGGCTTATAGCTATCGAAGAGGTTTGAAATTATAGAAGAATTGTATGCATCAAAAAACATTTTTGAAAATGGCTGGTGGGAGGATGTATATCCCTTATATTATTCTACCCCATTGGATTCGCCCCTGGCCATAAGCTACAGAAACCATCAAAAGAGTCTGGCATATTTCAGTCACTTGACACCGTTAGTATATTGTTCTTGCTTACTAAAAGGCAGAGTCAAAAAGGGAGGGGGCATGGCACGTTGGCCCCGCGTTCAAACATGTTCCTTTGGGCCGGATTTAGACAATGATAGGCCCTAGGCTATTTGATCACACTGATTGGAAGAGCAAAAAAAGGTTTTCACATCCTCAGATGTCTTGTTTTCACTGAAAATATCGGTATAGTGAAGAGCAAAAAAAAGATATGCACGTCCTTAGATGTTCTGCTTTCCACTGAAAGCATCGGCGAAGAGAAAAAAATAAGGTCTTCATTGTTTGTGATGGATCCCCATTTTCTCCGAGGCCTTAGGTTTCAGCTTGCTTAGCTTATGTGTAAATCCGGCCCTATGCCTACAATCCATATTTAGCCTGTCCACATGTGACATATTTAATTCATGTGGGCTTCAGAGCCGCAGTTTTCGCTTCTAGTTATTGTTCCCCCACCCCACAAACAAATTTTCAAAGAAAACATCACTGGATTTAAGCTCTTTACCGGGTTTTAATTTCGATGGTAGGTCTATCGAGTTTCAAATACATTCATGAAGAGGCAATAATGTAGAAATAAACGCGTAAATTAGGGCCCCCTCAGGGCCCCCCCTGAAAAAAGTGGGGGGCCAGGGCCCCCCCGGCCCCCCGGCTTCCACCACCTATGCTAACAGAGGCTATTGGCGGTAGTGTGGTCCTGAATGTTGAACTAACCGACTCAGACCATAGGGTAGGCACACCGATCGCCACTTTGCATTAAATGCTGCTAATGTTTGTGTTTTAGGTGGTTTTGTTTTTGTACCGGTTTGTCAAATCTTCATTATACTCTTGGTAATACGCCGAAGAGTGTAATGAGTTGGCGAAGCCCATCTTCGCGACTTTGTGTAGGGGGAACACAGAAAGAATGTCGCAGCGGTGGTGAGCCGTCGGCAACGCTGTGTCCAATTTGACCGGCCCGGGAATTTAGACCTCCCGCACTAGAAGCGATGTCGTTAACCGCTGCATACATTGTTCCGGCCGATGTAACGGTATTATGATCTTGGAAATTACGAAGTGTTTAAAGTAACGTAGCTTGCATTGCACAGTTTGTGAAGATTTAAAAGTTGTTGCTTGTAGTGTGCTGCAGCCATATCAAAATTTCTAGATGTGCCCTGACGAAAAAAACTTTGAAAAGCACTGGGCTACGGTATTTCATGTTTAAACATAAAGCTTTTAAATTTACGAGTTTTTGTTTGCTGATGACACAAAACTACGCCATATCAATATTTTTCTATTTTTCACAGAAGCAACCCCAACAACAAACTTCAACATATCCCAAAATTTTCAAGTCATCATCCCATGATACCCCGACGCTATGTTCATGGGTGGAAAACTGATATGGAAAACCGAAAACAATTGTTGGCGGTAAGGATGCCGGCTGAAAAAAACATCTAATCTTCATTATAATCATGGTATCACGTCGAAGTGTATAACAAATGGGAAGCTCTATTTCCGCGGCTTAGCGCCAGGGCAACACAATTCCAAAGAAATGTCTCGGCACTGGCGAGCCTTTGACGGCACCGAGTCCGACCGCACTGATAGCGCCGTCGTAAACACAGCGTCATCTGGCCTCAGTGAAACATGTGAACTCGATAGGTCTAATCTGCTCAAGCCTTTACTTAATGTTTTTATTTTCCAGCATGCCAATGATTCGGATATTCAGTTTGGGCCTCATGATGAGAGCATGTACCTGCGAGGACGCGAACGATTAAATCAAGGGGAAAAACGGTGTTGTGTGGAGAGGAAAATAGATCCGCCGGATCAATTCTATCTATTGCATCCGCTTTTCTATCACCATTTGTCAAAATATCAGAGCGGATTAATGTACAGACATGAAAGAAAATTGGAGCAATGTCAATGTCATAAAGATTAAAAGGCATTGCTGTTTCGATGAACCTTAACCAGTGGCTTCCGCAGAAGTGTCGTTATGAGAAAAAAACGCAATCGACTCACTACGCGTGATGTTTGTTTGATTAACCTAGTCGTCACAAAGGGAAACATAGGCCATTAGGCCTACACTTGTAAGTGCGGTAACATACACACTACACAGCCAAAAACTTTACTGAAAATTCACCAGTAGCTAAAAACAAGCTCGTAAAAAACATTTTGAAATTACTCACAACCTTGACGATATTGTGGCTGAGTTGCTCGAAGGTAGTTATACCTGAATGTAATTTAGACGCTTGTAATTGTACGAGCAACGATGTTTCGCTGACCGGATAAGCAAGACTAACCTTCCCGAATTGCTACTACCATACCATAGCCACTGCTTGTAACGAGGCTATTACGATTTAGCTGAAATTATCGTTTGCGGCATTTTATTCTATTCATTTCGATCCTAAACTAATGTTAATTTAAAAGCAAAACATTCTCAAGGAAACGAATGCTATTTATGATTTTTTTGCTTTTCGTCACCGCAGATCAAAAAGACGTTAGGTAATCATTATTTCAAATTAGAGCAGGGCTAGTATTCCATTTCGTGAGCTATTAAAGCCAATTAATAAATGATTATTATGCAAGCTTAGTAATCGTTGTCAAACAAAAACCAGTATTACAGAAATACATTATTTTATTTGTTTCAACAAAGTTCTCGTCCGTATGAAAAATTATCAAAGGCAAAAATTTAAGCATGCTTATACTGTTTATTATACAGTATAAGCATGCTTAAAAATACAGTGTATAATTATACAATAACACCCAGCCCTTTTATTCTGCAATTTTCAATGATGCTTTTGCAGGTATGATAGACTTGATGACCAGCTGGTCTTTCTATCATTTCCTTCCAAAGCTCATGCAGTTAGTTCACTAATTGATTTTGGCTGTATTTTTTTACTTGATGTGGTGTTTGCGTAATTGTGCTACTGCATGTATTGGAAAAATAAACTATATGCTACTACTAATTCCAGTTCATCCATAACAAGGGCGTAGCCATAAAAAAATGGAGGGAAGGGCCAAATTTTGTAACTTTCCAATCTGACGTCATTTACTTCTAGCAGCAGTGCAGCATATTCCCCTCATATCGATGGAAACATAAATTTTGTGGAATTTCTGTCCTGATTACCAAATTATGCTAAAATTTTAATTTTTTCTCTGAATCAGCCAGTTGGTGATAAGTTTTTACTGGGCAATCGTCACACCATGGTCACACACTACGCTGTCAACTCAGACACACTAATCTATCATCGTTTATGAACGCACACGTCATTTTACTTGTTGAAAACTATTACCTGTTTACGGGTTCCATTCGACATTTTGTTATTCATGATCTACACTGGTCGCAATTATAATAATTGCCACACAAAACTAAGAAATATGATTTTACTGATCTGATACAGTTTTATGGAGAAAGGCTTGAATATAATTCAACTTTAAGATGAAAAGGGAACGGTAAAACCGAACAACTCACCAAATCCATGGCCAGGGTACGAAACGGTAGTGCAGAAAAATAAATCAAGACAAACGGGGAACGAAGTGAAGACGGCAAATACACAGATTACTCACGTTACGCTTTATTGTAAATACTCAATCACAGAACATGCAAGATAAAATGAGCGTAGCTAAGAATACGCGACTACGTAGTTTCGGGCTTATGGCCCTCATCAGGCGCATGACTTAACGGGATCCACGAAGAGTAAGAGAAACACCAAAGTCTGCTTTGACAAATGTCAAGCTGTTCTACTTTGACAAATGTCGAAGTAGAACTTGATGACAAATGTCGAAGTAGACTTTGTATGTCATTAACTACGCTCATTTTATCTTGTATGTTCTGTGCATTGAGTAATTACAATAACGCGTAACGTGAGTAATCTGTGTATTGGCTGTCTTCACTTCGTTCCTAGTTTGTCTTAATTCAACTTTAGGCCTAATTTTGACGCATCGCGCAGTTTAGGAATTTTAAAAAAATACTCCCATCGGTAGGTTAAACTTAAGATCAAAGAAGTGATGTTTTCGCAGCAGTGTGCAACTTTGCATCGCACTACAACAACAGCGCGCTCGACAGGACGTTTTTGTGTTGTTTGTACAGTGTACATCACTAGCCTGCGACGTAGCAGAAAAACTTCGGCGCTTGGCGATGTTTATAAAATTTAGAAGTACTGTATAAGAATTTGTAAAGCCACGCCCGACCCTCCTTACCCCACCAACATAAACACACAACTGCTCGTAGTCAACAACTATTAAATACATCAAAGGCGTAAAAAATTTCAAGCTTTTATTTTGCTTATGATAATATGTAATTTCATTAAAACTTCAGGGGGGGCCATCTTTGCCCCTAAAACTTCTTTGCCCCTAAAACTTTCATTAAAACTTCAGGGGGGGCCATCTTTGCCTATAATCCATAATTTAAAGCAGTGGTTCCCAACCTTTTTTTTTATCAGCGGGTCAGTCAACACTAAACAAATTGTTTGCAAACCGGCAATAAAATTTCGTAATTAGTATAGAAGATTTCAGCAGCTAACAACCGCATTTGTCAACCACCTCTAAATTAATGGCAGAAAATACTTCAATGTTTCGGCATTGGTTCATATTTGAACACAAACATTACAACAAATTTTCAATCAGTCTAAACAATAATGCCAATTTACGAACATAGTGTTGCACAAAATCAAAGTTAGTAGGAAATTCGTTGCTGTTGTGGTGCCAATATGAGAGACAAACGAGGCATCCAATCGATTTCTTTGCTTTTTTAGAAGCCAGAGGTGATGGATTTGCTTCCTCTCCCCTCATCTTTCCTCACCTACTCCACACTCCAACACACTTCTCCACATTTCCCCACACTCCTCGAACCTCCCCCACATCCCCTTGCCTCCACACACCTAGTTAGTTTGTTAGTTAGTTGCATATTTATCCTCCTATCACGAGAAAGCGATGAATGCGCTATACGAGCTCGCTTAGGAGTTGTCAGCCATCTGTCTACCACACCAAGATAGGGGAATTCCACTAAGTGCCTTTCCCAACGGCACAACAAGTAACCTTGCCGGCTTGTTCTCCACACTGTCCCTTTAATGCTGAGCGTCAAGCAGGGAAGCTGTGAATACCAATTTTTAAAGTCATTGGTTTGACCCGACTCGAAATCAAACCCGAGTCTACAGCTCAAGAGACAGACGCTCTATACCACTTGGCCATCTGAGCTGTTATACACGGTCCCACCTCTCCCCACGGTCCCACCTTCCCCACACCCCAACACACTTCCCCTCATTTCCATACCTCTCTTCACACCGTCCTCTCCCAACATCTTTTCTCACTTCTCCCACACCCCAACACACTTCCCCACACCTCTCCCCACATTTCTCCACACCTCCCCCCACACTTCTCCCCTCACCCACCCCCATAACATAACACACTTCTCCACACCTCTCCCCAAAATTTTGACAATGCGCACGAAATGTCAAAGACACACACTTTATTTTTAAGCATTTTTGTGTGTATACATTTGGCCAATGCTCGCCAATTGTAAACACACAAAATTCTCGCCAATTATTGTAAACGCATTCTTGTGTGCTTACATTAGGCGAAGGTTCACCGATTGCAAACACACAAAAATGCGTGACAATCCAATTCGTAAATTTAAGATATTGTCTTGATGACAAAGTACTTATTTAGGGATTATTTTGCCTGATTATTGAAATGTGCAATTTGGCAATTAAGTGCCATTTTGCATATTTAACTAAATATGCAGTTTGTCATGCATTTTGCATATTTGCTTAAATATGCAATTTGTCATGCGCCATTTTGCATATTTGGTTAAATATGCATTTTGGCAGCGCCATTTTGCATATTTGGTTAAATATGCATTTTGGCCGCGCCATTTTGTTTTAACTAAATACGGAATTTGTTATGTGCCATTTTGCATATTTGGTTAAAAGCGCATTTTGGCAAGCGCCATTTTGCATATTTGACTAAAATGCAATTTGCCATGTGCCATTTTGCATATTTAGTTAAATATGCATTTTGGCAGCGCCATTTTGCATATTTAACTAAATATGCATTTTGTCACGAGCCATTTTGCACACATGCAATTCGACCCGAAAAAAACCTTGAAAACGCACAGTTTTATTGCTTTACATTCGGCGACCCGTAGAAGAGTGTTTCGGGAACCGGCAAAAGCATTTAAGCGGACCGGCAGTTGGGAACACTTTACCAGTGATTTAAAGAACCTTACCCAAAAAATAAAAAGTACCAAATCGTTATTATACTCTTTGTATTACGCTGAAGAGTGAAACAAATGGCAAACCTCCTCTCCGCGACTTAGCGCCAGGGCAATCGCTTAGCTCCACAAAATGTCACAGCGGTGGCGAGCCGATGGCGACACAGAGTCCCATTTGACCAGTCTGGGATTCGAACTCTAAGCGTACCGCACCTGTAAAGTTGTCTTTAAAGATGCGCAAACCGCCAAGTGGCCTTATCGATACACGGTAATTAATAAATAATTGATTTCAAGAATACTACATGCAGGATAAGTACCTAGACTAAAAAAAAAAGACTTCAGCAGTACGAGTGGTAGTAATTCGCGTCGAGTTTCAAACAGTGGTAGCTAGATATGATGTTTTTCGAGTTCGAACATCACACAGGTTTAAGTATTTTTGGTAGTGTCTAACTGTCTATTTTACCGGCAGTAGATCCTGATTAGAAAAATCAGCCCCTTTGACTTTATTTAATTCATCAAGGTGGCTGCTGACTCGAAGACCACTCGTCTGGTCGCTTCGCAGTCTCCTTCGCGCCTTACTTGTACAGTTTATCAAATTTTGCATTGTGTCGTAATGTTTAATTGGGCGTCAATAAACAAAATTTCAAGTTTAAGTCATGCGCATAGACATAAGTCGATCAGGATCTACTTAGCCGTAAACAGCTAAATGCCATTTTTTTGCGGTGACTGCCTATTTGAACGAAAAAACGGCTACTTTATTTCCATTTTCAGGATGAAAACCGCGTCAATGGAGCAAAATAATGACGCTAAAAGGAAACCCATTTTTTCAAAGCATTTACTTTTTAATATCTTTACCATGCTTTTACCTTTAGCCATCACGGATTTTCCTTGCCTTGGCTATGCAAGACATTTCTCGAAAATTTGCTCCAGGAAACTTTGTCAGTAAATCTCAATTTAGCTTCCGTAAAGAAATGGCCTCTACCATGTAGCCCTATCATTAAAATAACGCTTGCACCCTTCCAAAACTGCACTAAAAGTTCCTTTTTGTTGGTTTAGCCAAACGGATAACAGTCAAGATGGGCCAGCGAAAATTTTTTGCTGCCGGGATTGAATTTAGACCAGATTCAAAAAAAGTTACCAGATACAAAAACATCATAGTTTTTTATCGGAAAACAGTTGGCTACTTTTCTATTAGTGTTCTTTTAACTCTTGCCTGATGGTAAAACAAATAAATTTTAATGAAACTTATTTTGAAAATTGCTGATGTAGAAAACAATTATTCTTCTTATGCAATTTTATTGTAATTTAAACTCCTCTAAAAACAATTTCGAAGAAATGGGGTCCCGTCAACCGGCTGTAAAATTCATTCTTTCGCAGGTTCACTGGGAAGTTACCTATTGCAAAAATATCTTTAAACCATCTTGCAGCATCGCATCACAAACTTTCGGTTTGTTTGATAAGTTTTACGGAACGTTTGCACTATGTGCTGATATAAACCACTCACAAATCACTACTTTTGCTTGGTAAGTTCTACATCGAAAAAATCCAACTTCGTCGAATGTTTAATGAAGATGTTCAAATTCATTGACTTTGAAAAAGCGAAATTGAAATTCATTGATTTTGAAAAATAGGATTCAAATTCAAATTAAATTTATTGATTTTGAAAAAACGAAATTCAAATATATTGACTTAGGAAAAACGAAATTCAAGTTCAAATTCGTGAGCGGATTCAAATACAAAATTGAAATTCAATCCAACCCTAACGCCTACTATGGTCAGTATTGTTTTTGAATTTTTTTAAAATATTTGAGGTTATTTTTAAATTATATTGAACTTGAAATTCAACAGCAATTGAGGGATACTGCGAAATGAGCTTGCGCTCTTCGAGTTAGCAGCCACCGTTATATACGCCAAATGCGATCGGCTTCAGCCGCGAATCGAACCCGTCACGTAGCACCTGCGCGCGGTACCGCTAGGTCATGCCTCTAATTCCTATTGTTCGTACCCTTCAAGGTGCTCAAAAGAAAACAATGGTTTCCTGCCATTTAAAATTAGAGTGTTACTTGAAGAATGCTTTATGTCGATAGAATGCCATTACGGTGGGCTAATCTTATGATGTCTCAAACCTTCGGCAATTAAATAAATAAAATTACTTAATGTCTTTCAACCACGAGATGTTGTAGTGCCAAGACTAGCCTAAACGATCTTATTTCAACTGTTTCATATTCTGCCACTTTTCTTTTATTCTCCACCTTACATGGCACTTGGTAATGCACTCTATCTGATAACCTTCCGCTCTACAAACTAAAGCTTTTGAAAAATGCTGCTGAAAAATTCTATTTACCCTACTTGACTCTTATTCAGTGCTTCTAGTGCTTGAATGTTGTGCAGCGATAGGTGAAACACTACCTCTAGTCAGATACTGCAACTCTACCAGTGCAGGAAACTAAATTACTAATTTGTTTTGCATAAAAAAGAAGCAAATACATTTTATCCGCTGCAACTGTTTGGACATTTGGCAGAATTGTTTCGTAGAAACCGTTGACGTTAAATTGGGAGAATGAGTTCGTACCTTCTTGAAGTCATAAACCAAAAACAAGCGACTTGGCGCAACGGTTACAGCCTCCGCTTTGCAGGTGAGCGTCAAGAGTTCAACTCCGGGCTTGCTTGTGTTAACCGCCATAAAAATATTATTCACAGCTGATCATTTGGCGTTCAGCAAATAAGAGAGTGCGGAAAAGTAGATATGGTTCTATTCCGATGTTCACAGGACTGCCCCCAGAGGCAAGTTACGGGCAGCGAATAATTTAAGCACACATTGTGAAGGTCATTCTCAATAGTGGACATACAAGACAAACAACACAAACACACACACCAAAAAACCCTTCGAACTTTCCGCTAGTGTCGAGCGCTTGGCGAGGAAACTGCGAATGGTATTACTAAATTCTTTGGCTTGACCCTACCCGAAGAAAAAACAAGTCTTGCGGCAACCAAGTGAACGCTCTTAGCCGATACACCCATCCTTTCAACTTATATTTTCAGCAGAGTATTGCGTTTACCTAGTAGTTGATAACGATTCGTATTCAGGAAATTCCCGCACTGAGCACAGCTTTATCAATTACATGATGTATCACTTGATTTCATGTACCTTCATAACTGAAGTTTTTTGGCAAAACAAACAGGTTTTGTTCCAGAGAATTAATCTCGGTTTAATGTTGCTGCTGCCTCGCCGTGGTGTTAACAGAACTTACTTAACCAATTTCTGGGTAGTTGAAGATTTACTCGAGATCACATGTATTGGCGTAATCAGGGGGCATCATGTATTGGCGTAACCAGAGGGATTATTTTACATTTTTTGCGTCTTTAAGTTTAAAAAGTACAATGTCGTAATTCGTACACCCCATACCAAAAACTAAGGGGAGTTTGATCCCCTTTAACTGCCTACTCCAGTAACCCTCAATATTGTGTTTTACTTGTTTTTAACAAAAATGAATGAATAAACAAGTACTCGAGCTTTTACTATAGATATGACGTATTTACTGTCTTATATGTACGACGTACATATAATTGTGGCTAATTGGTGCAGGTGTAACTTGGTCTAACAACCAGAAAACAGATCCTAAAGGGTTAAATTAAGTTAGAATTGTGTAAATGTGGTTTTGAAAGCTACTCAGTGCGTGAGATGATCCGGCATATTTTAAACTGCGAGCTTTCCCATTGGCCGAATTTCAGCGATGGTATCGTCAAAAAATTGGTGGCAATTAAAACTAATTATGTAGCGGAAAAAGCGATTATTTTAGGCTGTAACCTTTAATTAGATAGCACTATTCTTTAGAGCAAAGCCAAGGTTCTACCTTGTAGTTGATAACGGCAAGCTAGTTATTAATCTTCTTTTAAAAAGAAGCAACGCTTGTCAGAACTTTAAATTAAAAATTTAGCTGAGATGAGAAGAGCGAATTTCGCAGGTAGCTAAAGTTTATGCGTTCAAGGTTTGTTAAATACTTGGCTATCTGAAAACAGCTTGATGAGATTTGCTAGCCAAAATCTTAAGCTTCTTGAACTACTTTCAAGTTACTGAAAACCTTGCTGCTCTCAAAAAACAAGACGGATTTTGTATTAAAAAAAGCCTATGATGTTTGAAAACTCCAGTTACTTTAGTCAAAATTATGTTTTAGAATTGGATAATTATTTTACTTGACAATAATAAAGCCATAATGAAAAACTTACATATTTTTTTGTCTTTGCTTATGGTAATGTTATTCAACACCATTCCAGGTAAGAAGTTTATTTTGTTTGTCATTTAAAAATGAGTTGCATTTTCACAACAACATAGTTACTGGCGTAAACAACGTAGACGAGGAGAACGAAGTAGTTAAGCCAGAAACGAAACACAAGATTTTCTAGGCAAAGCCCCGTAGTGTTTCTGCTTTAATTCGTTAAAACTTTTACGATGTTTAAGTTTTTGTGTCATGTTGATTTACCTACCAAAGCTCGTAAGCTGCATTTAAAGCTTTTTCGAGCGGTATGGCTTAGCGGCACCGATTGGGGTACAAATCCGTCGTGACAGGTTCGATTCCTAACTGGAGCCGATCGGACGTGGCACATTCCGGTCGCTGCTGACTCAAAGAACGCGAGCGAACTACGCAGTTTTCCTCATAGCAATGTAGGCCTACTGTTCAATTTCTTTTAAGCTCTTAGTTTTGTTTAAATTTCCTTAAACTGTGTCCATTTATTTTTAGTTCAATCTTCGAAAAGTACCGTTGATTGTTCGTTGAATAAATGCAATTCATCGGACCCCTATTGTGACCCAATTGGAAGAAGATGTAAAGACGGTTTCCGATTGTGCTGCGACCAAGTTTGTCACGACAAACGGGAGCCTTGCGAGAAATATAGGCCATCTGCTCAAAACAGAACTGCGGGTTTCGGGTACGATGTCCAGAAATTGAACGCCACAGCCTATAAAAAACATCTTGAAATGGTAAAAAAAATGATTCAGGAATATGCAGCGGCTAGGGACTGTTGGCCAGATGATAGATGCCTTAATTCAACGACATGTAAACCTGGATTTCATCATTGCAATAACAGCGGTCAGTGTGTTTCGCTTCGCAATGATTGTACGATGTGGTGGGAAAATCAAGATTATTCTGGCACAAGTAACTCAACTTGCTACCCTGATGATAGATGCTTCCGAAATCATTGCTTGACGCAGTGAGTAATAAAAGTCATTTATTCTATGTACCGTATATGTCTAGAAAGCGACAGAGGCATCTTGATCACGCTGCTAATTCAAAATCTACTGGGCTACAAGTCACTGTAAATTGGAGTAATAGGCCTCCAGCTAATTAGCTGGACATCTAATGTCCTCGGACATGGCTACCCTAACTAAAGTTTTACTAGTTAACCATTAGCCGCTTCTAAACGTTACTCATACTGGGCTTGTCAACACTATTAGGTTGCTATCGATGCTGTTTTCTAGCCAACGTGAATTTTTCTCGCGCGTGTAAAAAAGACTCCCAAAAATAAAAGAGACTGTTTCACCCATTAATAGCCGAGTTCATTGTGGTTTAAATTATTGTAAAATGCATCGTAAAACAAAAAAAAAAGGTTTTGACGTGGGTTTTTGCTGGAAAATCAGAAGTGCAACAAATGACAATCGAAAAAACCATGGCTTACTCCTGAAATTCTGAGTTTAATTGTAAAGGTGTTTTTCCGGATGAGTTAACATATTCTACTAGCTCATTTGCTAACTACAATGTCACTTGAGAAAAAAAAGATAAAACCGCAGTAAATCTCAGAACTGGATGTCTCGACAGCAAAGATCGTTCAGTTTTATGAATGACTGTCGCTTTCTTTTTCCTCCTTAAACCATTTTTGTCCCATTTTATGTACTATATTCCGACGTAGGTCGCTTGTTTTGTAGTTACTGGATGTGTGACAACGGTGAATGCATTCATGAGCAGCTAGTTTGCAGAGGAGGTCCAAATTGTGACGATGGAAGCGACGAAACGAAATGTTCTGGAGATTGTTATCCTCCTTTCAAGTAAATTTAATTACTGAAGTTATATTTAGCAACCAGCGCAGTGATTAAATACATCGTTGTTGGCGCGGAAGGTCTTGGGTGCAATTATTGGGCCGGTCAAATCGAAAAGTGTCACTAACGGCTCGCCACCGCTGCGACATTTCTGTGTTGCTCAGGCGCTATGCCGTGGAGACAGGCCCTCCCCTCGTTACACACTTCGAGGTAATACCGCGAGTAAAACAAAGATTTAAAATTTTTGAACAAAGAGTTATGCCAGTCTACGAATCATTTTTGTATCACCTGTATATCCAAAAAGCTTGAGTTAACTGTGACAATCGAAAGCTAAACTAGTGATATTTGGTCCCGCACGCAACGCCCTGACCATTCGGCCGGCCCATAGCTCTATCTTGTGAAACACGTGAAGTCCAACTCGAAGCAAACTTTTAGCGCCCTCTAGCGAAAAATCACGATTGAATAAAACATCACAGATGTAATTTATTTTATTTTATTTATTTATTTTATTTGCGCCAATAAAAACAGCGCAAAAAGGAAAGACAGCAAAACACGCAGTGTTATGGCTTGCACGGACATAAACATAAAAACAAGATCTATTGGCAGCAAGACGGCAAGGCTGTCTCGCCCGAAATTTAAAAAAAAAAAAATAACGCGGAAACAAACGAAACTATGTACAAATGTACACCGCCACATACACCGCCTCGTACGCCCTTACACCACCTACACCCAGTCATCCATTCATATTCATGCACCGCTTCGTACACGCATACATCATCTATTCATACACATAATCGTAAGTCTCCACAAATTGTAAAGCGAAATAAAAAAAGAAAAGTCTCAAGGAGGAAAAACAAAACCTGAACGGCGGCTTTGTTTTTTCCTTTTCAAGTTATTTTCATCCATATTTACTGTATTTCAAAACACCAAACGGTCTTCTATAAATTATCGCAGGTCAATGGTAGAATTTCGGTAAAGAGGTTGATTTCTTAGTGAATAAATTAGTGAAAATACATTATATTTTTTGGTTGCAGTATCTTGCAGCTCAATGGTAGAAATTTAACATTTCCTATAATTTTCAGATGCCAAAACAACACTTGCAAGTTTGGATTTCATGCTTGTAGCAATGGAAAGTGCATTCTGCAGGTTTGTTTATATCATAAAAAATGTTTTTATTGTTGATATGACAAAACACTAGTCCCAGAATACAATCAAATAAAAATCAAGCAGTCCTTGTGCCTTTTTGAACAATGTCTCATTAGTGTGTAAAAGAGGGTTCCAGTTGCTTGGTATGGTGGTGAGCGTTTGCTTTTCACTCTTGACAACTTGTATAAAAATTATGATACTTCCTTGAGTTACACCGAAGCTTACATGATGTGAATTTTGTGCAAAAGTCCCTTGCTTAGCGTTCGCATTCATGAAGGAAACCTACAAAAAGTTGCATAACTTATGGATCGTATAAAGAGTAAAGAAACCCGAGCAGATGCATTTAGTCTCTTAGAGCTGAGCAGACGTGAAAGGCCATTACATTTTGCACGTTTCATTTTAGGAGCAAGTTTGCGACACAGTTAAGGATTGTTCAGATGGTGCTGATGAACTTAACTGCTCTACCACGTGTTATCCAGAAAAAGCCTGCAATCCCGATGGGTCTTGCAAGGAAGGCTATTTCCGCTGCGATGGAGGTAAATTGATGGGATTAATTGAAACATCGTTACGATTTTCTGCGTGGTAACCCTAATAAAACTCGCCTTTTTACCTTCTCATACTTTCTCATCGCACTGAGCGTTTTTCATTGAATTAAGGCAGGATAGGGCGATGATAACGTTACAGACAAATCAACTTTAGAACAGTTTAGAAACGTACAACTGGGAATTTCAGCTAGTCGTTTTGGCGATAGAGCTAATCTTAAGCTTGCTAAAATCATTTGAAGGACTGCAAGAGTATTCAAAATTGCCTTCTAATTCCAATCAACTGTCTCTTTCAGCCAAGTGCATCCCTTCCAGCAATTTATGTGACCACAGACAAAACTGCGAGGATGGAACTGACGAAATTCGAAGTGGACCAGGGTTTAAGTGTGTTTTGGGAAGAAACTTTGACACATGCGTCCTACCACAACATTACGTTGCGAGTCCAGAAACGAAATGTGCTGATCATTCGGATAAGTGCCTTGAAAACGGTACCAGCTGTTTCACTTGCTTTGATAAGAAATTGGTCATAGCGGAGAGGCAAAAATGTGACGGAATCTTCGACTGCCATGACTTGTCCGACGAGTGCTTGTGCGTGAGATCAAACGCTGAAGAAGCTTGTCGGTCTGTATGCGGAGAGCTGAATGCAAGTCATAGGTTGGTCGTGACATAAAATAGCTTTTTACATTCTATTTTTTTGTGAACTGATTTCAGGTCCTAAACTTCAACAATAAAAGAAGTCTTCATTTTCGCTTCGTAATTTAATGCGAACCACAAGTTAGCGATGTCTGCTTCCGCAATTTAGCATTCTAGTAGCATGGTTAAATTTAAGCAATACGTTATGGTGTATTTCGAAGACCGTCATGCTGCCTAGGTTTTGGGTTCCATGACAATCAAGCTAGAACTAGGTAGGCTACTATTATTTTGCATTCAATTTTCAGATTGCTTGTCTACGGCTGGGGATTTTATTAAGTCGTTAAGAAATGTGCAGGCTTTTAACCAATGCATTCAAGCTAAAAAAATCACATCTTTATTATACTTGCGGTATTACGCCAAAGCGCACAATGAAAAGCAGGGCCCATCTCCGAAGTTTAGCGACTGGACAATACAATTCCGAAGAACGTCGCTACGGTGGTCAGCCGCTGGCGACACGGTCTTGATATGACTGGCCCGGCAATCGAACCCGAGACCTCCCGAACTGATAGCTTGTGCTTATCAGTTCACCTAACCGGCTGGTGCATCCAACGTATTGATTTGAATATTAATTCAACGTCTTCGGTTTCATATTCACAGGCCTCTTCAGAGAGATCTTTTTCCTTACGCGACTAAGCAATGCAACTGCTCTGTAGGAGAGTTTGATTGTGGAAATGGGATTTGTTTATCAAAGGACAAGATATGCAATGGTATAAACGAATGTGGCGCATCTAAACTGGATGAAAAGTTTTGCCAAGCTACAGCGCAGCGGAACGAATATACGTCGATGTGTCCTGGTGATGTGTACAACACTACTATGATTGAAGCTGTGATGTGTGACGGCCGCCCAGAATGTCATGACCTTTCTGACGAATGCAATGACGTGTGTGACTCCAGCCCGAGATTTTGCAACATCAAAAAAACATTTTTCAAGTCGGAAGGAGGTCCATACGAGTTTCTGTGTGATAAAACGTAAGTTTAACGCATTTTCACTGGGACAGTAAATTTTGTGATGATATAACTTCAACAATATCGCTATTCCAAGTAGTTGTATGCAAAAGTTATAATCTTATGGAAGCAAATGTTACCTATACGATTGTTGTTAATTGTGACAAACTTTTAGGTACTTTATGTTGGCTACCTTCTTACTTTTGAATATTCTAAATTCGGGTAACCTTGCAAGCATGAGAAGCAGCTTTGTAAGCAGCGTGTTATAATTTTCAAGCCAATAAAACTAGCAAAAGCTGCGGTAAGAATGGTTTTCTTCGCTTTCTGAGGAAAAAGCCCACACCTGCAGCCTATGCGATCGCCATTCGCTATAAATAATAATTCTACCATTTTTGATGTAGAGACTTGTTTTTCGATGTTCGAGCGATCTGTGATGGGATGTGGACAAAATGCTTGCCACAGATCAATGAGGAAGAGGAAGATTGCCCAGCTCGTTTCTACTGCAAGAGTGGCGACGCTATAAGCATTGACGTTAACTTACTATGCGATGGTATTCCTCAGTGCGATGATAAGTCGGACGAAAAAAACTGTTTCGATCGATTTTATTGTGAGAATGAAGTGCCTTATTCGGTTCCTCTAAGCAAAATGTTAGACGGGAGAACAGATTGCAGCGACAACAGTGATGAATGCCCAAAAGAAATGGATGACAATGTTCTGTCTTCCAGGCGAGAACTGCTTGGTTCAACCGGATTTCGTGTAACTACATGGATGATTGGTATCATTGCGGTGGCTGGTAACATTGTGACATTTGCAGGAGCAGCTAAATCATTAATTCGCACCAAAGGCTTAAATCCTGTGTCAAAAATCAACTATGTTTTTTTATTAAATCTTGCTGTAGCTGATTGCTTTATCGGTTTGTATCTTCTTTCCTTGTCAGTCAAAAGTCTTCATTTTTCTGGAAGCTACTGCATGTATGATAAAGCTTGGAGAAGTAGTGCTACCTGTGCCGGATTGGGAAGCCTTGCGCTGATTGCAAGCCAATGTTCAGTCATTATTCTCGTGGCTTTAACAACTCTCCGCCTATATTCAGTTTTGAATCCAATCAAAACAAAAGACTTTTCCATGTTCCTACCACTTGTGGCTATGGCTTTTGCTTGGAGTGCATCTCTTCTCATTGGCTTACTACCCAATTGTTCAAGCTTGTCCGACTATTTTGTATCTCATGTTTGGATGCCCACAAATATAACGGCTATGGAGGCTAGAAATAAATTTGGTCAAACTGTTTTTGTTCACAGGCTGGCAAATTATCGACCAGTGTCTGACCCATTACCTAATACTACAAGTTGGTACGCAATGGAAAAATTTGTGACTGATAATTATCCAGAATTCGAACTGAAAGGATACCTTGGTTATTTCAGTGACAACAGCGTGTGTCTTCCTAAATTTTTTGTGTCCGTTGGAGAAGCTGGCTGGGAATATTCTGTTGGAATTATATTGTTTAACTTTTTAGCATTTTTTTACGTGTGCATTGCTTATTGGGTCATATTCAAGGTTTCATCAAGTCGACAGGCGAAAAAAATGAGATCGAAACAGCTGGTCAACATGCAAAAACGAGTTGCCAGGCTTGTAATTACAGATTTCTTCTGCTGGGTCCCAATTTGTTTGATGTCTTTTATTCATTTAGGAGGTACAGAGGTTCCTGACTTTGCCTATGCTTTTAGTGCAGTCATTCTGCTGCCTATAAACAGCGCCATCAACCCCTTTCTGTATTCGAACACTCTTGCTCAACCCATAGAACGTCTATATAAAATGATCTTCAACAAGAAAACAGTCAGAGACATTACACCATGCCCAATGAAAACCAAAAAAGCCGAAACCTATCCGAATCGATCCGATGATGAGGATTATGCAGATCAGCAATCCGAAGAGACGGAGGAAAAGACCATATGACTATCTCCAAGAAACATCTGTCGCTAAGTTCGAAATCTATTAACTGCATTTACACAGAGATAAATCTTTAGACTCATCCAGACGTCACGTATCGCATGAATAAGAAACTAAATAGCCTACTTTCCATGGCTACACATTTTGTGATGACAAAGTTTTTATTTTGAACTTAGCTAGTTAAGCAAACGAGCTTAAGTAGAAGATGTTTTGAGCTCCTTTCTAGAAGCGGAGTAAAATTTTACAAGTAAAAGTTTTCCAGGCTATTTTATCTTATTCGCCCGAACCAACAACACCTCATTCCATCGCTCTACGCTGCTCTGTTCAGAAATTTGTTTGCTTCTAGGTATACTACATCGGACACTTCAGAGAATTTAGCTGTACAACCAAAATCTTTTGCGGCCCTTTTATGCGGCCCGAATTTAGAGACCATTTTATGCGGCCCGCGGGCACTTACAGAAGTATAAACTCCCACAGTACCACAGGGGCGGATCCAGAAAATTTTGGTGGGGGGTAATGCAGTTTTGAATTAGGTTGAATGTTAACTGAATGCAAAGATGTTAAACCCGGAAAAGAGCGTAAATAAGCCCTTTTTAGAAAATGTGTTCCATGTGAGGGGAGTATATTCCGAACTTTTTAGCACCAAATTTTGACATTTTTATGCGTATTTTTTCTGACAAAGTTAAATGATAAATTTGAAGCTAATAGGGAAACAAAAATGATTCTAGGGGGTTCGGGGGCATACTTCCCTGAAATTTTTTGGAAATTCACGTACTATAATGAGCATTTTAGCGCTTTTCGAACAATTTGTTACGCAAATTTTGTTTTTTTGCCCTCGATTAGTCCTTCACCAAATATATTGCATTTTGTTCGCACATTTTTGATTTATGCGTGGCCAAAGGTCAGTTTGCACTAAATGCGATTTTAATCCCATTTGATGTCGTGCGAAATTTTATCCATTTTTTGACGTAAGAAGTTGGTGGAAATACCTTCCACCGAACTTGAAACCTCATCAGCAGAAGCGGATCCAGAAAGTTTTGGTGAGGGGGGATGTAATTTTGAATTAGGTTGAATGTTAACTAAATACAAAGACGTTAAGAAAGACGTTTTGACCTGTATACGGGCGTAAATAAGCCCTTTAAAAATGATTCATGTCAGGGGCGTATTCAGAAATGTTTTGGGGGAAGGGGCATCAAATTTCGTCCCTTTTTTAAGCGTAGTTTGTTTCCAACAGAACTAATTTTAGGCAACTTAAGTAACAAAAACGACTCTAGGGAGGCACGCGGAAGCATTCTCCCCCGGAAAATTTTCGAAAATTTACATACTGTGATGGCCATTTTAGTGCTTTTTGAAAAATTCTCAGGCAAATTTTGTTTATATTTTTAGCCCCTATTTTTCAGTGTTTCACCAAATACGATACATTTTGTTCGCACGGTTTCGATTATGCGTGCTTAATAAGGCGACTAGGGCATGTTGTTATGAGAAGCTTCGAAATTATGGAAAATTTTATTCATCCAAAGCGTTGTTGAAAATGGCTCTTGGGGGGGATGCATCCCCCACATCCCCCCGGGATCCGCCAATGCCGTACCGTGAATCAAGACGAAGACCTTTTTCTTTACCAGATCTGCACTGATTTTCAGTAGAAAATACGACATCTGAGGACGGGTAGACTCTTTTTTGCTCTTTGTTGATTTTCACTTGAAAATAAGACACCTGAGGACGTGCAGAGTTTTTTTTTTGGCCCTTCCAATCAGTGCGGCCTTAGGCTTCAAAATTTTTTCAAATGTGGCCCTTCGTACGAAAAGTTTGCGTACCCCTATTCTACGGCATTAGTAACTGGTAAGGATCAAGCATGCGATGCGGCAAAACTGTTTTGGTCCTAGTTCTTTTTCTTGATATTGTGGAAAGCACAAGCTTTTGTTTTCTTTTCTTTGTAATGTAAAACAGCTATTGTACCTAATAGCGTAATGAAGGTTGCGAGTTCGATGCTACATAACGCTGATTTATTGACGAAGAAAAACATTTGCGTTCCAGAATTTATTGTGTTCCGTCAAACTGTATTATAGTCTACATTGCTGTTACAAAACTTTCTGCTCTGTTGGTCTTCTACGTCTATGTCAGAAGTCGAGCCTCAAAAAACTGAGACCCAGCAACAAGCAAAGAAAAACGCATCCAGAACTAGAGTTTGGTCACGAAAACGCTCTTTAAAAATTAGTCTCAAAATTTTATGTCCTTTCTAAATATCAAAGAATTTCGAAGCTAGCAGCATCAAACATCAAGGTGAAGTTTTTGAGGGATGGACAATCGTCATTAGGTTGAATATTTCTCAGCATTAGCAGCGCGTATGTCAGCACAGTCAATGGATTGACTGAAGGAGCAGCGAACTGTGCTGCGCTCTTCAAGTCAGCCGCCACTCGTTAAACTTGCGTTTAATGTGGAAATCAACTTATAAAGTATCGGTATCCATTGCCCATAGCCTATAGCAGGGATGGCCAACCAGTCAGACGTTAAGAGCCACATTTCTTTCTGTTTTTCTGCGAAGAGCCATATCATACACAAGGAATAATGATTGCATCACCATACCTCTTATTGATACACATACTTTTGCTTAGCTGGATTAGTAGTATACCGGCCGGTTAGCTCAGTTGGTAGCGACATCGCTATCGGTGCGAGCTGTCTGGGATTCGTTGCCTAGGCCAGTCAAAGCGGACCGCTGCGATGTTTCTTCGGATTCAAAGCTGTGTTGCTTAAAGTCTGTAAGTTTACTACGTTATACGTATTTTAGTGTTGCCTCGGCGCAAAGCCGCTGAGATAATAGCTCAGATGGCCGAGTGGTAAGAGCGTTTGCCTCTGGAGCTGCAGACTTGGGCTTGATTCCGAGTTGGGTCAAACCAATGACTTTAAAATTGGTATTCACACCTTCCCTGCTTGACGCTCAGCATTAAGGAACAGTGTGGAGAACAAGCCGGTAAGTTTAGTTGTGCCGGTGGGAAAAGCACTTAGTGGGATTCCCCCATCTTGATGTAGTAGACAGGTGGCCGGCAACTCCTCAGCGAGCTCGCTGTAGCGCTTTGATCGCTTTTTCGTGATAGGAGGATAAACATGCAGTAAATACAAATAGATGGTCCCCACTACTCGTCAACGCCTCGTCGTAATTATCCAACAAAGTGATTATTACGTGATAATGCAACTTATGCGTTGCCATTGCAAACACAACATGATTACTGAATGAGGCTGCTAATAGAAGAAACACAGCTAGTGAAAAAGAGCCGCATCGAACTGGTTGGCCACCCCTGGCCTATAGTGTCGTTAATCGCTAGTCTATGCCAGGGGCGTGCCCAGAAATTTGAAAGGGGGGATGGGGGGCGCATTTTGAAGCCAAGCCAGCAGGGCCGGATATAGTGATGAGCAAAAAAAAAGGTCATCACGCCCGCAGATGTCCAATTTTCCGCCCAACGACAAGTGAAGAGCAAAAAAAAGGTCATCACGCCCGCAGATTGTCCTTTATACGAATATCACCTTTATTTAGTGCATTTGTCTGCGGGGGGGGAGCGGACACAGCATCCCCCCTGGGTACGCCCCTGTATGCAGTACTCGAGTTGAGGCGGCATGTGGAGGGATGCCATCCCCCTGGAAAACAACACCATCCCCCCATAAAATATTTTAGCCTAAACCATTCCCTTGCAAGTATAATGACCATCCCTCTTTACGTCTTCGTGAAAATTTGCACCATCCCCCCATGAGTGTTTTTACAACTCGAGCACTGCCTGTATGTAAATACACATTTCAGAATAATATCTCGGTTCACATTCACCAGTTCACAGTAGACACCTTTATAAGTTACTTGAAGCCTTCGTTTCAATAGCAGGAAGGCTAATGGAAAAGACCACGACTTCTTATGATGCTATACAAAATAAGCAAACTACGGCGCTCCTTTTAATGGATTTTACGAAAGCCTTCGATAATGTTTTCCTCGAATAGCCTACTAAAATGTTGCATCACTATGGCGTACGCGGACCTGCGCACGAACTAATTGCTACTTATCTCTTATGCAGAAATCAATTTGTTGCTGTTAATAACACTCAGTCTTCTCTTAAACCCCTCAATATTGATGTTTCCCAGGGGTCCATACTAGGCCCACAACTTTTTCTCATTTACGTTAATGATAAACTGTACGTAATGCAGCTAACTGTAAACCACGACTATTGGTGGATGATGCATGTTTTGTATTGAGTGATGTTTCCCCAAAGACGCTTGAGCTTAATTGTAACGCAGAATTACAAAACTTATTCAGCTGGTGTGCGGCAAACAAATTACAAATGAATCCAAATAAATCTTGTGCCATGATAATAGGCTACCTCCTAAAATAAATGCTGCCAGTACATATCTAAACTTAAGGCATGAAAACAAAACAATTAGGCCTACTTGTTGCAAGTCATTAAAATACCTTGGCGTGACGATCGATAATAAACTTAACTTCAAAGCTCGTATACGTAACATCGAAGGTAGAATTGCTCGACCACTTCGCATTTTGACCAAACTCCGTCATCTTTTTCCCTCCTCCGCTCTTCTTTATTGTGCTCTTACACACCCTCACTTCTCATTTGGTCTTCCAAATTGGGGCAGCACATATTCAACATATATTTAAATTCTACAGCGATTGCAGAATAAAGCCATCAGCGTAATTTCTAATGCAAGTCGTAGGCTAAAACTTCCGTTACTCCGCTTTACAAAAAATATGGTGTTTTCTCAAACTCGCTGACCTATGTAATTATGAAATGGCCAAAATTATGTACCAGTTTTCTAAACAAACCCTTCCCTCTCATCTTAATTGCCTATTTGACCCGCTCTCTACCGGCATAAACGCTGTACAAGATCTAAAACTACGCAAAATCTTTATATTCCTAAATTCTTAACCTCCCGATGCCAAAATTCTTTTAAATACCAAGAATCACAAATTTGGAACTCTGTAACTACTGATTTAAAACAACAAACTTTCAGAAAGTTCAAGATTAATTACAAAAATCTACTGCTCGAAAGTTGCAATTAAATTTTGCACCCACTTGTCATTTTTTTCTTTTTTGCATTATCAATCAGAGCTGGAACGAGGACCGAACCTACCAAGACCGAGACATCGTAGCTTCGAGACCGAGACGAGACAAGACATCATAGCTTCGAGACCGAGACGAGACGAGACTTTAAAGTTACGAGACACGAAACTTCATAAGCCAAAAATTAGAAAATATAAAAACGATAGTAATACTCTGGAGTATGGGCTCTACTAAGCCAAGTTATTGAAATAACTTTATAGCAAAATGACATTAGCAAAAACAAATGAAGCAATGAAGCCATCGCGTTTATGAACTGATGTGGCCTGTTATAAATGTGCTATTGGTCATATCCTTTTAACGATTACAATTAATGATTTAACGAGTTCACCGTAATAACAACGAAACAGCTTATCATCGCAGAAGATTTAAGTCCTTGTAGCTTGCAAGGCAAGCAATACCTCTCGCAGACGATTACACGGCCCAATATTCTTTATTAATCTAACGAAAAAAATGTCAAGAAAACTTTAAACAAAAAGTCATTGGTAGACTATGTTGATCTAAACCAGGGATGTCGGCATTGCAGCCCACTATCCTCCGCTAAAACAATTTTTTAGCAAGTTTATCAAGTATTGAGCACGAGAGTGTTCATGAAATTTAATCAAAACACTTTATATTTGATAAATAATAGATTAATTAACATAAACATTTTAAAGTCATTGTGACACCATGCATTTTTGAAAATCTATCTGGATAATAATAATAATTTTCGAAAATCTATCTGGATAATAACTTTCTCATAAAAAGAGCTAGCTCAAATCTGGAAGCACTTCCCATGTAGGTAGCCAAATTTCCTGCAAGTGTAATCCCTGCACTTTTTTTCGATTTGAAGCCTTTTTGGGCCTGGACTGCTTTGAATAATCTTTTGATAGCTGTTGTAAACCAGACGAGAATAGCATCTTTCATAGGGAACAAATTTGTAGAAATCTTAATTTTATGATAGGCCTACTCTCTTAAAATTTTTTTGATTTGACACACCGTTTGCCCATAAAAAATATATTAATTTTTTAGACGTGGCTAGCGGTCGTTATGTCTTTGAGTGAAAGCCATATTGTTAAAAGTTAAAACTAAATTAACATTATTGGATTAATTATTACATTAATTAATTATGTTAATGGATTATTAAATTTTCTTTGTTGTTAAAAACATTGCATTTTCAGCAAAATGCGGCTCAGTACAAGGCCTACCTATCAGTGGTTAATTTTTTTTTCTTAGAACTATAATATGAAATATTGGAATTCTGGTCGCTTTGCGGCCCAGTTAAATATTAAATTTTGCAATGGGTCCTTAATAAATTAAAAGGTTAGACATCCCTGGTCTAGAGTAGATTACCATCGAATGCATGTGCTTAGTGGTTGAAATAGACCAGTTTTCATATATGCTGCTAACAAAAAGAAAGCAAAAGCCTGCGATTCTGCAGGCCTAAACAACAAAGCAAAATGGTCTAAACAAAATGTGGCCAAATGTTTTTGCAAAGTGCGAAATCACGCACAATGTTTTACTTTGAATACATCGGGTAAGTACCATTGTTGCTTCCGAATCAAAGACCTGAATGCTGTTTCAAATCCAAAATTTTTTCATGTCTCGATCGAGACATGACCATTTTCCGAGACTTTCAAGGTCCGAGACCGAGACCAGACATTAGCATAGCGAGACCGAGACAAGACCGAGACACTCAAAAACGTGTCTCGATACCGAGACACGTCTCGAGACATCCAGCTCTGTTATCAATTACCAAAATTTTTTTTAGCTTGAAATTTCCAATTGAAGGGTCAAACATTGACAAATTCCACGATGACTGCTTGACTTGAAGACCGTAAATGGTTATTTCGCAGTCTCTCGTCGGTGATGCTATTCAGAGCTGGAAGTCTCGAGACGTGTCTCGGTCTCGAGACACGTTTTTGCTTGCTAAAAAATTGTCTTAACGGAGGATAGTGGGCTGCAATGCCGACATCCCTGGTCTAGACCAACATAGTCTACCAATGACTTTTTGTTTAAAGTTTTCTTGACATTTTTTTCGTTAGATTAATAAAGAATATTGGGCCGTGTAATCGTCTGCGAGAGGTATTGCTTGCCTTGCAAGCTACAAGGACTTAAATCTTCTGCGATGATAAGCTGTTTCGTTGTTATTACGGTGAACTCGTTAAATCATTAATTGTAATCGTTAAAAGGATATGACCAATAGCACATTTATAACAGGCCACATCAGTTCATAAACGCGATGGCTTCATTGCTTCATTTGTTTTTGCTAATGTCATTTTGCTATAAAGTTATTTCAATAACTTGGCTTAGTAGAGCCCATACTCCAGAGTATTACTATCGTTTTTATATTTTCTAATTTTTGGCTTATGAAGTTTCGTGTCTCGTAACTTTAAAGTCTCGTCTCGAAGCTATGATGTCTTGTCTCGTCTCGGTAGGTTCGGTCCTCGTTTCAGCTCTGATGCTATTAGATTATCGACAAAATAAACTGTTCTGTCTGTCTGCATCATAATCTTTTAAACTAAACAAACTAGCCTACTACTATCCAACTGCTTAAAACAGTAGCCTACTAATTTATTACAGATTAAACAAGGTAAGATCCGCAACTACGACACAGAACTAATCAACATGCTGCCTCGTGTCTCTGCGGGGAAACCCCAAACGTCTCAGATAATGAGCTAGATCAGTGGTTTTCAACCTGGGGTCCGCAAGGGCTAAAGGGTCCGCAGTACCGTTGTTTATTAATCATATTAATGTATTTTAATAAGTATTTTTTTGTGAACGATAGAAGGCAGTGGCGTGCCCAGGAAATTGAAACGGGGGAGGGACCGCAATTTAGAGCCATCCGTTTTCCGCCCAAAGTCAAGTGAAGAGCAAAAAAGAGGTTATCACGTCTGCAGATGCCCGATTTTCCGCCCAAAGTTAAGTGAAGAGCAAAAAAAAAAAATCAGATTGTCCTTTATACGTATATCACCTTTACACCACGAAAGTTTTATGCATTTTTCCGCGTGGGGGGGAAGGGCGCGGCCCTAGCGCCCCTCCTGAATACGCCCTTGTAAGGATAGACCTTTTTTTAGCTTCTCACCGATGTTTTCAGTGGAAAACAGGACAACTGAGAGCGTAAAAACCTTTTTTTGCTCCTCACTTGATTTTGGGCGGAAAATTGGAATCGTGTTTATTTGCGTTGGGTCCGTAACAACAAATTGCTTAACTTAGGGGTCCGCGACCTCAAAAAGTTTGAAAACCACTGGGCTAGATCACTAGTTAAATTACTATCTTATAAATGATAGAAAGGGGCTATGGCAAAGTGCAGTGAAAATGAAAAGAGAGGCTGGTCGCTGCACATGCGCCGATGTGCGGCTTAACTAAGTTATCTCACTAGCGGATAAGGAGGAGAGTATGGCTTGATGCTCTATTTTAAACACGCCACTAAGAATAGCGTACCCAGGAGAGGCGCGTGTAAATACGTGCAGAATCTCAATTCTTTCCAATACATAGGCCTACAGGTTAAAAAATGTTAGGCAATTACTCAGTTTACCAGAGAAAAATCGTTCCTTACTGAGGAAAAATTTCTGTGCATGCCCTAGCTCAAGACTTCTACCTAATTCAAAACCTGTGAATCATTGTGCAGCCAACGAAGACTCGTTGGCCTATACGTGCACTCATTGTGTGAAGTAATAATCTGCTCATCTTTGGCTTACCAAACACGAACGCATACCGGTATCTGAAAAACTGAGATCCCTTTAAAAGAAATTCGCTAATTAGTTTACCGGTAATAGGGTAAAGTCAGCGTCAATTAGCAAAGCGGAAATCGTTTTCTTCCGGTGAAAAAATTCTTGCAAAATTAATTTTGGCACAGATCGAAAGTTATCCAGTTATTTGACATAGGCTACTTTGGCGTCCGGTCTTTTCATGTTTACGCCAATCCCTGGGTCTCAAGTCTGCCAATATTTTTAGCATGCTTTTTTCCAAACACATTTTCCAAAACCGATCCGAAAATTCTTGCCAAAAACAATTCTCACGTGTTTGCGACTGTTTGGTTTACAAGTTCCAAGTATTTCCGATTTATTAACTTCCAAAAATATCTTGTTGTCTTACATAACACTTGGCTAAAATTTTTGTTGCATAACACCTCGACAAATGTTAAACCAGGTAGGCCTAAACGAAATGCATCAGAATATTGATCAAAGAAAACTCCTGCTTAAAGCTGTGTAGGCTACAATTTGTTTTCAAACTTTCTTGCCGACTTCTTAAGTTTGCAAAATCTCTTCCAAAACGACCAGTGAAGAAAGGAATTCGTTTTTCGAAAGCATGGAAGACATTAGGCTACTTAACATATTAGGCAAACTTGAAGCGCATTAGCCTACAATTTTCCGCTAAGCGGCGATGACACCATTGGTGTAAAATTTATTAGTAGTCAAGAGCGCACATGGAGTTGGTCTAGTGTTTGGTGCATTGGACTCAGGAGCTGGATTCGTGAGTTTGGTGCGCAACTAGGTTATCTTCCACGATGCATATATTTCACTAGCATAAAAACCTAAGGTGCAATTATGTGGCTTGGAAAAATAAACATCGTCAAGAGCTGCTCTGTCATCGAGAATTCGAAGTGAAGGTTTCCAGTTTGCACTTGGAGTTGTCTAGTCACTCTAGCACAGGGGTGGGGAACCAGCAAAGCACAGCGGGCCACATCGATTGCATAATATTTTCAGCGGGCCACATTTACTTTTAATTTGTAAATTTTGTTTTAAAAATACACAATATTGCGTCGTAAATTTATGAAACATTCATGGTGAGCTTTTTTTTTACCACAAAATCAGAGACTTTTGCGTGTTTTTTACACCTCAAATAATATATATGATGTAGTTGAATGTGAAACTTTTTAAGAAATCTTGATGTTTGCTATTCTATCAGCAGTTGGTTGTACTCTGACGCGGGCCACACTTAAAACTTAAGGGGGACGCATGAGGCCCGCGGGTTCCCCACCCCTGCTCTAGTAGTTGACGGTCTGAGCTGGAACTGTTTTCACGGGTTCGATGCTCAACTACGGCATCTTCCATGATGGATGCAGTTCACTAATATAAAAACCTAAGCTGTAATTACGCGGCTAAGAAAAAAGTCGGTATTGATGTATCGCACACGGAGTAGGCCGAGTGGTTGGAGCACTGGGCTCCGGAGATGGTTTTCGCGGGTACGATTCTCGTCTAGGTCATCTTCCACGACGCATGTACTTCAACAATATAAAACCTAAGCTGCATTTGCACTTTGCTTGAAAATGGTTTGTATCATCGGACTCCAGAGCTGGCTTCGCGGGGTCGATGCTCAACCAGGTCTCTTCTATGATGTAGCCTATGTACTTCAGTAATACCATACCTAAGCTGCAGCCTATGCGTCAAAAAAACGTCACCGCAAAAGTCATCCAACAGGCGGAGATCATATAGTTATATTATAATATAGGTTATCTTGCACAACATATGTAAATTGGCCCATACACTGGCGGCAGCTATCTCGCTTCCATAAACGTAAAATGAAAACAGTTAACTATGGAAAATGACTGACCACAAAATATATCGTAAGTTACATGAAGATATGCTTAAGACACGAGAATCCTAGCCAAAAACAATGCAACTTTTTTTTGCAAAAAACTTTATAACTTCAACTTAATTAACTTCAAAGTGAAACAGAAAGTTATAGGAACAAATCAACCGTGACGATTTCAATGACGAGCGATTCATGACAATGACGTGGAGATAGCAGCAGATCGGAAGCCATTGGTTAGTTTCGGACAATCATATCAATTGCAGCGTGCACGATCGGAGAAACAATCACCTGACGGCATTTGTAAGCCATCTGAAATTAAACATTGCCAATTAATTGCAAAAAGTAAACCACGCCGGTACCTGGGATTAAAAGGGGAGCTATAATTTTAGGGTGTCCCGTTTTTACACTTTTTTTCGCAGACTCTTAGTTTATACGATTTACAGGGTGCAAATCGGCGCAGAAACCCATTGCCAAAAAAAATTTTGAAAAATATTGATTTCTTCATGCCCGGGGGAGACTTTGAAATATTTTGGGGGGTAAATGACGTAACTCGAAAAGTACTCATGCTACACGGCTGAATTTGATGTCAAACGATTCGGAAGACATGATTTCCTATCCGTCTGTAATACGTTTTGATGCTCTATCTTGATCAGAAAACGACTTATGATTCAAGGATGTGCATTAGAATTTTTTGATCTTTTGCTATCCACCAATCATTAATTTTTTAAATAAGTAGTTTTCTGTTCGAGATAAAGCATCAAAATGAATTACAGACAGATAGGAAACCATGTCTTTCGAATCGTTTGACATCAAATTCAGCCGTGTAGCATGTGTACTTTTCGAGTTACGTCATTTACCCCCCAAAATATTTCAAAGTCTCCCCCGGGCATGAAGAAATCAATATTTTTCAAAATTTTTTTTGGCAATGGGTTTCTGCGCCGATTTGCACCCTGTAAATCGTATAAACTAAGAGTCTGCGAAAAAAAGGGCAAAAGCGGGACACCCTACTATAATATACACCGGGTAAATCGCAGTTTCCTCTAAAAAAAGGTCACCGCTAGCTTCAAAAACAGGTTTACAAAAAGCATAGGACTCCCCGAAACATCAGCCTCAAGTCCCTCTTAAGTCCTGATGCAGCCCTAGAAGATACTCACAAAAATTCACATTTTTTGCACAAAAATTCACATTTTTGTGCAATTTTTTGGCTATTTTTCGTCAATGACAATCCACGCAAGACACGAGTGTTTTTAGTCATTTTAGTTTCTCGCACAGGCTGACACTCACTGATAATTCCGACAAGAAAAGTCAGTTTTTTAACGAACATTACAAGGACGGAGAAATCAAACTATGTTACGTCCATACGCACCTCCGAAGCCGCAGTATTTCGGTCAAAATCGCAATTCTTCAGCATCAAATATGATGCAAAAGGCGGCACATTACAAAAACATATCATCAAGCAAAGCTAGAAAAACAAAAGCTACGCAAAATCGAACGCGAATTCGTGCCATGCCACGTCGTTTTCTCGTAACACAAATAATCATAACGAAAGACTTACAGAGTACGAGGAATAAGGTATCCCTGGAGTGACTTTGAGTTCCATAAGCACCCACATCTCTTTAGGTAGCTGCAGGGACATGTAGACCATGTCTTTTCCATCAACAGTGCGCTTTGCAATCATGAACACGTTGTTCGCACGAAGTTTCTCGATTACAGCATCTAGCAAATTATGAGAATCAACAATAACTAAATGGAAAAAAAACTAGTACAAGATATTTTAACCTAATTTCACATCACCATTCATCGAAAGGAAAAGGACCTAAAAGCATACTGGTAGGTAGGAAAGTGCAATCTTATTGTAGGCCAAAAAAATAAGCTCGTGATACAAGGACGCTCATACAGCACAAGCAAAAGCACGACAAGGAGCAAAAACCCATGAGAATCGTCGAAATAAGACGACACGGTCGTCGAGTTTGCTCCTTCTCCAACAGTCAAAACTTCTCGAAACTAAAGGGTTCACAGTCTTTGTAGCAGAATTGGTTTAAAAAACCATGAATTTTAAGCAGCTTAGCATTTTCTGAGCTTTGGTTCATAAAACCAGCTTAGAGAATACTCATCTAATGCATGTACTGGTTGTGTTTGACTTAGATGGGCTTAATTAATTGAGGTGAAGTTTAAAAATTGAGGCGATAAATTGGCCTTGTTTGCGCAGAATAGGAGCGTAATACGAACAGCGGTTACACGAAATAAACACAGCGTAGTACAAGCGCCGTAATGCAGAGATTGGCACCATTGCACCACGAAAAGACCTTGGGAAAAAATGGTTTGTTTGTTTTTTGAAAAATAGAATTTAAATATACATATTGTATTATGTAAAATTCGTTGATATATCAATTTAAAATTGACATATTTATCTCCAACAAGCTTTTTACAAGGATTAAATGCTTGAACAACAAGGGAAAACCCGCAAATACGAGATAAGGCAGAAATATATAACAAATAACGTTTTAATAAGGCTGGCCAGAGCATTGTTGCAACATAACAAACTCTTGAGGGCAAATTCATTAAGTTAATTAGCTAAGCAATTAACTGGACACTTGGATTGCATGAGATACGACAAACCGGAAATGGCTGTAATCGCAGGCAGGTAACCAAGGAAAAACCGCTTGAATCAATTGATATCTGTAGCTATATTCCGGAAAAGCATCGTTTTTGTCAAACATGCAAGTTGGAAAAGCCTTTTTACCACCAAGGTAGGCTAAGCCTTTGTTGAATCACAAAAAAATAACACGCCAGGGATCGCCCTTGATTCCAGACTTGGGACAGCTTTACTTTGGACACGGCTCTTAATTTTGCGAAGGCAAGCCTGTCACGTTTAGAACAACTGTCGCATTATTACGATGCATAATTAATTAAATATCTTTGCGGTCTAGCACCTCTCCGGTATTACGAAACTTATTTTCAGCATGAAAAAAATCTACGCTACATTCGCCACCTCTCTTACAGCATTATTTAGTTAATGGCTTAATGAGCAAGCATATCTTACGGCCACTAACCAGTGCTTATGTTCGGCACTGCCCCGAGATTGTCGAGAGAGAAGGATTTCTCGTTGGCCGCCGGAATGTCCTTCCACGTCGAAAGAAAGACTTTGCGATCTAAGAAACATAATATGACGTAAATCATGCACCGCATGCACGTCAGAGCTGGATTTATTTAGCGTTAAATAAATGGTTGCTAATAATACTCCGGGCTTAAACATGTCTTTCATGTGGTTCATGATCTAATTACGTATAAGCATCGCAAAACTGTCAAAACTGTTCAAAAATCTTGAAAATAATCTCAAGCCCAGCGATGTCTATTGTCGACGAATCTAATCCTAACATGAAATACAAAAATGTAAAACAATAGGATAACGTTAAGACCGACAACTCCAAAACAAGGTGTTGTGCCCTATAGGCTCTTTAAAAAAATGCTTAATACAGAGGTAACTTTGACGCAAAACAAATCAATTTACGTACATCCCAATGAGTTAATTGCATTCATAGGTAAACTGCATAACCGTGCTTTACCCATTCGCTTCCATAAAGGGCAACAGGGTACGTTCAGAGCAAAACTGTTATTAATAGCGACCGTAGATCAATTTCTGAGATTTCACTTCCCCAGTCAGAAAGATTTTGGAAAAGGCAGGGTTTTCGGAAAATTTGCGACAATGTACCATTCACAAACCAAGGGAGTAAACGCTCTTTTGTCCTCAGCAAACGTCCATGAATAAAATATCCCATTTTCGGTTTGTTTGCCAGACTTAAATCGCCAGTTTCTACTACTTCGTTACCTAAGTCACGTAGTACAACTATTAAGTCCAGACAAAACAATGAAGAAACAGGTGTTCAAGTGCAAAAAAAGATCAATCATTTTTAATCCTCTCACAATGGCAGCAAAGGTTTTGCACTAACGCAATACATGCATCATGGAAAACGACCTAGATGAGCATCGAACTTGCGAATCCAGCTCCAGAGCCCAATACGCCACTCGGTCGACTCAATGCGAAAACCGAACCTGTGAAAAACGAACCCAATCTTTATATGGGAACTTACCCATCTCTCCTTGCTCGAGGAACATAATGTGAACTGGCACCAGTGTAGAGAAGTACATGACATCAATGTTGTTTTTTATGGCAACCTGAAAAATAAATGCAACTGCTGTTACCAGTGTTGCTTACAGCATCAAATATCAAATTTTCATTATAACTCTCGTTATTACGCCGAAGCGTGTAACGAATGGCGGAGCCCATTTCGGAGGCTTAGGGCTTGGGCAACGCAGCTCCGACGAAACGTCGCAGCGGTGATCAGCTGCATGCGACACTCTGTCCGATTTGACCCACCCGGGATTCGAACCCCCGACTTCCCGTACCGATAGCAATGGCTTGACATCAGCGTTTTCTGGCCGCTCGCTTACAACATTCGGCCATTAAATATGTGATCAAAGCGATTAGATATTTACATTTCACATTTGTTAGTACTTCTTAAAGCCCTTCAAATCATTGTTTCCGTGCTAATGTGCAATAAAATTTGTTGGGCAGTTGGAATGTTTTTAAAGGCAAGGCATACCGCAAGGCTTTTAAACTCAACTAAAGAAATACCGCGGAGTCGAAATGGAATCGATATTACCTCAACCACTCCGTTTTTATCTGAAGGCACTTAAAAGACAAACTCAGCGACAACATCACCAAAAACAATTGATGCAAATGCTATACTGCCAAATATTGATTTCCAGTAACAAAGAGTGAAAAATTTTTTCATCAAACACATAATCGCCACTTTAAAGCTGTTAATTAGGAAAAAAAGCAAGTTTTTCGATTTTAAGTCACGTAGCATTGAAAAAAATGTTGCAGCCACAAGAATCTTTTACTTCTCCGAAGTAGCGAAAATACATCTTACGTTTATAAACCGACTTCACTACGGAAAATCCGAAGAACGTATCACCCACAAAATGTAAGATAAAATGTCTATCATGAATTTATCATTACCGTCAAGATTCGAGATTCTATCTCGCCATGCTGAGATGGTCAAGTTGATAAACAGCGCAAGATACAGCAAAACCCTTGTTAAATAATTTGTAAAAATCTAAAGATATCTCAAACGCATTTTCTCATTCTAAACGTCTTTTGGACACCACGTCAGCTCGTTGCTCTAAGCCAGTCGGTTGTAGTCGTTACTGAAAGTACTCCAAACAAAATGCATGATTGTTCGTTTAAATTTCAAGCTGTTCCTTTGCATTGCAATGATGCATTAGCAGTATCCCGATTGGACAAAACGAACATTTCAATAACTCAATAATGCTACAGACCGGTGAGCTTGGTGGTTAAGGACACCGCCGTTGGCGCGAGAGATCTGGGTTCGATTCGCGGGAACGCCAAGTCGGACACAGTTCCACCTGCTCGCCCCCGCCGCGATGTTTCTTCGGAGCTGTGTTGCCGAGGCGCTAAGCCGTGGATATACCATTCGTTGCATGCTTCGGAGTAATATCGCTAGTATAATGAAGATTCTAAGAGAAGGTTGGATTTGCAATGAAGCTAGCTCACATTTTCTCATCAATGGAAGCAAAAAGCAAAGCAATTGTCTGCGGCAACCATGAAACAACCATCAAAAATGTTTCAATTGCACAAATCCCAAGACGCCATTGTCTGCCAAGAGCACAGAACAGAACAAAACATACTTACTTCAGTCGCACGATACGATAAATACGCGATTCACTACACAAAAAATAATCATATTACAGTAGAATATTTGCGACTGGGAAGTTGCGACGAACCGTGCGGTCATCGAGTCAAGCAACCACCACACGAAAGCGTAATCAATACTGAAATTTAGACTGGGAAGGGAGGTGTTTCGTTGAATTGTATGATGACTCGGTTGAATTTGAGCGACAAAGCATAATTCCAGAATCAAAGCACTGTGGCCTGCTACTGCTGGCTGCAAACCACACACTAAATTACTCGAAACCAGTGGCAAAAGCTTTGTGGAATAATTATTTTATTGGCGACCGTATCTGGATAAGAGAAATTCTTTGAATCGTTTTTTAAATCGTTTGAATGTTTAGAGATTTAATTTCATTTGGAATTGAATTCCATACTTTGACTCCCTGATACTTAATGGATCTTTGCAGTCTATTAGTTGGGTACCGGGAATAATGTCATCGCGCTGCTACGAACGCGCGACTATTCGGCCTATACACCTAATCCTAGCCCTAACTCTAACGGAATCCCTAAACCCTGTCTCCACGGCGAGTCGGACACGACGAGAAGTCCAGTTACGCGCTGGCAGAACCGAGTTGAACTTTCCAAACTTCAATAACAACTACTTCATGCAAGCATTACGCGGCCAATATTATGTTTAAAAACTTTTCCAAAAACGTGTCAATGTTGATATTCGTCGCATTCCATGATACGTGAAAGTAGGTTAGCGCAGTTCATTGTAGAAACATGCAAAAGATACGTTCTTTGCTCTTCCTGGCTGAACTTCATTTTCTCGAGTTTATTTGATGTCACAAAAAAGTTAATTTGATTTGAAAGTACAAGACAAAATGTAGCTCGTCTATCGTTATTAAAACTAAGGGTCAAAAGAAGAAAGGTAAAATATTTTCAGCACAACATCGCTCTGATGATGCCTACGACAACTTTTTGCCGAAATGTCAACAAAAATTGCGACAAAATTTAAAATTCAACAAATTTCAGTACAATTTAAGCCTTGCGGGAAAAAAGTTTGGATAGTTTACAGATCCGTCGCTCCAGGTAAGTTCAGCATGCCAAGGCCAGTCCCTGGTACACACCGTCGATAGAACAAATGCTGTTTTCAGACATTTAGACTTGATCTAAACATTTAGAGCATCTGCTGCAAGCACTGGGACGCTGATGCAAGTGAAATTAACTCAAGACACCAGTAAGTAAGGAAGACGAAGCATTAGGCGTTGACTTAAGGCGTTTCTGCATTTAATCGAAGTAGTTACCAACGTAACACATAGATTACTTCAATCTATTTCGGTAACTTAAGACTCGTTTAGCATCTATTGCAAATTTTTCGCAACCACAACCCGTCATTTTGCCAATAATTTCAAGATATAGTTCAGTTTTGTCGGTTGATTTTAAAATACTTCCCATTCTTTTCTCGTTGGAAGTAATTTTAGCCTAGTTTTTGCCAAAAGTACAAAAATAATTTCCTACAAATATGTAGAATCATCTTTAAATAAATTCTACAGCAAATAAACAAAAAATAACAAAAATTTTAAGATGCACAGGCAAAAAACACGATATTTTGAAAAAACCCCTAGTTGTTTACCGCAATATCCAAAATCTATGGATCAAAATAGAAAACCAGTACGAATAAAAAATAGATTTAAAGCAGTATAAACAACAACTATTTTTTTTTGCAAATTAAACTTTTAAAGCATGTTTCAACAGTTCAATTGTAATTGCTTTCCAGATAAAATCAGTCAAAACAGACTAAATTACTTGCACAATAGTCGAGCTTGCACGATTGTTTATATATTTACGAAGCGCACTAATCGCTGTAGATGTAGCAAAGTTTAACAACATATAGATTAGGTTATAAAACTGATTGCTCTGTTTTACGGCGCCAACCATAACCTGCGCCTAAAAACTTCGCAAAAGTTGTAAAAATATGTCAAAAAATGAATCCAAAAAATTGAAACGAATCGCAGAAAACGTAATTTTTTGATAATGGTACACAACTGCAATTGCTAAAAGCTTGGTCAATTCCTCGCTCATGCGGATAATAAAATAGTTAACGTAAATTGCTCATGTTTGCAAATGACAAAGAACCTACTTTTCGTGTTCTACAAAAACATGGTCTACTAGGCCATTTAATTCACCAAAACACTTACGTTGCAAGTATCACTTACAGGGCTTAAAACTACTGCACATTACACTTAACTCTAGGCAGCAAAAACTTCCTAAAACTCGGTTAGCTCTTCTAACCTGCAAGTTATTCGGTGGTTCCATTCGTTGCACGGCTCCATTAGTGTTCAGTGGTAGAGAAACGTCAAAACTCTGGTTCGGGTGAACGGTGGGAACGTTGAGAGGAATATTGGGAGACAACCCGAAACTAAAAATAAAATACATGAAGGATTACGACTGAGCACTTTTTTAAGACTAACTATAAGAGATACGAAATAGCGAAGCGAACACAGCATGTGGTTACTATAAAACGATAAAAAAGTTGCTTTTTTCACTTACATAACAAGTTATAACAGAGTATGAAAAATGCAAAGAGCTACTTCTGGCACTTTATTACGAGTTTACACGCAGAAGTCTTCATTAATCACGGATACGCTTTCCTTTCCTCCACCCTTACTACTGAGGGTGCACTCGAACCTAACTCATTGTGGGCATTCTCAACCTTGGCCAACATTTTTTATGTTTTCTTTCTACTTAACCACCGCAATGCTTCTCTCTTAACATCGCGGCTTGATTTACTTAAAAAAGGATAATAAGCAAGATCGCCGGTATAAGCTTATAGCAATGGCGAAGACGAGAATCCAACTATACTGCATCAAATTGGTAAAACTACAGAGATGAAAGACTACATGTAAAAGTTGCGAGCAAAAAAAAAAAAAAACAAATTAATTTTTTGAGTATTAAAATTAACCGCGCAAACAAAATGGTAAATGGCCAACAAAATCAAAAATTAGGCCTTCATTACATTCGCGGCATGACGCTGAAACGTGTAACCATTGGCGGAGTCCATCTCCGCTGCTCAGCGCCTGAGCAAAACAGCTTCCAAAAAACGTCGTAACTGTGGCGAGCAGTTGGCGACACTGTGTTCGATTCGACCGGCCCGGGAATCGAATCCCAGATCTTCCGCATCGTTAGCCGTGTGACCAGCTGGTCGGTTAACGTACAAAAGTGAAAAAAAGATTTAATTTCACCGACAAGGCGAATTTACAAAATCACCACTTTTTAATTAAATTTTTATCATTACGTCATCGCTTACGTTATAGCGTGATCTAAAGCTTTTATGTTTTGGCAATATATGGCATATCATGCCCTCATTAATAAAATACATTAAACTTTAGTTTTAATTAAATTAGTTGAAGGGTTATCTACGTGAAAAGTTATGAGGGATAGGCACAATTGGGCACATCAAGTAATGTTCAAAGAAGTTTTTTTCAAGTTATACTCAGCATTGGCACCAATTTTACAAGATAAACCAATGTGATGAGATCGACCCACACAAAACTACTCAAAATTGTCACAGAAACTCTCGAGTTAGAAGACATTACACACGCCAAGAATGCAAAGTTGCATACCCTGTGTAGTTTCGGTTTGTCTCAGAAAAATTTAACCAAAAAAAGGTTAAGCCGCTGGTATCTACTATGATTAATAACAATATTAAAAAATTACTCACACATCTGAAGCAAATCAGTATTACGATTTTATGCATGAAACCGGAAATTACATACACTAGCTCTTCTTACGATGACTTTACAAATTCAAGTCGATCTCGAAAATGACAATGCAATGTTCAGATTTGCATTTTAATATACAGATGTCATGGACATAAGCAATTGGACTTGCGCAAGCTTAAAATACAAATATTTTTAGTGATACGTTAAAAATTCAGATTGAGAAAAAGTAGAATGAGGTCGCGTGGGCAGCTGTGTATAGTAGATACCAGGTTTAAATCAAGATGCTGGGAAATTCAGTCGGCCCATTAGTTTATTTAGCAGGCGATTTGCCATCAAAAAAGGCAGAAGAGCAGATGAGATGATCATACAAAACAATAATAATAAAGAAAATATTTGACATTTGGTTTGATTTCAGAGTTGGACCCTGCATCGTTCTGCCAAATTCGTCCTAGAAAAGTACTTAACTTCTCCACGGGAAGCAACGGGGCAGGCACGGCAAACCCCAACTCATAAAAAAAATTCAGCAAAATTGGTGGAAAAACGCACGACAATAATTAATTAAGAAATATAACGCAATAAAACAAAGTTTAAAACATCAAATTCTATTTCAGTAATTGTGCAGTAATATACAACACATTTGCTGTGGCAGTTCTTGAGCCTCGGTGGATGAAATATAAAAAATACTGCTTTAAGAATCAAAAATGCAATTTTGTCAGAGTTGAAAAGGTCAGAGAATACATGACAGTATAATTATATGTATTAAACCATTACTAAACCGATTACGCAAACTTGTAAACTTTTATAAGAAAGAATAGGCTCTGGAATATAATTATAAGTAATTTAGCGGGGCAGTCTTCAAAAATATTATTTTATCATCCATTATCCACTCGTTGATAAGGTTATTTGTTCGTGATTAAACATTTTTGAGGCATTTATTAGACACCGTAATTAATAGTTAGGAAAAATGTTAATAAATTAAATGCAAAGAAACTACATTAATAGCTCTATTTTTACGAAGTGACAGAAGACTAACAAAAAGCGTCTGGGTCATAGACACACAGCGCCGAAATTTTGCAGACCGTGGCTTTGTTTTTGGTACAATTTCACTGAAAAGCGAATATTAAGCAATGACTGATATTTACAAAGACAAAATAGTTATTGCTAGTGACCTATGACGAAAAACTGACTCCACTCGTACGTAATATAGAGCAAATGCTGAGCCAAGTAAACTTACTTTCTTCCACAAGTCAATTTCTTTGTATTTTTTCCTTTTTTTTGTTAGTTGTATTTTTTTTTTTTTTTTCTTCAGCTATCTTTACTGTAATTACTCAAAAAGTTCGTCACCGATCAAACAATTCAAAATAATGCCTCAGTCAACGACGCAAAAAAGTATGGGGTAATGCCCCTTTACAATAAAAGTTATTCAAAATGAATTCGATGAGAACAAAAAGTTGGCGTAACAGGAGATTTTTGCGTAGTTGTAGCTAAACAGAGACCGACGCAACTAAATTGTTGATTTTCTGCTGACAGGAGGATGATAAAATAGGTGCAAAAAAAGATTATGTTTTTAAATAGGGGAAAATTTTTGCTCATTGCAGCCCTGACAGACAAGCTGTTTCATTTGTTTCCACTCGCTACATTACACTATCGTCACAAATTTAATACAACACCGAGCTAAATCCTAGTAGTTTGTTTAACTGTTTACCTGTCCCTAATATGTTTGGGGTAATTGAGATCCATTTTTCTCGCATTTGCGACCACATAAAAGTTTCTAAGGCGAGACCGGATATTTTTGATAAATTTCCAAATACGACGCATTATCGCAAAATGAAAAGTCAATTAGGGTCGAGGGTTCTCATAAAGTTGATCAGAATCTACCACGAACACCAAAACAAGTCGAGAGTTTGAAGCAGATTTGATCTTTAGTGGAAATGCCTAATCATGAGGAAAGTTTCCGGTAAATTAGCAAACTCATACCTAGTGATGTAAGAGGACATTTCCGGTGTAATTTTGTTTCAACAAAATCATTCTAAATATGAATAATCGTTTGAAACTTGTCGCTTAGAGGTATCTAGGGTTAAGTCATTCTCCTTACGGTCACCGTTTCGAACTTATTAGACCTTATCAGAGAACTCCAGATAATCAAAGAGCAAACATCCTCTAAATCACTTACTGGACCTTTAGAGACTTTTGTCTGTGGTTTTAAAACAAAAAAGTTTTCGCGTGATGTAGAATTTCTGAGTCAAGAACACAGACACTGTCACATCAGACCAAGCAAAAATGGTTGAGACTGAATGAAGCTGGAGCAATGTGGCAAAGAAGACGATTTCTTGCTTCGTGATTGGCATTGCAAGCAAAAAATCTTCGATTGTCTTCAAATTTTAATTTTTTGGACCTTAATTCTACACTACTCGGAGCTTCTTCGATGAAATCAAACAAGGTCGAAACAGTGGTTGTCAGGAGATTGAGTGAGATTAACAATATGTGTTTCTTTTCATAGACTTCACTCAGCCAGAAAAATGGTACCAAAAACATGTCGTAGCTTTTGGATTTAGAACAATTCAACAGCAAGGTCTTTGCCAAAGGGCGCTTTAGAGCGTTTACATTTTCTGTGGAAGATCATAGTCTGCAATAAGTTAGAAAAAACGAAGAGAATATCACGACAAAAGTACATCAGCCTGGGTTCATACATTTTTTCGTATGAAAAGCGTCAAAATATCACACGCAAAGAGCATTGAAATTGGATTAAGAGCCTACACTTACGCATTGTCATGATATTTAATTTCTAAATACAACGTAACCCACTTCAATGGCGACATTTCCGGGTCTAAATTCGCAGAGGTGTGAAAGGTGAAAAAAGTAGAAAAACTACTTTCAATAAAAGTTGTTCTGTTTACAAATACTACACAACAAGCAAATTCGTAGCATTTTTCAGAAAATGCACTTTTAGAGATCTTTTTAGTTTGAAATAAATTGTAGCCTACTGATTGATGACACACGACAACTGAAAAACTAATGATGCAACGGCAATAAAATTTTAAAGGCTTTGGCAATTTGAAGAAGATTTTGATATGTTACTAAGAGCTACATGACACCATTTGCTCCGGAAGAGATCAAGATTTAATGTCATGTATTGCATTTGCGTGAACAGTTTAATGTTTGCAGCGAAGTAAAAAAGTGGCGCATTTAGTGACGGCAATAACGCTAACACAACCCAGTCTGATTCACAAAATTCTTGAATTTTACTACGGCATTCGAGCCAAGAGAGTTAACTCAAAGCCAAGCCAAGCAAAGGTTTTCACCCCATCTCCAAATATCGAAAACTGCAACTGGTATTAATAATTTCTCCAAGTCCTGAAGGCACAAACTGAGAATTGGTATGTTGCCTATTTATCCTCCTATCACGAGAGTTGTAATAACTTTCCTTAAAAGTTGCCGGCCAACTGTTTACCTCTCCGTGATGGTGGAATCCCACTCAGTGCCTTTCCCAACGGCACAACATGTAAGCTTGTTCTTCACAATGTCTGTTTAATGTCCAGCAAGAAAGGTGTGAATACCAATTTTCAAGTCAATGGTTTGACCCGAGTCGGAATCAAACCCGAGCCTACAGCTCCAGAGGCAGACGCTCATAATACTCGCCTCTATGAGCTGTTAGCTCTGACAAACCAAATGTTTAATCTATCAAGAACTCGGGCAGAGACAGCATACTCAATTTCTAACAGTTACAGTTGAACTCGTTTTTTCTTAAATTAAAATTGAGCACATTATTGTACGGTTAAATAACAGCAATTTTCGTCCGGCAATTATTGCCGTAGATCAATTTGCTGACAGATTAAGGCGATAATTGTTATCAAACATAACGTAAACTAGCGAATTTTTTAATAAAGATAAGTGCTTCCATCACTAATCACTTGAATTTTTGCATTTAGGCAGTTTAAGGTTTGGATAATTGAATGCGATTAAGAGAGCTTATTATAGCTTTGAATTGGCTAGAAAACTCGAAAGCATTCGACGTTTGACTGGGGTCACATCAAAATTGCCCATTTGGGTCTAGTAAGCGTGATAAGCAGGTTCCCAAGATAAATAGCGGTATTTGCCGACCTCATTTACAATAAGTGTTTACACACACGACCCTTTATCTATTTATAGAAATTATTTCATTTTTGAAAAGTCAAATTTTGCTAAATTAAAGTTCTGCCACTTCCAACTGCCATTTAATGCACAACAAAATGACATCATGGTCATAAGGGTGGGGCACCCCAGTAAAAGTGAAAGCGTCACCTCTCGAGCGAACGTTATGCTGCAATCTCTTTGTGAAAACATTGCTGCCCAGTAAGTCAGTGATGTCGATGAGTTCAGATGTGCCGAACAAGACATTGGCTCACGAGACACAAGCTCACAAGCAGAACTATGTAAACAGTCAGGAAGAATTCTTCCCATTTTCAGGATCGCGTAAACGCTGTTGAAGTCATTATTATCATAAAATCATGGAGTTGCAAAAAGCTGGGAATAGCCACAAGATCTCAGTTCATTAATTAATAAGAAGCCTTCTCGATCTGTTTTGATGTTTTGGTCTACCATTCAGGAGTCGCTCCTACTGTGGTTCTTCGTAAAGTTATTCCAAGTTTGAAATCTCCGAAAACAGGTTTGAATCCTTTCCTAGTAAATAAAAACTTTTGCGCAGCAGTATAAATATACTTATTGCAATAGTAGTAAGCACTTGGTTATTAGCTTAAGAAAAAATAAGGTTATGGCAAATTTTAAACTGGGCGTTTTGACAACATGGGTTCAGCTGTTTTCATCAGCAGCGAAAGCAAGGCAGTATAAAACTAAAAAGTCCTCCTTCTACGCTTGATCATTGTTTGAGAATCTTTTATTGAAACCATCTAATTTTTGGACTGAGTTTCATTATTACCGAGTAAGGACTTCTTAACATTATTGTTTAAGTAATGGGATGTCGAGACTGAGTATTAAACCGAGGCTACCAGTTTCAAACCTAGCGCTTTTGCTCAAGATTACAAGTATCGAGTTAGCAGCTCCAAAAAATTGAATGTAAATGAAACAAAGATGCGGAAAAACGTTTTGCTATTTAAATACTTCATCAGTGGAATATTTACTGTGACATTTTAGAAATAATATTGATAAAAAACGAAAATTATTTGCTCTGAAGAGATCGATGACATCGTGATGATAATACCAGTAACCGGTAACAAAAGACATTCAAAAACGCATTTTCCAACTGTTTCCTAAGTAATCTAAAGTCAATATTTGTACGAACAGATGCTGCTCAAGCAATGGTAGTTAAGGCTAATACAACGCATGGAGTGTTAGAAGGACACGGTGTAAATTCCTCGTACTTTTACGCTTTAGAGTATATTTTCTTCGCGCTTCTCCCTTGTGCTAAGCGCCTGGTGGGAAACCGCAAACACTAGTTTTAAAATTTCTAGCTTGAAATGACGGGGAATAAAACCCAGTTTTTCGCCCACAGATGATTTCTTCATTTTTATCCTCCTATCACGAGAAAGCGGCGGAGGCACTATGCGTAGGACGAATCCAGACTCGCTTAGGAGTTGCCTTTGTTTCCAAGTTTTCCGGTTGAATTTTGCTTTTGACTTCATTAATTTGCTGCTTGTTAGATTCCACCAAGCAGAGGTAATTATCGTGAAACATCTTATCCAAAGACGCAACAACGAGACTAGGTTGGGAGTTGAACCATTAACCTTGCGATCATAATCGTCATGAAAACGACGCTCCAAACCACTGCGCCAAGTGCCGACTAAACGGACTAAAATAATAGACGTCCTTTGTTGCTAGTTTAAGGATTTACAAGGGCAGCAACCCAACGCTTGTAAATAGATGCTACATTGGACTCGACTGGTAGATCGTTTTCCAAAGTAGGGCAATTTGAAACCATTTGCATTCCCAAACCAGAGCGACAAACTACCCTGACAGGGCATCGAACAAGCACTCTTGCTGTGTTGTCTAATTCAGAGTACAATCTTTATTCACTGCAACTTGAGTCCACAGCTATTCGCCTGATGAGTTTCTCGTGCATTGAACTACTGGTGGCCACGTTGGTTAATGTTGCCAGCGGTTGAAACGCCATGGCAATGGCGGTCAAAAACAACGAGACCGGCTCGCTTCGCCACACTGGGCTAACCCAAGGCTGAACATACTTTTATAGGAGGTTCTTGCGCCTTTCTGTTTCCGTACGTTCATGCCAATGAAACAAATCATGAGCTCTGCTGGTTTTCAATTATCCAGGGCAGTTTTTGATCTTTGTTAGGAACTTTTGTTCTTAGTTTATAGTTAATACTGTAGTTGTTAAAAATAAGGTGTTCTTCGGCTTCGCCTATTGCTTCCCTAGTTATTTTGTTGCATTTATTAACGAGTTTCTATGGCGCTTCGTAAATAGTTTCAACTTCGATTTCTGCCGTTAACCAAATTTGCATTTTCACGCGCGCATCATACTTCGTTGCCTTAGCTACTGCAATTGTGTTCTGACCCACCAACGCTTTTTGCTTGCTTCTGTGATTCACGTAATCTTGGATTTTGTAATTAAGTTCTGGACCTCGAGAGCTTTCTGTCTTGCCACGCCCTTCTGATTAGCAAACTGTAATAAACTTCGATTTTTGTTCGTTTAGTAGCTCTCGTAGTTGTGCACCTGACGAGTCTAGAAGGACGAAAAAAAAAAAGATAACCGGTTACCCTTTTTCATGCGCTAAGCGTTAGTGTACACCCGGCTCATGTCGTGCTTGCATTGCTCGGTGTCGCAAACAATCATAATGACTTCGACACTTTGTGTAACACTCACGACAGCCAATATCAGTGCTCAATAAAAAGCTTGCACTGCAATAAATTCATAGCGAAATTCCAAGTTGATTAAGGTTTAAGTAGCACTAAAAAATATTTCCCATTGTTCTCCCGAATATGATAATACTTTTTGCTAACCTAGCCTAGAACTGAACCTACGATTTAGAATTTGCAAATGAGATTGGTTTGTGAAGAGTAATGGTGCAAGTACATAAATATAATCTAGTTTTGATATGTCACGTACTGGCAACTTAATTAATTAGTAGAAAAGCTTTTTGACAGCAAGCAAATTATTTCGCGAATAACTCTGTAACGAGAAAGGATAAAATTAGAAAAAAATTGCATGGCAAAAATGAGATTTGTGGCATTTTAAAAGAACGTTGCGACGAGACGGATGGGCCCCTTTAAAAACTCGTTACTACCTAACTAGCAGTAAGTAAGCAAGGAAGCAAGAAATTAAAGAGATAGAATTTTTTTACATTCAAGTTTTAAATTTTTAAATAGAGACTATTTTTGGCTCAAAGAACCGCAGTATAATGGTAATTTAAATTGCATAATTGAGAAAATTGTTGGTAGCAATAAAACTCAAGTTTTTGGTCTAAATATTGCATTTTGTCGATTTCCGAACAGAAATTTTTGCTAAAATAAAAAGTAGCATTGTCTTATTCTAACATGCCCTTAAGGATATTCATATTCAGTTAATGAAAAAAATTGATAAAAAAAAAAGAAAAAATCAAACTTTCATCGATCGTGCACGCATATTTACCAAGTTATTGTAAGCAAGACATGATACTAAGCTGATTAACTTATTTCAGAGGTTGTGGTAAAATTTTTGAAGTTACAGAGTTGAGAAAAATGAAGCTTTTATTTACCGTAACTTTTCTTGCTTTAGGAATACAACAGATAGCAGCAAGTAAGTAAGTTTGATTTAAAAAGTTTTTAACCAAAGTTCGGTTCTTCGCTGAGTTTAGATAAAGTTCTAAACAATAACAGTGCAAGAAATCGAAAAGCATGTAAACAAAAATATTATGAAAGTTGTCTCATAAATTCTTAAAAATACGAAATGAAAAATATAGAATATAAAAACCAGCATCTGGACCAATCCAAAATATTCAAACACCCAAAACGTATCATGAGCAAAATTGAACAAGCGAAACAGCTTCTTAAAGTCTGGACTTCAAAGAAACAAATACATCCCAAAACGAGAACTTAAAACCGAAAAACGCTGAAGCAAACGCTGGAAGTTCCGGTTTTAACCGAAAGTTACCGATGTTTTTGGCCGATCAAAATTTAGCTTTCAAAATTGTCCCAAAACGGAAAATCATGGACAAATTACAATGATAAGTGATGCTCGTGACATGTTGCCAAATGACTAATTAATTTTTGAAGATTTACTCCAATTAGGGAAACACGTTCAGGGTAATTTCTTTCAAACCTTTGATAAATAAAATTTGTCATTATTTTTACCAATGCTCAAGTTCTTCGTCTTTTTTTCTTTCTACCATATTAAAGCTTTGAAAAAAGAATCACATGAACGAATTGGCGTGGTGGTAAAAACATCGGTATTACCGTGGGAGGTCTGGGGTTTGATTCCTGGGCCGGTAAATCGGACACAAAGTCGGCAACGGCTCGCCACCGCTGCGATGTTTGTTCGCAGCTGTGTTGACCAGGCGCTAAGCCGCGGGGATGGGCCTCGCCACTCGTCTACGCTTCAGCGTAATACCTCGAGTATAATGAAGGTTCGATTTCACAATTTGGGTGCTAAAAATGTCAAAGTGGGTCAAGACATTTACAGTATAATTCAGCTATTAAAAAGCCACAAACAAGTCCTAGATCAAATTGGTTTGTAGGCTACTTTTCTGAGATTGGAGCGTCAAGCTCGAACGCAGCCGAGACCGAAAGGTTATAGGTTCCAATTCTTGCATAATCTTGGTTGTTGAGTTTTTGGATGTCTGCTCCGAGCAGCAATTAAACGAACAAGAAAGTTTCATCGCAAATTTTGACAACCCATGAATCTGCTTTTATTTACGCATAGGGATTTCAGGTTTCATGCAACAAAATAATGACGACAGAGAAATTAATAAAACAACGCAAAAACAGTCCAAAATCTGGCTAAAAATGATCCAAAAAGACCCCACAATCTTAGCAACAACTAGATCCAAAACAATGACGCACAATGTGGTCAATTACTTGGCCAAAACATTACATTAGCAACCAAATATTATATTTTCTTGTATTTTCTAGTCTGTTATCCGAATACGGTTTGTTCTGAAGAAAGAGACACGATTACACATCTCAACGCAGCAGTGTTGCCAACGGAAAAAAATGCCACCGGAATGGGAAGTAGGACGTGGTACATTCCACCAAGAGACGAGCCTTTTAACGTCATCCTAGCCTTCAAAGTAAGTGATAATCTCTAACGCAATAAAAATTGAAGCCCTTCCAAAGGTCGATTATTCTGAGAGATGAGTGTACCTTTTCTTGCGTGCAGCTGATGATGGCTACTGACCCGAAAAAGCGCTGTTTTGCTCTACAGAATCTTCAAAACGTTATAGCTTGGATTTGAATTAGAGCAAATTTAAATGCGACATTATGTAGTTTTTAATCTTGCTTGTCAATCACTGTATCCGTGCAAACAAAAATTCGACTACGGAGATGCTGTGAATTAACAGATACGAAAAATGCAAGATAATGCTCAAATTTTAACAACATTCACATAGAATTTATACTAGTCCGCATTTTACGAGTGCAATCATCTTTCAGTTACATAACAATAGATCAACCATAATAAGCAAATTTGAAATTCTTATTACACGATTAGTTAAAAAAATTGGTCTTTGTCCAACTAACGTTTGTTTAAATAGTTAATCACATCCCTACTCCAAAATCCAATCATATTTCATCATGTAACAGCAAGAAGATTGGAACAGGTTTTAATGTTTTAGCAACAGCAGACATTTTATCGTGTGTGGCGATACAACCTTTTACAACACTGCGTAATATGGTAGATGTTTGCGAAATGCCAAAACAGCGTTAAGTCAAGTCAATGTATTCCCGGTACTGCATGTCAACCAAGTTAAATGGCATGAAAAGATTGCTTAGTGGCCTATGACAAAGCTGTTTTATTGAAGACTGAATAATGCAGACAAAAGTCACTACAACGAGACAAAGTTATCACAAAAACATTTAAAATAGACCCCAATTGACAAACAAAAACAGAAGTTTCAAACGATTCATTTGACGTTTTGCGTGAAGCGGGATTTCTACACAAACAATCTTAGAGTTCTATTTCAAAGAAAAATGCAAGGCAATTTCAAGTAAACATACTTGTAATTTTGAAACTAGTGCGATTCTCTGAGCAAAGCTCTGCATCGCTTTGGGTCTACCACATCCAAGCACAACACAACTTACTCATGGCAATAAACTGGAAAATGGTAGGTTAATAAAGTTGGATCATTTGTTCATTTATTACGAAATAAGATCTTAGCTTTAACTATGATCTGTCGCGTACTTCTAAAATTTAAACTGTGAGATCTCAGACGCAAAGTAATTACCAGCTTTTTAATTTACAATTTCAAAAATTTCAAATCCTCACACAGAGCAATATAATATGCAAAACTTGTCCACCTAATGTGGGCAGCATTTGCAAGATTCTTGCCAAATAAAACAAATTAATAATAATTTATTGAGTCCTCCTAAAGACAACAACAGTGCCAAAACTGCAAGGAGATAAATAAGAATACTTAGCAGCTAAAAACTATTTAATCACGTTTTATATTCTCCAACTGCGTTTAATCCCAATTAACTAGACAGGGATTCTCAAAAATTCTTTAACCTATCATTAATGAGCTTTATCCACAATATTTAAATGCAAAACTAAAGAGCAACTTCGTGTGGAGTCAAATCAAACGTGGACACAACTCCCCGAAATTCGGGGTGGCTTGGATTTATCACACAAAATTCGAGACAACCTTTAAAAATTTACGCATAACCTACTGAACTAATCAAACCAGACTTTATCAAATGCAGATTAAGCAGAAAAATATATGCAACATTTTCGCACGATTTTTTAATTTTTACAAGAGTCGTAAGCAGATTTTTAACGGCTAATATGATATACCGCATATGATGCATTGAAGCAACATGTCGATAACAAACCTTCCGACCATGTCAATTTTTCCGTCATCATCAGTGCTTTTTTTTGATGAGGACAATTAGCCATAAAAGATAGTTGCAAAAAATGCTTAACTTTTTACAGGAAAATTCATTTATTTACCAGGAAATGCTCTTTACTTTTATGTGAAAAAGATGGCTGTTTACAGCATCATATAATTCCAGTTGGCAACACTTCTTAGCCCGAAATAAGAATATGAAAGGTCATCAATCTATGCAGCTGCAAAGCATGTCTGTCAAAATGTTATAAATCAATGTAAAATCTCAATTTTCAAGTAATCCGACAAGATTTACTTAAGAAGTAGAGCATCGAGCTTCTAGCAAGCTCTTGCACAATTACAAGTCACCGTATTAATTTTATCAATGTGGTGTCTTGTGCAGTAATACTGTTATATCACGTAGATATTACTTGCTTACTTCGATCAAATCTTTCAAAATTAGCAACGATCACCAGTAAACGCAAAAGCACCCAGATCATACTCGCACATTTCATTTTCAAAGTACACTTTCCAGCAAAGTTTACTGCACAAGTATACAAATATTACACTTGAACGGAAAAAAACCTTCAGAGCAAAAATTTGTTTCTTACAACCAATAAATTGACTACTGAAATAGCTTAAATAGATAATACAGAGTAGACTATACCGGCAGTACCAGTACACTAAACAAATTATTCTTCCAGAGACAGTCGCAATATAAAAATCAGAACTGAAATCCAATACGATAACTTATGTTTATTTTATATAACAAACAATGGAGGTTAGACTTGTCATAATCCAGGAGACACAAATTAATTTCTACTTATAGAATTTTTCTTCCACGCCCGAAACAGCGGTGATGGTAATCATCTACACCGAAGACAACAAAACAAGCACCCATCATTTAACTGGAGCATTGGGCGATTTTGAAATAGTTGTAAGAGACACAACTGGAGTTATTGTATTTGTTCCTCTATTTGTCAATCAATCAACAGACTTCGTACTAAACTATTATTGTAAGTACGCATGGTGAAAATTTTGACATGTTTAGAAAAAGTCTGAATATCTTTGATACGCCTAATTCTTTTTCTAAACAAAATAATTTTGTTTTAGCTGGATGTGAATTTCTCTCTTCTTCACAAGATCAAATCAATTATCAAGACCCCGATCAAATATCTTTCAAGCAAAAACAATGCTGGCTCATATACCCTGATGATAACACGGAGAGCCGCAGGACATATTTTAGTATCAGAGAAGTCAACCTAAACGCCGGACAAGAAGTGGCCGTAAGTGTTGTACTAATAAAACTCATGAACTTTTTTATTTGTGGTATCTTTCCGCCAAATAAATTTGAGATGCTTGAGTAAGACGCACATAGTTTGAATCGTGAAATTTTTGATTTGTAATACTTAAAAACTAACGCAGTTGTGTTTGTGGTACAGATATGGGATATTCACACTTCCCACCTGATAGCAACAGCAACAGATGGTGATGATGATAGATTGGTGGCCGCAGAACCGCTAGAATACGCGATAATCATTATTGACCTCATATGTACAACTAATAGCACATGCATGAGCGAAGATAATTCCTTGTTCATTTCTTACTATGGTGAGAACTGGCTATTTAAACTGATTGGAAACTAGCTTTGAAATCGGGTAAACTTGGGACCGACCCACGCTGACCATACATCGAAGATTTTGAAAATAGTATTCATGTTACTCTACTTGGTACTAGGGAAAAAATTGACCCATGCTTCATCTCATTACAGGAGTATATTGCTGACAGCCAAGCAAATTAGGGCAACAATGAAGTTATCGTAGCGGATAATAACTTTAGCAACAAAACCAATCAGCGTTACGTTAATGGTGATTAAGGTAGCATCAGAAACTTTAACAGACCAAAATGCATTCTTTCGTGCTGCTAGCTGCAAGGTAACGGTAAGCTAGGCAACCAGACAGTTATCGAATCCCACAGTTTATACTACCAAACAAAATGTGGTCGTCTTCAGCAAATATCTAGCTTGAAATTGAACACAAATTTTTCTTTTTCAGCAATGAAGCAAGCAGATTTGGACTGTATGGTGGTAAGTGTCATATAAATTTAGTAATAGCTATTCGCATATTCGCAAAGTCAAAGTCGGTGTTTCATGCAGACGCAACGAGAATGCTACGAGAGACCTGTGACTCCAGACCTCAACTGCAATGCTTCTTGTCCAGCCTTTGACAATATGATTTTGGAAGAATATGGATTGCAAGTAAGTTGTTGCAAAAGTAGATGAACATTTTTCAAAACGGCATTTTTTTGTTCCCAGCATGAGTTTTGAAAAACTAAGGAATCATTGCACTTATAATGCTAGTCAAAACGTACTCCGTGACAAAAATTTTACTACAGTAAAACGTTCTCCTTCGGGACAAAAAGTTTACCACAGTTACAATGCATGTCATAAACGTTCTTTACCACGTAGCAAAGAATAACTTAACTTAACACTCTAAATTACCACCTGGCGAAGAATCTGCTATACTCCTAAGTCCAAGCAATGTGAATTGCGAAGTATCATCTGAAATTCGGTCCTTACACAGATTAGTGCCAACGCTACTCCGATTGTAAAATCAGGATCATCAGCGAGCAGCAGTCGAGCTCCCAGTGCTCGCCGACCAATCTTCTGCCCATGGGAAGAAGATTTGTGCCACTGCTTGAGGAATCCCCCACGACCAAAGAAGTTTTATTGCCCTCGTAGAGTGAAATGCTTGGGCCGTGGATCAGGTAATGAGAAGCATTTTGAATGAAAATTTTCAAGTCCTAGAAGTAGAAAATACATATTTTGTTTGTGGTAATGCAAGAAATCTGGAATTTATTGCTATAGCTGACGACCCTAGAATACAAGCTATTCCTTATAAGACACTGTTATGAATTAAGTAGTCCAATTTGGAAGTTTAAGCATGTTATGTTTTGCGTGGATAAATCTTACGCAATATATGATAAGGACTAGGATCCAACAAACGAATTAATTTTGTTCGTGACAAAAAATGAAACTTCGATCCTCACGAAAAATTCTTTCAAGTAACGCAAAAATTAGTCATTCCAAACCTAAATCTGATCAAGCCCTAGACCCATCATTCAAATTTCAACTCCTACATGCGCTAAAAACCAGAAAAAAGCGCAAAGAAAAGTTTGTTTACCTTGAAAGCCAAACAGAAGCAAAAAAACAGACATTGCATATAGTTAAGTCGGTATCGACTATCAAATGTTTTTGCTTTTTACTTCAACTTACAAACTATATTTTTGCAGTTGTCCGCCCAAGCTGTGTGATGGCTTGCATATACCACAAAGTCATATCTTGCTTAAACATCAATATCTTCGGCTCTACCATTCTCTTGTAAGCGATACAATTCAACAAGTTTCAATTAATTTAATATGCGCTGGTATTCCTTCACGGCAACGTTTGCGAGTTATTTAGCATGAAACAACCAACTTTTAAGACTAAAATCAATGCGTAATAAGTTCGAACTGCAGTATAGTAGCGTATTTGTACAAACAGATAAAAACCACAAGTTATTCCAATGTACATTTTTCTTTTTATTATGTTATTTTTACTGTTTGATTTTATAAGTTTGAGCAAATTTTGTTCAATTTATTTATACACTGCCGCTTTTGCTTTAGTTTAACGATGCCGTCATCTTAAGCAAGCGTACAAGTGTTTGAAATTGTAATAAATTAATTTGTGAATCTGTTCTAAAGTGAGGATTTATCATTAAAGCCATGGTCACACGGAGCGATTTGATCGCTGCGATTGAAATCGCAGCGATCAAATCGCTTCGTGTGACCACTTTATCGCCCATCGCTCTCACAGCCCCAAAATCGCTGCGATTTGCAAATCGCAGCGATTTCTCCAAAATTTAACGATCACGTGAGCAAATGCTGTCATAAATGTAGCGAAATAATCCTGATTTGATTGATCCCGTGACCAAATCGCGCGTATAAACTCCTATGACGTAATTTTCGCGCGTTTGCTATGCTCAAGCCCAGAGTTGAATCAAAAGAGCAACATTTTGACGAGCTTTTGAGTTTGAGGTGACAACATGGCAAAGAAACAAATCGCAAGGTGGACTGCAGAAGAAACTTTAAGGTTTTTGGAGATATTTAGAGGATACGAAGCTTATGGGATGCGTCACATGAAACTTACTTAAAGAAAAATGCGAGGGAAGAAGCAGTAAGAAAATTGATGGATGAATTAATTGCTGCTAACTTTGACATACCTGACGAAGAAAGCTTGAAAAAGGCTTATTTCAGCACAAGCAAGCTGGACTAGTCGATTGATAACCCGGCGTCTTTCTTTCGGCATATCTGCATGAATGATTTACCCAGAATCGCAAGTCAAAGGAGCGATTAAAAATCGAAAGTAATAGGAGCGATTAAAAAGAGGCCAATCGCTACGTGTGACCACTGTTGTAGCGATTAATCCCAGCGATTTCGAAGTAGCGATAATCGCTGCGATTCAATCGCAGCGATCAAATCGCTCCGTGTGACCACGGCTTAACATAAAGGAAAACCAGTTAGCCTACAAAACTTTGCAAAAGCTATAATCGAAAGATCTCATATACCCGACTGGTGGTGGTGATCAACGCAAATTAAAATGTGCGTTAACAGACTGCAAAGTGAGCTAGCGTTCTTTGAATTAGCACTTAGCACTCCTAAAAATGCAATAGAAAAGACCGGCACTAGCTAGGAATTGAAAGGGGACACAGCGTTTTTAAACCAAGCTGTTTACAATCCGCCGCAGTTCCTACGCCATACTTTAGAGCAAAACCGACTAGTTTAATAGCACTTACGAACTCCGAATTTGCTTCGTAAGAAACGACTGCAAAAACTAACTAATAGCTAAGTAGCAAGCAATAATTAAGAAAATGTTTACGCCGATGATTGCTAAACCGGCCGTAATCAAAATATTGATGTTATATCCTCTTATAACTGCAGTGAATCGCCAAGAGGCAAAACTTACCTTTTAGCTTATCGACGGATGCAAAAAATACGTAGAACAATACAAAAGCTCTTCAGTGGTGCTTAAAACTTCAAATCCATGAAGTAAATCCATCAACATACAATGCATTCTACCTAGCACCTTTAAAGGTTACTTCTATATCAAACTCAAGTTTTTGGCCCCAAACAACGATACCCAATAAAAGAAACTATAACCACTAACCCCCACAACTAAGTTCCCGGTAGCCTAACTAGCCCTCTTGCCTAGTACATAAAAATTGGTGCAAAATACAAAAGCTGTGTTTTACGACCAGGTTTATGTCATTTTTAAAAGCTTCAGTGTTACAGATAAACGCAAGCAATTCGTCTAGTCAAATATTTAATAAAGATAAGCACGGAGTGCTACTATCGTTAACCTAAGCCTACTAATGAGTTAAAAATGAATGAAATACAAGTAAACACCATCGCGTAACCTCTCAATATTATCAAATACTCGTCAAGACGTTAAATTTAACCCAATGCTAACGAGTGCAAAATATCGTAAAACTTTCAACTAATCAACAAATATATTCGTTGTTGATGTTAAATATGTCGGGAGTTACAGTTCAATACATTGATAACAAAAATTCAACCACCAAAATATCCATTATATTCGAAGTATCACGCCAAAGCGAGTAGCGTGGCTCATCTCCGCGGCTTAGCGTTTGGGCAACACAGCTCCGAAAAATGTCACAGCCGTGGCGAGCCCTTGGAGTCGCACTTATTTCCTTTTAAGGCCAAGCAGTAACTTCCAAGATCAAAGTAGCTTATCGTTCAGTACTCTGCCTTCGTTTGGCCGAGCACACACGAGGCATCAACTGCAAACGATTCTACGGCAAGGGCCTGCACCCCATGTTGTTAAACAGTGTTCTGCGCATACAGTAAAATTTTTTGTTGAACAAAGAAGCCATCTTGCCTAGTACATAAAAATCGAAATGGCCAACATAATACAACAGCGTGACCTTCCGTACTAACAAAACTGAAAATCTGTTAAAGCTGATTTTTTCCACAATAAGTTGATGAACTATTACTGAACTAGAAATATTCTCAAAATTGGACTTAAGCATACAGCAAGGAAATTCCAGTGCCATATTTAAACAGATTATGACGCAGAAAATATCAACAGAACTTAGTTGCAAGCACTTGATGCTGTTTATAATAATTAGAGGATTGTTTCAGCACCGCTTGTACTAATCTTGGGGATCTAGAATCAACAGATACGTTGCCAGTTATGACTAGTCACTAACGCAGGCTTCATCATCACCTATTTTTATATGCAAAAGCATTAAAATTTGAGTCACGAATGACGTTTCCCATTCCCTATTCATGCCAAAGGGGCAATCACAAATTTGCAAAGTCTTGGCAATCGCATTATCCTAATTTAGTTTCGGGGTCTAGAAAGATCAACTGTCTATCTGAAAATCTTTGGAGGTACCAAAAACCGATATGCATTGGTTGAAACTGTAAAACACCAACACGGCTTAACGTTAAATCCGTGTATTTCACCAGTCCGTAGCATTAACAATCAAACTATTGTATTTCGCAAGTCACCAAGCCAACCAAACCACCGGTGAGTTTCGCAAGCTCTTAAGAACTTTCATAAATGCCAAATTAGTTTACACAAATGCACAAGTATTTTCGAACAAAAATAACGTACATCAATCACAAACCAATGCGATGTAAGAACCGGAAACAGCAAGAATAATAACGTTTGAATTTATTTTATTGAGGAAAACGTTGTTTTTCAGTTAAGAGACAAAAAATTAAGGTATTAATTAAGCATTTTTTTATTGCAATGCACAGATGTTTTGAGAATTTGAGTAGTAATTTTGCAGCCTGTTTCGGGAAGAGCTAGCCGACAAAACTAGCGATTTTGAGTTTACAGCAATAATTATTAATTACCGGCATTGCAAAATATTAAGTAAAAATTTGCCATAGGCCGAAACTTGGTACATTTAATTTTGACAATTTTAATTAATCAACTTCTCGCATAGTTATGACCATTAGTAAAATCTAAAGTCGGCTGCAGTTCTAAGCGGCACACTCCATTTAAGCATGGACACAGGAAACCCAATTGTGGAAATTCTGTTGATGCACACTGCACAGTGTAAAAATCGAACTAGAAACGAACACAATACCGATAACAGCACTGTGGCCAATAAGCCACGACCTCACTTCATCCCATACATAATAATATAACACAATGCTGACTTACTGCCGCTACCTTCCACGCTAGACTTTTAGCCTGATTCATTATTTCTTGAATCACGTACATGCGTAGATGGTTAATACTAAATCATTGGAAATTTCAGGTTGTCTGATCGTTAAATATAGGACATGCTTTTATGTAAGCAATTTTAATACCACCAATTTGAAATGCCGAATCTGCTTGTCTTAAATTTTTCAGTTTTTTTAATAAAGGGCTTAAGAATGATCAATCATCAATAGAATGCCGCAATGTGCAAAAATGTTCTTTAATCTATGATATAACTTTGGTAGAGAGGAAATCTTCAATATCCAAATGGTAGCAACAGCTAATAATAATCGGAGAACATTTAACATTATTTATTTACATTATTTACTAAATAACATACGGAAAATAAAATACGCTGAACGTTTTCCGACAAATCAACTGCCCTTCCTTAAATGTTCTCCCGATTATCAGCTGTTGCCACCATTTGGATATTTTCTTTAATCACCAACCGCTAGAGGGAAACCAAGATCAACGAAACCAAAAAACTGACTTTGTTTTCATTTACTAAGATTATGGCATTGAACATCGGGGCTAACATCACGAGTTAAAATTTTCGCTAGGTCTTCGTCTAAATACATATTGCACACTTAACTCATATAAAAAAACTTTTGCTAATGAGCTTGCTTGACAATATTTTTATATCAACAACAATAACATGGCCGAATTAGTCAGTGCAGGCTTCGTTCTTAACATTGCGGCTCGACACCCGTTAATAACTTACTTAACAAAGTATGCTCGTTTCAAAATCGGCAAAAAGCGGAATACGCCACCACAGGGTGGTAGGACTTTCCTACAATCATTGATGACAAACGCCACAATAATTACACCCAATTTCCCATGCATCAAGAAGTCTAAGACTTGATGTTCAACAATGATAATTTTTTAAAAAATAATTACTCGATTATGCAAAGCATCAAACTTCATGGGATATTAACCTGTGCATTTCGTGCGTCATTATCATTTTGTTCATGTCATAATTCTGAAACAACACACCGCAGAAACAACACCCGCCGATAAGCTGCAAGTTTACTGAAAATAAATTCAACTTTATCCAAAAAAAAACATAATGAAACAATTTTATATATTAATTTAAAAACAACAAAACACGCACTTTACACGGACTAGTACTGGCAAATGCACGCACAAAAATGTATAGGTCGCACGATTAAAGTTCTATTTAACGCTGCAGCTTCGCATAATTCATTTACACGCAATGCGCATTCAAAAAGCACAGATGGAGCACGCTGGACATTGACTTTTGTATAAACAAGTTCACACTCCCTGCGGTTGTATTACAACGTGCGTTGTTATCGTGGTTATTGACCATGGTATACATTGATAAGAGTTACATAAATTCGTTCACAAAACAAGGTTGTTTTACTGAACAACAAAAAAATCAAATCGTCGTTATACTCGCGATATTAAGCCGATGCGTGTTACGAGTGGCTAGCCCATCTCCGCATCTTAGCGCTTGGGCAACAGAGCTCCGAAGAAACGTCGCAGCGGTGGCGAGGCGCTGTCGATACTGAGCCCGATTTGAACGGCCCGGGAATCGAACCCCAAACCTTCCGTGCTGATAGCGATGCCTTAAATCACTGTACCAACTGGCTGTTTAGATCAAGTAATAAGAGTTAAACAAATTCCTTCACAACGCAAGGACGTTTTACCGAATAAAAACAAAAACTTCACTTGAGCCTATAAACAAAAACTTTACTTCTGCAGTTCCTACAAATAAGCCGACTAAAGCGCCAGGTTCTCAATCACAAGATCAATGGGCCTAAGTCGCTTCGCAAACTAAACCAGCTTAATAGCTTTGCTAAAATGTAAAGTTACCTTACACTTGAATATTTTTTGCTAACAACTCCTGAAAAAAATTTGTATTGGGGGCTCGCCGTCAATGTAACAAGTGTGGCCTGATTCGACAAAAATAACTAAAAACTTAAAATACCTCAATATTTGAAAATCTAGCAACGGAAAACTCTGATTGGTGAACGACAAAGAAGAAGTTTGAGGTTATTAGAGGTCAACTACTTTATCAAAGCAATCAAAACAGATTCAATCACTTAAAACTTTGCACGATGTAATCGAATTCGTTACGTAATTCTTCGTCTCGTTTGTGCAGTAATAGATCAATTACAACACAGTAACAATTGACTGGTCATATTAAAACTGCGATATTTCATAAACACGTAAACTTATCATGTTTATCCAAGAGCCAAAAACACTTATCATAATTGCTTTTATTTATTTATCAGTAAAAACTGTAAATTTAAATGCAAAAACATGATGCTTTAGTTCATTTCTTTTCTTTTGAAATGCTGAATCCGTGATTCAAATAATACATGATTCAAACAATACAATAATACAAAAAGGTGATTCAAATAATACAATACTGCAGTTTAGATTTTTGTATTATAAAGTACTGTACTTCAATCATGGAAGACGACTTAGTTGAGGACCAAACTCGCGAAACCAGATCCGAAGCCCAATGCACCGACCACTCGGTCAACTTAATTATTGAGCATTTTCGAAAAACTAACATGCACTCCAGCTCAGGGCTTTCAAATAGGTCCGATCTACATGAAGTTCTTAAACATGTAATATTGTCATTTCAGCATAAAACACATCCTTTGTTATACGAAGGTTGTTTAATGGTGGGTTGACTCAAATGCGAAATGAAAAACTTGCTTTGTCTTTTTTACAGCCATAATTTAATTACATACATCTTCGAAGACTTAATTGAGTATTAAACCGCCTAATCCTAATTCGTAGTCTAAAATGACTACCAGTAGGCCAACTGCATGCGACAACGTGACATCCAAGCCACTCCAAACTGCACTGTTAATGCAATGCACCTTCAGTTTACATGTAAGTGACGCGCTGTGGTTTGAACGAAGACAGTTTCTAAATGAGAATAATTTAATTGGGGACCGGTCGGCTGACGTAGTGGGTAAGGATATCGCTACCAGCGCGGAAAATCTTGATCTCAATTCGGGGCTGGTCAAATCGGACGATGTCACCTACGGCTTGACACCGCTGCGACGTTTCCGTGTTTACCTCGGCGCTAAGTCGCGTAGATGGGGGTACGCCACTCGCTACACGCTTCGACGTAATACCGCGAGTATAATGAAGATATTTGAGGATTTACTGGGATGCAAAAGCGAAAAATTAACTCGGGGGAATTTTGCATAAACTCAGGAACTGAAAGCATGAAACGAGACACGTAATAAAACCAAAAAATTTATTCACAAAATTTCATTGCGCCCTCGAAGTTTTCAGTTTCTAATCGTTTATATTTTGATGACACAAAAAAATTTTGCAAAACTGCGAAAACTATTCGTTGGTTTCTTAAAAATTGCGTTTTTGTAATTTTTCTAATATTTGACACGGTCATTCAGTTTCGACATGCCGAATAGTGCCAACAGACGAATGTAAACTCAGTGCCATCTGCGCAATAAGTTATAATTCCGTTTCAAGATATTTCTACAAATTTCGTAAAAATTCAGCTCGTAAAAACGGATAGTATTGCGAAACGAAGTTACGAGTGCACGCGATTTTGTGTATTCACGTTTAATTCATTAAGATTTAGTAGAAAACTTGTCCTTTCTGCACGACTTACCGCTGCAAAACAACATCTTTGAGCACTAATATCAGGTTTGCACTATCACCTGCAATCTTTTGAAAAAAAAGCAATAAAACTTTGTTTATTCTTTTATATTTTAACGCTCAGTTGCTTCCAGAAATTATGAGCTAATAAACAAAAAGTGTAAAGCTCTCTAGCCCAAGAGGTCTTTCTCTGAAAGGGGATGTCACATAACTTAACCTTCCTTATTTTAAGCACCTCTTACATAGCCTACATTTACACACAACAGTGGCGACTTCACGCATAATAAACACGTTTCTAATCACAGTTGCAGCGGCTAGGACATCTTGCACTGTGATGCAAAAGTTTACAATTTGAGTTGAAGAACTTGGGTTTAATTCTAGATAAGAGCTTAGACCGGTCGATCGACGTAGCAATTAAAGACACCGCTAATGCTACGGGAGGTCTAGGATTCAATTCTAGGCAGGTCGAATCGGACACAACGTCGCCATCGGCTCGCCAGTCGCCACCGCTGCGAAGTTTCATCGGAGCTGTGTTGTCCCGGCGCTATTCGCGGAGATGGACCCCTCCAGTCGTTACCAGTATGAAGATTTGAAACAGAAGACTCGCGAAGTAGAGAAATGCGTGTCACCATTCGTTACATCGCTAGATACACACGCACATAAGGCAAATAGAAAACACCACAAGCTAAACGGAAACAAAACAACGTTACAATTTTCACTGCCAAATACTTGTATGTGTAAAAAGATCATCCAAAAAACAACAGTAAATCGCCAAAAACAATCCAGCTGCTTACCCTACTTGTTTTTGTTGGCAATTTCATTTATTGGTTGTTTTGTTTGTTATTGAAGCGATTAGTGGGTCATAGTATGAGTTTTGATCTTTTAAATCTCACGCGATAAAACGATCTTTGGCAGAAAAGATATTTCATTGAATTAATTTAGCGGGCTACCTGTTTGATGAAATAAACTAAAAGTGATCAAATCAAATCTTCTTTCCACTTGCCGAATTACGTCCAAGCGTGCCACGAGTGGTGGAGCTCATCTCCGCGGCTTAGCGCCTGAGTAACACAGCTCCGAAGAAACGTCACAACAGCGGGAAGCCGTTGGCGACATTGTGTCCGATTTGACCGACCTGGAGATCGAGCCCCAGGCCTTCTACACCGATAGCGAGTGCTTAAAAAGTGAAAGTGATATCAGCTGAAACAAAGCAATAGTACCACAAGTGACAGTTGGGCTTGCAGATATGATAACGCAGCTATCTCAGAAATTGCACCAAAAAAAACTTCGCGATTGGCGTACTAGTGACCAGATACAGCTATCCAGTAAAAGAATTCCCCTATGAATGTAATTCAGTTTTTATACTAAACTGATTAAATTAGTGACCTCTTGCATAAAATGCGAAGTAAAGTTGAAAACGCACCAGAAACCTGATCTCACATATTTCAAAATGAAGTGTTTCAGCAGGTTTTGAAACCTAAAATTAAAATATGTTTTGCAATCAAAAAGATAATTAGCCTTACTTTCACCCATCTCATGAAATGTTGCAATCAAGATTTACATCAATTTGCTTTGTTTTACATGATGAATGGTTAATCTACTTGACAGGTACATCAAATTAAGGATGGCGCAATCAAAGAACACGTAAAGTGGAAAAACTCAACAGAGTTACAAGCATCTTTTCTACTCGAGAAACATACCAAAACTACGTTGCCAAGATGTCGACAGTTTTGTTTTATAACACTCAATTCCAACGTAAATGTAAATGATACTTTTGATAAATAAGGTGAAGTCTAATTGCAAACATTACTTCAATAAGTGTCAATTCAACTATTCTCAAACTCGTGGTTTTCAGTCCCATCTTGTCAGTGGGCATGAGTCATTCGGACGGGTACAAAAATTGCTCGTGGAACCACTGTAAGCAGAATTGGAATACACTTAAAAGCAACAAGCCGGCCAGTTTTCGTAGAGGTTAATGTCACCCCTAACGGAGCGGGATATCTGGGGTTCGACTACCGGGCCGGTCAAATCGGCACAGTGTCCCCAATGGCTCGCCGCTGCTGCGACGTTTCTTCGGAGCTGTGCTGCCCAGACGCTAAGCCGCGGAGTTGGGCCCCACCACATGCTTTGGCGTAAATACCGGTATTATGCTTTGGCGTAATACCGCGAGTATAAAGATCTTTTTGATTTTAAAAGCAGCAGGAGCTACAATAATAAAAATTTTGAAGATGACCGAATAAAAATAAGACCTTTCCAAAATTCAAAAATCGAGAATTTTGATCGTTTGGGGTGATTATATACAAAATTTTCGACTTCCTCTTACTTCAACGGTACAACTACGTCACGCACAAGCATCAAGCAACGCTTGCGGACAACAATGCGACCATTCCCGCCTACTTTTAACCAATGCTACTCATTAATTAACGCAATATCTGCACTCTTAACATTCTAAGTACAATTAATGAGCATTACTCGCTGATTCATTAAGTTAGAACTTTAATATTTGAACAGAAAAAAATTGAGCCCTTCTAAAGTCATTGAGATTAACTTAATTTCCCGTTAAATTATTTAAAATTAAATATCTTCAAAAAACAAGAAGTCATTTTAATGCAAAAAACATGTTACAATAATTGTTTTTCTGCTATAATCGTGTCTAATGCCTACAGTGCATTGCTTGAACACAACTTCAGCGGGCAAAGCACAGAGCTTCAAATGAAGTTTTGAGAAAACTTATTAATTTTGGTGAGATTTTGCAATTTTAACTTGCCCAACGGCAAAAAACCAACGACGTTCAGAATAAAACAGAACAATGAGTTGAATTTTTTTGATTCTTCTGATGAACAAAAGAGAAAATGACTGAAAATTTCGGTGGCACAAAAATAAATAAACTGCTCAGGGCCACAAGCACTTAATTTCATTGAGAGGAATTTTCGTACCATAACGAGAAAAGTTTAGGACTGAGTAATGAAATAGGTTCTGTGATAAGATGAAGTAATGCACCATAATGATGTGATACTGTACATCAATAATATAACACACATTCATTATACATGGCACTTGCTAGAGATAGTGTCAAAAATAAATCAGAAATTGCTGATATAACATCAACAAAAGATCAAGGGGTCATAGAACTTAGTTCCATGAATATAAACCATACTTCAACAAGCAAATTTCAAATTTTCCGGTTTAACCACCAGGTTGATCAAGCATGGGGAACAAAGATTTGATTGCAATTTTATTGAGCAAAAATATCCATCTAATTACACCGTAGAACCAAGCAATCAACTAAATTACTACACCGTCAATAGCTCCAATACTATTCTGAAGAATGGTAATTTTAGCTTACATAACGCAGCTAAGTTCAGCTTAAATTGGTGCATTTGACTTGACGCTAAAAGACTAGCAAAAGCTTTCTTTGACATAAATGCCGGTCTGATGTTTTGAGTTTAACTAAATTTCAGTAGTCGCTGCTTTCCACGACCACAAACCAAGGGGCAGTGCAAAGTCGTTACTTACGCAAGCGCCTGAGCAATAGATCGAGCCATAATAATTATACTCAAATGAGAGAGAGACACGACTCATATGTTTGCAAACAACACAAACACAAAATAAACTACAACATACCAATAAATACAAACATCATGGTCGTTGCAATGACGAGACTGCAAGCAGACCCCACGCTCATTTAGTTGAGCACCACCAAAGAGTAAAAAAATTTCAAAAAATACTCACATCATCACTTCGCTCATGCAATTTTCAGGCCTAACATCAAAAAAATCGAATAATCATTATACTCGGGGTATTGCGACAAACGTGTAAAGAGTGGCGAGGCCGTCTTCGCGACTTAACGCCTGGGCTACGCCGCTACGAAGAAGCATTGCAGCGATGGCGAGACGTTGGCGACCTTGCGTCCGATCTGACCAGCCGGGAATCGAATCCCAGACCTCCCGCACCAATAGCTATGTGCCTAGCAACTGAACTAACCGGCCGGTCTTTCATAACATTGATGACGTTTCACTATTAATTAACCTTGGTGAAAACATTTCTGCAGAAAAGATTAAATTTAAATGAAATTGATAAGCGACGACGTTGTTAAACTTACGTGCTTCAAAAATTTGGCAAAAGATCGAAACTCAGTGCATTATTCGATGACGTCATCAACATGAAAGACTATATGATGTAAAGGAAAAAATAACGTAAGATTTTTGCGGAAAAAAACGAAAATCTATATACCTGCCACCACACCTGAAATAATGTCAAATAAGCCAAAAACTACACAAACACAAGGTTGTAGCTTAGATGATCAATCGCGAACCTTTTATCCATGTTTACAATAACCAACTAATTAAAGTGGAATTAAAACATCGAATATTCACACAGCTTTCGTGAGAAATACACATTCAGAGCGTGCGTAATATCTGGGCATATTAAAAACTGCTTAATATAGAAGCTAGCCCAACTGCTTATTTGCATACATCCAAAATCGCGTTAATGAAACAAATTGATTGGATCAAAAACTGAAACACCCACTTGCTTATTTCTTAGTCAGGAAAACTCTTCACCCAGGAACAGGAACTACACGGATTCCGTCACAAAATCGTACGCAATTGGTATCAGTACGTCTTCAATCAAATCAAATTTTCATCATACTCGTGATACTACGTCGAAGCGCGCAAGGAATAGCGGGACCCATCTCCGCGGGTTAGCGCTTGGGCAACACAGCTCCAAAGAAACATCGCAGGGGCGGCGGGCCGTTGGCAACACTGCGCGATTTGACTGGCCCGGGAATCGAACTTGAGGCTAATAGCGATGTCGTTACGCCAACCGGCCGTACGTCTTTTCTGTATTAGTACAGCTAAACAAAAATGCAAGATAACTCAATGGATTCATTCTATTTTATCTGTTATCTCAAACCCCATTACATTGAAGAATCTAATTTTGCAATCGTGCATGTAAAGGAAGATAAATAGTGATAGCCAATAATGTAATCACGGGGGAATTCCCAAGCAAGGTTCGAGATACTCCCTATCACCAAAATTTAAATAGAATTGCATGCATACTTGATCTAGAGTTTCGGTCAGGCGTATCATTTTTCATTGTACAAAAGATACAAGTAATTACAAGTAATTCATCATCATCAAGAAAAATTTATTTTTGCTTATAAGCCATAAAGATAATTATATTAGCTTCTCTAAAATACGCAAATTGCCGATATAATATCCAATAATGAGTTTAAAATCAAGCAAAAATGATATTTGGGCTATCAACTAGACTGTTCTCGTTTCGATAATGCGGTTATGTTGGTAAGCCAAAAATTGGTACTCTGATGGAAAAGTTGTGTTTATAAAGTTATGATCTTCATATTCGCAAAAATAATTAGACTGATATAAAATGAAATTACGAGCAACGAAAAATTCAGTTTGGTGCCAACAGTTGAAGCTTATTGACGTAACTCATAACATCTGTTAAATCGAATTATATTGAAGCAAAATCATATTTCCAATTAATTGCGTATTTAATAAAAGTTAAAATCTAGGGCAGAGCCTTGTAAACAAACTTGCAATGTCTATAAACAAAGACAATATGGAGAAGCGACAACTTAGTCATATTCATCAAAAATAAATTGTGCTTGGATAACCTATTCTCTGCAAAATACCCTGTGACTAGTGTGAATCATTATTGTGATCACTGATGTTATACTACGGTTAAAATTTAGTTAAAAACGATGAAAAAGATAACAAAAAATTGATAGGAAGTGACAAAGAAACGTGTGTAAACTAAATTGCATCACAAGCATGTAAATTATGACGATTTTATGACGCAGCAAAAAATTGACATTTGCATATCATATATAAACCAGCAGAGATGCCAGTCAATTCAGTTTTTTTCCAAGTGCCAAAGCACACGCACAGACAAGGTAGATTTGCAAAGACGTTTTTAATGAAAGATAATTCAAAATTATTGGCCTAATGTAGGGTTTTTATCACGTCGAATGGAGCAAAAATAGACTGCGTGTAAAAAGAACCAACCTGGTGCCTTTTTAATGGAAAACAAAATTGGAATATTTTGTCTCGCCCCGTTTCAATTTACATTTTAGAGCGAAGTGAATTAGAAAATAGGTTATGGATCGGCAAAAGTACTTTAGTTACAAGTAATTTCGTCATGAAATCTGTTTTTCCACGAAGCAAAAATTTGTAGCATTGCAGAAACTAACATTCCTCAAAAAAAAAAATGCGAGATGAAGTGAAAAAATATCATGCGGCAAATACGAAACCGTTTTCAGACTTTTCTAACGCAGTTCTGAAAAACAGCTTACCAGGAAGAATTATAATTGAGATGTCGCTATAAATTGAACATCGTTCAAAACAAAAGACTCACAGTAATTGCAGTGACAAACAGAGACAGTTTAAGCCCAACCAAAATAAGTTTCTAAGAAAAGTTTATCGGATTTTTGATATTATTTTTAATGCATTTTCAGAACAAGTAGAAAGAAATAATGGCTATTGTAAAAATTGTTTCGTTGTGTGTTCTGCTATTCCTAGTACAAAGAAGCGAATCAGGTAAAAAAAATTATAATTTATTTGATTTATGAAGATGCATATGGATTTAACGCAGAGGTTGTAAAAGACAATTTAAAACATTTGTTCAAATTCGTGGCAGAATTCAGAAGTATTTAGGCATTTTATCCAACGAAACACACCGAGCAAAAGCGAGAAGCAAAACCAGGATTTTCTGTTTCAGTCCGATTTAAGATATGCGACCAATTGTCTGTCCAGCAAAAACTGGGTAAATCGAAACCTCTATCGAAAATTATAAAAATTATTTCAAACGTTTGAAACTTTAGTAATATTTCTAGCACTAACAACAATTTTAATTGCAGTCTGCACCCCTGATCGCGTTTGCGACGCTTCGAGGGATATAATCCAGCACGCAGATGCAACAGTACCATTGCTCGAAAAAGTAACTCATAATTTCAGAAGCTGGACCATCGAACCGACAAATACCATGGGAAATATACTGCTAGCTTTCAAGGTAAGTAATCAAATTCAATTAAATCAAAATCAAATCGTCATTATACTAACCGCACTACGCCGAAGTGTGTTGCAACGAGTGACGGGGCCATCAATGCGGCTTAGCGCCTGGCCGACACAGCTCCGAAGAAACATCGCAGCGATGGCAAGCTACAGGCGACTGCGCCCTATTAAACCGGCCAGGGAATCGACCTCTGGACCTTTCGGGCTGATAGCGATGTTTTTAACCTCTATGCTAACCGGCTAACACTTGGCTGTATTAAAAATGTTTTGTTGAAGTTTGCAGTCGTCATTCCATATAATCAGGTCGATACTGCATTGCTACGGATTGGAAAAATAGTAGTAGCAATTTGATTCTATCAATCCAAAAATTGGTTGTGCCCTAAATTACTATTGACTTCTAAAAAAAAAAAAAAAAAACGCATCTAAACACATGTCTTTGTTGACTTTATAGAGTTTCAATACCCCAGACGTCGGCATCGTAGAAGTACTGGCCAAGAAATATGACGGGAGCGAAGAAAGCAGAGTGTTCAGCGGAAACCGAGGCAACTTCGAAACGATTATGACTAACACTTGGCAGGTTATTATCAATGTTACACTTGGAGTTGATGACACTAATTTCACCATGCTTTACTACGGTAAGTCGTAAACAAGAATTTACTACTTGTCATCGAAGAAAACTTGTAAAAATAAGCCGAAAATAACAACTTACAAGCCGAAAATAAATTTTGTGAATGATTCCATAAACCTATTTTTGGCTTTCCTACAGCCGCTTTTGTTACATAAGATCACTTTTGTTAGTTTGCAGTTGTTTTCCGGCGTTTTAACAACACGTGAGAATGACCTTGGTCGCACAGATAACCGCTACTGTTCTTGCGACACCAAAACGAAGTTGGGCAACCATTATTTACTATTTCGAATTTACAAAACAATTTTTAACCATAACCGCTGTTGTGGATTCCATTGTTAATTAAAAAATTTTTCCATGTAAATTTAAACTAAGCTGATTGTATTTTTCAGCCGGTTGTGAAATTGTCACGCACTCTATAATCCAACATCGCCAAGAAGAAGAAGGCTCAAGAAAATGTCTTATCGTTCTTCCGAACATCGAAGGATATTTAAACAGGATTTATACGACCTTGAGAAGGATCAGTTTACCGGATAACATGCAGCTCTTGGTAAGAAGCGAATCTTCAATAGCCTCAAGTCATCAATTATAGTTTCACGTGAAACACGGAGGCATTAGGCGGACGAACTGAGAAGGAAATGTTTACCTACAGAATCGAACCCAAACCCCTCAACCCAATCTATCCAAGGGTGTGACCAGCCTATGAGCTTACCAGTGCTGGTAGGTGACCTTTCAATCCAGAATTTTTCCATAATTTTTGGCCTAATGTGGTCAGCAACATATGGCCGCGCGTAACACTGGCGCGTGGTAGAATTGACCCGATGATTACAAATGCAAAAACTTGATCCAAATGTCTGGGAACTTCGTGCAATTTTGTGCACCCAAAGAGAGACAACGCAGTCTGCACTGTGTGTCAGACAGGTCAAAACTTTTTTTAGAAAGTGTCACTTGCAATAAATAAGAGGCGCCAACCAAAAATACTTGGTTCCTTTTGAACCAAAAAATAACAGGGCATTTTGAACCGAAAAATATGATTAATTTTAAATCTTTTGTAAAGGTGCAAGACGTCCATACGGGGCAGATTGTGGCCGATGTAGAAGGCGAACAATACTTCCAAAAGGCAGCAATTCAAGCGTCTATTACTGTTGGCGGACTAAACAGCTTCTTTATTCTAATTGACTTTAAATGCAATGACGAAGAATGCGATTACAGTTCCAAACATTACATCATTTCTTACTATGGTAAGACACTGTAAAATTACTGTATTAACATTAAACTACAGTATAACACTGGCCTTTAGAATATAATAATGTGTTAATTATTATGCCAAAATTATGGCGCTCTTTAAATTAATACCACGCATATGATGTCACAAAAGTGTTGTCAATTATAAATTAACAAATATGAGTTATTTTTATGATTTCATTATTTGGAAAAGAGTAAGGACATCAGCAAAATTGTTTTTCTGACCTGCATACTTAACCTTTACTTGTACGTAAATCAAATTACATTTTTACCAAAAATTCACCTATTGACTCAATATTACGTAATTCAAGGCCAATTTTAGGCTTTAAATCACTGCATTCAAACAATAGGCTTTTGTTTAAATAACAAAAACGTCGGTAATAATAAGTTCTTTGATTTAAATCGCATATCTTATTTCATTAATGGTGACCAAAGTCAAAACGATAATGTTATTGTCGAAAATTAACGATTTCGTTTCTTTTGCAGCTATGCGGGAAAAAGATATCTTCTGTATAGAGGTAAGCACTTATACCTAGCTTTTATCCGATATTCTTAAGCAATAAAGACAAGAGTTAAGCAATAAAGACAAGACTTTACCATTTATGAGATAAAATCACAAGTTTTATCTTGGAAAACAACTCCAAAATTCAATCGTAACTGGAAAATGACACTGATTTTGTTTTTCAGCAAACAAAGTGGTGTAACAGTCGGGAAAATGCTCACAATCTTTGCAACATCCGCTGTCCAGCACTCGATGCGATGGTAGAACAAGAATACATGCTGGAGGTAAAGTAGTTGGTTATTTACGAAAAACCAATTTTTCACAAACATACTTAAACTAAACTGAAATATTGGAATACAATAAATATGGCACAAAAATAGACTAAGGAGAAAAGAACAAACCCACGGTTATTCCCGAAACTGATATTTGGTTCTTATTCTACCTCTTTAAACCGAAATACATTTACGACAAAACGTTGTGAAAATTGACAAGCTATTATCTTGCTAAGCGTCACTGGTGACAAAAGTATTTTACAATTTTTGTGTTTTAAAATCAACTAATACTAAAGATTTTCTTTTTAGCGTATGACGGCTACATCAGAGGCAGATGCGAACGTTGAAGAACAAGAGCAAAGAAGTTTGCGCAAATCTATAACACGGAGAGACAGATCTTGCCCTTTCCGAGACGAAAGCAGATGTCATTGCTCGAGAAACGTCACTCTCGACATGCATTTCTGTCCGGATGAAGTATATTGTTTTGAAGGTCAGTTGAATTTCATTTTTGCAATTATTTAGAGTCAAAGGATGTTTATTTCCGCAACGAAATCAATGCGTATCAATAACCATGACGTAATTTGCATGCCATAGAACAAAATACACTTGTACTATGTGCAGCTTCGCTTTACTGCATTTGCAAATGTGTCGACTTTACCAAAGAAGTTTCATTTTAATCTTATTAATCTAACCAAAACAATTCTTTTACAGAGGGAAATTGCACTTGGCGTTGCATAGTCATGAAAATGACCACATGCTTGAAGATCAAGCTGATTAAAGTCATCAAGTTTTTTTAACAACATTGTCGATAAAACATCTCTTCTGCGAAGCGATCGATGTCAAGATTTTTACACAGCGAAACTGCCATTTTTTATGGACTGGAATGTGTTGTTGCGTCGAGGCATTTTTTTATTTTAATTTATTGATAATGTTGATGCATTTTATGTCAATAAAGTAATATAATGTGATTTCGTAACCAATGAGTCCATCGCGACCAAATCCAGCCAGAGAGCGGTGCACACATGCCGGTAGCCATAGCCGTAGCATGCCTGCTGTGACCACGCCCGATGATCGTACCAGTGTTCGACCGTCACGTGAGGCTTAGATTAAGCTCAAAAACGTTCGTGGTTGGCTTATGACCCTCAAATATGCGAGTTCGAGTTCAAAAACGTAAATCCAAAGCTACGCGTTTCGAAAATCAACAATTTACCGATAAGCTCCAGATTTGAATGTTACGAAAACAAAGAAACTTTTGGACCAATCAAAGTGATTGAAAATCACGTGATCATAACCCAAAATATCTTTTTTTATTCACAAACACGTGATCCTGTAATCCCACAGTCACTTCTAAACCGAACAAATCTTTCACGCTGGAGGTGGAAAGACAGAAATACACAACTGCAAACTTATTGTTTGGTGCGTATCGAATCAAAAAAAACTTTTAATACAAATACATTGCCCAAGGCCCAATGTCTTAAAGCTCGTTCAACTGTGATTATATCTCCACCAACTATGTTTGAAACAACACCAACTCCCTCTTGAATATCATCAACAGTGGCTTAACGAGATTATTGAATCCCTGAGAAACTACCAGAAAATTTATACGATAAACATAGCCGTGGAAGAATTTCATAAAGGTAAAGCTTAATAAACTTACTATCGTCCCAAAGTTTTCATTGCAAGTTTTTCAACCAAGGCAACCCAACTTACGTAATTTAGAAATTATTTGCTTTACATCCAAACAACACTTGTTCGCCCAATGTTAACTCGCATTAAGCGTTAAATTAGTAGCAGTTAACTGTTAATGCACGTAAGTCTATTGTACAAGATTAGTTATTAAAATACACATACTATTTCATCAACGTTCGTGAAAAATGGAGTCGAGACAATCAAGATCATTTCAAAACAACTATCTGAAAATTTAACCACAAATATCTCAAGACATTCTTCTCCGAAAACTTTGAAATTGATAGGTTATATAATATGACCTTAGGGTCGGCAAGCATTAAAGCATATTATCTGTAAACTGATTCATTTAAAAATATCACATATCCCTTTTGTACCAGGCATTAAATGCAACAAAATACCGCGGTTAATCTCACAGATTATTTCTGACCCAATTTTAAGATCCTACCTGTTTTTATTGAACTGAATTGCAAATCCCGTCATCGGCTGCATGGCTTTGTTGGTCAGGGTTAACATCATGAAGATTTCTCTCTGTCGACGTTGGAAGGTGCCGTGAATTTCAAGACCTTTAGCGGCAGCTGCATGCAGCCATACCTGTAAAATAAAAATGATATCTCAATCAGATATTTTGTTTTTTGAAGAAAGTGTTTGGGCTTAAAGCAAACTTGCAGAGATTCAAAATGGACTCTGTTAAAAACAAAAAATCCGCTTTTCCTCTAAAACGCTTCCGGATTGTAGAGTCGTAAACACGTCCCCTACCTTAATACTTCCCAAAAAAGTCAGGGATAGATGCATTTTGTAGTATAGCTTATCGATGCCATGACAAATCATTCAAAATATTTGTAAAATGAGTGTACACAGACACCAAGAAAAATCTCGACTTTATTTTCACATCAAAAAAAAAATTGTTTTCGACCCAAAAAAGATTTAAAGGGGTAGTTTCCAAAGCGAATTTAGACAAAATTTTATTCTTCGTAGATTTTAATTGCGCTCAGCAATGTAATAAACGAAATATCAAAAAAAAGGAAGGTTTTCAAAAATTCGAGTAAACAATGAGCAAACCTCAATAAAAAGATAATAGCCAGTATATTTGCAATCATACTCACAAACGTTTCGGTAAAAACTTATACCATCATCAGTGTGAAACTACATAAGCACTAAGGCTAGAAAAACCAGCACGAGAAATGTAAAACGTAAAATCATGCGGACAATCATACATTGGACAAACCAAAAGAAATTTGAAAATTAGAATCAATGACCATATGCCAAAAAACTCAACTAATAATGAAACTGATGTGTCCCAACACTTGAAAAATAAGCCAGACCATACGATGAACTTTCATTCCCCCGAAATACTAGCTCACGGTAATAACATCCGAAAACTCCGCATCAAAGAAACTCTACTCATCCAAAATCTTCAACCACAATTAAATATTGATGATTCTTCCAACCCCATCTACCTATTTAACTTTTAGCTCACTTCGCGCAATATTCGTGTAGGCCTAAATCGCAATCAGTAACGTGTTTAATTTCCATTTACATTCAACGTCTTTTTTTAGCTATGATTTAATTAATCCTACAGTATTTGTACTTAATAATCCTACTACTAATCCAGTCCCTCCAGTTGCACGTAATTGTTTAATTTGCCCCTTCAGTTATATTTTACGTAAATCCCAACTACTTTGTTTATGACGTAATAGTTGTGCTGCATTTAAAATAATTTCTTACTTGTGCTGGTTATTCTAGCCTAGTGCTTATGTAGTTTCACACTGATGATGGTATAAGTTTTTACCGAAACGTTTGTGAGTATGATTGCAAATATACTGGCTATTATCTTTTTATTGAAGTTGAGTTCGAAAACCCATCTTAATGCTCCTAATGAGCAAACCCATTTACCAAAAACAAAGTTGACTTCTATTCAAATGACGATGCAGCAAACAAAATTATCTTCTTGCTGAAGGTGGTTGCTAACTCGTTTGCAAAGAATTAAGCTCAATATATCGCTTACCACGATCTGTGTAAATGACTTTAAAGCACAAATATTGTTGCTGTTAAGCCTAATCTTCATAAAATTAGCAGCATGTGACGTCATCAACCCATAACGAATATGTTATTCATGGTACAGATTAAACTCAGTCAAATTTATTAACAGCTAAAATATCTGAATGTTGTGACAATATCCATTAAAATGTACGCACAAAACAAAAATTTCAAAGATTTTGAAAGCTCTGGCTATGTGAAAAAAAAAGCTAATCCCGCAAACACATTCAAATTGCTCAGAATCTTCGCAACAAACCTGCCAATCAACTGCGGATGCTGAAGCACTGGTGAGCTACTTTGGCACTAATAGTCCCTTTACGCCTTACGATAGGAAACAAAAAAATCAAACGCTCGATACTATCCTCGCGTTATTACGCCTAAGCGAGTAACGAGCAGCGGGGTTCATCTCCGCGGCCGACCGCCTGGATATTACTGCTCCAAAGAAACGTCGCAGCGGGGGCGAGCCGTTGGCAACACTGTGTGCTATTAAACCGATCCGGGAATCGGACCCATGGCCTCCTGCACCGTTGGCGGTGTCTTCAAATGCTACGTCAAGAGTAACACATATCAAAGCTTCGGTCGTGCAAGGGCACCAAGAGCCCACTGTTTCGATTTTGCGTATTTGCGAATGCAAGAGTTGCGGCAGCGTTGACATGCCACTGCTGACTAGATCTATTTGAAGTTATTCCTTTCGCAGAGGAGGTACCAATGATACCAATAAAGTCGGTGTTACGGTAGCGTTTCTTTGTAACTGTATTCTGGGTTTGAGCCTCGACGTGGTCGAATCAAAAACCCAATTTGCAACTATAAACCTTCGTTCAGCTTCAAGGATAGATGCGAAATAAATATGAGTTTCAGCAAAACTTGCAAAAAATAAAAGAAAAACAGACATTGTCAACACATCACTCGATGGGCCTTCTCCATCGCAAATGATTTTTTCATGTCACCATCGCAGTTTCCATGTATAGCATCGTAAATATGGTTGCGACACAATCTTTGCCCACGAAAAATTACACACTCATACTGCGGGCAAATGCACACCGGGAAAATTAAGTGCATGTTTTCAAGCGCCACTTCACAATACATTCTGTACTCAAATTTAAGGTCAATGCAAGACATTCTATCTTATCCAAATCGTGCTGTGTGTGTTATTCTTACCAATTACTAATTGTCGCAAAAGCCGAAAAAAATCTGGTACGTTGGTTAGCGTGGAGACAAAAATTTTACCAGACAAACCTCTAAGCCAGTGCTTTTCAACCAGGGTATCGCCAGAATAGACTGAAGGTTCCGCAAGTTTACATTGAAAATCTGAGAATCTATAGCCTATACTATTATATGCTTTGCACACTCTATTTTATTGTATGTAAATGCGTAATGGAGCACCAATTACGCATAATATAAAGATGTATTTTCACTGTAAATAAATCCGAACATGAGTATTTTAATTTTATCAATGAAATAAATGTTTTTTGCATGAGATAAATAATTATTGCTCAGGAGTTTCTTAGACTCTGAAATGTTCCATTAGGGTTACGCTCCACCAAAAAGGTAGAAAAGCACTGCTCTAAGCTTTCGGATAAACTCAAAACAGACTTTCTTACGTAAAGCAAAAAAAACAGGTACTAACCGGAAAAGGACAATTAAATTCTAAGGTCAGTTTTGGAGAAATGGATACAGCCGATTTCGTCAAACAAAACAATATGGTATGTATATAACCAGTTGCGTATTTACTCTTCTAATCTAATGATGTAATTAGCAATGTCTCAAAAAGTTTTTCAGTTGCAATAACACCTTTATACGGCATTTCTAATTGAATCATTTCCTTTTCAAACAGTCACGAATATTTCGTTAACAATCACAAAATATCAAGGCATGACAAGGGAAGAAACAAAATTAGAAGCAAGAACATTTGAAAATGAAGATTACATGACCATAATACATTACATTTCGTCATTGGATCATTAAGTTATGAAAAATGAAATAACAGAACTGTGAACCAATTACAACATTTAACAAAAAACCATATTTCAAAATAAATATATATAGCAAAATCGAAGCATAAAACTTGAAAATGATAAAATGGAATTAATACCGGCTTTTGAAATGACCATAGTCTAGAAATTTAAAGTAGCACTATATCTCTTACAAAGCCATAATTACAACCGGAAAACTATCAAAAATTGTGTTGATGCTAAAGACAGATGACTAAAACTTTTTTTAAAGAACTGATAGAAAGGTGTAATTAAAACAAAATAGCGCATTTCACCTTTTTAATTGCAGAGTAAAAATCATCGACAAAAACTAACAATTTTTTAAATTTAGCATAGCACTGCGTATAATTATTACTTTGCAAGCAGAGAACTGAATAGGCATAAGAAACTTGTTAAAAATAAGAAATTTGCAAGGGACAAATTAATGTAAATATATCGCTTACCACGATCTGTGTAAATGACTTTAAAGCACAAATATTGTTGCTGTTAAGCCTAATCTTCATAAAATTAGCAGCATGTGACGTCATCAACCCATAACGAATATGTTATTCATGGTACAGATTAAACTCAGTCAAATTTATTAACAGTTAAAATATCTGAATGTTGTGACAATATCCATTAAAATGTACGCACAAAACAAAAATTTCAAGGATTTTGAAAGCTCTGGCTATGTGAAAAAAAAAAGCTAATCCCGCAAACACATTCAAATTGCTCAGAATCTTCGCAACAAACCTGCCAATCAACTGCGGATGCTGAAGCACTGGTGAGCTACTTTGGCACTAATAGTCCCTTTACGCCTTACGATAGGAAACAAAAAAATCAAACGCTCGATACTATCCTCGCGTTATTACGCCGAAGCAAGTATGTTCCAGGTTGAATCATACAAAATATATTTCGCAGCTTTCCAACAGGCGCGTTGCACAAACGGGACGAGTTGGGGTTATATGTATTTTGTTGTTGTTAAAGACTTTTCTTATTGTTAAAAATAGTTTTCACAGTGCATTTAAATTTCAATAATGCATTAAATGGGATATAACCAAGGCTAAAAGGAAAAATTGGAGAGCTGCAGATACTTTACGCTTCTCTGACCCATTATCATACCAACCAAGATTAATGGAACGTTGTGCATTGTGAAAGTGGGATGATACACATATAACCCCAACTCGTCCCGTTTGTGCAACGCGCCTGTTGGAAAGCTGCAAATTATATTTTGTATGATTCAACCTGGAACATAACCCGACGACAGACGATAAAGCACACGCCAGTGAAAAATTTAAAAAGGCAAAGCATTACCCACTTTGGATGGAACTTACGACAATAAATCATAACACTTTTCAGCGCTATTTTAGACGCTATCGTCACAAAAAAGCGGAGCGGATACAACATTTGCAGCAATTACCATTAGTTTTTTTACACGCCAGATAATTACAGCTTATAACGATTAACTGCGACACCGAGCAATGCAAGCACGACATGAGCCGGGTGTACACCACTGAGTGCACGAAAAAAGGGTAACCGGTTATCATTTCTTTTTTTTTGTTCTTCCGGACTCATCAGGTGCACCACTAAGAGAGCCAAAACTAGCTTTAACTATGTAATTTTTTACATTAGTGAAGTATATGCATCATGAAAAAGGACCTAGTTAGGCAACGAACCCACAAAACCAGTTTCGCAGCCCAAACCACCAACCACTCGACCAAACAATTACCATTATATGCTACATATTTTGAATTTTCCACACAGTTTGAAATGGTTCTTGCAAGAGCTGATTTAAGCCGGAAATAAACAAACAGAGAGAAAATCTGAACTCATCATTCGCGGGAGCAATTATGCAGGCAAAAAATGGTAAGAGTCACGTAGATATGACGTTATAAAAAAAAAAAAAAAATAGTTTCAAAAAAGTTTGCTGCAAAAATTAAACATTCTTGCCAATAACACTGCATTAATCTTGCATGTAGAAAGTGCTCGAAATCGAAAATACGGTATGACATATAAGAGCACTTCTCTCTCCTCCTGTTGCAGGAAACAGGTTTTTCACGTAAAAATGTGCAAACGTGAATGTTCAAAGTAAATTTAGTCATAAAAAAATCCGACACACCTTAGAAGCTTAGAACTTTTGTATATACTCAACAAATCTGTCAAACTGGTTTTTGTTTGCGGCAATACGAGATGTTAATTGCAGATAAATCGGCTACGCGGCAACTTACCTCTTTGGGTGGCATGTAGGATCCAGGGGAAGGGTTAAAATCGAGACCAAGGAGGGTATTCGCATCTGATTGTGCGGCTTGAGGAGTTGGATTTACGGGCATGCCAGCTGGCGGGCCTCCGATCTAAAAAACAGAAGTTTGTAAACAGATTGCAAAAGGAAAGTAACACAGTCACAGTAGGGGAATATGTTCATGATATGATAGACGCAGAGAGGAAGAGTTTTGGCTCATTATCGCAGTTCCTGATTGATGAAACCACTTGAAACATTGCCTTTCCAGGATAGCAACAACGCAATGGGGAAATTGCAACCCGGAAAAAGGGTATCAATTTGATTTCGAAGTTGTTTACTGCGGTTGCTTAGCTCCAAACCAGAATCATATTTTTTTAAACTTTCGATACAAAAACATTTCTCACAAGCTAATGAAGATCTCAAACGCATAAAAGGGATTGTAAACTGTTCGCACAAACGTTTCGAATGGAACTGTTTGATGAGGGACCAGAGCTAAGTATCTAAAATGGCCGTTCCTTGCCCTAAAACTATAATCACAATCGGGTTTTCTTTACAAATTAAAATTTATCGTACAAAAACCAGGCTAAATCAACGTATTTCACACGATGCAAAATTACTTGCATTACATCATGCAATATTTTCATTTGCTAATGAAAAAAATTTTAACATTTCCCGCAAAATTGACAGAAGAGTTTATATTTTGAATACCAAAAGTTAATTGTAACTAAAAGAAATACCAAAAGAGTATTTTTACGCACGACCTGCCAGTTATTTTAACAAAACAATTTATATTTGGTAAGTGCAGAGCAAAAAAACTTAAAAAAGATCAGGTCAATTTTGTGAGGTTTGAGTGCAAAATGAGAATCAGACATTTTCAATAAATTAAGTAGTCGAAAAAATTTTGTCTCCTCACAGGGAATCGTCTTTTATGGTAAAGAATTGGTACTATTTGCGTTTAACTCGGCATTTACTGCATACTGGTAGCAAACACCGGAAAATTTTTCAACCCAAAAAAGGGTGCTTTCAGACTTAGTAACTTTTCATATTCATATTCAAGCCATCTAAGGTCATAAATAATATTTTTTGCAAAAATTTTGTCGGAGCGAAACTAACTCACTTCCTTGTTTTAATTAACAATTTTAATTTAACGGACACAGCAAAAGTTGAAAATCAAAGTTAGTAGCCTAATTGTAATGAAAAAACCACAAGCATACCTGTACATTTACTTATTAGTAATTTACCAAGTTAAGTGTTTTTCGCTTAGAATTTAATAAAAATAGACAAACAAGCGCCAAAATTACAAAAGATCTTAAGTAATTGGATCAAAGCCAAAAAACCCAAATGTTAATGAAGAGGAAAAGCCAAAAAATTACATAATTATCCACATGCTTCAATTTTATATTTTAATATTATAAAAGTAAAAGGATCAAAATAGTTAACTTTGCCAAATAAATTTCGTTTTCCCGAGCATGACATGAGTAATTTTGCGCACGTTTAAAGTTGCAGAATCAGTAAACAAAAGCATTATGCAATACTGCAAAAAGTCTATATGAATCCAAAACTGCTTGCAGTATGCCATAGCATGTTGCATGAACATTATTTTTATTAACTGGTCTATTTATATCCTAGCAATGCAAGGATAAGGTTAGGCTGGTGCAAGTAATTTGAATTGCACATGAAACCCAGTATGAACTTTGCAAATTAATCTAAAAACGACATACAGAAGACGGGGTAATTTAAGCGAGAAATATCAAACCCAAAACCACAAATATTAATCAAATGTGCAGGAGGCACAAAAGTCTAAACGTGGCAGCAGTCTAGCACTCCAAATGTCTTGGTGTCATGACAGAGAACTTTTTCTCAACTAAGCCCACAATAGCGACAAAAATGTACCTAATACCCAGTGTTTCCCTATGGTTTGGCTTGAGGAACCGTTAAGCAATTTTGAAAAAACGCAAAACACAGCTTTCTACACTATTGTGGAAGCAGATTTTCAGAAACCGCTGAGAATTTTGCGAGATCATTTCGGCTCTTCAAAATGTCTTACAAAAACACCGCTTAGGCCTAAAGTTCGAAATCAAAGACACAAAAACACAGCATAACCAGGCTTCCAAATTAATGCCTGCATGTCGGTCTCTCGAAATAGCCTCGGGCAAGCTGTGTTCATTTTTCACTTGCCCGTAGGACCGGAGCAGTTTTATGCTGTTGCTTCATGTAATATCGAATCTGGCACGTTGTTTACGTTCTTCACTTCCCGTCGGACCTGCGCAATTACTGTTTCAGGAAAGCTGCAAGATACAGCAACCAAACTACCGGTATCAGATGCATTCTTTATTTGTAAAATATGTAAATAAAGAATGCATCTGATACCGGTAGTATGGTTGCTGTATCTTGCAGCTATATGGTATAAAAAATCAACCCCTCTTCCGAAACTATGTTTAAGGAAAATTTTGCAAGCGTGAAAACCTCGTACAAGTTGCGATAACTGAGTCCTTTTGTTTATCGAACACACGTATTTTTGTTACTCCAAAAAGCGCTAAAATTTAGAGTAGCAGCGACAGTAATCAATCACACCTCATTATCCTAAAGCTGCAAGTGTTATTTTACATTCGCTAAGCATTGCCAACTTTGATCCTCTACTAGGGATGTCCATTTCAGACTAATTAGGTATTCTAGAATAATTCCGCATCTTTTTTTCGAATTTAGAATTTCGATTCCTTAACTGAATCCTGAATATACAAAATGGCCGTTAGTAATATTTTGATATCAGTACATATCCAACCGCTCAACTACTGCAAAACAAAAAAATCAAGCATTTGTTTCATTTTTACTGAATTTATAGCCAGCACAAGGATTACAACACCATAAATTCGAAGCATGTATATACACGCAGTGGCGTAATCATGGAGCTAACAACGGGGACGCCCCTCTTAATTTTTGAACACACATAAAAAATACGCCTCCAGTATATCTACTAGCGGTGCAACTACACTCAAGGCCTCCCACAAATTTTTTACGGCCTCAGACACACACGAGGTCGAACGCGCACTCGCGTTTATGCGCAACGTCTGAAAAGATTTATCACGCGCAATCTTTCTTCACAATTAAACCAAATCCTAAAAACGGAACCGGTTCAAAACAGGAACCGGTTCCATGGATTTCATATTCTAAAATGGACATCCCTATCCTCTACCTGCAATTCGATTGTGGAATCAAGCTGGGCCACGCATGCGCAGACAAATTTTTGAGCGAAAACAAAAGTGCTTTTTGTTTTAAGTGTGTTTTACTCTTTTAATAAAGATCGTAATTTCACTCCCTCATTTTTCTTTCGGGCAAGTCCGTCCGACTGCAGACATTTTCTTCGGGCAGCTAGCTGCAGCCCGTCCGACCGCATGCAATCTGTTTTTCAGCCAAGTTGAGATTGCTTCAGGCAAGCTGATATCAGCAACAGTCGGTCTGACGGACCTGCTGCTTAACAAGCCAATTTTAACCCCTGATAACAGCATCTGAAGTGTTAACAGATCAACCAACATACGACCATCTGGAAAGGATAAATTATATCTAATGCGCGGTTAGTCCCTAAGCGTCTTAGAATTTTCTGATAAAGTCGTTGTATTCTTTAGGTTGGAACTTGCACTACACTGTTAAGATTAAAAATTTATTTATTTCGGGAGGCGGAGCAATCAAAATTTTGTCTCCTCAGCCTTAGGAAATTATAACAAATCGTAAATAATATAACCTTTACGCAAGTATTAAAAATAAAGTGTCCACTGTCCACTGAAAGTGCAATTGAAGTTATCGAACAAAAGAGAAACTGCAACGCAATGAAAAAATCAACAAAAAACAACTACTACATTAAATGGTCACCCGCGTCTAAAATTACATTTTTTCTTATAGTAATTCGTAATTTTTCTTCGAAAAGGTTATTTTAATAAAGAGTTCTAGAAATTACATCAAATAAAAACCAAACTTCTTGAAATAACTAAATAGTTTTTTGCGTAAAATTGTAAATTTGGTTAGTCACTAATCATCCGCTTGTGGTAATCACGCGAAAATGATATTGCAAAAGCTTTATCACAAAAAAATTCCTTACATACGAAATTTCATCATTAAACATGATATGAAATGAGGGGTCCAATTAATGACGTAATAATTAAAATATGTAAAACGGTGTTAGAAAAATTACGTAATAAGGGGAATTTTTACTGAAGAATGACTCTTAATTGATTAGGTGGAAGGATATTGTCATAAAATTAAAAAAATTTTAAATGACCGAGTTCAATTTCTACTTTTGGACTTTTCCGGACATTATGCAGCGATACTTCACATTCAACTGAACACAACACTATTTTATTTTCAATTCTAGCGAAAACCTTTTAATTATTACCGTTTCTTGAAGAATAGTAAATTGCAGATTTTTTGGCAAATTAAGCACGAACACTACGATTAATCAGCATTTCTAGAAATGAAAAGGTCTGGGCAGCCAAATGGGCTTACCGGCTAATAAATCGAACCCACAAATCGCGCTACGGATTGTGAAACAAAATAACGGGTTAAAATTTCTCAAACGACTAACTTAATAACGTTCTTACACCAAGCAAAACTCAGAATTATCAGGAGGCGATAAGCTCTACCAAATAAAAAGTTATCTGCTTCGGTATCACTAATGAGTATCAGAAAACTGGTAAAACAATTCAAAAAATCACAAATTAGAGATAGGCCCACGCATACGCAACAAAAACGCCACCAGAAAGCTTATTCGAGTTTGCCGCCACCCCAAGTACTTGCCAAATGAGATTGGATTCATTCAGAATCGAACCCGGTACACATAAACGCCAATTAATGCTCTATACATTGAACTGCATCAATTGATAGCGAACAAATTAACATTATCTAAGCTCTTGAAGAACGTAAAAAGATACCTACCAGATAATCGAGTCCTCCTAGTTGATCCATGATAGGATTGGAGCTCATTGGAGGCATTGCGCTCACTTGCTCCATAGGAGAGGGACGGAGATCGAATCCGATGAGATCCGCTACGAGGGCATCCTGAGCTGGTATGACCTGAAAGAAAAATTGAAATCACTTGAAATATCAAAACTTTTAATCTTATTTCTTAAAACTTATAACTTCTTGTGGTGCGGATTAGAATTTTCAAAAAAACTCTGTGGAGGCAAGTTTTTTCTTGTAATAAGATTACGCCAAGAAAAAAATAATGATCGCGAAGAAGCTTATTGAAGGACGAAAAGCAACAACGTTGAATGAAGGTACACAGAAGCTAACAATCTTGTCCTTGTCCGGCCGTTATTTTAACAGTCAAAAAGCACCAAAATTACATTAAAAGTATTAAATAATGCACGATGACTCTGTCATAGTCCGGTCACCACCCAGTCCAAACACAAAATGCAGCAACAATACACTTCATTCAAATATGTTGGATTGTTGAAGCCGTGCAAAAGCACTAGCAACCACATTTCATTTAGGTTCGATCAATTGCCGCAACTTTACTAACCTGTGGTTGCTGTTGGACCTCGGCCGGCTCAGCTGGAGCCTCGGGTGCGCCACCTGGCGATCTGCAGAACCAGATAAAAGCATAATCAACATTGTATATATTGCAAATAAATTTTATTTAAATGATAAATGGATTTATTAGAGTTACAAACTTCAGATAAATTCGTAAATTGAGAAACTGTATAAAGTACGCTTTATTGAGAAAACAAATCGGATTGTGGTTAGTCAACATTTGCCTAAAAAGGTATAACTCCACAAAAATCAAGTCAGCAGTTTCGCCCACAAGATATAAACAGTGAAGATGGAAGTAAACAAAAAAATCATACCATCACTATACTCGCAGCATTACGTCGAAGCGAGCAGCAAGTGGTGGGCCCGTTTCCAGAGCTTCACGCCTGGGCAACACAACTCCAAAGAAACATCGCAGCGGTGGCAAATCGTAGGGGCCACTGTGTCCGATTTGACCGGTCCAGGAATTGAACCCCAGACCTCACGCGCCGACAGCAGGGTCTTTACCAACTGCGTTAACCGACTGGTGCTAACAAAAAATTTTTTTTCCAAAATAAATTTTGTACTCGCTGTAAAACACCACTCACGCATTTGCTCGGGCCATGAGAGTCTTTCTCATAGCAGCTGCTCCTCTTTCGCCTTCGATGAACGAACTGGGCGGTTTGTGGTAGACAGAAGCAAGGGAGGCGATGTGGCATATAAGCTCATCCAATAATGTTGGTTCTATCAAATCGGTCTCCTCAGAAATCAAAGGTTTTTCAGCCAAAACTACGTCCTAAATACACAATAAGCTGCACTGTAATTGGTAGGGGCGTATCCTCCAGAGGTTCAAGGTGATCAGCGCACACCCTGCAATATCACAGGCATACGCGTTAATTACATTAAATTAAAATTTTTGAATTTTCTCGTCTTTAATCTTTGTAATTTTAGCGCAGTTTGAGTTTTTTTACGATGAACGACAAATTGCTTATTTTTCAACGCCGACCGATGACGCAACATTCTCTCTCCACAGGTTCACAGAATATCGCTGAACACAAGTAAGTCAGTCACGTCTTTTCCATTGTATTCTAAATCATAGTATATAACGGATGTCCAATCACAGAAGTTGCACGATGTACAGTACTATAAAAATTTATAGAACACAAAATCAATCAATATTATTCTTGCTCACAACAATTTATGATGATTCGATTTCGGTTAAAAAAAAACATAATTTAACTGAAATCTATCCATAAAAAATTATCGTAAGCAAGAATAATATTGACTGATATTGTGTTCCACAAACTTTTATAATATTTTGAAACTTATGCGTAAAACGTCAAGAGTAGCTCATATCATTGGTTTGCGGGCGAAAATGGTACACGACTTTACAGTTGCACCACGGCTGCATCAACGCGGTTGCGGGTAATCACTAGTCATTTTCGAAAGCTTAGCGGTCGATACACTGGTATTTCTAAGTACTGTAGGTCAAATATATTTCGTGAAATGGAGTTCAATGTTTACAGTATAATTAAAAAGCAATTTTCTAGCAGCAATTATAATGAAAAATTGGAAACAGCACCGCGGTTGTGGGTAATTGCTTGCCAAAGTTCTCATATTTCAAAGTTTGGCGGTTGATGCGATGATATATACATTATACAGTATATACAGCTTCAACTTGTAGTCAAATTTGTTGAGAGGAGTGGAATTAAGTATTGAGAATATAATTAAAAAGCCGTTTTTTAGCAGAAATTATGATGGAAAGTTGGAAATGGTATCAACAGCAACAGTAGTTAGAAGGTCCACACTCTTATGCCACAAGATTTGCTAAGTTGGTACCGGCATCGCTATTTTCTTGTGCTTAGCGACTACTGACCCTTTCAAATTTTTACTTTAAGCTAGTGTGTGTAGTCTAGTAGAGTAGGCAATAGTTGCTCAATGCTTGTTATTTCGAAGTTGATAGCCTGAGACCGTCTCATTGATCTCTTCTTGCATACCTTTTTTTTTTTAACTCACGTCTCAAGATTACGCGCCTAAAATGCGAATTTGGCTGAAAGAAAAGGCGCTAGACGTCGGATCGCATCGAACTTTCGCGCTCTTTCACACATTTGTTTAATAATGCCAGCAGGCAGCAGCATATATCCGAGTAAAGCACACTTTCAAAAAATGCTCACCGTACGCCACTGGTAATTAATCGCATATTTAATTATTTATCTTCCTATCACGAGAAAGTGATCAAAGCGCTATAACAAGCTCGCTTAGGAGTTGCCGGCCATCAATCTAACACACCAAAATGGGGAAATCCGCTAAATGCCTTTTTCTAACAGCGAAACAAGTAAACTTGCCGGCTTGTTCTCCACACTGTTCTCTTAATGCTGAAAGTCAAGCAGGGAAGCTATGAATCCCAATTTTATAGCCATTGTTTGACCCGACTCGGAATCAAACCCGAGTCCACAACTCCAGGAGCAAACGCTCTTACCACTACGTCACATAAGCTGTTAAGGGATGTTAAAAGCTAATAGCGTAATGGCTTTTACAGTAAAATCTAAAATAGACGTTAAAACCATGAAAAAAATTAGCGTTTCAAGCTAACGGTCAATTTTAGGAGCCTTAATATTATACAACAACATTGGGAGAAAACCGCAAATGATTTCATAGTTTTGACTATCAACAATACACTAATAAATCAACATTTCCCATTTGTTAAAAACCATATTATGCAGATTGTATGGAAAATACTTTTACAGTAAAATCTAAAATAGACGTTAAAACCATGAAAAAAATTAGCGTTTCAAGCTAACGGTCAATTTTAGGAGCCTTAATATTATACAACAACATTGGGAGAAAACCGCAAATGATTTCATAGTTTTGACTATCAACAATACACTAATAAATCAACATTTCCCATTTGTTAAAAACCATATTATGCAGATTGTATGGAAAATACTTTTACAGTAAAATCTAAAATGAGGTTTTACTGCATAAAAAGCACATCGTATTGAAAATATATTACAAAATTAAAAACTTACATAAAAAAACAAAGTACTTTGTCTTGACAAAACTAAATATTTTTAATAAACCATTTTCAAAATTTCGAAAAGCAAGTTATTTCAGCACAGCCTGGGGCGTTAGATTAACTAACTCTTGCATAAACCAATTTACCTTAGCAGCTGCAGGATCAGTAGAGAGAAGCCTCCAGTAAATGTAACCTCGATCACGCAAGTCAGGGTTGTCGCTGTCCTATGGCACACAAAAATTGCATTGGAGTAATTGTCAAAATCAAATTTTTCTTATATTTGCGGTATTACGTCGACGCGGGTAGCGGGGCCCATCTCCGCGGCTTAGCGCCGGGGCAACACAGCTTTGAACTCTTGGAAAGAAACGTCTCAACACCGACTCTGTAATCGAACCCATGATCCTCGCGTTGCTAGTGTTGTCTTTAACCATTATGCCAACCGCCATGCAAAACCTAATTGTATATCATATTTTCATTATTCATATACGAAAAAGATTTCACATTCTCAAAATATCAAACGAACGTTTTGGAAATATCTTCGGAACGGGAAACTAGAATGGCGATACCGCAATATATACAGTATACACATCGCTCGCCAATAACGCAATTAACCATGAACACTTAAGGATTCCAACCTGTGTTGCAAGGCTGAGAACAGATTGAACGAGTTCTTGAGTTTCAGTAGGTTTCTTCAAGAACAGTTTCACAATTGCAGTCAATAGTTGCAACTGGACCTGTAAAAAGTAGGCATAAACGTGCACTAAAATGGCAGAGCATAAACAACAGAGATTCAAATTGTTACTATATTTTCGACTAATCCCAAAATACAAAACTAAATCGTTACTAAACTCGCAGTATTACGCCGAAGCGTGCAACGAGTGGCGGAGTCCATCTACACGGCTTAGCGCCTGGCCAACAAAGCTCCGAAGAAACGTTGCAAGCGGTGACGAGCCGAAGTACAATTAAACATCGCATTAAGTCATGAAATTGCAAAGTGTGAGAGCGAAAAAACTCAGAACATACTTTCTAATAGCTATAGGAAGACGTCTGCTGCTTATCAGAAGAAAAGAAGATAAACTGAAAACGTACCTGGGTGTTTTCATCGTGGAAACCTTCCAAGAACGACTCAAGTAACTCGTCAGCATTATCAATTCTCTCCGCGTATTCACCAATGATCCAGATCATCGAAGCACGAGCTTCTGGCTCATCCAAGGTGTCCAAGTTCTCGCACAGGTTAGCAATAATACTCTCGTATCTAAAACCAATGAAAATTACAAGCACAAATGTGCGTCACGTGTTTTAATTCTATTTCCACTTCTACGTCCATTACAAACGCAGAAGTCTGCTGGTACGGCAAGCCGATACGACTATGACCTAACTAAGAATCAATCCGGGATCAGCCAATTTGGAAATTGCCCATGAAACTCTTGTATAAATGAACTTCTGATAAATTACTTAAATCACTATGGAAAATTTTTATGCAATTGCAAAACGTCACTATTCTCTCGCAGTTTAATCTATATCAATATTTCGTACTTGTTCGGATATTTTCGGAAAATATCTTTGATCACGACAATCGCCTCTTGTACGACGTAATTGACTCTAGTTTGAATTAGATCAAGTAGAGTGCTGACGCATCGCTCTGATGAAGTCTGCGAACACAAAGCAGTTAATTCAGAATTTCCTAACCAAGCATTGTCGCCCGAATTTAAATAGAAAATCTATTCTTGAACAACGCCACAACTCCATTCTTACCTCAACCTTGATGGCGCATCGTCCAATGGCGCGCACGGATTTACGGACGAAATCAACATCAACTTCTTGGGCGTACTCTTTCAATTCGGCTAGAACCTGCAAAAAAAGTTATATGAAAAAACAAGAAGAGTTCAACTCTAAAAAAAGGTTTCGCTATTTAACAAAAAACTCACTGCAAATCCTTCATTGAGTTTTTTAACCCGCACACAAGTGCAGAGTACGTTTTGTGATAATGAATTATATGCATCATAAACCGAGACCTAATTGAGCACCGTCCGAAGTCTAAGCTCTGGACTAGATTTTTTTTCTCTAAGCCACATTACTGCAGCTTAAGTTTTTATACTAGAGAAGTATGCGCAATTGCGCATCATGGAAGACGACCTAGTTTAGTATCGAACCCACGAAGCCAGCTGCTGCGGAGCCCTAAAAAACAACCATTCAGCCACCTTCATGTCAGTAGATAATTTCAGCGACCCATTAGCATCACCTAGCGACCAAATCCCTAATCCGTATTACACAGATACAATTAATGCTTTTCACTTTAGGCTCGCTAAGTAGGAAGAAAACATAATAGCGTAAAAGCCAAATAAATAGAAGCTGGACTTTCTGCGTATCAAAAATTCAAGCCAACCTGAGCGATGTTAGATTGCGAGGCTAAACGAATCATAATATCCAACTTCTCCAGCTTAACATAAATTGGATCATTGTACTTCACAAAGAAGACTTTCATTTCATGCTTCAGTACACTTGGTCTGCAAAGACATCCAATTCAATTTATAAATTGATGATGCTTATGTATCGCATGTCATAACAGGAGACTTCACTTAGTTTGGAAGTTTGGTTTTGCATGCAAACATTTACTGGCTCGAGATTGATAACGAAAGCAGATTTAAGTGTTTATATTCGTAACAAAAACTCAACTTCCTCATCGCAAAAGATCAGCCTAAAGGTGCGTTTATCGACACGCGACATGCAACAAAAATATATTGTAAATAAATGTAACAGTTTTTTACATTGATTGATTATTTATTTAACCATTAACTAACAATAAGACCACCAAATACAGATAACAATGGAAAAATAAAACAAAATGAAATAGAAATAAAACAAAAAAAAAAACAGTAACAAAGACCACCAAATATAAATAACAATGGACGGGAGACTGCGAAGGGACCTCAGGGTCATCGAGTCAAGCAGCCACCCTTACTTAAGCGGATAAGCTAAACTTTAAAGCGTAGCATAATTTGCGTACAATCCATAAATAGACATTGTATATAGACAGTTTATTCACCTTACCCTACAGAAACTCCATCAACAAGGTTACCAGTAATACTTTGCAACAAAATGAAGTTTAAGTTTTTGATTAAACTTGCGCACAGAACTTGATTTTATGTCATCGGGAATATCATTCCAAATCTTGACGCCTTGATATTTAATTGAGCGTTGCAATTTCGAGGAGCGATAGTGTGGAATCCAATAGTTACAACAAGTTGCTTGTAATCTGGTTTTTACAGGGTGATGTTCGTTTAGTTTGACGAAGAAACTGTTGAATGGAGTAGGGAGCATATCTTTGAAGTGATAATAGACAAAAAGACCCAATCCTGATTTCACAAAGTTATGGAGTTGCAAAATGTTTAATGACTTATAAATGCTACTTAACGCTTAGTGACGAGCATGTTTACCATATAGTAGTTTTATTGCTCTGTCTTGGAGTTTACTGATGGGGGCCGTGTAACTTTGGTAAGTGGAAAACCATATTGCGACGCAGTATAACAAGTGAGAGTGGAATAGTGCAAAATACAGATGAAAAAGAAATTTCTTAGGAAGGTAATTTTTAACTTTGTGCAAAATGCCCAATGACCGAGAGAGCTTCGTATAGAGAAGTTTGATGTGTGTTTTGAAGTTAAGCTCGTCATCGATATAAACGCCTAAATATTTTGCTGATAGGTTTTCGCGTGATTGCAAAACAGTAAAAATTTAACAAGGTGCCATAAAAAATTGTCGCATGTCGGCAATTGCGTATCAGTAACTGCAGCTAAACTTCAACCCGAACAAAATCCACAAAAATATACGTTGTAGCAGAGAACGATTCACTCACCAATATCAACGAACTTTTTAACAATCACTAAAGAAAGTTGTTTTCCAAGCAAGAAAAAAACATGAACATTTGGTCACCTTTTCTGGACAATCAAGTTGATATTTCTGAGAGCAACATATTGAATTTCTGGTTCTGCAGACAGCAGAGTGACAAGAGGTGGAGCCAACTTCTTCAATAAAGTTGCCTGGTAGTCCTTGTCCTGCTCCATCATTTCCAAAAGTTTCATGCACACCTGAGCAGTAAAAAAATCGTCATTGCACGTGAAAATAAACTAACTGAGGTTCATTTTCAAATTATATTGAACTGAAAATTCAATAGTTATTGAGGGAGACTGCGACGGAGTTTGCGCTCTTCGAGTCAGCAGCCATCCGGAACACTATGTCAAATGCGATCGGCATCAACTGTGAATCGAACCCGTCACGTAGGATCTGCAACCAGCGCGGCAACGCTACTCGCGCGGCAACGCTACTACAAGTCGCTGACCGAAACCATTATCTCTTGCAGTGTTTGAAGAGTGTTGTTTCTGACGAAAAGATGCGTGTTCATCACACATACCAGAATGCATTGTACCCTACTATTTACGTTCACAATAGTGCTTTCAACGCGACTTAACCACCAATGCTTAACCGTCGACTAACAGAAAAATCTGACTGAAAGTTGATCAGTTAAGTTCCTTCATGCTGTCCACACATGACTGTACGCAAACATACTTTTCCGGCTTACCTTCACAGCAGAGAGCACAACCGCAGCATTGGCGTGTTGCAAGCGAGGAGTAACTCGCTCCGAAATGCTGGAAAAGAAAAATAAATTTAGATAACATTGCTCAAAGTATATAATTGTTCTACTAAATGCATGAATTTTTGAGCTTTGTAATAGCAACACAAAACCATTTTCTAACACATTGACTTAAAACAGAATCTCGAAACCTTGTCAATTTTGTATGAAGAAGTCTAATAAATACTAAATTTATCATCTTTTCTACCTCTGAGCTTCCCTGCCATCCTCTGGGTCGTAATTTGAAAGAGCATCTAGGATAAAGATTTGACCCCATTCTGTGCATTCGTTCAGCGCAGTCAAAAGCTTGTTGATTGTTTGAGAATTCATGAAACTAACTTGCTCAGCCGCACGAGCTGATGTTTCACCGATTTCAGACAAAGCTGCAACAGCATTTGCAACCACCTACAAACAACAAACGGTCAAACATGCAATTGCAAAGCACAGAGCTGCGAGTGGTACAGCTCAACATAGGATTATGACGCATCTACCAATGGAATTTCAGAAAAAAAAATAATAGCTCTACACATGAAGTATTTAGCCTAGACACGACACCAGTAACTTAAAGAGTAAATTTAAGGCTACAACCATACAAGAAAACTAAGTTTAAAAAGTTGGTGAACATAATTGTCGATCAAAAGCTCTAATTGAAATCAAAGTTCCAACTTGCTTAGTTCTAATTTGTAACCAGTTTATTATCATATTAATTTTTTCAGCACAAATGACACTTTAGTTTTCTTCGCAATTTGATGAGCTTCAGCCATGTGTTTCCTCAAGAGAGCAAAAAGCTTTATTAAATCACAATTCACCATAGGATTTGAATCAGAAAGAAGATCTTTCAATGCATCGAGAAATCCTTGGTCTTCCACCATAGAGTTGTTAATGTCGTACAACTTGGCAACACAAACAGCAGCAGTCTTTCTCACGTACGGATCTTCGTCCTTTGAAAATATACAAAAACACAATTCAAGCTCTAGCTAGCAATAGTTATTGAACACTCTGTCAGAAGAGATTGAGCCTCACTTTGATTTGTAAAAATAGCCATATGATTTAAACTAATCAGTGATATTTTTCATTGAGCGAAACAAATTCTAAGAATAATAAAAGAATGCCGAAGAGCTGCCAGTGGCATTAAAATCAAAGTGTCTAAGCACAAAAGTTGAAATCAATGTTTCCCACAATCAAGCAACCTGCAAAGACTAGTGTCATAACAAGCAACCTGCAAAGACTAATGTCATACCCAATGATCGGAAGAACGAGGAATCTTTAAACTCGTCCCATGTGCTTAGAACGCTGTAAATTAATGAATCTATCTTTTGTACATTAAACTTATCATTGCAACTGCATCAAACTTATCAGTACCTTAAGACATTTGCGAAGAGGTTCGCAAAGATACTCAGTGATCTTATCCACACGGATGCAACCCATTGTGCGTACAGCTAACGCACGGATCAAAGGATTGGGATCGTCACAGTCCTGGAAAACAAAGAGATTGTTGCAAAAATAATAATATCAGTGGCAAAAGATAGAGCAACTTAAAATTAGTCTTACAGACAGATCATTTTCAACTTCTTACAGAGAGAAAAGTCAAATGAATGCAATTTCAACCCAGCAATCAGTAAAAAGTTGAGAGCATAAAACTCTTGCTACAATTTTCTCAATTTTAACTGAAAAAAAATCAAATCTTCATTATACTCGCGGCATCACTTCCAAGTGTTTGACGAATGGCGGGGCGCATATTTATGTAATGTACCCAATACCAAAAGAACTAACATTCTTATTCTATTATCTTGACGAACCCAATTGTTGACTGCATGTCACAAGCGAAGCCGCGACGAGAATCGAACCCAAAACTAGTGCAACGCTTCTCTTTTAACGCGCCGCTTTATGTCACTAAGCTGTAGAATTGTCGTTGTAAGCTAGGAAAAAATGGCGTTTATACATCCACGCTTTGTCAGAAAAAAACAAGGTTCTGCTGGTGCTGGGTACATTGCATAAAAATACTGGCGGGGCCCATCTCCGCGGTTTAACGCTTGGGCTACACAGCTCCAAAGAAACGCCGCGGCGGTGGCGAACCGTCATTGAAACTGTGTCGATTTGAACGGCCAGGGAATCGAACTCCAGGCCAAACCTCCCGCAAAGATAGCGCGTGCGCTAAACAGCTGAGCCAACGGCCGGTTCAATTTTAATTAGGCATTTGCAAATCTATCGTTTTCTTAAGTAATCATCACTGTTTTAATACAATCAAAAGTAGCTCAGGAATCTAGTTAAGTCAATTCACTAAAGATGAGACTATGAGGACTAGCTTTCTGTCCACAGTGGCTTAACTCGAGCATAAGTTGCAAAAAAAAACAAGCAAAAAGAACTCATAGGCGAACGAAGTTTGGCAAAAACCGACTTATCCACATAAAAAAGCTGCCAAAAACTTGGTTTTCTTACTTTGACAAAAGTATTGACAGCCATGATAGCCATATCTGGTTGACTTTTAGCATAATTCATCAGATACAAGTAGACCAACTTCTTTAATTCCAAGTTGTCAGTCTGCATGCAGTTGATTACGTCCGGAAATAAAGCACTAAAAATATAGTTTCAATTGTTCCGTGCAGTGCTGAGCTAGCTGATAGTTGTAACGTGCATTTCACTCCGACTTATCAACTCAAAAGGCAAAACCTGGACATAAGGACTACACATTTAAAAGAATTTTTACTGAAGTGAACTCTATCTTAGGTGTAGCAGCATTAAATTTATAAGTTTACGCTAATATCAGCAGAAGAGGATATTCCGTGATGGTTAATTTAAGTCAAATTTACAATGAAAATACGTAGCAAGAAGAACGTCAGGTGCAATGAAGGCGTTAGTCATCCAGTTGAGAGATATGCCATTTTGTACTTCATGGCAACATATACCCTGTAAAAATTCTACACCAACAAATGAAAAGTCTGTGCTGAAGAGAAGACGAAATACAGGATGTTCCAATCGCCTTGGGCACATTTTGACATGAAATATCTCGTAAACTATTAAGGATATAAAAATACAAAAAACATAATCTATAGCCATACAAAAACTGAATGTAATTAACTCTAAAATGCACAACTTTTATCTTACTACCATTCATCGTTAAGGAAATGTGGGCACTTCAAATATGCCACGACGTTTGGAACAACCTGCGCTTCAGTAAGGTTCAATCAAGGTACAATGTTTTTTCGAACAAGATATTACAAAAAAGCAACTTTTGTGCTGCAAAAAAATGGTATCAAGTTTCAACGTACCTAACATCTTTCCCGACAGTCATACTCGCAATCACCTTCTTTACCGCTTCCTTTTTCTTCTCTTTCTTATCACTGTTTAGATCAGCTTTCATTTCAAATATTTCGCCTTTCTTGGTGGTGGTGAAGTATCTAGCGTCAGTCATTTTGTTTTAGAATATTGACAAACTAACTTAAGATTACTACCTACAACAAAACAGCCTGCAAAACAAACACAAAATATTATTAGTAATTAATCAATGACAATGTATTAGAGATCAAAAAATAAATGACAGTGCTCGATTATAATAAAACACAAATTAAAATGAAAATAGAAAAGACACCAATAAAAATTAAGCCACATATTCAATGTAAACTACAAAATCTTTCAAACTAGGTCAGGGGTGCTCAACCGGGAGCCATTGGTTCCCTTAGGGGGTCATGTGACATGAAGCAGGGGCCACAAGCGCAACTAGCGGACGGCTGTAGCTACTATGAGTGAAACCACGTCAAAAATCTTATGGCTGAGCAGGGGGCCACCGGTGTTCACTGTTCAGAGTCTCTGGAAGGGGTCATACACGATCAAAGGTTGGGAACTTTTGATCTAGGTTTATACAGAATGAAGCTGCTAATAAAGTAGCAAAAGATAACCCTTCATTCACAATGAACTTCTGTAGAAACAAATAGATCGCTCACTTCACGTCCCTCAAAAGAAAATTTAAAAACAACGCATGTAAATCTTAATTTAGCTCAAAAGCAGTTCATTTTGATTTTTCAAAATGCAGAAAACGTGATGTACAGAAACGATACAAATCTCGTATACAATTAAGACAGTGAATGCTGTACTGAATGTTCGACATTACAGGGTTTGTAGACAATGAAAAGCACTCTAGAGTAATAAATAGTAGCACAATCGACATTAAGTTCAAAAAATGCACCCTTTAAAGCGGAGCACACTACAACCCTTGCACATAGTTCACGGTGAGTTACACTTTCACATTGTATCATTTAACAGCTCAGATGGCCGAGTGGTAAGAGCGTCCGCCTCTGGAGCTGTAGACTCGGGTTTCATTCCGAGTCTGGTCAAACCAATCACTGTTAGATTGGTATTCACAGCTTTCCCGCTTGACGTTCAGCATGAAAGAGACTAGGGAACGACAGGGGCAACAATTTTGGCCGGGGAAATGCGCCTGCCCCGGCGGGGGCCAGGGCCGGGGTTTATACAATACTTTATATTGTCTAGAATACATGGCTAAGTAGGTTACTTGCGTCCGCACTCCTTATGTAAACGCCGTCAATGGTGTTACGTAATGCTTTCGTAATTGTACATGCTTTTCATTGAGCTTTCCATTAGTGCATGAGGAACCTCAAAAACGCTTTAGGCATGCACGTTCTTTATTTTTACGCATCAACGCATTTTTCATGTCAAATAAAAAAAAAATCTCAATGTGAAAATTAAAATATGACTTTTATATTCGTTGTACGGGACCACCCCAATTTTTAAGGGTGGGTATTTGCACTTTAAAGGTCGTCTTATACGCCGGAATATACGGTAAATAAATTTCAAAATCAACCCCGGCCAATTTTTATGGCCCCCCGGCCGGGGCCCCGGTCGATCCCTAAGAGACAGCGTGGAAAACAAGCCCCGGCAAGTTTACTAGTTGTTCCGCTGGGAAAGGCACTTAGCAGGATTCCGCATCTTGGTGTGGCAGACGAGTGGCCGGCAACTACCAAGCGAGCTGGTTATAGCGCTTCAATCGCTTTCGCAACTAAATACAAATACAATAATACCCAATTTCTTCATTCTCACAAACAGTATTTGATTTCATATTCATTGTCACCCTGGCTATCATAAAACACAACAAATTTCAGCTGTTACACTGATCATGAAAAAAAAAACAAGATGGTAAATTCATTAATCAAATACACATTTTACAACGAACAATTTTCCTGATGCCAAATGGTTGGACCAAAGTGCAAGCAATTGCATCATAACTTTGAAAAACGACGAGTGCATTGTGAAAATACTAGTAAAAATCAAGATGATAAACTCGATTCCGATTATTTCATTACAACTTTCTACGTGCAATAATTACCTAGAAATAGCAATACTTGCAAATATCGGTTTGCAGTATCAGGGCCAGCTTATTATGCATTAGACAGGAGCGACCATGATTAAACAAAAATGTTAACGGGTTTTTACAGGAAACATGCATAAATTACAAATACAAAACAAGCATGGCAATTTCTTGGTGAGTATATAAGCAGCCGATGTTTTACGCATTTTCAGTACATTTCACATCGTCAGTTAATAAATCAGTCAGTTGATCTAGCAACTTTGATTTATTTTGGGGCACTCCAACATTTTCGTCATGCTGATCATACTTATCTACACCAGAATCAAGTTGTTGATGGGAAACATGTGAGCTCGACGCTGAAGAACGAGATTTGGATTTTTTGTCCGTTGCTTTATGCTTTCTTTCTTCTGTGCACAAAAAACAGACACCAGTGAAAAATATCAAACGAAAACAATCTTTGTGGATGTTTACATTATATTAAAGCTGAAAACGAAGAGAGCAAAATACATGAAGCTGTTCGGAACTTTTGAGCACACCACAGAAATGCTTGCATAAGCTGAGTCAAACAAACTCTGCTCGATTTTTACAACTAGACATATCCAGTTAGAGCTCAATGCAGAATCACGAGTAGCAGCAGCACTTAAACAAAGCAATATTGTTGCTGCAGCTAAATACTATTTCTTACTTTTACGGCTTGTTTAAGATTTTGTAAATTTTACAAAACGTTTGAGATTAGAAGCTGTAGTTAGTCCAGTCATGCAATCAAAGCATCTAGTACACTAAAGGTTCGCATTATGCAAGCCGAGGACTAAACCACTAGTTTTTGTAGTTTTTTTTTTTGTAAGCGAAACACAATCGAATGTTAACGATAACTAATTTGTTTTCACGATGAAAAAAAAAACATTAACGATTCAAACCAATTCACTCGTGAATTTATTTAAAAAAGCTTAAAAACAACAATCTCACTTGATACGTCATCTAAGGTGCTGGTTTGTGTCGTATCCGGAAGACGGTCAATCTGTCGGGAAGGTCGAGGTGGTGCCGATTTTATTAAAGTTTTTTCTGGGCTATCATGGCGATATGCTTCTGCATTCAAAATTCATCAAATATCACAGACTTATTAAACATAATTCAACAAAAATTTTCAGCATTTTTGTATGAATGCAACAGCATCGGTCATAAAACTGGTTTCACGATTCGCAACTTACAAGTCATGTTGCTTTAGAAAAACTACATTAAACTTACTTGAAACCACATCTTCTTGGGTATTTTTCGTTTCTTGAAATTGCTTTTTTGGCTGAGGTGGTCTTCTCGGAGCTTGTTTCTTTTTGGGATTTATAGGAGTGTCTGTAAACCAAAAATCTCATTTCAAGTCAACGTGACTGACTCACTTGTAAGACAACCTAGTGAGAAACTGGCACAGTGCAAATAAACATTAGCACTATGTTCTAAATGTGCTGAAAGTAACATTACGACTTTTTATACAAAGTTTTTCTTGCATTTTATGCATTAGCTTTTTCCCAAATTTATGCAAAATGCAGAAAACATCAATTAAATGCTTATAAATAATTGAATTAATTACAAAACTGTAAGCAAACAATTAAGTGGTACATAAGTGCTGAAGCTTTTGTTTTAAATTTTACCTACTGTTTTGAACATAACAATCTGATGAATTTTGTTACTAAGCACATATAGTCAAACTTCGCTTAATGAACGCTTCTGTTCTCGAAATCGGTTTTCGACCAAAAAAATTAGAGATTTTTGTGTTTCAGACTTCGAACATAATTCTGATCACGACCAAACCGAGCGAATGCAAAGAGACTGATTGCCTGCGCCTATCGCTTTTACTACGAGGTAAAGGTTACATTAATCCTAAATTTCGGATTTCGAACATGTCGCTTTTCGAACAACCTTCTCGAACGATTTGTATTTGATAACCGAGGTTTGACTGTAATTGTAAAAGAAGTTAAAGCTAACACTAGTAGTCACTAACAAAAAAGTATGGTAGCCAACATACTACCACTTTATGAAGCAAGCTTTTATTGAGTAGCCAAAAACATAAAACAGACTCTCTGCTTTTCTATAAGCAGAAGAACAAACCAACGCTATCATAAAGTAAAATCAAACAAACCTTGATCTAGAATCTGACTACGTTGCTTCGGTTGTGGTTTGTTTTGCATTGACATTCCTTTGTTTGAATCATTATGTGTTTTTGAACTTTTATCACCTTGGTGCAATGAAAGAAGTCTTCTTTCAATAGAAAAATCATACTAAAAAAATATATGCTATTATAAACCAACTACAGTATGAGAGTATTACTAACTAAACAATTGAAAGACATTAAACTGCTCAATATTAAACTAATAGGCCTAATTAATAACTGTGATCTACTAACACGCAGATCTTTCAATTTACTTCACGAGACCATAACGCTAACTGAAAATTTTTTTGAATGAAAAGACTTGCAAATTTATGAGGCCATATATAATTATGGTAACATCTAGAATCATTGTTCCCATCAAGTTTTTGCAGAGTGCAGATTTGCCCAAATATAAATTTTAATAAAAATTTGCCCGAAGATTTAGAGGATTTAAAGTACATTTGATCAAATTTTTGCCTCAAAGTTAAGTTTCCAGAGTATGAAACTTTTGTTTTGAATCAAAATATTGAACACTTTGATTCAAATTTGGCTAAAAATCACCATTCCTGTTGGCAAGCTTCCAAAATAAAGGAAAATTTTGCCGAAAATTTCTCATTTTTCTCAAATTTTACTCCATAGAGGGAAAAGTCGCCAGAAGAAATTCAAAACCTCACTCAATTCTGAAGTTGCAGTTACAGGTTAGGCTACGATTAGGTTCAGTTAGGGTTAGGTTTGATCAGTTAGAGTTAGGTTCAATTAGTGCAGCAAGGTTAGAGTTAGGTTCGGATTAGGGCTAGGGTGTGGTTAGGGTTTGGTTTGATTAGGCTTAGATCCAGTTAGGGATGGGTAATGTTCGGTCAGGGTTAGATCAGGATCTGTTGTAGTAAGAAATGATCGGATGTAGCTAATGTAGTAAGTGACCAGTGATGGGTACAATAAACCTTTCTGTATCAAAGCGATAACGATAATCGATAACTTGAAAAAAGCTCTGGGCCATACCGATAATATTCAATGAATCTCAATTTCTTAAAGCAATATCAGTATTCGATAAACATCAAACAAAACAAACAAGAGATTTGGTAAATTGCAACAAGACTTCATGAACATCGTGTATTTTTTCCATAGCGCTAACTTGCTAACTTTACACAGTGTGCATAAACAATCGTTTATCACGAGAATTTATCAACGATAACAAAATATATTACAAAAGTGATATCGCCATAGATAGGCAAGTTAATCAAAAGTCATAACTTCGTTAATGCATAGTCCGTAGAAAAATTTCACACTTCATTAAAGTTATTTCGCTAATTTCAGATCTAATTACCAGTAGTTAAGTAACTCCATTAATTTGTTAACAGTCGAAAAAGTCAGGTATATCACAGACTCCTTATGTTGAGCAAAATTTAAATATCCTACACTGCTACAGACCTATATATACTACTGGCGATTTTGACTCGCAATTTTGATATAATATGCTGTGATCTAACGACAACTTTTACAGCAGTAACTCACAGTTTGGCAAATCTTAACTTTGTAATCAATATTTAAATTCTAATGCGAACTTACGGGTAGAAAACTACAAACTAGCAATAGGCCTACATTACTGTACTTCATTCTAATTCAAGTGTTTTCTTGCAATTGGACCTACTTGGTGCAAAAGCTGCTCCACCTACTAAAGTCTTCTAATTACTTTCTCTTTGCAATATAATTTCTCCTCATACGCCATAATCAATCAATCAACTCTTTTATTCTTGAAGCACGAATATAGCACAGAGCGACAGCGTTTCAGAGAAAGAAAATACTCAAGAAAAGAAAGACACAACACAACGGAAAAGACCGTTAAAACATGCGAGAAAAAATCGACAAAGAGAGCAAGATACAGCAACTACGCATGGCCATGACATGCAAAAAAAATGCTCTTTTGTACCACTCCAACACTACTACACCTGTTATCTTACTCTTTTTTGTAAATATTGCAGAACATGTGGCAATGCAAATGCAATGTAGGTTTAGGATGGTGGTTTTGTGTGGCAGGTACAGACCTGTTTTCCACGAACATTGAACGAGCAAGATGACGCTTTTTAGGGGCAAATGATAAAATTAACTAGAGATTTGCTTTTTAACAGAACCTAACGGAAGTTACCAAGCACATTGCGTTAAGTTAGTGGACAGTTTATCAGAAGTTAATGAAGTCCGTTAATCTTAAAAATCAAATTAACCAATCAATGAAAACATTAGGTTCGTTATTAACGATTATATAACAAAATTGTGCCCACCTCTGGATATCAGTAATCGATAAAAAATTATCACCGATAACTTAACACCAAATTTACGGGGTCCCCACAAGTAAACTCCAAGATAGAGCAATAAAACTAATATATGGTAAACATGTTTATCACTATGGGTTAAGTAGCATTTACATGTCATTAAACATTTTGCAACTCCATGACCTTGTGAAACGGAATTGGGTCTTTTTGTCCATTATCACTTTAAAGATATGCTCCCTACCCCATTCAACAGTTTCTTCGTCAAACTAAACAAACGCCACTCCGTAAAAACCAGATTACAAGCAACTTGTTGTAACTATTGGATTCCACTTCATCACACCTCCAAACTGCAACACTCAATTAAATATCAAGGCATCAAGATTTGGAATATTTCTGTTCAATAACATAAAATCAAGTTCTGCGTGCAGGTTCAATCAAAAACTTAAACTTCATTTTCTTGCAAAGTATTACTGGTAACCTTGTTGATGCCAGAGTTCCTGTAGGGTAAGGTGATTGAGTTGTCTACATACAATGTTTATATATGGATTGTATGCAAATTATGCTATGCTTTAAATTTTAGCTTATCCGCTTTTAAAAGTAAGGATGGCTGCTTGACTTGATGACCCTGACGTCCCTTCGCAGTCTCCCATCCATTGTTATTTATATTTGGTGGTCTTTGTCTACTGTTTTATTTTTTTCTTGTTATCCTGTTATTTAACAGATGAATAAAAAAATTGCAGTGGCTAAGGCTACCTGACCGCAATTTTTGTGTTCTGAATTCAAAGTTGCGTGATAAGCAATTTTATCCTATTTCTTTTCTATTCTATTATCTTCACGAACTCGATTGTTAGCCCCAGGTCACACGAATCCGAATCAAACCGAAGCAATCCAAACTGAAGCCACCAAAGCGAAACGAACCAAAGTCGCAACAAGAATTGAACCCAAAACTAGTGCAGCATTTCCCATTTTACGCTGCGCTCTATTCACTGAGCTATCGAGAAGTCATGGCAATCTAGCACAAAATGGCGTTTATAAACCAATGCTCATTGTACGACTCTCACGTAACCTCAGCCACTGCCTTACAAAAATCAATCAACCAATTAATTGATAAATGCTCATCTCTGTGATGAAGTGGCAACATCAGAATTGATTAAAAAGTATGCTCGGGATAAAACAAGAAACATCTGAGAGTTCTGTTGGCTTCATTGAAGTATGGTGTAACAAAAGTTCTGGCAACCAAAGGAACAGTGTCTTTTATAAATTGAACTGGCAAAAGCTCAAAAACACCAATCTGAGACTTTGTAGCATCAAAAATAGATTAGAACAAATGATAGAAAATCTAAAGCTGATGTAGCCTGAGCAGTATGATACCATTTACCAGCAAATTGCAAATAAAAGAAGATGGAATAGAACCAAATTAAAAAAAATTTAATCTAAGCTAAAAAAAATAGCCTACGAATCTGGAGTACACCAGGCAAATATAAAATAAAGAAAGTGTCTAGAGCACCGGCAGCCTTTTATAGAAACAAAGGAAGTATCTAGAGCATCAGCAGCCTTTTACAGAAACAAACAAGTAGTCTGCTGCAGCGCTGGAAAATCGATCCAACATGACAACTATGTCATTATAGAAACAAATAAAGCTGCCGGTGTAGCAGCCTTTTGGTTAAAGAAACCGGGCCGGTGCTCTAGACACTGCCCAAAATAAATTGCTTACTTCACAATCTTCTAATATTACTTCTGGATCTTTAAGATCGAAACTTTCTGGAAGTTCAATAATTTGCTTTTTTCGAAACACATCAGAAAGTTCATACTTGATTCCTTTCAATATATATTTTGGCAGGGTAGCCATCAACTGATTAATTTAGTCTAAATAATCAGAAATTATGAGCTGAGTTAATAAGAAGCTCTGAGCTAGGATAAAACTTACCAGTACAACAATACAAAGTACTACCAGTGCCAGTACCTTATCTGCTTATGATAATCAGCTACTGGTACCAGGCTACGGTACAGTATGGTAGGGTACAGTGTTCCCTCTGGAGTGAGAAATTTGAGAAAAATGCAAAAAGTTTGGGCAAATTTTATTGATTTTGAACCAGAAATTAATATTATGAAACGTAAAACTGAAAAACTTAAACAAAAAACTTAAATATTTTAATGCAAGACTATAGCTTGTATCTTGGAAAAGCAAATTTAATGTAAAAAATGTGTACAAGGGGTCCTCAAAGTAGTGAAATTTTAGGGCAAAAATTTCCATGAGTTTATCATTTGGGCAAATTCGCACTAGTTTAAATCCTAGAGGGAACACTGGTAAAGTAAATTATAGCCCACTAAACCTAATGCGTAGCCTATCGACAACTAACAGCCAAAGGCATAGCCTACTAATCTGTAATACACCGTGCAAAGACAGGTTTAGACTGTTAGATAATACCAGTAGATGTACTGTACAATGCAGTATACCAGTATATCTTAACGGCACTGAGCATGATATACAACCATCAACTGGTTCCGGTTTAAAAAGTATACCAGTACGGGAGATATCGGTACCTAGTCTGATAACCTAGGCCACACCAAATGCACTTAAGAGTACCGGTATGTGGGGCTTGTTTGAATAAACCTTGATTCGCAATTAGACCCTAACCCCTACTAATAACTCACTAGCACCCCTAGCGGTCTTTGTGCTCGTGATAAACCTATACAGTATCCACAGTATCCGCCTGTTATACAGTTATAAAATGCGGCTTAATTCAAACCAGCTTCAAGTACTGTAAGTGCCAGAAAACTGCTTGGGTTTTTATTTTTGTACTTTATATTTAGCAACAAGTTCCGGTTCCTAAAAATAGAAAGCGTCTATTTTGTCGTTAGGGCAAAACACCACTGACCAGCTGACTGGCTTTATGGTCGACGCCTACTGGCATAATCTAACCTAGACCTGCGACGCAAGCTAATCAAACAGCAAAACCAGTCAATGCCTACCGTATAGACGCAAGCCAATCAGTATTTTGCCGTTGATGGCTAAAAAGACAGATAGACACTGCCATAAAATTACGCTAAATGCTGCACAGTTGTACAGTGTAGATAAGACAAATTGTCTAACTTGTGTATGGGAAAAAGCATATAGCCTAATTCATGTAATATCCACAGGAGCCTTAGGACAGTAGGATAGAATTTATCTGACGGATAAATCACCGGATAACAGAACAATAAGCTGATTAGAATTAAATTGCGACAGTACCGGTACTAAATACTGAATAGCAGAACCGTAGTTCTCTATAATATGGTTGTACAACTGTGTCACGTGACCCACTCGTCACGCATGAGTTACAAGGTACGCTCTGAATTGCTCCCAAGGAGCACATCAGATTAGCAGTTGAAACAACATGAAGCTAGTGTGGAAGGCCTGGTCGAAGGAGACCTAGGCATAGGCTTAGTCGAAGGAAACAGGAGTGCAGGGAGGGAAAAGGTGCTGGGGGTGTAGGGGCGGGGGTGCAAATCTATGTTGAGCAATGGGGGGATGATTTAGCAAAATTGACAGGTCCGCAGATGCCCAATTTTTTGGCAAAATATAGGCCTAGTGAAGACCAAAAAAACAAAAGGTTGCAGATGCCCAATTTTTTGCTTAAAATGAAGTAAAGACCAAAAAAAGGTCATCACGTTCGCTGATGCCCAGTTTTGAGTACCGGTAGGCTACTTGGACATTAAAAGTATTGGGGGGATGCTGTCGAATTCCTGGGGGGGATGCATCCCTCATCCTCCCTGGATTTGCACCCATGTGTAGGGGGAGATGTGGGATAGAGTATGGGGTAAGTGTGGGGAGGTGTGGGAGAGTGTACGAGGTGAGTGTTGACAGGTTGAGGGTGTGGGAAAAGGGGTGGAGAAGTGAGTTGGGTTGTAGAGAGGTGTGGGAAAAGGCATAGGCCTGGTCATATAGGAGACAGAGGTGCAGGTAGGGCAACCACCCTCCATTTGTAAAATTTAAAAATGCCGCGTTAAAAATTCAAGCTCTGTAAAATGTTTTTTTGGGCATGATTTGAATGCTCAAAATTAGTTTTGACTGATTTTTTGAATTATTGAGTTTCTGAAAATATTTTTTTCCAGTTCAGCAGGTTTAATGATTTGCGAGCAAATAACAACTTGTTGATACAATGCCAATTTGGAAGTATCTAGATTTAATGAGGTTGTTGCCTGGCATATTTTTTCATTATGTTTAGTCTACTTATCCTGAGTTATGTACAGTGATGGGCATGATACCTTAAATTTGCGTTAAGCGATATCGATATGCGATACATTCAACTAAAGCGATACCAATGCGCTATACTTAAAAATACTACTTTAACAATACCAATACGCGATACAGTATCGTCGATACTTGTATCTCAATACATTTTTGTAACAAGTTTTAATTACCAAGTTTGACATCATCATAATGCAGTAGTGATTTTTTTCTCAGTAACCTTAACTTTTCTGTCAAAAGTTTTGTTTTTTTTTTCGATACAGTATTCCTATTATGAGCAACAAAGCAATGTTAGGGGTATTGCAAAATGAATGTTGGTGGGTCGCGAAAAGCAGTGTTCCCTCCAGACATAAAAATTTAAAAAAAATGCTCACAACTAACAAAATTTGGACAAAAATGCAAGCTATCATAATTTTAAAAATTTGGGGTATTTAAGCTGATCAAAGACCTTTTATGTTTGTTTTATTTTTCACTTTTTTAGGGAATAATTAAAGATCTATTTTTTAGAGATTCGGACAAAAAAGTGGGTTGTCATAAGCTGTGGTTATAAAAACTGAGTCCCAACTCTGAGAATTTGGGGAACCAAGTCTGCTCAATCCGTGTTGTTGCTTTTTTTCAATGCAAGCAGCCTATCCCTACTGTAGCATACTACCCCTACCTCACCTTCACTGTTCACCTACTGACTTAAATTTTTTTGTATTTTTTATTATGGCCAAAAATATTGATTAAAAAAAGAAGCTTTTGCATTCACCCACAGAACTGTTGCACTTTCGTAAGGGAAGGTGTGTTGGGGGTGTGGGAAGTGTGTTGGGGTGTGCGAAAGTATGGGGTGGTGTGGGGAATGGGGGTAGGTGTGTGGAAGTGTTTTTGGGGTGTGGCAAAATGTGTTTGGGATGTGGGGAAAAGTGTGGAAAGGGTGTTGGGGTGGGGGCAATGTGGGGGGTGCGAGGAAGTGTGGGAAGAAATATGGGACAATCTGGGAGAGCGGGAAAATATGGGGCGAAGGATAGTGTCACGATTTTGGACCCCAATCCTCCAACCCCAACCCCCTGACCACAATTCCCCGATCCCTAACTTCCCTGACCCCCCGAATCCAACTACCCCAACCTTCCGACTTCAACTCCCCCGACCCCAACCCCTTCGATGCCACCCCCCGACTTCAACCTACCCGACCCCAACTTCACTAATCCCAACACCCCCGACCCCAATCCCCCCAACTCCAACCCCCTCGACCCCAACTCTTCTGACCCCACCCCCCAGTCCCCCTAACTCCAATCCCCTGACTTCAACTTCCCCGACCTCAACCTCCTCACTGCCAACTCCCCGATCCCAACTCTTCCGACCCTTAACTCCCCTGACACCACACCCCGACTCCACCCCCCAACCCCAACCACTATTCCACCGATCCCAAACCCCCAACCTCAAATTCTCCTACCCCAACCCCCCTGACTCCAACCCCCCTGACCCCAACCCCCCTACTTCAACCCCCCTGACCCCAACGCCCCCGACCCCCCAACTCCAACCTCCTCGACCCCAACTCTTCTGACCCCACCCCCCAACCACAACTTTGCCGACCCCAGTCCTGACTGCAACCCCCCGACTTCAACTCCCCTGACCTCAACCCCCTGATCCCAACTCTTCCTACCCTAAACTCCCCCAACCTACACCCGCGACTCCACCCCCTGACCCCAACTTTACTGACCCCACCCCCCAACCACAACTCTGCCAACCGCAAACCCCCAACCCCAAATTCTCCGACCCCAGCTCCCCTAACTCCAACCCCCCTACTTCAACTCCCCCGACTTCAACCCCCCGACCCCAACCTCCCCCCCAACTCCAACCTCCTCGACCCCACCTCCCCTGAGGCCCTGACCCACCCCCCAACCACAACTTCCTCAACCCCAAATTCTCCGACTCCAACCCCCCCGACCCCAATTCCCTTGACCCCATCACCCCCGACCCCCCAACTCCAACCTCCTCGACCCCAACTCTTCTGACCCCACCCCCCAACCACAACTTTGCTAACGCCAGTCCTGACTGCAACCCCCCGACCCCAACTTTTCTGACCCCACCCCCCAACCACAACTCCGCCGACCATAAACCCCCAACCCCAAATTCTCCGACCTCAGCCCCCTGACTTCAACTCCCCCGACCCCAACCCCCCTACTTCAACTCCCCTGACGCCACCCCCCGACTTCAACACCCCCGACCCCATTCCCCCCGACTCCACCTTTCCTGACTCCAACCCCCCAAACTTTTCCTCACCTTCCCCAACACTTTCCCACATCTCCCCCCACCCAGCACACTTTTCCACACCTCCCTCAGTACTTCCCCACACATCCCTTCACCCCCCACAACTCTCACTTCCCCCACTTCCCCACATCTTCCTTCACCTTCCCCACATTCCAACACACTTTTCCACACCCCTTCTCACCACCCTCTGCTCTTCGCCACACCCTCACACCTTTCTCCACATCTCCCTCACCCCCCCCAACACGTTTTTTACACCTCCCCCACACTTCTCCCACCTCCCTTTACACTTCCCCTCACCCCAACGCACTTCCTCACTCCTCCCCCCACACTTCTTCCTAAAAATTGTTTGTTATTACACCTGTGGTTGCGGCATTACTGTACTAAAATATCGTGGGAATTCTACTTCCGTACCTTCTCATTGAAGCGTGACAAGATAAAAAAGAGACAAAGAAGAAAAAGAGTTGTACAACCATATTATAGAGAACTATGGCAGAACCGTACGTTGGACCATGGTTGGACTAGGCCACCTTAACTACACAAGATCTCAGAGGTGCACGGATCCCATATTCCTTGGATCCTGATCCGACCCGAAACCACAGTGTACTTATAGTTCTTACAGTGGACCCACTTCACAAAAAAGCATTGTTACGTATGTCCACAAAAATGCAGAAAATGCTGTGATGTAATAATTGCATTTTAAAAAAGTTCATCTGTTCTATTGCCGTATTGCTGCCGTTTCCAAAAATTGCTGGTTTTGTTTTTCGTTTTTAAAATTGTCAAGGAGCCATCGCAGATTACTTAACTTCGTAGAAGAAAAGAAAAAAAAGTGACAAGTAGTTTATAATTTAATAAATACAATGAAATTGCTCATCACTATTTTTTTTTATTTCTTAGTATAGGAATGGGCAACACTATTTTAACAGATGAACTCTCAACTCTGACTTTCGTTCCGGACACTGAGCTCAGAGAGTGGTTCCACCGTTAGTAATAATGGATACACTGTGGCGAAACCTTGATTTCAATATCCGATCCGAACTATATCCAAAAAATTCTACTAAAGTAGGATCCGGATCCGATTCGGATCCAACAGCTTCTATTACATTTCTACTACAACTTCATTACACTAGACTTCTACTACAGGGTATTTACCACAAGTGTATATACAATGAATTGCAGAAAAAATTCCAACTGCGCGCAGCAATTTTCTATTGAAAAACATAAAACGTTAATTACGTCATACACTCACGACTCATCCAGCTCATTCTTAGAAATCGACCGTAACCATTGAGGCAGCAGAGGTACTGATCAAATGGGTAGGCACTAGAATAGACGAAATTTTCTGGTCTGTAAAATAAGATTTGTTACGTGACTTGCCAATGCTTTTCGGAAATTCAATCAACATGGGTGCAAATCCAGGGGGAATGGGGGGATGTATCCCCTCAATAATCTGGCAGCATCTCCCTCCCCAATATATTTCATGGAAGTGGAAAATTCCCCATACGAGCCAATCATTCCTCCACTACCAAAAAACAATCAATTTTGCTAAATCATCCCCCCCCCCCCAATATCCCAAAATGGTCAATTTTGCTAAATCTTCCCCCCAATGCTCAACATAGCTTTGCAACCTTGTCAATCAAGCGTGATTTTGGTTACTTTGCTTCAAATCTTATTCTACCGACCAGAAAACTTTGTCTATTATAGCGCCTACCGATTAAACGTTAAATCAATCCGCTTTCGGTGTTTCCACTTACTTTTTTTAAATGCTATTGAGTGAAACTTTTTCTACTTTTACTAGCTTTGAACCGGATTATCCTGATCCGGATCCTGTTGGCCATTTATTAGGATCCGATCCTAAAAAGATCCGATTAAAATCTTGCGATCCGGCCGGATACAGATCCGGATCCATGTACACCTCTGCTAGATCTACAAACTACTCGATTAAGCTGCAAGTTTTCGTCGCAATCGCCGGTCCGGGCCTCACCTCTCACTTTTCTTGACATTGAATTTTTGAAACGGATTTTTTACTTCTGTACGATAGAGATGGCACGGGTTGACTTATTTAGAACCCGGACCGCCCATGGCCCTGAGCCTATTGCCCAGAAGCGATAACCGACCCGAAAACTTATCCCAAAAATATATCCCTGCCCGCCCAAAAAAGTTCTTTTTCGAACCTTAAACCCATTTACAAGCAAAGTGAAAGTTAAAGGGATTTCGAAAATTGGTAGCGGCTCGTTAGCTGTCCAATTAGAAACCAAAGATAGAACTGGGCCGTTAGCCAGTAGCGGACCAATAAAAATACGGTTAACGGCTCGTTAGTGGGTCTCTTAGCGGCCCATGCCATCTCTACTGTACGAGACTATAGTGACAACGAAAAGCATTCACGATCCGTTTCTCACTAGCAACTTAGCAAGCAGAAATGAGTGGACTGTGATATTTTGGACTTCGAATCTAATCCGGCTTATTCAAATAAAAATCCGATCTGATTCGGTTTAGAAATAACGATCTAAAGTGATAGTCCAGACTCCGACTCAGTCCAAAACAAAATGAAAAGAACAGTGCACCCAACAATTTGATGGTGAAAATTATTGATTGATTGAGTGATTTTTTGATTGATTGATTGATAGTGAAAATGCAAAACCTCGTATGTGATTTTTGTACGAGGCATTGTACAGTCAAAAAATTATTTCAGCGTTTATAGGAAATATTGTTGACGTCAACAATGCAACGTAAGGAAAAAAAACATGACATCATACTGGTACTCTAATGACGTCACTGATCGTATGACATCATAAAACATATCATAGTTTACGAACTTTAATCAATGCATGAAGAAGGATCATGTCCATGTCGAAAACTTTGTCAAAACTTTTCAAAAATAAACTATTCAAATAAATTGCTGAAATTGTTTCAAAGCATCGCATAACATCACAGGTATATATTGCAATGAAAGGGCGGTTGAATTTAGGAAATAGATCAAACGTTAGAGGACACGAAGGGGGCCCAAGCACCCCTTAATTTTTAGTCAAGCATATTAAAAAATTGGTGCTGGGTTACTTCTAAACTTTAACAAAACTGCTGCCAGATACGCACTTCTTAATTCTTAGACCCACTTTTTCCCCAAAAAAATTATTCTTGAATCTGCCCCTAATAAATTTCGGGTCAATTATGCGATCTATTTCGTCTCTGGTTTCAAGGAGTGAAACAAGCAATTTGCTTAGCCATGTTTTTTCATCATCAACTCAACGCTTTGACCGAATGACCTGCGCTTAGATTCAGTTTGCGCATCCAGTGCAAGGTGATTCAACCCAAACCAATCGCTCGCAAAAAAGAGCGTTACCGTTCTCTTCAATCTGTTTAAAAAATATATACAACTTAAGCCAGGAAATTTCTGTCCCTATAGCAGGGAGATGTAGCGCAGAAAAAGCCCCGAAATGCAGAGATTTAGGGCAAAGAAGTTGGGACACAAAAATTCAACGAGTATGTTGCCAAATGTTAAGTTAAAAACAAATAGCTTTAACACACGCTGCATAATTCACTGATAGTGACAAGAGTTGATTAAAAAATATAAGCCACCTACGGATAGGTACCTGAGCGCTCCAGATTTTTCCTTCCTATCATTTTCAATGAAAATGAAAGCACTGCAACCCATTTACGTCGTTAGGTAGCTCAAACCTTTAGACTTCTAAATTATTACCTCCTCGCTGATGTCACAAAAGTTTATAAGGTTTATGCCTCTAGCTAGGTACATCCACGGCAAAAAAAGCTGAAGAAAATATCACGTAAAGCAAGGCGTGAAATGAAACCATTCTTACTTAAGTAAAGCAAGGCGGTTAGTGGCTTTCATGATATATTCTAACTTTGAAATTTAGTGGTTATGGCCAGGGCCGGATTTACTAATAAGCTAGGCAGGCTGAAGTCTGGGATCTCGGAGAAATAAGGGACCTCGTCACGAACAACGAAGACCTTCTTTTTATTAAGACCTTTTTTTGGAAATCGACCATCAAGACCTTTATAGGCCTAAACGTAGAGACAAGCAAGCGTATTTAGGGGGGGGGGGCATTGTGCCATGCCCCCCTTTTGATTCCGCCTTTTAGTGAAAAAGAACAAAATTAATGGTGCCAAGTGACTAAAATATGCTAGGCTCTTTTGATGGTTTCTGTAGCTTATGGCAAGGGGGTTGTACTGGAGGTATGCATCCTCCCACCAGTCATTTCGAAAATGCTTTTGATGTATACAGTTTTTCCATAATTTTGAACCTTTACCATTGATAGCAATAAGCCTTATGCCTTCAGCACGTACATCGAAAACGTGCGAACAAAATGCATCATATTTGACGAGGCACTCAGAATTAGGGTCAAAAAATTTAAACAAAATTTGCGTGAAAATTATTTAAAAAGCACTAGAATAACCATTACAGCATGTAAATTTTCAAAATTTTTTGGGGAAGTATGCCCCCGGACACCCCTAGAGCCTTTTCTGTGTCTCAATCAGCCTCAAATTAGTTGTGCCAAAAAAAAAAAGCTCGAAAAAAGTGTGGAAATTATTGCCCGCCCCTATCAAAATTTCTCGCTTTGCCACAGCGTAGAGATGAGTCTGATTGTTGCTCACGAGGACCTCATTGATCAAATAGCCTAGGGCCTCTCATTGTCTAAATCCGGCCCTGGTTAGGGCCAAGGCACACGCAAGAAATGCGCCTCAGGCATCCTTTGAAAGAATGCAAAAGACGTTATAGCGCAAATTTTCCAAAAAAAATCGTAGTTTAATGTAAAGAAGCTTTTTTACAATGTTCTTGTGTTTTGACAGAACATTCTTGTTTCCATGTAAATAAACTGCTATCAAATTCCATGTAAAGGCCAAATGAGAAATTCGGAAGAACTGTAACTTGCTGCTACCCCCTACACGCTCAGAAATGTTTAGCTGGAAGCTCTTTTTTCTCTCTTGTTTGTCAGGTATGCAGCGCACTTCTTTCAACTTCATTATCATTATTAGGCCGACTAATTATTGTCAAGACAGTAAACTCAGATACTCAAAATCAAAAATTTACTTGATTTCTGATCAATGAAATTTATTGCTCCGTGAGTTTTTTCTATTTTTTCTAATGACGTCATAAGTGCATCGAAAATTCGTAACTGTTTAAATCTGCATGCAATCTATTTCTGCACAAAATATTTTATCTAAATATTTTTCCAAGTCTTTCGTAAAACACAAATTTTGCTCATGTACGAGGTTTTGCTTTTTTAAAAATATCAAAAGTTGAAATGCGAGGTTTCGCATTATATGCGATGATGTCATTTCCGAATCAAAATTTTGCCAAAATAGTTTTTTCGAAACATGAAATATGAAAAAACAAAAAATTTAAGCCACTACAAAAAATTCGAAAATTTACACATTGGAGGTTTTGCATTTTTACCATCGAATTGCATATAGGCCTAGCAAAAATTTATGTTTCAGCAACACAAACGACTTTCGGCAGAGAAAATCTATGACATGTATGAAATTTGTGTAAAAAAAAAAAACAAATTGATATAGGCCTAAAGCCACTACGACAACGATTCTTCTTCTCATAACATTAATTCGATCCGACTCCAATCCGGTCCAGCCTGACAGAGCCCTTTAGCCCAGTCCGAATCCGATCCTGCTCAAAATCGGTTCATGCTCGTCACTCCGCCAGCAAGCACTGCGGTGTTAGTCAAAGTCCATTTAAGTACGTACGAAGTTACAAGTACAAGGACTTTGGTTTTAGCGATCGATCGATCAATTTCGATAGCTTTTTCTAGTGGCCCCAACTTGTTCCTAGCTCCCAGCTTTTTTTGTTGGCTGTCATTTCCTTATAATATGTCACCACGGAAATACGTTGTAGCGATATTGTCCAGTTTTTGGCCTTACTTACTGTAAAATTCGCGTTCTGTGTAAGTTGTTTTGTAGATGTATTTTTGGTTTCGCCATATGATAACTGGATTGACTAAGATGCTATAAGTTCTTTTTTCCTTAATACCCTAGCTGCGTTGTTTTGGCTTTGAACCATCATTTGGGGAGTGCTTTTCACTTTTACGTTCGCTCGCCGCTATTTGTAGACATGCCATTAACTCGTCTAGTTACTTGTCTGTAGTGTAGTGTATTATAGAGCGCTTTACGCGCAGAAGAGCGATAGACTGCAGTTGTGCTGAGGTTTTTTAAGTATTTGATGTGATTTTTATTAACTACGGAAAAGTGTACGTTTAATCAGTTAAGTATTAAGAAATTGTAGACACAGAAACTATCATTGTTATTATTATTAATACTGTATTATGATTACGCTATATTAACGCTTGATTCCATTTGAATAAGAACGAATAGTTCATACAGTTGTTAATTACGATGAAACAGTGTACATGCAGTACAGTGTTATTATACTGAAACTTGAAGCTGAAGTGTATTCTGGATTATGATTTTGGAGTATTCAACCCGATCCCGATCGCTGTGATTGTGATTTGTTGGATGCAATCGATAAAAAACTGAAAATTGCTTCATTGCTTCGATTGATTCATTGTTTCAATTGCTTCGATTGATTCCTTGCTACTTTGCTTTAATCCCAATATATTTTGGATCAAACACAAATTATACGCGCTAGCGTGGTGTTTTTCCCCAAGAGAAGCAAGTATTCAGACATCGCTTTGAGCCTTCAAATTCCCGATCCCCCGACCCCGTCTGTATCAACAGCTCGACGTCGCCAACACGTTTTTTTGGAGCTGTTTTTACACTTACGTCAAGCAAGTCGTCAGCTACTCTCAAACTCGGTGCTACGATTTGACTACATTAGACCATGTATGATTTTCCAGCTGTCACAAGCAAATTCCAATTGACATATGCAGCTATTTTTGTTTTTTTGCCCGATTTACCGGTATTTCGCGTTTCAAGCAAGGTCTGATAGTGCTAGACATGACTGGGGACTCGATACTTTAGATATAACGACGATATCGGTATAACTGGGGACTCGATACTTTAAAAGTAACGACAATATCGGTACTGAAATTTGGAAGAAGTAACGACGGTACCAACAACGGTACATTTTTTCACAAGTAACTACGATAACAATACCCGATACCGATTTTCGATACTATTCAAACATAAAAATTTCTTGTTTTTTTTCAGCAAAATTTTGCCTTAGTCCGTTTCACAGAACACATACCGGTAGTGAATACATTTGATGTGAAGGTGCTATGTTTTTGAGCTTTTTCATGAAACGCGTACCAAAAATGTGAACAATACGACGTGGTAAAAGTTTTACTAATTTTTATCGGTTCAGATTTAACCGAATGACACGATTCGATAATCAGCAAGTGATCAAAACTGTACTGCACAAAACAGTTTAAACAATATCTGCATCGATAGTTTTAAAGTTGGTGCAGCTTACTTTAGTTGGGATTGGTGTTTTCATCCTGATGTAATGTAAGTTCTTTGAATACAGAACGAGTCCACATTGACTAGCATCAGTGCTATAGCTGCTTGTCTTAAAGGATTTAACGATTGCTTTGTAGTTGGGGGACGTGGGTCGACACTAGGTGTAGTCATGCAACAAAATAACTGTATAAGTAATAGTGAAATCCGCTTAATTCATCCGCGGTTAACAGTGATGGGCGCGATAAACCTTTCTGCTGTACTAAAGCGCTAACGATGGTCGATATTTTTAAAAATGCTCTGGGTGATACCGATAAATCTCAATTTCTTACAGCGATATCGGTAATCGATAAATTATCGCCGATAAATTTTTCCGATAAATGTTGCGGTAAACTTTCAACGTGTTTGACGATTTTTTTTTCTTGTAAGTCAAAGTGCAAAAATGTTTTTCTAGATTTTTCAAGAAAAGAGAGAAGTTCACGACTCTGCCATGGGTTTAAACAAAACAAAGAGAATTTTTTTAAACTGCAAAAAGACTTTATCGACACCGTGAATTTTGCCATAGCGCCCACTCTCTAACTTTGAACACGGTGTGCATAAAGAATCGTTTATCGCGATAATTTATCGGCGATAACAAAATTTATTACAAAAGCGATATCGGTAATCGATAAATCCAAACTATTTTGAGCGATAACGAAAATTAGTAAAAATTATCGCCGATAACTATCGCCGATAAATTATCGCGATAAATGCCCATCTCTGGCGGTTAATAAACCCAGTCACTTTCCGCATCCAAATTGCTTTAAACGGAATTTTCTTATTCCTTTTGAATTTCCATTGAAAAAACTTCGGTCAATAAATCCAGACTCCGCAATAATAAATCCAGTTTATGTTAAGACGTGTTCACCGATACGCGGCAAGCGGCAACGCGATTACCTAGTTTTTTGTTTATTTCATTTTGACGTTGAACTGTGGTGCGGAAACGCGATAAAAACCACGCGACATCAAGGAAGTGTACCTGCACAATTTTTACAGCTCCATCGCCCGTTATCAAAAAAATGTTTGAAATAACCTTGACACTGAAATGAGACAATGCACGTTTGATTGTTACCTGTTACGACATCATTGAACAATCTGCTTGCCTTACGTAGGCTAGCAAACTTTACATCGCGTTAACGCAGGCCGGTATGATTTGTAATGGTGATCCCTTTGGCGAGTGCCGCGTATCGGTGAACGTACCTTTACGATCGTTGGTAATGTACGTACAAAAAAACGGAAATTATGAATTGTTGAAAAACAATAGTTCAATTGTCTTTTAGACAAAGCTAATTTGGAATAGCAATCACTGGAATTTTAAATCATGATCCAGGATTAAATGAAAAACACATCATCGAACGTTTTTTGCGTTAATAAACGATAAAAATCGTTGATTTGAGCGTATTTTATCTCAGGGGTTGGTTTAGATTGGATTATAGAAAATTCGGTTTTTCAATCCGCCGCTTATTAAATCTGAAATCGGCCGGCCCATGGTCGATTTATTCAGCGAATTCCGTTGTATTTAGCTATGCCTAGCCTAGCGTCCTGTTTAAGGTAAATCTTCATCATAATCGCAATATTGCGCCGATTCGCCGAAGCGTGTAACGAGTGGCGGCCGGCGGGGCCCATCTCCGCGGTTCAGCGCCTGGGCAACACAGCTGTGAAGAAACGTCGCAACGGTGGCGAGCAGACTCTTACGTACCACCGGTGGTACGCGTTTCACAGTTTGAGAACCACTGGCCTGCATCGTTTTTTGGAAAACCTTGTTTTGTATCGCACCTGACCTTCTAGCTTTTTAGTAATAAGGTGAATTTGATTTGAAATTGAACTATAGAGTACGTAGTACAGTTTGCTTTGATATCCTTTTGCCCTTTCCTGCATCATCACATCTTGCTGCAAACTTTACAATTCCATTTTCATGGGTGAATCATTTTTTTCGCAAAATTGAAATACGCAAGTTATTTCTTTTTCGTGCGAGAATGAAATGCAAGAATCGAAACTCTGCATTTAAAATCCATTTTTCTCAGCAATAACACAAAGCGTTATTACAACAGTTTAGCTGTGTTTGTAAAACAGTTTATTAAAACAAGTGAGCGCATTGTGCCATGCTCTCTCTTTTGACTTAGAACACTGGTTCCCAACCCCTTATTGTTTGTGGCTCCGTTTTCAAAACTCTCAACACCCGTGGCCCCCCCGCTCAGAAAAAAATTTTTTGTCTGTATGTTCACGCCGGTAGGCCAGACAAGACAGGTTAGTACTGGTAGCCCACTTCCAGTCTACTTGTGGCTCTCGGATAAACGTCCCGTGGCCCCCTAAGGGAGCCATTGACTCCCGGTTGGGAACCCTTGGTCTATACGTTTTCTATTATCATCGCATAGTGTACAAGGACTTGTCATGCTTGAGAAAAGTGCATTAAGAGTCATTTCTCGTATAACAGTGACCTAATAGCGGTATTGCGCAGGTGACAGATCCTATGAGACGGGTTCGATTCGCAGCTGGAGTTGATCGCATTTGGCTTATATTTACGGGGTAGCTGCTGACTGGAAGAGCGCAAGCTCACTTCGCAGTCTCCCACAATTACTGCTGAATATATCAGTTCAATATAACTTGAAAATAACCTCAGTAATTTATTATTATTTATTAGCTTGGATCAGTGGTGTAGCGAGAAATTTTAAAAAGTGGGGAGAGGGTATAAGCTGCAAAAAACATTAAAAATCTGGTGTATTTCAATCACTTTGCCACATTTGTTCTTTTTTTACTAAAATTCTGAGGTAGTGTATACTCTTACCTGAATCCTGACCTCATTTTTGCCTTTTGAAGATAATTTTTTACCGCATGGTGGTTTGATACGAACATGCCATAGCACAATGTCTCGGGTTCAAAAATTGTACAATAGAGAGTGAATTTTTTACAGCACTTTCTTGCAACTTTCGTCCCTTACGCTCAGATGCTCCGTTCTCACACTTTCTTGTTGACATTTTAATTGAAATATAATCTAATACCGGTATTCTTACTCTCTTAGGCAAAAAAGTGTGCTTTGTTGTCTGTGATATTTGAACACCGGTTTAGAATGAAATGTTGTGTGGTTTTATGGCGCTTTATAACTACTAAGGTCCTTTTGCGCAAAGACTAAGTTTTGTCAATTTACTGACGTATTTTATTCTCTGTTCATTTCATCCTCCGCGCTACACTTAAATGCTGAGCGTTTAGCAAGTGTAACAGCAGATAGCCTACCAGTTTTAAAGTCTTTGGTTTGACCCGCTGACAATAGAATCCAGTCCACCAGCTTCCAAGACGAACGCTCTTAACCACACCCATCTTCCACATTAAAAACCCAAGCTGCAATTAAGTGGCTTGAAATAAGAAAAAAAAAAAAAAAAACGCGTAATTTTGCCGATAGTCTTACATTTGCAAATCAACTACGTTCCAGCGGTTTTTCATCAAGACCTCACCGTTCTTGGTTTTTTAGTTTATCGTCCATTGGGACTAATTACCACTACTGCAAAGCAAGTAAAAAACACTAGGCTATTATAGCTCATTGTAAGTTGAGACGTAACAATTGTGCGATCGATTAAAAGGTTTTAGCGTTTTTTTAAGACATCGAAATGCTTTATAAAGTATAACTCATGTTACTTACGCAGTGTTCCGCTAAGCTCACGATCAAAATAAGGTAATGATATCTACTTGCAGACGCAAAATGGGTCCCCTCAAAATTGCGGGGCCCGGGGCCAAATACCCCACTCGACAGGCCTGTCAGCAGCACTGTTGCCAGCTACGGAATGAGATTAGCTTACAGACTCTGATTTATGATACAATTGGACCAGTTTTAGCCTTTCTGTGTCTGACCTATCCTGTACAAGAACTCAATAATAATAATTAGTATGCTACTAGAGGCAGATTGAGACTACTAGACTGGAGGGGCTGTTAATTTTAAACAGACAGGTATCAGGGTAGTAAGCAGCTTGTAGCTTACGTAGGCTTAACAGGTAAATAGGCTTGCCTGTTTTTGGGGGAGTGGGTACTCTCGTGTGAATGTAACTTTAGTCAGTTATTCATTCTCCTTAAGATGGGTTAACGCAAAAATAATTGCAGGTGGAGCAGAGCTGAAGCAAGTAGAGCGAAGTTGAAGCAAGTGGAGCGGAGCGAAGCTGAAGGACTGTTTACAGGAAATTTGTATTTTGTTGCATATTTATCCTTCTGTCACGAGAAAGCGATCAATACGAGCTCGCTTAGGAGTTGCCAGCCATCTGTCTACCACATCGAGGTAGGGGGAATCCCGCTAAGTGCTTTTCCCAAAGGCGCAACTAGTAAACTTGCCCGCTTGTTCTTCATACTGTCCCTTTAATGGTGGGCGTCAAGCAGACAAGCTGTGAATACCAATTTTAAAGTCATTGGTTTGACCCGACTCGGAATCACACCCAAGTCTGTAGCTTCCGAGGCGGACGCTCTTACCACTCGGCCATCTGAGCTATTTTTGATCAAGTTGAGCAGAGTGGATCGGAGGTAAGATTAGTAGCCTTCTCTAACACTCCTGCGTTATCACTAGCTACCACTGATGGAGTGGAGTACTCAACTTCCGAGTACGAGTACCGCAAAAACCTTCGAGCACGAGTACTGATATTGAAAAATATACTCGAGTACGAGTACCGTAAAAAAGTTCAAGTACGAGTACTTTTACAAACTTAGCAAAAGAACAATTTTTAAGTTGTAACAGCTCAGAGTTTGTCGCAAAAACATAAACGAATACATTTTTTCAGTGTTTGGGATGTTGAGAAGGCGCACAAACTGCAGATGACAATTTTCTGACAAGTATCGATAACATACAAAAATTACTTTTATTTTTTGAACAAATTGTGTACTTACGCAATTACACAAACCTATTGCCTTTTTACATAAAGTCAAAAGCATCAAAAATAAGGCTGCAATTCAATATCAGCTACTACTTACTATTACCACCGGTGGCGTTGGAAGTAACCTACTTTTAAGTAGAGGGGGCTAAAATTTGTGTTACCACACCAACGTCTGGGGGGCTTCGCGTTCAAGTGCAAAAATGATGCCAGAAACACATGAAAATTTTAAATAACCTACTACCATCAAAACATAATTCTGTGTCTAATTTGCCAAATTTTATTAATACTGCTTTTAATGTAAAATTAGAAGAACCACAGACAATTGTTAATGAATTTAATAAATATTTTTGTTCCACAGGTAATAACCTAGCTAAAACATTAACATCAACACGCGCGGATTCGTATAAAAATTTTCTAAGCAATCGAGTTATATCGTCGATTTTTCTGTAACCAACCTCCCATCACGAAATCAGCTCAATAATTAAAAACCTTAGTATAAATAAAGCCATGGGGCATGACCATCTCCACATCTTTTTTATTAAAGCTGCATCAACCACTTTATCGCACTGGTTCTTAATCTTCTTTGATTTCAGTTTGGTTCACAGAGTATTTCCAAGACAGCTGCAAAGTAGCTAGAGTCACTCCAGTGCGTAAATCCGGAGACAAAGCTACACTCAACAATTACAGACCCATTTCGATTCCACCAAGTGTATCAAAACTTCTTGAGAAACTGATCCATAAGCGTTTGACTAGTTTTTTTGACAAACACGGTGTTCTATGCCCACCCAATACGGATTTTGGAACAACATATCCACAGAACATGCCCTCATTGACGTCATAACTAATTCTTTTGATAAAATTAATGAGAAATAGCACTCGGCTTTATTGTTTTTAGATCTAAAAAAGCATTCGATATCGTTAATCATGATATATTACTGTCAAAATTAGATCATTATGGAATACTTAGACTAGCTCATGATTTGCTTGTTTCTTACCTTTCTGCTAGAAAACAGTTCGTTACGGTTGATTCAATAAGATCAGACTATTGTACAAACAAATTACCTGTGGAGTTCCGCAAGGTTCTACACTGGGTCCGTTACTGTTTGATATATATATGCGCAATGCTCATCGCTTATACGATTTGAGCACTTTGGCAGGGGTGGAGGTTTTTTGTTTTGTGGTACCACAAACAAAAAATTTCTGAAGTTCCTTAAATTTGATTTTGAGGTTCTTCACCCCAGACTACTCTGAGCTCCTCTGATGAGACCTATCAATGGAGTTGGCCGAGTGGTTGGTGTATTGGGCTCCGAAGCTGGCTTCGCGGGTTTGATGCTCAACTAGGTCATCTCCATGATGTATGTACTTCACTACCACAACAATCCTAAGCTGAAATAAAGTGGCTTGAAATAAAAAAAAAAAAAAGAGAAGATCGAAACAGAGGATGTCAGGAGATTGAATATATATATATATATATAAACGCAAAAATAAAACACAACGTATTATATATATATGTTTACGTTGTGTTTTATTTTTGCGTTTATACGTTTATATATATATATATGTATATATATATATTTTTAAAGGAAATTTACACTACACCCCCAACGATGGAAAAAAACGAAACCGCAAACGCAATGTCACATGGTTTAATCCCCCATTCAATTCAAGCGTTGAAAGTAATATTGGAAAAATTTTTCTAAATTTGGTCACAAAGCATTTCCCTCCTGGTCACAAATATCACAAAATTTTTAACAGAAATAACTTGAAAATCAGTTACAGTTGCATGCAAAACATGGAAGCCATCATCAAAAATCACAACAAAGCAATTTTATTGAGTGATTCCAACAAGATCAAAACTACACCATCAAAATCTTGCAACTGCAGAAAAAAGGATCAATGCCCAATGAATGGCAATTGCTTAAAGAAATGTCTTGTATACAAAGCGGTAGTAGAGACGGAAAATGACACTAAATCCTACATTGGATGCTGTGAAACTGCATTTAAAACTCGCTTTAGTAATCACAAACTCTCATTCAACAAGAAAATCTATTCTACAAAAACAGAACTTTCAAAACACATTTGGAACTTAAAGGACAACAACAGAGAATTTAAGATTTCATGGTCTATCATCGCCCAGGTCTCCCCCAACTTCTGTAAAGGCAAACGCTGCAATCTGTGCCTGACGGAGAAACTGCTGATCAACAAACACATGGACCAAAATTTGTTAAACTCAAGAGATGAAATGCTAAATAAATGTCGCCACAAAAATAAATTCAGATTGAAACAGTGTACTTAATTATTATTATTAATTTTTTTGTCTGCTACTTTGGTTCTATTTGAGTACAATTGTTAAGTCATTATTTTATTTATCTTTACTTATTTTTTTTAATTTGCTTTAATTGTATGCCAACCAAATGCTTTTTCCGGCTCCACGACCCTTTCTTTTTCTTTAATAAATTAAGTTTACCGCATTTATTACGTCACAAACCTTTCCTATATGATTGCTATAGTAAAATACTTTTCTCAATTAATTAACTTCAGTCTGTCAGTTACTAGAAAAAGCAATTTTATTTCGCTATTCCTCACATCATAGAGCTAATCCCGATCCTACCATTGGAATAAAAAAATTGTAAGTACTTATGCGAATAACTTAACGTTCTTTCTTTGTTTCGTAGTTAACACCTGAAGATTGCCACGCATTTGCGTGTGGCATGAAACACTGTGTAGTGTATGTAAATTAGCGTTGAATAAATTCATTTATGTATATATATATATATATATATGCATATTGAGTATATATATATGTATATACAGTATAAACGATCTTCCCAAAGCGATTAACTCATCAGAAAATTATTAGCAGATGATGCATGCGTGACCCTTAATGCAGACAGTACATAGCATCACTCAAAACTGCTATCGCGCAAGATTTGGAAGCTATTAAAAGAATGGACAGCTTCAAACAAACTCACTGTTAATCCAAACAAATCACAGTTATTAGTAATACCTTTTAAAAAAACTCCGAACCAATAAATATTGATGCACATTACAATAATTGCTCGATTTCACCAGCAAAGGTTGTTAAATACCTTGGAATATTCATTGATTCTGATCTAAATTTCCATAATCATATTATATCCGTTGCCTGCAAGGCTTCCCGTGCAATTAGTGCCACATCAAAAATAAAGCATCTTATTCCGTTTAAAACCTAGCTGAGCCTATACTACTCATTGATCCACCCTTTCCTCCTTTATGGGTTATTAGTCTGGGGCTCATCATACAAAACCTACATAGACATACTTAACAAAATTCAGAAAAAGGCAGTAAAATTCATATCGGGGGCAAACTTATTTGATAGTGCAACTAAGCATTTTAAAAATCTAGGTATATTAAAATTACAAGATTTGTATAAAGTAGAAGTAGGATATCTTATTAAAAGATATTTCAGTAACAATCTTCCAATAGAAATAATGAATTTTTTCACAACAACACGAAATTTTTCTTCCAGGACCACCAGACTCGCCTCACAAAAACTTTCTTTGTCAATTCCTCGTTTTAAAACAGCGAAACTTCAACATAGTTTAAAATATGTTAGAGCGAAAATATGGAATGCCATTCCTGATGAAATAGAAAATTTACCGATGTCAGCTTTCAAGAAAAAGTACAAACATTACCTTCTAAAAACTTATACAGAATAAATCAAATCCACTCTCTCTTCTATTGATTTGTTCGCTTTGCTTACTAAATTAAGAATCAAAACTTTTTTTTCTCATTTAGTAATTTTATTTTTGAAAAGCTTAACAAAATTCTGCGATTAAAATAACTTTGATAGTCGCTGCTTGACTCGATGACCGCAAGGTCTTTCGCAGTCTCCATAGTGTGTGTTTTATTGTTTGACAACTTTACGTTGTGTTTTATTTTTGCGTTTGTCACTTGTTTTCTTTTTACTTCACACAAACAAAAAGGTGATTGGTTGATTGATTTACCAAAGTCAATAATTACTGCACATTGTAGCACCAAGTTAATGATAGCCTATAGCACCACATGCAAATTTTTACATTTTTAAACTAGACCTACACGTTAGTCCAACTAGCAAGAAAATAAAATACACGCAGCTGAAGATTTGGAAGGTAACTTAAATTTACGTCTGAACTAGCCGAAATATGATGTATTTACAGGTTTAGGCGTAGTCTAGCTGGCTGATTTCGCTCATCAAAGTTGCTTTTATCGAGTCAATACACAGTATTTTCACAACTGCATTTAATTCTCGTCGTTGGATCGCCAAAGCTTAGATTACCCAACCAGGCTCGCCGAGAGGGGGGGCAGAAGGGGTCACTGTCTGGGGACGCAGGGGAGCCCGAGGTTCAGAACTGTCAGATTTCGAATGCAAAATTCATCAGCTCAAACTACGGCCTGCGGACGCGATGATGTTGTTTTTTGATTTCGGGCCGAAATTCGAACATCTGCGGACGCTATCACCTTATTTTACTCATCACGTGATTTTGGGGCACCACTGACCAAAGGGCCCAAACGATTTTTTTGCCCCGGGGCCCGAAATTTTTCTCGGCGCCCCAGCACTCAACACCCAAAGCCTTGAGATTATGATGTTTCAAAATCTATCTCCCCTCACTTCAACTTCGAAATTTTCGCTACAAGAGCGATTCACGAGTGGAGCGGAGCTGGGTTATTTGCGTCAGTTTGCGTCATTACAAGTGGAGCAAAGTTGACGCAAGTGAAGTGGAGCTGAAGTACTTGCGTCTCAGCAGTGAAGAAAAGTTGACGCAAGTGGAGCAAAGTGGAGCTGAAGCGTGAAGCAAAGTGGATGCAAGTTGCGTGATATTATAAAGAATAAACAAAGCCCAGCTCAGTGGACCGGATCGGAGCGTGTAAACCCACCTTCAGTGATCATGCAGTCAAGGCAATAATCTTTGATCAGAGTAAGCGAATTTGGTTGACGAGCATTGTCGCTATAACTCTTACACGCCTCAGTGCGCAAGTAAAACCTAAGTAACCTACCTCATCAGTACGGCGATTTTTTGTAACCTAAAAAACTTAAAAATGTAAATTTATTTTTGTAAAAAAGTAACCAAAAAGTAACTTTATTAAGCGAATAAAAGTAAAACGAAAATAGTTGCAGCCAAACATGAAAAAACGTGAAGAAGGCCCAGTTCTACCTCGTGCCTAAGTTATAGTAAACACACATGTAGTGTTTTACATTTTGTGGTAGAAAGTTTCTGTCCTTTGCAAGTAATTTGTTAAGCATAGAAAAACTTCTTTCCACAGAAGCAGTTGTTGGCTGGCACCAAAGAGGCACCTTAGTGTTTGTAGATTGTAAATTTGTCTTTCTTGCATCAATCCAAGACAAAAAACTAGAAAAATTATGTAAAAAAGCGCAAATACCAAAATGTAACCTAAAAGACAAAAAGTAACTTTTTGTAACCTTTATAACTTTTTAAATACTGACCCTATAGCTGTGAAATTTTGGTTAAACGCTTTTTACGTTAATTGGAGCTAGCAAAAAAAAGTAACTTTTGTAACCAAAAATCGCCCTACTCATCAGCTTAAGTTTAAATATTTTTCAATCAATTTTTGAATTCGTTCTTTTTTTAATACCTTTAGTGGAAAAATTATTCTATTTCAGGTTCCCTTTGAACTGCAAACTTTTTCAGCTTTAGACAGCGCAGTACCTCTTTCATTCACGAGCCACCATTGGCCCAGGTGGTTAGGAACAGGCATACAGAAGCAACCTACAAATATCTGCAGCAACACAAGCGAAGAAGGTCATAGCAACTTTGGCAGGGTTGGGAATCGATACCCAAAAAAGTAAAGAAATAATCAATTTCAATGGTAGTTTTAAAAAGTAAAGAAATAATCAATTTCGATGGTAGTTTAAAAAAGTAAAGAATAAAGAATATTGTAATCAATATTTGATAATACGCAAAGCATTTAGCGGTGTACGCCAAGCATTTTTATCAAAAAAATCTTTTTTGTTTTTTTTGGCACAAAAAAAAATTAATCAGCAAAAACAAGGTAATGACACACCGATGATTATTTTAAATTTACTAAGGTGAGATAACGTAGCCCGGACAAAAAGAGTCGAATATGGAATATCGAATTGCGCCGAAAAAAAAGTTAAGACAAGTCCATGTTCAATACTCATTCAAAAAAATAAAGACTCCAGAGCATATTTGATGAATAAAAAGTAAAGAATATCGCAATCGAATATCGATTACAATCGATTTTTTCCAACCCTGAACTTAGGTTTGATTGTGTTAATTAAGTTTACTGAATTCGATATATGTTATTCCTTGACCTTGTTCGTTATTTTTTTGCAACATCTATTTCTGCGATCTGATTACCAGGAAGACCAATTGCTAGCTACAGCACTGTGATAAGTTTTTATTTAATTATTTCCATGATAATTTGTAACTTACCAGCCGTTAGTGCAGGGGGGTTGGATATCAATTCCCAGGTCAGTCAAATCGGACACAGTCGCCAAAGGCTCGCCACCGCTGTGACTTTTGTTCCGAGCTGTGTTGGCTCAGGCGCTAAGTTGCGAAGATGACTTCTACCTCTCGTTACACGCTTCCAAGTAATACTGCGAGTAGAATGAAGATTTGGATTTTTGATACCGACGCGTTATAGCTTAGATTTGATTACACCTTGACTAAAGCAAAACCTGAACGGTGACAAGGTAGGTTGCTCAGTGCTTTTTATTGCTGTCTTTAACTCACAAAAAATTATGTGATGTTGGTGAGCTACTGGTTAACCTAATCGATTATACAACATGACTTGACGTAGAAGACAGCACTTGACCCGAGTTTATATGGTTTGTTTGCAGTGGCACGAAAGCTCAGCAAAAGTTGTTAGTTGGTAATTTTTCACAGAGACTGCTGTGTTTCCTTGAAAACTTTGCAAAAGCATAGGTTAGGCCTACTCTTTTAGTATCTGGTGCAATTATTAATTTTCGATTCTTTCAACAAAATTATGAATATTTCTGACATTCATGACTTTTTTCGTTTCGAAATAATGACGTCAATCTCAATCATGCAAAACAAATATTGTGGTAAATGCAGAAAATAACTTGAGACGTGCAAGTTTGTGCGGTTGCTACCGGCTGAATAAGCGTGCTTCGGAATTTAACAACTGATGTAAGCAAAATCTTAACTCCAAAAAGTAACTAATAGCATTTTTGAAGCAGACGTTTGTGAAATTTCGTGTCTAATTAATTTATATTTAACAACTCGTAGCCAAAGATAACACGCCAGAATATATCTTTGGATTGTAAAATCATAACGTTGACCATTAGGAACAACTTTTGGAGTGTTCTGTGGTTCTGCGTTTAAATAGCACAAAAACTTTTTAGAAATTGATCAAATAAATACTCTTGCATACGCTGGAAGTGCGTTTTAATTCAACGTACGAGTGGATCGCATAAGTTGTATTTTGCTGGAAAATTTTTGATTAATTGCTTGCGATGTTATGCAATAAATTGAAGCCTATACTCCTTTGTACCGTACAACACACGTAAGTTATGCCATATCGTTTGTTTTAATCTTTACGATTGTATGTTGTGCTTTCAATTATTCTGTTGATCTTGTTAAACAGAAAGATTGGTTTTCTAGCTTCCGGAAAAGTCTAAAGCGTTGAGAAGTTGGAGAAAAGCATTTGATGCTATATTTTTATTCTTTATATTGGTAGTCAAATTCTTTATATAGCTTTCGCAACGTCACAAACAGGGTGTAGCCAGGGAGTAAAAGAGGTAATTGCTTTCCCTCCAAAAAAATCTTTTCAAGAACCAACATTGATGCAAACAACGCATAGGCTATAAACCGTGATTAAAACATTTAATATGCACTCATTACAAAAAGGGCAGTTTCCGGTGTCTTGAAAACTGAAGACAGTAAAGCATGAAAAAAAACTGCCTACCTACCAAAACATTTTTAAATTACAATAAATTGCGCGCGAGAGGAATCTCAATCATGTGATTAAGATCAAAAACAGCGTCGATATTATCTGAGTATTTTTCACCCAAATCAAAGCGTCGATATCATGAAATACTCTCAAGCACATAATCGGGGTGTCTAGGAAACAGAGCACTCCAGCTCCTAAGACTGTCACGGTGCGTAAAAACGATTTTGCCTTCCCCCATCCCCGTTCCGCCCATGAACCTCTTTAAATCTTTCGTTGGTCTGGTCTTCCATGGCAGTATTTTTGTTTTCAGCACTTAGGTAGGGCAGTGTCAATTTAGGTTTTTATATTTTAATAATTTTTCAACAAACCGGGCGGTTATAGCACTGTGTTAAAAATGTCGCAATCGATGCGAAAGGTCTGAGGTTCAATTCCCGTGTAGGTCGAATCGGACACAGTGTAACCAACGGCTCGCCGCCGCTGCTACGATTCTTCGAAGCTGTGTTGCCCAGGCGCTAAGTCACGGGGTCGGGCCCCGCCACTCGCTACCACGCTTCGGTTCTACAGCGAGTTGATGAAACGAGTAGGCCTACAGTAAAGATTTGATTTTTTTAAAAAAGCTTTGTGTGCGGCCATAGTTACTGCAGATACTCCGTATTTAAGGAAGCTCCTGCTTACCAGTTGCTTCACAGCAGCATCAATGACAAAAATGCAGTTCAAGCAAAACACATCAGAGAAGTTGGAATACCGGTATTGTTGCTTCGCATGGTAATAAAAGTTTCTCGAAATTAAATTAGAAAGTTGGACCGAACGGAAAAACATGACAGCAGTTTCGGCAAGCTCCGCACCAAAAAAAGTCGGTTCGTTTCAAAAAAGAGAGGTTTTCATTCCTTTTAAAATCTTCAATGGGGGGGGGTTGACCCCCGAACCCCCCTTTCCTGTTCGTACGCCACTGTTAAGATCCGTTATTTTGATACTTTTAGCGCAGAAAACTGTTAGAAAGTATTTTTTAATTTTTAGCTCTCTCCCTAAAGATGTCTGCGTCTGCCCTGAGATTCTTTATCTCGCAAGTCAACAGATAAAGTACCGGTGCGCTTGACGCATTTTTCAAAGCGCAGTTGAAATATTTGACTGAATTTCAGACGAGCACAATGAGCGCAGAAAAGTCTCACCAAGATGCACGCAATTATCTTTCGAAGTACAGCCTGAATATCCGAACTTTAACAAAAACAGTAAGTCATTTTGTAAATTGTAACTGTATAGTCTATGTAAGGCTTATGACATCTTGATTAAACGACTGCTGATGGTATGATGTCTTAAAATTTTCATTCATTTCGATTTGTTTCTGCTTCCCCCTGTGTACCGCAGACAACAAAAAATTGGCGAAAGTATTGGTCAATCGACAACTAGCAAACTGCATAAAAAATAAAAAACAAAAAAGGAAAAATTCAAAATACGGATTTTAGCATGGCTAAAAAGGCCTATTTGGTGATGTGTCGCAAGGAAGTCACGAAAGCGTAGGCAAATATGTAAACATGGACCCGGATTTACTTAAAGAAGATGAAGATGTAACTACAAGTGTTGTGGTTAATTTTGCCTTTTCGTATTTGGTTGGAACCATGGTTCTTTTTTACGGAACAGGTCTTTTGAGGGCAGAAAATGTACTTAGTCAATCTCCTACCCTACGGTCGTCATAGATGGGAATTTAGCCGGTCATATCTAATAAACACCTGTAAGGTTTCCACGTGTAAATATTTGTTTGTTTTCGGGCCCCGTTGAAGTAGGCCCAGAGCCGAAGCCAGAGCAGTCGACTTAGGGGGGGGGGCAAAGTTTGAAACTAGGCAGAAAAACCGCTGTCTTCAATAGAGAGAGCTTGCTATTTGGGGGGGCCAAGCATGTCGATTGGGGGGCCAGGCCTTCCCTGGCCCTCCTTGGCGCCGGCCCTGAGTAGGCTGCGGATGGAACAGAGGTTGTTTCGCGTTCTGAGGAGTGAGGAACAAAATGCTTTTATTTTTGGCGACACAATGCAGTTCGTGGAATAGCAAATCTTAAAGTTTTCGAAATCTTTGGCAGAATTTTGAGTGATTGAGCTTGTTACCGTAGCAACTTTTGGTTCCTGCAATGTGGGCGCAGTAGGATCCCGTGGCAGCGATGGCAGTGGCCAGGAGCGTATTTAGGGGGGACCTTTGGGCCATGCCCCCTCCCTTTTGAGTCTGCCTTTTAGTAAAAAAGAGCAAAATTAATGGTGCCAAGTGATGAAATCTGCCAGACTCTTTTGATGGTTTCCGTAGCTTAGGGCCAATGGCGGACCCAAGGGGGTAGGATAAGGGGTATGCAACTATGCATCCTCCCACCAACCATTTTCAAAAATGTTTTGGATGTATAGGCTACAATTTTTCCATACTTTCAAATCTCTTCGATAGCAATAAGCCTTACGCCTTAGGCTCGCATAGGCTAATCGAAAATGTGCGAGTAGAATGCATCATATTAGGCGTAACACTCAGACTTAGCGTCAAAAAATTTAAACAAAATTTGCGTGAAAATTACTCAAAAGCACTAAAATAACCATTTACAGCATGTAAATTTTTATATCGCATGTAAATTTTTAAAATTTTTCCGGGGGAGCATGCCCCCGGACCATCCCAGAGCTTTTCTTGCATCTCAATCAGCTTCAAACTTGTTCTGCCGAAAAAAAAAGCTTAGAAAAAAATGTCAAAAATATGCCTCCCCTCTTTTTAATTTCTCGCTAAGCCACTGGCAGTGGCCTACTCATGCCCGTCGAGAGTAGGGCCAGGGAGGCCATTTGGCTCCGGGCCAAGTACTTTTAAGGATCCCTATTTTGAGCATGCAATATTTTCTTAATTTAATCGTGAGCTTAGCGGAAAACTGCGTCCGTAACATCAGTTTTTGCCACCAATTTTCGCTGTAAGCTTAGACATATAAAATAGGCCTAGGGGCCTCTTTTCGCTTTGTGGCCCCGGACCTCTATCGGCTCTCGATGGCCCTGGGCTTACCTACAGTCGAGCATTCAACAAATATATAGTAGAGATGAGCAGACCCTTATATTTGAGACTTCGAGTTTTTATTATTATTATTATTATTGGCATAATTATCCTCCTATCACGAGAAAGCGACCAAGCGCTGTACGAGCTCGCTTAGGAGTTGCCGGCCATCTGTCTACCACACTAAGATGGGGGAATCTCATTAAGTGCCTTTCCCAACGGCACAACAAGTAAACTTGCCAGCTTGTTCTCCACACTGTCCCTTAATGGCTGAGCGTCAAGCAGGGAAGCTGTGAATACCACTTTTAAAGTCATTGGTTTGACCCGACTCGGAATCGAATCCCAAGTCTACCGATCCAGAAACAGACGCTCCATACCACTCGGCCATCTGATCGGTCCAGCTTTTCTAAATAAAAATCCAATCCAGCTCCAAAACAATCTTCTAAAGTGAGAGGGCACAGCCCGATTCAGTCTGCAACAAAACGAAAAGAATTGGCGATAATTGAACTATAAGGCCTATCAGGAGTTCTTAACCTTTTCTATGTCGTTTACCCCTTGCTAAAAAAAAAAAAAGTATAATACACCTCCAGTGTACCAGGCCTACTACTGCTTTTTCAGTACTGAAAATTAGCCTAAAGCTTTCTTTAGTCTTTAAATCAGAAAATTCACCCCCTCGGTACGTAAAATTTACCCAGTAAATTTACCCCCGTTTAAGAACCTCTGCACTATATGATTGCACATAGCCTATCAAAAAGTTTCCAGCGGCCACCGAAATCAAACTCAAAGTCAAGTTTATTTTACCAGAGAGTTTACGAAAAACACACCAGAAGGAAACAGCGAAAGACTAGGGTCATGACCAAGTCAGCCGCGAAAAGCCACCTTTGGTGAAGAAAATCAAAAACATGCATGAAATCTGTCTAAATAAGAAACAAATATTATAAGCCTCTACAAAACGAATTTTTATTGCATAACATTTGGTCCGGCTGACGGGCTCCAAACCGGTTGAACTCCACCCATGATCCGCTCCAACTCCGTGAGCCCAGTCCACATCCTATCTGATCCTGCATAAGTCCGATTCAGTCCGGTAGAGATGTGCGGACTGCGATGTTTCAAAATCCGAATCCAGTCCGACTTTAACAAATAAAAATCAGGCCCTATCCGACTTCAAAACAACAAAGAAAGTGAAAGTCGACAGTTCGGCTCAGTTTAAAACAAAATGAAAAGAGCTGGCCATAAATGCACACAGCAAAAAAGTTTCAGCAGCAAAAAGTAACCTTTGGTGAAGAAGATCAATAGCTTGTATGAAATTGTTTTAAAAAAGAGAGAAATTGTTATAAAGCTGTTACGAAAGCGATTCTGGCTGAAATTTATCAGTCCGCATTAGGTGCATGCTCGACTCTGCAGTCCGGCTCCGATCCAACCTCATCTATGACAAAGTCCATATAACTTCGTAAGCGGAGTTACGGACTTTGATTTGTAGTACCGGACTACGGTACATTAAAAACATACATACCGGTAATAGCTTTAGTTAGGAGTTTAGGACTAGATTTGGTGATGGTTACCGGTGCATTACATTAGAGATGGCTCGGGGTGACTTTTTTGAGGCCCGTATCGCCCACGGCCCGGAACCTCCAGCCAGTGGCGTACGCTGAAATTTTCTGAGAGGAGGGGCGCGCGAAGCAGTGGGCCCCCCAGGATATGGTAAAGGGGGGGGCACGACCGGGGGTCTGGGGGCGTAGCCCCCTGCCGCCAACGAATTTTTGCGGTTTTCACATAAAAACTACTCATTTTAGCTCACTTTTTTAATGAAAAAGGGCATGCAGTGAGTGCAGTCACTGTAGACAACGCAAAAATATTTTCGCACCTTATGTCTAAAAGCAGAAGCTTGGCTAAAAGAAGTGAAAGGCAGGCTGCAATCATTAGGCTATTAGTTTGTGAAATTATAGACTGAAAGTTAGGTTTTAGCACCTTATTACAGGGCCAAGGGGGGTATGGCACCGTGCTCCCCCAAGCGTGCGCCTATGGCGCGAAGAAATTTTTTCACGTTAAGGTACGACTTTTCTAACTGTGTCTGAGCGACACAAGCTTTTGACTTGTATTAAAGGCCTGAGGGGGGCGCACGCATAGGAGCCCCCTGCGTACGCTATTGCCTTCAGCTCAGTTACCGTAACCGACCCGGCAACTCATACCAAAAATAAAGCCCAGCCCGCCCAAAGCCCATTCTTTTTATCAGCCTTTAATCACACTAATCAAACTTAAAGGGATTTTAAAAATTGTTAGCGGCTCGTTAGCGGCCCAGCAAAAAAACAACAGATAGAACTGGGCCGTTAGCGGACCACTAAAAAAAACGGTTAACGGTTCGCTAGCGGGTTTCTTAGTGGCCCATGCCATCTCTATATTACGTAGATGTATCGTGGATACACCCATGGTTGGGAAAATCGATTGTAATCGATATTCAATATGGATATTCTTTACTTTTTGTTCATCGAATGCATTGGAGCCTTTACTTTTTTGAATGAGTATCGAATATGGCCTTGTCTTTACTTTTTTTCGGCTTAAATCGATATTCGATAATCGATTCTTTTCGTCGAGATTATTTTATCTTACTTCAGTAAATTTAAAATGCTTGTCGGTATATCATTCCTTTTTTGCTGATATAATTTTTTTGAGCCAAAACCCCGACTAAAAATAAAAATAAAACAAAGTTGCTAGAACAAAGTCGTTTCCCATCTATGGTCGCACCCGCATGCAATGTCCGGTGCTTGTCTATAAGCTACTCCGTAGCCATGAGCAAATTCCAGAAAAGGCTTAGCCAACAGGGGTGAAATGACGTCATGGCACAAATGTACTACTAGCACATCGTCACTCGCACTCGCACATTTCGAAAACCGGGCCACACGCACATTGACCAAACTAGCACTTGCACATTCCATTTCACTCGCACATTTCCATTCGCACATTACAACCGGATCACTCGCACATTGACCAAACTAGCATTCCTGTGTTTTACAAACCGGACTACTCGCACGTTGACCAAACTAGGACTCGCACACCAAACCAGCACTCGCACATTCCATGTTCACTCGCACATTATAATTGGAGCACATTGACCACACTAGCACTCGCACATTGCGATGCCGCAAAAATCGGACCACTCACACACTGACCAAACTAGCACTCGCACATTCCTGTGTTGTACAAACCGGACCACTTGTACATTGACCAAACTAGCATTCGCACATTCCTGCGTTGTAAAAACCAGACCACTCACACATTCCAGTGTTATAAAAATCGAACCACTCGCTCATTGACCAAACTTGCACTCGATCGGACATTTGGGTGGTCCAGTTATAACATGCGAATGAACATGGAATGTGCGAGTCCTAGTTGGGTCAATGTGCGAGTGGTCCGGTTTGTACAACACCGAAATGTGCGAGTGCTAGTTTGGTCAATGTGCGAGTGGTCCGGTTTGTACAACACCGGAATGTGCGAGTGCTAGTTTGGTCAATGTGCAAATGGTCCGGTTTTTACAACACCGGAATGTGCGAGTGCTTGGTTGGTCAATGTGCGAGTGGTCTTGATTTTACAACATCGGAATGTGCGAGTACTTGTTTGGTCAATGTGCGAGTGGTCCGGTTTTTACAACACCGGAATGTGCGAGTACTTGTTTGGTCAATGTGCGAGTGGTCTTGATTTTACAACATCGGAATGTGCGAGTACTTGTTTGGTCAATGTGCGAGTGGTCCGGTTTTTACAACATCAAAATGTGCGAGTGCTTGTTTGGTCAATGTGCGAGTGGCCCGGTCATAATGTGCGAGTGAACATGGAATGTGCGAGTACGGTGATTGGTTATGTGCGAGCGGTCCGGTCATAATGTGCGAGTACACATGGAATGTGCGAGTGCGAGTTCAGTGATGTGCGAGTGATTGGTTATGTGCGAGTCGAAATGTGCGAGTGCAAGTGACGATATGCTAGTGACGTCATTTCACCTCGTTTGAGTTAGCAGTTTATAGGTACCGGTAATTTTACTGCTTTTCTGGTGGCGTGCTAAATTAGTGATCAGCTGGTGGCGTGCTATATTTTGGTTTCCTGAAAAAAAATCATTGGCCTACCCAGTACCGGTACCAGAAGAAACGTAGACGGAAACTCAAGGTTGTTATGAGTTGCTACTAGTGCATAAAGCTCAGCTGTGAGACCGCTTGACTATTGAATTTATCAATAAAATTGCTAAACAAACTCCAGTTTTTGTTCGATCTGTCATTGCACTGGGAGGCTTGCGCTCAACTACTCAGTTCTTGAAGTTGAGAAAAAAGTAATAGCCGAAGCTGGTCTTGCAGGCACGTCCGGAGTGTGGGAGGGGGGCTACAAAGCTACAAAAAAGTTGTTAAGGGGAGTCCTCCAAAAAAATAAAATCACACACACTCAGCTTAAAATCACACACACAATCACCCACACTAGACTGAAAAGACAAATATGCCTATGAAGGAAAAGGTGTCCGCGGCTAGGTAAGCGTTTTGGCTCTTTCGCGGTAACCCTATGTACCATATTTCAATGTGCGTTAAGTTTTTTTTACTTCCTGCCGTTGTAAATGGTCATGAATAAACGTGTACCGTTAATAATAGACACCTACAGTCAAATGCTCAATGTATGAAAACAAATTAGTCTAAAAATTTTGGAAAGCAAAATATTTCTGGGGCTTGTAGCCCTTGGGGACAGGTATGCGGTGTGCAAGGGTTATGGTATCGGTATCACTACGAGCTTTGAGCCAGCCTGTAGGGCTCATGACTTTTCCATTTGCAGCGAAGTCTAAAAATTGGTGTGAAAAATAATAAAGCAGCATGAAAGCGCAAAATAGCGTATAGCATCATATTCTGTAAACCTTCCTCGTTTGAATAAATGTTTATTCTCGCCTGGTCGCTACTTGTATAAACACAAGCTTATTTACCCTTCTAAAGATTTTAACGATCTCCACATAGCCTTAGAACTCCCGAGTCAATTTTTATAAGCACATCAGATAGAAAACCAAACGTATAGTGGCTGATATTGTTAAATGTTGAAGACAATCAAGACTGTGCGCAAAACGCTAACCTAGATCCAAACTAGTGCAATATTTAATGCGAAATTGACAAATTGTCAGTAACTTACTTGTATAGTAGAAACATGTTTTACATCGCATGCAAGGCTTGCAAGCCCGGTAAACTACTGGCACCATAAGCAATGAATAAAAAGAACATGGCCCAAAAGAGCAGTGCACTCATAGGGCATGGGGCGAAGATCCGAAAAGTTTTATTACTTAGCGTACCAAATTGCATTTAAATTAAAAGAACACACTATCCGGGTCCATTATGTTCGATTCTGATCAAAGGCCAAAATGTCGCTGCTGTGGTTTAAATGTTTGACCATCCGTTTGCTTAAAATGTTTTATCAGTATCATCGCTTTTGTCATTTCAATTATATATTTGGTGCTAATGTTCGCAATAATATATATTCATTCCGTAAACCTGTACCAGCCATACTATCGTATTTCTCTTTTAATCTTAACCATGGACAAAAGCAAATTGCAAAGCCAAAATGAAAGAGTTGCCAGAGAGTTGAGAAACTCGCATCTGACAAAATTTGTGATTCTGGCGAGTACCAGTAACTTTGCTTGCAAAAGCGCATTTGGTGTCAACACTTAGGTTTGCAGTATTTCGAAAAAGCTAAAATACCTCAGTGTAATATCGAATATCGATTACAGTATTCTTTATTCTTTACTTTTTTAAACTACCATCGAAATCGATTATTTCTTTACTTTTTTGAGTATCGATTCCCAACCCTGGGTACACCACACGGTTGACAGACGAGAAGCTAAATACGCGAAAAATCATTTTCAACAAAGCCGCTAAAGCGTTTTTGAGAGTCACGTGATGCGTAAAGAAAGTTTAAGTACAAAAATTTTACGACCTCATGGCAACAGTGAGGTGGTGTAGGGGTTAGTGATGGACTCCCACTCGCAGGGCAGGACCTCCTAGGTTTTGATTTTTTGTCGGCGCATTATACTGAAGTCGCTGTAGCGATTCTGTTGAAAATGATTTTTCGCGTATTTAGCTTCTCGTGGTTGGCAGTACGTATCGTTACCGGACAAAAACTTTTCCTGAAAATAGTCTGTTTGCTCAAACAAGCGCAACGAAATCGTTTTGGCGAAGAGTTACCATCAACAGCAGGTGGTACCGGTATAGTGAAACCGCTGTTTGGCGTTGTCATGTTTGTTGTAGTGAATGATATAATTAATTTATAAGCTTAAATGATGTGTTTTGCAAATGCATTGAAACTCTGAACTCATTAGTCATGTTAGTCACTCATTTATCTGTTTGTCATAATTATATCAGTGATATCGCAGGTTATAGAATGGCAACATGCCTACTGGTTTTGGTACAGGTGGTGCATATGGTCGTTACAATAAAGTCTTCAAAAACACACCTTGTGCGTCTAAGTATATTTGGTTACGCTGATTTGTATGTTCTGTCACTCACTTATTTGGCAATATATAGGCCTACCAGTAGCAGAGTAGTCTACTCACTTAGACTGGGCTAAGTAGGCCTAGAAATTTGGAAATGTTTATTTGACCAGAATCTGGCTCCCCTACTTTAATGCGCAGTAAGCTAGGCTACTGTGCAAAGGGTCTATTTGTCGAAGATGGTACACAGGACATAATGTGAAAATGAGATGACCGATGACTAGTGGTCTAGTTCTGTAGTTGGCAGTACATAGGTACAGAGTAGTCTAGTACCGTACCCTGTACCAGTGTACCGGTAGTTGGGCAGTGGGCTGGTGTGTGGTCAGAAGTACTGTAATGTAAACTACCGGTATTACTTTACTGTTTGACAAGTCAAATTGAATTTTCAGCTGCGGTTGCCCTTGACAGCTTGAGAAGTTTGTTGGCAATTCTTAACATTATATAGGTTGTACAGCTGAAAAAAATTTGATAGGTTCATTAATCTGTTAATACTGGTGGTCTAGACTAGTTCCTTTGCAATTTGTTGCATTAGGCCACTATTGTTGATTTTTTGCAGTGTGTGCTGTTGATCTGAGGATTTACTGTTCTCTCTTAGTTTTTAAAAAGTGCGAATTTGCCCAAATAGGATTTGTAATAAAAACTTTGCCCAAAGCTTTTGGGGGTTAAAGGAAGATTGATCAAATTCATACTTCAAAGTTGTGTTTCCAGAGTATGAAACAGTGAAATGCTTGTTTTGCATTAAAATTCTGAACACTTTGATTCAAATTTGGCTAAAAATCACAATTACAGTAGGCAAGGTAGAAGAAACATTAAAAAAATTTGCCCCAAATTTTTCATTTTTCCCACATTTGGACTTTGGATGGAACAGTGATCTGTGGTACTACCGGTACCCTATCCTGTACCAGTACCTACAGTCTCGTACTACTTCTGGTCTGGTATTGGCAAGTCTAACAATCTTATACAAGCTGTGGAAGTTATGCTAGCCTTAGCGTAGACTGAAATCGGATACCAGCATTTTGTTTTATTTGCCGATTAGATTGGATTCAGAGACATGCGGTCAGGGTAGGCAGGTGGTGCACTGCCTCACTTATCTAAAAAACATGATGAAACAGCAATAATTTTATCACTGAATGAATAATTATTTTTATATAGCAATATGTTTAAAAACCAAATTATTTTGTTTTAATTAGTTATGTTTTATCTCCTGAAATATCTGTTGATGCCAGCTATTTTACTGTATTTGTGTTCCTACCCCCGATTGTTACGTCATTGCATTCTATGACGTTATTTGCACAGAGAATTTGCATGGCTTTCTTTGCTCAAATACAGACGTGAGGCAGTGACAAGCTTGCTTCACTTCTAGAGCAAAATTTACATAAACTTGTTAGAATGCACTTTTTTTTCCTCTCGTCTGTATGTTCCAATGCTAAATTCAACATGATTTGCGGTGAGCCACAAATGATTGTGGCGTCACTAAGATAAAAACATTTTTTGCGCCAAGCTGGAAGTTACGCGCATTGCCCAAGGTTACAAGCAAAATAAGGTCTTCAGTTGTAGTTAATAACTTAATACAAATTGGGTGAAGAATTAGTGTCGAATTTGATTGACTTTTTGCTACTGAATTATTAATTTAAATCTTAAGTCACAAACAAAGGAAGGCCCATGTACAGTCTTAACCCAGAACGAGACAAAATAACTCCGCTCCTTCTAAGTGGATTGGTTCAAAATCTAAGGCTGGCAGTGTGGTTGTGATTTAAAAAACTGTCTTTCTGTTTTTCATGTCTCTTGTTTTCAGCAAATAATAATGTTTGGGCTAAAACATGATTTTGTGAAGTTAAGAATGCACCGAGAAGTATGAGAAATCGATCGCTCGTATTCAAAGCCAAGTAGCTAGACTTTTGTATCAAATTCTAATTTTGCTTAAAATGAACATCTGAGAATTAACATGAGCCCCCACAGTTTCGAAATGTAGAAAATCGAGAATTTTCAAGTTTATTTTATGTGGGGAGACAAAAATGCAAGTTAAATTTTTAAAACTTGTTGCACTAAAACTACAACACATATTGTTTTCGAATTTTATGACTTTTTCTGTTTCAGTGCTATGCTTAATTTCAACAGCTTTTTTATAAGTTCCCATTAATGCAACATGTTGTTCACACTGTTTGGAAATCACTTTGAAGAAGGGCATCTGTCACAGCTGGGAACAATCTCCATCAAAATAGAAAGACTTCACGAGTTCCAAAAAAATAAAAAATGTCTGCAAAAAGTTATAGATAAATATCATGGTGCAAAAAATGGGCATGGGATTTTGTAGATAACAAACAAATGTAAAACATTCCATGAAGTTGTATTTTGATTATTAGGGCGCTACTTTTATTTGTTATTAAATACTATAAATAAAAATTGCTGGTAACATGAAGCTAAAATGAACAGCGCCTCACCAACCACGAATCCCCCCAAACGCTACTGTACGAGACTAATCTCATAATTTTTGCAAATATCCTAGACTGTGTTAAAAGTTTGAAGTCTCTTACCTACCAGTATTATTTGTCAAATAGTTGTTTCTTTAGCAGAAATGTTAGAGTGTGTTTGAATGCCAAATCGCATCTTAAATCTCGCAAGTTTGCTGCCTAAATTTCAGATTTGTAGTCTGAATTTCTAATAGTACTGATGCTGTTAAAACTGAAAAATGTTGACACCAATTTGATAGTATGTATGGTAACCTACATGTAACTGTATGACAGTCTAAGGTATTGCAACCTGTTTTACTCGGCCCACCAGATCAAACGCAATGTCACTAACAAATCATCACAGTTATAGTGTTTCTTTGGAGCTACATTATATTGCCAATTCGTTAATCTGCAGAGATAGGCCCTACCACTCGTTATGTAACACCACAAGTATTGTGAAGATTTGATTTGACTAGTTTTAATACAATTCTTCATCACTATTTTCAGGTAAACGTACTTGACTTGGATAGAATATTTGTTAAACCTAGATTTAAAATGGCAACTCGAAGAACTAAAGTGAAAGCAAAGAAGCGTGCTCAAAGAGCAACTTCTAACGTCTTTGCTATGTTTGATCAGGCACAAATTCAGGAATTTAAAGAAGCCTTCAATATGATAGACCAAAATCGAGATGGCTTTATTGACCATGATGATCTTAAGGACATGCTGGCTTCTCTTGGTAAAGAAGTGTCGGATAAATATGTAGATGATATGGTATCTGAGGCTCATGGACCCATCAATTTCACAATGTTCTTGACAATGTTTGGTGAGAAATTAAATGGCACTGACCCTGAAGAAGTGATTAAAAATGCATTTGCTTGTTTCGATGATGAAGGGACAGGTAAAATCAATGATGATTTACTTCGAGACCTTTTAACTACAATGGGAGATCGTTACACAGACGACCAAGTAGATGAAATGTATAGAGAAGCACCAATAAATCCCAAAACAGGAGATTTTGATTATGTCGAATTCACTAGAATCCTAAAGCATGGAGCCAAGGAAAAAGATGAAGCCTATTAAAAGATGTTATCAGGACTAATATTGCATTTTACTTGTATAGTCTATGCATTTTATTCAGAATAAATTCTTGTAATCAGTACGGTAACTTACCATCTTACCTTATGTTGAAAAGTTTTTCAATCATAAACTCAATAATTTTAGTTAATTGGTGAATTTAAAGTTCTTTCCTTTTACTGTGTTCATTTTGCTATCTTCAGTCTCAATTTAGCATAAAGAAGGTCGATTACTGTTTAAAGAGCATTGATTGTCGAATTTTTTTATTTTGTGAAATAGCTTGCTGACCAAACAGTAGTTAGTTCACTGTCCTTGCTTTTATCCTATTGTTTTTTTCAAATAGACGTAAAAAACAAGTGAATTGAAGGCATGCAATTATGTGGTCAGGTGATTTAACAAATTGCTCGATGTTTTTAGCAACTCTGTGCTCAAGATTAGTATACTGGTTGTTATGTTTTGAGTCTTTATGATTTCTCCCTGAAATTTGGTCAAATTGAAGCGTTCTTGATATGCTGAATGCTTTATGGTAGTTCTTCAGTTAGAATTTATCATAAATTACTTTTACAATTAATTGTAGAAATTAGTTTTTGCTTGAACAAATTTTTAAGATAGTAATGAATCCAGTGCAGTGCCACAGGCACTCCCTTGGTGTTTGCTTAATTTATTCTAGCATATTTTCAAATTGCAAATTTGTTGAAGCAGTGTTTGATCTAAAAGAATTTGTTACTGTGTATTTGACCATTAGCTATATTGTTTTACTAGCGAAAATCGCTTCCTCAAAAACCGTCCTGCTTAAGTGGTCTGTTTCCTAATTTTAGTGAGTAATACCATCGTCCGATCCTTAGTTAGTAGTTCAGCATTTTCAATATTTTTGTAAAAAAGGCTTACATGGTTAGTTGTACGATATTCTATTATTTAAATTTGGTAGGAAAAGCGAAATTGAAGGACTTAGTAAGTGTTAGTGTGTTGAAGTTTTCGAGAACTTCTAAGAAGGAAATTTCGTGTTGCTTAATTTGAATACCGTAGGTAATTAATTGTAGTTATATTCAATAGATGTTTCTTGCCAAGTGTGAAATTTTGCGATTGTATCAATGAGCTGAACTTTTGTTTCGTCCAAATGTTACTCTGTTGAATTTCTTGTGTATTTACAGAATTTGTTGTAAGATTAAGGAGTTAAAACCTACTATTGTCATTCTCTGAAACTATTGTTTCTTCATGGATGGAAAAGAGCTGCAATATTTAGTGATTGATCGAAACATCATCAATGACCCAGCTAGGCAAGCAGACTGGACTCAAAAACGTCTCGTTTGGGTTCCATCGAAAGAGCATGGGTTTGAATCCGCCAGTTTGAAAGCAGATAGAGGCGATGAGGTTGTAGTAGAAATTACAGACACTGGAAAGCGGGTTACCTTCAGCAAAAATGATGTTCAAAAAATGAATCCTCCCAAATTCACTAAGGTTGAGGATATGGCTGAGATGACATGCTTGAATGAAGCTTCCGTGCTTCACAACCTCAAAGATCGCTACTACTCCGGGCTTATTTATGTAAGTTTTTATTGCATGCCACAACCTTTACACGTAAATTATTAATCAGATTCTTTGTACCAGCTGTACACATTTTAAACACGTGTTTGTTTTCTTTCTTTTTAGCCATGTTATGTTTTTTAAATAGAAAAAGTGAGGGAGTTAATGAGTCAGTTTGGGTCATTATTGCAAAATGTTTTCATTTTCAAACTGTATATTTGTTCCCACATATCTTTATTAATCTCGTCTATGTGTATGCATGCGCTGCCTATTCATTCTCCCAACGTGAAGAGGCTTTAAACTTGGAACTTGCTTTACTTTCGCTTGTAAAGGTCCAATATTTAAGTTTTTCAGTACCATACGAAATTGAATTTTACTTGTGCAAGATATTGCACTTTAGTACCTTTTGAAAGGACAGAATAGCGTAACTTCTCACTTAAATGCAAAACTTGCGACATAATGACTATTATGTGAACTTTATAATTATATTATTTTCTCACGCAGTCCCTGCATGTCTGGATTTTTTATCTTTTTGTGCAGACATATTCCGGCTTGTTCTGCGTTGTAGTGAATCCTTACAAATATTATCCAATTTACACTGAGAAAGTTATCGAAATGTACAAGGGAAAGAAGCGCCATGAAGTTCCACCTCATGTCTATGCCATCACAGACACAGCCTACCGATGTATGCTGCAAGGTAAGCAAAAAGATGTCATAAAATTCATCGGAATGAGTATCCTTAATGCAAGGGTAGGGAACCTTCAAGGCATAGCGGGCAACATTGCACGCAAGATATTTTCAGCGGGCCGCATTTACGTTTCATGCGTAAAGGGCAAAGAAAGTTCCTCTGAAAATTTAGTGGAGAGCAAAAAAAGGTCATCACATCCGCAGGCCGTAGTTTGAGCTGCGTAACTGTGTTTTGATATGTTTTCACTGTTTAATACGCCGAAGCATTACATGAGCCGTATGTACACGCGGGCCACATTTAAAACTCGAGCGGGCCGCAGGTTCCCCACTTTTGCCTTAATGGTTTTTGCGGATTTAATGGTTTCCTTTGTCGTCTTGGAAAAAACAACCAGGAAAATAACGGCTCAATGAAGTCTTACTTTTTGGCCCCCAAGTAATCACGAATGCAATTTGCTTGAAAATTTAAATTTTTACTTTTTCATGTTTCAACATATTTTAATTTTATTTCAGATCGAGAGGACCAATCTATTCTTTGCACGTAAGTGGAGTGTATGAATTAATTCTAGCTTATAAAAGCACCTTATCAATAATGTTGGAGAACTAAGAGTTCTTATTTTGCTATTTATAGTTCATTCAACAATTTCCTCAATGTTAAGTTTATTGCTTCTCCAAAGCCTGTAGAACCATTTTCTGTGTCAAGTTGTGTACGAGTCAATATTTCTGCTCCAGAATTAGACGGTCATTTTCTGTGTCAAGTTGTGTACGAGTCAATATTTCTGTTCCAGAATTAGACTGTCATTTTCTGTGTCAAGTTGTGTACGAGTCAATATTTCTGCTCCAGTTCTGTGTCAAGTTGGCGGTCAAGTTCTGTGTCAAGTTGTCTACGCGTTAAATATTTTTGCTTCAGATTTGGCGGTTGTGTACGTAGTATTTCTGTTCCAGAATGTAGCGGTCTGTTGATTGGTTTGTTGTCGCATTTCGTTTTAATTTTTTTGAAAAACGTTGTGAATTGAAGTAGGATGGAAGAAAACAAACTTACGTCCAAAAGTAGCTTCGTTTTCTTTGTAGGGTTAAATATACAAAACTTCGAATTTAATCTTTATATCTTATACTCGCGGTATTATGCCGAAGCGTGTGAAGAGCGGCGGACCCATCTCCGCGGCATAGCGCTTGGGCAACACAGAACGTCGTAGCGGTGCTGGAGAACCGTTTGCGACGCTGTTCGATGTGACCGGACTGGTAATCGAACTGAAGACCTCTCGCGCCAGTAGCGATGCCTTTGACCACTCCGGCAAGCAATAATCTTTGCCATACGTGCAAGGTTTTACTGTGCTTTTTCTTTTCAGAAACTACATGCTTTTGTGTTTATTTTATGCCCTTTTATTTTATTGTATTTTTTCATTCGGCGTTACGACGATATGCTCTGAAAGCCTTGATTATTTCAAAATATAATGAAAGTTTGAAGAGATGGGTGTAGACGATATTCATAACACGACAAAATGGTTTATGACTGAACTGTCAATCATGTTCCAATACCGGCCTATCGGGTGTCTACCGTAATTGATAATGCTTCAGCTTTTCAAAAATGATCCAAAATCAGTTGTGACCAAAAGTTGGAATTTTGGCTCGTTTCTGGCTTTGATAGCCGGAATCACATTGACAGAGCATCAAGCAATAGTCGTATCTAAAAGAAATCAAGATCTAGTGTAATGGCGAATTCAAAAGCCGCCAAAAATGACGTCATTTAACCATTGACAAGTCAAGTGCGTTGCTTCTCGTAAACCTTGCGTTGAAACTGTGGAATAGTGTCTACTTGAAATTCTTTTGACTAGTGTTCCAACTGTTTGCGTAAAACTGATGGACTTTTAAGACAGGCTTCGACTTGTTTTTACAATTTTTAAAACTAATTTGTAGTCCATCTTTATGCTTCTGCTTCCCACAACAAATCTTGAGGGCGCCATTATTTGTACGCCTCCGGCGTGTACTGGTTACAACTGGGGGTCGAGACACCTATCCCGAACCCTAACCCCTAACTCTATCCCAACCAAACCTGACTTCACTCCAGATTGTTCCATGTCGAAAGGTTCTGTCTCGACAGGTTGTTGTCTAACTCTATTGACTGCGACATCAATTATTTGATGGAAATGCATGAAACGTATGCATGGAGATAATAACTTGTGTAGAGGTTGCGAATTGCTTGCCCTTCCCCGATTTGACATCTGCCCTTCGCAACTGAAAGGCGGGTTCACACATTTTGTGTATTGCTTACTGTGGTAAATCTATTTTGTTTAAGGCGACGTAGTGTCGGGAAATTTTGTTTTTCTAACTTTCTTATCACTTTATATCAAGTTAATTGTATTGGAAATTGTCCAGTTTTTCTCTTTGATGATGTGATTTTAAAGATTTCGTGAAATATTTGTCCCTTTCTGCTTTGTGTCGAAGCGTACTTGGCTAAGTTTGCATGTCTAGAAAGCTTTTGGTCGCAAAGTAATCTGTTACCGAAATCTAACATTATACGATGAATTAACTTTGCTTTATTTTGCCTTAAAGTTGGTACGGTTAGGATTAATTTAAAGACTGTATTATTAAAAGAATTGTGATTTTCAAAACACAACATTGATCGTTTTCCCCACGACTTTCGTTTAATCCACCAGCAAAATATTACAAGCGGACTTCCTTAAAGCCTCGCAATGTGATTTCCTAGCAATGCTTTGTTTACCTTTGCACCGAAGCTTATTTCATTAGCTGTCGCTTTAATTGTGGTCGTAGTTTGAGTCGTTTCACAGCATCCGGTACTTCATGCTGTGAAGTCGTGCTTGCTATGCATGCTACGTAATATCCTACTATTCGTCTTCGCGTAACCATGTTTAGACCGTCTTGTGAAACGTTTTACTGCTTTTCTACTTAGAAATAACGTTCTGCACATTTGCTAGAGAACAGTACTGGCACAATCCTATCGACTTATATGGTGTGGGTGTTGGTAAAATTATTTTACTCTGTGAAGGTAGTTAATGTAATTGCGAATAATAAAGCCAAAGCGAATGGATACACATCTGAATTGGACGTTTTGGAAAGAATGCTTAACCACATTCAATCATATTCAAAGGGATATTTTTGAAAAATGTTTTATGTCTCAAGACTGAAGCAACTCACTTATATACAGCATATATACACCATTTTAAAACATTACCGCATGATTTTAACGCTAATCTATTTCAACTCTTTATAATTTGTTTTCATGCAGTGGAGAGTCTGGTGCTGGAAAAACTGAGAATACTAAGAAAGTTATTCAATTTCTCGCTCATGTTGCTGCTTCTCCGAAAGGAACGAAATCCCACGGCACTCCGGTAAGTATATACTGTAATATGTAAGCGTCTACTGCACTTCATTCGAGTTATGATTATGTATAGCGTATAGAAATAATTTGTTTTAAGAATAAAAATTTGACAAAATTTTACGTTGAAGTTATTGAGTAACTTCCTAGATATTTTGTGAATCGAAAATGTTAATATAAGCTTGAAACAACACTTGGAACTAAATATTTGTGACAGTATTTCAGAATATCGTTTACATTCGTACTACCTTTGCCTTCGTAGTATTGACGAGTAAACCAGATATCTTCCAAAAAAAGAAGTTTTATATTTCATTTTTTCTATTTAGGATGTCAAGCAGGCAAGTAACATATTCTACATCACCACAGTAGAACAATATAATTTATCGTAATGTAATGAATAGCTATAGCTTAAGCACTAGCAGTTGTCAACAAATTATTCGTTTTTCAGTACTGCACTTCAGTACGTTTGCATGCATGTTTGTAATCGCTTTAATTCGTGCACAAATAATTAGACAAAATGAAACTATTGTAAAACTACTGTCGTAGCACTATGAAGAGATGGAATTGTTATTGCATAATTTGTATTAATTTAAAAGCATAACAGTGAGAATAAACGTAAAAGATATTGTCTAAAAATTGAACAAGTTCTGGATCGGTTAAAGTGTAGCTATGTTTAATATTTGCTAACACACTATGATTTTCGTTCGAAAGTTTTGGGGGCCAATTGCATCGCTATAAGCGAAGATAAAGCAACTTAGTCTTTGACTTCCCATTTTTGTTTCATTTGACAAATGTTTAGCTGTGTGATTTTTCATTTGGGTAAAAATGTGATTAGTCTCGCAGTCAATCGACCTAGATTTTGACTTCTGCCCACAAAACGAAAGTTCAATATGAACCTTCGGCAACTACCGATATGACCATTGACTGGGTTTATATCAATACCATAATATCGTGACAAAGCTAATTTAGATGCAGTAAAAAACTGTCGAGTATTATGCTGTACAGGCAATTTACTAGCGCGGGAATTGCGTATCCTTTGTTTCGAAACCCAGCTGACACTAAGCATGCATAACCAATTATTAATGTAAATTACGGCTCCTGAACGGCGAATGTGAAAATGTGGGTCCTGAAATTTGTAATTTTTGAACAGCAAATTTTGAGCGACTTCTATCAGCTTTTGTGTTTGCCTGGGTTGAAGGTTATCACCCATGCTTGTACGTCTAGTTGCTTTCTAGACACCGAATTGGTTAGAACCTGTATAAGCAAATAGAAAGTTGTGTTTCTGTAATTTAAGTTCTGTCTAGCCGACGCAGTGTTGATCTACAATAGCTCTCATTGACCGGCGGCTTCATTTATTGCTTAGTTCACTTCATCTTGTATTACAACGTAAGTAATGCGCTCTTATTGAAAATGTGCTTTGAGTTTTCTTGATCATTTTATTCTAAAGTAACGTGATAGTAGCAAAAATGTTGGGACCACGCCGTTTTAAGAATCAATTTTTTCGAAACAACTTGTTTCCGCTGAGCTTTTCTACCTCAATCGCGCTTTACGCCGTTTTCAAAATGTCGCTTTTTCTACCATTTTTACTGTAGCTAAGCTGATTCCCTTAAAAATAGGGCCGGCACGACACTCAGAGTCAAGCAAGGCTGGTAATTGTGTCGTTTCTCAGGATGTGACGATGTGGTTCAGGCATGCAGTGTATGTTTACATTTTGGAGTAACTTACATCTTCCTAATATAGTCACATTGCAAACGTACCAGAGTAACTTATTTTTTCACGAGCAGATTTAAAAGAATAGCTTATCAAGAGATTTGGTATCTCCATTCTCCAGCACAATGCTTTCTTTCTACCGGATTTATTTTTTCAGCAGGTTGGGCCTGATTTGGCTTACAAACCAGCCCAGAACACGAGATACCCTAAATCTCTTTACGCCGTGAGTTTCTACACTTTGCCACAATCCATCTGTGTTTGTGTGTCAGTGTTGCCAAAAATAATTGTCACTTTGATGTTGATATTGAAACGTACGTACTAAAATAGCTTGGTTTGAACCGTAATCAACTGGTCATGGAATTATTAAAGTTCATGTGCATTTTTGCGTTTATCATGCATTGAAAAGTGATACTGATATCATTTGATGACAATAGCTTGATTACAAGTTTATTTTTGTTGCTTGCTTTTTACTTTTTTGTGTTAGAGTACAGAGAGCGCGAGTTTTCGTAATTCAATTTGTGTTTGATGACTTGACTCGGGTGCTCTTGTCATGGGGGCTAGTCTGACGCCGTCCACTTTACCACTTCGTTGTTGCTACTTGCTACCAACGCCAATGGTATTTTGTGACAGAAGCACTAGAGCGTAATTTGGTAGCTATTTTTCCGCTTTCTAGCGAAAAAATTTCGGTAGATATAAAAACTGATTTAAAATCGCGAAGGGCGTTTTCTAAAGCAACGCGTTAATTTGAGTCATTTCGAGTTTCGCTAAGTTTTTTGTATTCATTGATATAGATAGAATGACATATGCAGTAGCAAAGCGGCCATTTGATTTTACAGTTCGTCGAAAATAAGTTTCATAATAAAATAATTTTTCGCGATTACTCATGGTAGCTTCCCAGGCACATCATTAACATTTTTACATTTCGCTTATCTGTGCGAACAAGCTCAAAAGTGGTCTGAAAATGCTTACGTAGTGCGGAAAATGCAAAAATTGGTGAATTTCAAATGTCATAAGCAAATTCATGCTTTTGAAATTGTACTGTTTATGATTTGTTTGTCCTATCATCCACCATGGCATGCAAAAACAAATCCTACAATTGGGTTCTTCATCCAAAACGCGTTTCGGTTTTTACTGATAATTAAATGTGCATGCAGAGTGAAAACATTGTCATCTGTTTGAGTGAATTGGTTGCAAGGTTTGAGATCGGTTTTGATTTCGTGCAAAGTTTTTTTGTTCAATTTGACGCAATTGCAGCTTTGTTTATTATGCATGTGAGAATGTATGAGAAATTCTTCGATGTCTTGCGAAAACATTCGTAGTATTTTACGAGTACTTTGGTGAAAATATATATCGTTGCCAAAATCTTGAATTATGAGGAGAGCATGTGGTTCCTTTGGCGTGATCGACTTTAGCGTTGAAGTTGCCCCAAACGCTAACCCCTGAGTGTGATCCTAACCTAAACCAGAAACCGAACCCTGAAACCATGTCTTCATGCCGAAAAATTCTGTGGGGTGGTAGCTTGGCTTGCAGTTAACAGCAAAGTAAAAAACGAAAATTTAAAAACTAGCGGCGCGCCTCTGATCCTTTGAATGTTGAACGGGCATTGATACAGCGTAATTAATTTTAGCCTGCGCGATTCTGCACCATTTTAGTGATCAGGGATGTTTTGGCTGTTAGAATTAAGATAATTGATTTAATTACTATTTAACATCAACAAGTAGTGGATAATGCGAATAATTGTACAATGTACACCGGACGAAAAGTTGGACTTGGTAATTTGTGTCTACATTAGCTGGCTCTACAGCTTATGTAGTCTTCCTACGTTTGATTGATTACTAAGCTATTGAGTTTGCAAAACGCCCATTCTCGAAGAAGATAGTTTCATTTGCTAGCGAAGGCTTTGAATTCATTGTGATTTGAATATTTGTCCAGCTCATTACCGTCATTTGTTTCTTGTTGGTCTTAATTTATGACTATTTATGGAGACAAGATATTTCGTTACACCCATTCTAATATTACTTGTTAATTTATTACTGTTTGTAAACAGGGAGAACTGGAACAACAATTATTGCAAGCCAATCCAATTTTAGAAGCTTTCGGCAATGCCAAGACAGTAAAAAATGACAACTCGTCGAGATTTGTAAGTTGTAAAAGTTGGATGACCACTCTCGCTTGCAGCTGGATGTTCAAGTGTCCCAAAATGGCCTAATTAGCTCACCATTGTCGATGTGATTATGCTTCATTAGTCGAATTCTTTTAATGCTCAATGGTAGGCTTGACTAAATTATCAAAAAGGTGAAGTGTTATTGTGCCGCTGTTAAGACAATTCTTAGCTTGTAGACCTGATATATCATTTCTGTCGACTGCTTTGCTTGTACCATGTTTGAAAATTGCTCGTTGCCATTCTGCTTCCAAGTTCTTGCGTTTGTTTGATGCAAGCTGTTTCGCTTCTGTTCGCGTTCATTAGTGTGGAATTGTATCGAACCTTGCAAGGTAAGTTTTTGCTGTTCTTCTAAACTGCTTTCTATTTTCAGGGCAAATTTATTCGCATCAACTTTGACACATCGGGATACATCGCTGGAGCTAATATTGAAACTTGTATCCTTGTTTCTATCTGTTTTCTGTTTAAGGTTTAGTGTTTTACAAGTCATTACTGTTTTTCTTCTTTTATGTTTTTTCTATAGTATATATTCAACCTTGTTGAAAAAGTACGATACAGTCTATGCTGGGTTTTATTTTGCTGCTAAGTATCACTCATATTGGCCCTACTTTTTCCGGGTTAAGAATTAGGATTATTACTTAACATGCATACTGAATGTTTTGCTTGACTCTGCTATAATAAGTTGTGTCTAGTATCTTACGCCGGATTAGTTGTGCAAAAAAAAAAAAAAAATCAAATCTTTATTATACTCGCGGTATTACGTCTAAGCGTGCAACAGTTGGCCAGGCCCATCTCCGCGGCTTAGCGCCTGGGCAACAGCTGCGAAGAAACATCGCAACGGTGACGAGCTGTTGACGACACTGTGTCCGATTTGACCAAGCTGGAACCGAACCCCAGACCTCCGATGTCTTAACCACTACGCTAATCGGCTAGTGCGCCATAGTGCTTTTTTTAGCAAGCGCTGATGAATAGAAAAGGCGTCTTTTAAGTCTCTTCAAATAGTGCTGATATTTTTCAAGTTTTCTTGTTAAAAAACTGATTAATGATCACTATTTACTAATATTTTTCTAGATAATGTAATTGCAATGGAGAAACATTATTAAGGATAGCTTCGCTTCCAAGCGGGATTTTCAATTGTTGTAAATTTATTGATTAATGGTCGATAATGTTTTCTTTTGTTTCCTGTAAATGCCATCCTATCAGTTTTCAATTTCTTTTTTACCATTGTTTACTTGTATTTAGGCCGCGACGCCGTTTTATTCTTTCATTGACCTGTACCAAATCATTTACGTGCATTTTGTGAAATGTTACATTCGGCTTTAACCATTCACTTTATAGTCAGCGACATGGCCTAGCGGTACCGCACGCTGGCGACAGATCCTACGTGACGGGTTCGATTCGCAACTGAAGCCGATATAGATCGCATGGCTGCTGACTCGATGAGCACATGCTTACTTCGCAGTTTCCCTCAATTATCGTTGAATTTTCAGTTCAATATAGTTTGAAAGTAACCTCGCATATTCATTGTCACCTTATTTTGAACTTGGAAAATATCAACTCGTGCACATGTGATCACACATACGGTTCCAACGATAGAGACATTTTACGGCTTATTTTGTTTCCACGCAATATATGCACAAGAACATAGTAGCCCAGCATGATATTGAAACAAAACAATGTGATTGTAGTGAGACGTGTCATCCTAAAATGTTTTTCGAAAATTGCTTTGTTCCGGTTCTTTAAGTTTGCAGTGTAGTGTCAGTTTTTTTTTTCCTTGACCACAGCGTTGTAGATTTACTGGAAAAAGCTCGAGTTCATCAGCAAGCAAAAGGCGAGCGAACATTCCACATCTTTTATCAACTGCTCACTGGAGCAAATGATCAACTAAAACGTGAGTAGAATCACCAATAAATACTCTGCCTTTAATTTAAATCAAGTTGGGTTTAGCAAGCAGTTTCTATAAATTTGGCACTGGGGAGGGACCTATTTGAGGTTATAGCGCGAGAAAAAAATATTAGCAATGATTGTTAGTTGTCTGGAGTTTGCTGTTGCTTTAAAGCAATATGTGGTGTCAAAGATGTTAACGATTATACCACGAGGACGCAGAAAGACTGCACATTGTGATTTTTGCACACATATTTGTTGTTGAGTGCTCAGTTGCATCTGTGATACATACCATTTTTCCTTTTTTGTTTCTTGGCTGCAGAAATAAAACTGCACTCTGAAAATAAAAACCTAGCTGCTATTTCTTGACATTGATTGGTGTTTTTTGAGTAAACGGACAGATTTGGTGGTGAATTAGAGTCTTTTTGCAGGAGAACTTCTGCTTCAAGATATTCGTCACTACCGGTTCATTTCTAATGGAATGCAGACGGTCTTGGGTTCGAACGACGCTGACGTCTTCCAGGAGACCCTCAGAGCAATGGAAATTATGAACATAACCCACCAAGACGTGAAATGTGAGATTCCTCATCTGAGCTGCTTCACTGTGCTTTTTCATATAATTTAGAATACTATTGTTATGACAGGAACTCCTGGAACATAGTCCAGCTGATTGGCCGACTGGCCTACTGTTTAGAGACATCGCTGACGGTGCGATAGGTTGGGGTTCGGTTACCGGGCTAGTCAAATCAGACAGGGTGTAGCTAACGTTTCGCCACCGTTGCGATAATTCTTCGGAGCTCTGTTGCCCAGGCGCTAAGCCGCGGAGATGGGCATCTGCTATGCGTTACACGCTACGGGGTTATACGGCGGATATGATAAAGATTTGATTTTTTCGATACTCCAGCAGTACGGTGATTGTACGATTCGCGAATATTTTGGGTTACTGCTGTCGTAAGGTGCAATCTCACTTCGCAGTTTCCCTCTATATTCATTGATATTTCTGTCAACACTTTGGAAAGTGCTCAGTTTGAATGTAGTATGAACGTAGTAAAGGAGAAAGCTTTATTGGAAAATGAAAGGGGCAGCACTGTTGTTTTTGTTCCAGTTTTTGGAACTGTGGTTAAGCTTACTTCGTATTTTTTCAGCCATGCTGAAAGTAGTGAGCGCTGTGTTATCTTTTGGCAACATGGAGTTCAAAAAAGAACGCAACACAGACCAAGCTATCTTGCCAGACAACACAGTCGCTCAGAGGATCTGTGCCTTGCTCGGAATCAATGTTGTTGATTTCACTAAAGCTCTTTTGCGACCCAAGATCAAAGTTGGAAGAGATTATGTGCACAAGGCTCAAAACGCTGAACAGGTAACGGCAGTTGAAGTTTTGCCATTGTTGTACATATGGCATTATTATGTATAAAAATGCTGCTTGCTGTTATTATTTTGACGGAGCCGCAGATTTTAAGAACATGCGCTTCCAGTTTCTCAATACTCATTGATTTTTAACTAGCTAGCTTAAATGTAAGATCAAGCTAGCGAACGTCTGGGTTCCAGGTTGAGTTAACTGTGTACAAAGCTCCTTAGAATGTTGCGGCATTTGTCATGTAGTTCAATAGCAAATGGTTTGCGTTTATAAACGCTTAATGCCACGACGGCGTCCTATGAAAGCGTTCAAATAGGACTTAATCTTATAAATTCCATTTGTATCTTTGTGCTTGTTTGCTGTGTAATAGTCGACAATAGCATTTTAAGCTGGCTTTGTATCTTGGCTTTTTCAAAAGCTGAATTTATTTTAATGCTTTTATACTCATTTTTATATTAGCCACGACGCAACTGCTGCCTTTAAAATTTGTTCCTTTTGGCTCTATACTAACCACATAGGTAATTACGTAATTGTTGTTTTAGTCATTATAGCTGTTATGATGAAATGGTATCGGCAAGGAGAATGTCTTTTTAAAATTGTCGAGAATTTTTCCGACTTCCTCTGAGTTAAATCTTAAAAGAAAAGTTAATACCTTTGTGTAGAGCTTTCCATTTTTGCTGGTATCGCTTGAAGTTCAACCCTAAGCTACTTAATTTGTAGTTTGATTAGGAACTACTTTTGGTATTGAAGAATTTGAGAAGGACTTGCGCACTTTCGCAGTCAAATTACTGGTCCGAGATCATCAGACTATTTATAATGTATATTTTCTACCTTCTGTACTGGAGTGCTTTTTTGTTAGATAAAGCAGCCGAAGGTAGAGGCAGCTCAACTTTTTGGGGAAAATTAGCGTTAAATGTTTTTTTGAAACATACTGATTACCAATTCAATGTTTTAACTAGCCAGCATTTTTATTGTGTTGGGGATAGTAGATTATTATTATGTTTTTTGCATTCTATGCTGGAGCAGTTTTTTGTTGGATTGAGCTGATAGAGACAGCTCAACGCTATTGGGGAAATGAGCATTAAGTGCTTTTTTGAAACACGCCGCTTATCAATTCAGTGTTTTAACCAACCACCGTTGCACTGATTTTCAAAGTTCAAATAATGACTGTGATAGTTCAATCGTGTCTTTATTTAGCAAACGTCGCTTTTAGTAATATTAAAGCCATAAATCGTAGTATTGAACAACTAATTCTTTCATAGCTTAGCGTGATGATTACATGCCAAGGTTATATTTTACTTAATCAAGCCTGAAACGCCATGTTCGTAGTGTAATTGGCCATTTAACATAGCCATTACTCTCTTCTATGGTTAAACTTTAACTACCGGCTACTTTAACATAGCAGAGTGTCGCTTTTGTATGTTTTTAAGTCAAGTACCTCTTCGGGTCAACTTAAACTCTCTATGTTTCGTGATGTTCACTTTAGATTGGATTAAGTGCTTATTGAGCAGTTGAAAATAGATTTTGATTCGATACATGTTTAGCTTTGCGATTTTGTTTACAAGAATAAATGTTGGGCTAATTATTTTACATACCTGGCGCGAGAGAGGCGGAATTCCAACTTAACGGTTTTTCAAACCAACTACTGCTTTGAGATTTACCAAAACACTAAAGCGTGCTTGCTGAAGACAAAATCAAGTGTGAAATTTTGATCTTTACTTTCTAGAGCGAAATTGCTTAATTTTTAATTTAGGCGTTTGCGCTTGCACTCAGCGTTCAAAATGTGCTGCGTTTTGAGCACTTACTGCGAACTCAATTCAATTTTTTGGTATCATTGCAATTACGCTTTTTCATCTTAAGATCATTAGTGATTGCGGCTGATATAAGACGGTTTTTTATTTTCCAGGTTGATTTTGCGGTCGAGGCACTGGCGAAAGCGCAATACGAGCGTTTATTCCGGTGGATAGTTGATCGGATCAATCGATCTCTAGATCGGACTACAAGACAGGGGAGCAATTTTATAGGAATCCTTGACATTGCTGGATTCGAAATCTTTGAGGTTAGCACTACTTGTTCGTGTTTGTAATCTGTGTTGTTTGGGAAATAGAATGCAAGCTCTCAGGCCCTGTTGATTCAAAAGGGCTGCATTGCACCGAAGTTGAAATTTACGTTGGCCAGCTTGAATCATTTGCTATGCTGTTGGAAGGAAAATGATAAGCGATTGCAAAGATTTACTTATAAGATACTAAGCAGCATAAGTTTCCTGTTTTTGGGCGTATTACTTTTCTAGCTCCGTACAAATTTCGTAATTTTTGGTAGTCTGTTACTATGGTGCAGATTACAAGTTTCTATGTTGTTTTTCTTTTTTCATGTACTTTGTCGTTTCATTTGCTGGCAAACAGTTGAATAGCTTTGAGCAGCTTTGTATCAACATGACGAACGAAAAATTGCAGCAACTGTTCAACCACACCATGTTCGTGCTGGAACAGGTTGGTGAAAATTTTTGAATGAGTAATAGCCTCTATCATTTGCAGCTCTGGACCTATTGTTACGTCACATGACGTAACAAAGTACCTAGCCGAGCATAGGAAGAGATTAGTCCTGTATTTTATTGATGTTGGTTTTTGTCACTTTATTAGTAGAGCAATTGGGTTTAATCAGTAAAACATGTCTTTCCTAGAAAGTAATCAGCATTTCACGTCTCTTTTTAAGCCAAATCACCTCAGACGCCCCAGTTTGTGATAAGTGGCCTACTAGTCAATGACGTGACCATTGCTACTTGACAATTTTTAGACAAAAGTTTGTTGTTATGTTTTAAAAAGTATATTTTAAGTTTCAAATTTTATTATGTACAAAAAAAAACATACTTAAAATGTTATGCACCATCATGGATAATTTATCTGTATGTGGGATTTTTTGTCAAAATTGTGCAATTTCTTGCATACGTGGCACTTCGAAGCACTGTTACAGCAATGACGTCATCAATTATGATCATGAATTTTTCATGTTTTGCATCTTTCCATGCATTGAGCAGTTGACATTTTACAACATATGCCTAGACACTTACGGACTTCGAAGAAAAATTTGTTTAAAATAATAATATAGTGCTATAATTTTTCGTATTTTTTTCAATTTGAATTTTTCGATTCCAGGAAGAATACAGGCGTGAAGGAATCGAATGGAAATTCATTGATTTTGGTTTAGATTTGCAACCTTGCATCAACCTCATTGAGAGACAGGTGAGAACTGCGTCATAATTTGCTGTTTGTTTGCCGAATTTTGTGATAAGTTGGCAAAAACGGTCATGGAGTTAAAATTTACCGTTGTTGTTAGTTGCTTCATCAGTTTTGAAAAACCTGTGCCGGAAATTGCCTATTTAGAGTTTGAGCTTCCTACTCTCGGTTAGAGGGGCCAAGACCCTCGAAATCAAACCTAAGTGTCTATGGTTGCTTGAGTTACTTAGTCTTCTTCTCTCTGATTGCTTTGTGCCATTATGGGCTAGCACGTGTTAGTGACTGCGTAATTTAGTAAAGAGCTGTAATTATTGTAAGTTTCCTTGAGCAACAGGATCAATCGTTTTGGAAGAAAATATCTGTTCTTGGCCTTGGTTAACATGAAAAAATCTTTTGCAGTCAAATCCTCCTGGTATTTTGTCTCTTCTGGATGAGGAGTGCTGGTTTCCGAAGGCAACTGACAAGACCTTTGTCGAGAAAGTTGTCAAGGAGCTTGGATCTCACCCAAAATTTCAAAAAGCGAAGCATTTGAAAGGAAAGTCCGACTTTTCTATCATTCACTACGCAGGAAAGGTAAAGCGCTAGCACGGCAAATAAGCACATGTATTGACATGCAATGAACTGAATAAAATAAATAAAAGATCCATTTGTTCTCGATAAAAAAATCGTCTTTTATATCGCTTATGCTTGACGAAAGAAACACAAAAAATGTTCGAACCTGCTTACTGTACAATGATTGTATTCGATCAAACAAGGTTACCAAAAAAAGTCTTGATTGGTTTTGAAATTTAGTCGATCTAACTGAACCATTTTTATATAAGTTTTGTATTTTTTAAAGAATACTGTAGATAAAGTGATGTAAGAAATCAAATGTGTTTTTTCGTCGTCTACCAATTGTATTATCAATAATATTAATAATTAAATGAGTTTGATCAAAAAGTAGCTAAAATTATAGGTTTTTTTCAAATATGATCTAAAACCATTGTATCTGTTGGTTGGCACAGTGCTTTAAGACATCGATCTCAGCGCGGAAGATTTGGGGTTCGCTTCCCGGGCCGTTCAAATTGGATGCCGTTTTGCAAACGGCTCGCCACCGCTGCGACGTTTTTTGGGAATAGTGTTGCACAGGAGCTGAGCCGTGGAGATCGTCCCTCCATTCGTTACACACTTCGACGTAATTCCGCGAGTGTAGTGAAGATTTGATTTTTGATTTGACCATTGCACTTCTCGTTACACATTTCTGTTGTAGGTTGATTATTGCGCGACGAAGTGGCTGATGAAGAACATGGATCCTTTAAATGATAACATCACTGATTTATTGCATCACTCATCTGACTCATTCGTGGGCAATATGTGGAAAGACAGTACGTAAAAATTCTGTTCTAAACTATCATAACTAAAAACTATCGAAGTATCAAGAGATAGTATGGTGGGCCGTAACTAAATGAGCGCTGTAAATACGATTCTACAACTAATTTCGCGGTTTGACCGCTCATTAGGTAAACTCAGGTTCAAACCCAGGACCTGATGGTTGAAAGTCAAGCTCTCTAACCACTCGGCCACCGGGGTTAAGGCGCTGTATGCATCGGTTCTGCTTATTTCATTACTGAAAATTATTAATGTCCGGTTTTAAACTGAAGTCGGGTAGCGTTCGGATGGTGAACGTCCCTCTGGATTAAGCTGTTTGGAAAGATATTTGATCAGTTTGAGACAATTTTTTAGGAGCCACATCCATATTTACAGTCGTTATTTTCTTATCAGTTGCTATTTGCGAAGATTCAAGCCCAAGTTTAGACTCCATAAATTTAAATTAAGGAGGAAAATAAAAGTCGCAGTAAATCTTAAAACTGGATGTTTCAACAACATAGATAAACTTGCTGATGATGACAGCGGAATCCATGTTGTCCAAACGTCCAGTTCTAAGATGTACTATGGCTTTATTTTCCCTCCTTAAGCTATTTTCGTCGCATATTTATTTTATTTACTATATTTTGAACAAAATTATTGATGTCGAAATTATCGTAAGCGTAAGTAGTGATTTATTCAAGGATAGAGAAATTTGACATTTCAAAAATTACTTTTCTGGAATCGCAGTGTAAACTAGCGCTATATTTTTCCAGTGTCAAAAGTTGTTGGTTTGGAGCAATTAGCCGCCGCCACCAGTGAAGGCAAGTTTTCCAGTAGCACCGTGTACAAGACAAAGAAAGGAATGTTCCGAACAGTCGGAGCCTTGTACAAAGACCAGCTGCAGAAACTAATGGTTACACTCAGGAATACCAATCCGAATTTTGTGCGGTAAGCACTGCATGCATTATGTAAACTAATTTGTACGAGTTTTTTGCAATTTATTGCCCTTGCAAAATGCTGAATTCTAACCCAATTCTCTTACTGTATAAGCCATTTTTTGAAATCTGTATTTTAGCTCAGAAATCGTTAGACAGCTTAGTGTTGATTTAAATTTTGTGTAAAATAATTATCTGCTTCATTGCATTCATTCTGGTTTAGCTACAGTGTTGCAATAACTAGATCCCAGCCGATTGGTGTAGCGGCTAAAGACTCCCTATTGGCGCAAAAGGTCTGGGGATCGATTCCCGGGTCGGTCAAGTCAGACGCCAACTGCTCGCTACCGCTGCGACGTTTCTTCAGAGCTGTGTTGCCCAGGCGTTAAGTCGCTGAGATGGCCCCGCCACTCGTTACGCACTTCGGCGTAATACCGCTAGTAGCCTAGAAATTTGGTTATATTTTCACTATAGTTTATCGGTATTTTATGTGAGCAAACAACGCATAACACATCCTCCGAAAAAGTTAACAAAAACCTAAGTTGTTCACGCTAGATACATTATAATCAGAAAAGTTTCAACTTTTAGTTGCATCATCCCGAACTACGAGAAGAAACCAGGCAAAATAGTTGCGCATTTGGTGCTGGAACAACTTCGTTGCAACGGTGTTCTGGAAGGAATTCGTATTTGTCGACAGGTGGGCTGTGATTCTAAAACTTTGTAGTTAGTGCTTCGCGATAAGATTGAGATGATTAGCGTTGAATTTCAAGAAAAACAAAAGTTTGTATTGCTTGACCTTTGGACGCAGTTTTCGCATAAATCATCATCAGCACCAACGTCTTGCTGGTGTTTTATTTTATTTTCTCGACTCGGCGTTGTGGGGTTTCTTGGTATAACTTCTCTAGCAATAGAAGGCTTGCCTTGATTAGCCGAAGATCAAATCAAATCTTCATTATACTCGCGGTATTACGTCGAAGCGTGTAACGAATGGCGGGTCTCATCTCCGCAGCTTAGCGCCTGGGCTGCACAGTTCCGAAGAAACGTCGCAACGGTGGCGAGCCGTTGGCGACGCTGTGCCGATTTGACCAGCCCGGGAATTAAACCCCTGACCTCCTGCACCGATAGCGTGCGCTCAGCAACTGAGTAACTAGCCGAAGATTATGAATTATAATGACCTGCAATACCGAAATACAATTTATCGAATTTTTGAATAGTTTAGTAACAGAATTAAGAGCCAGTATTATTTGAAACATTTGTATATTTTTGAGACGTGCAGTTCCGACTTAAACCATCTTCGATCTTATTCAAATTTGATAAAACAGGCGAATCCGCGCATTTTGTTAAATCCTTTTTTAGGGATTTCCAAATCGCGTTCCATTCCAAGAATTCCGTCAGCGTTATGAGATCCTCACTCCCAATGTCCTTCCTAAAGACATTATGGACGGGAAGAAGGCTGTAATCAAAATGATCCAAGCTCTTGACTTGGATGAGAATTTGTATAGAATTGGTCAGAGCAAAATCTTCTTTCGGAGCGGAGTCCTGGCTCATTTGGAAGAGGAAAGAGATCTGAAACTGACGGACATCATCATACAGTTCCAAGCTCAATGCAGAGCATATTTAGCTCGCAGGTTGGTTGGTCTGTTGTTTCGAAAAGCGTTCTTTGGTATTTATTGATATTAGACGAAAGTTTTTATGGCGTTTTATGGACTCGTTGTCGGTCTCTAAAAAAATCAAGAAACTGGAAAAATTATGAAGAAAAACTTGTTTATTTTTTCGTTATGGGTCCCAAACAAATTTAATTTAGGTACGTAACACTTTCCTTTGTAAAAAGCTGATCAGTAGACGGTGAAACAAGGCAAAAACAAGTGTTGTTTGAGGTAATCGGTGATCTGCAAATCCTTATGTAATTTTTAAATTGTAAGTTTTAAAAATCAGCCTGAAATAAAAAATTACGAAACGATTCGAAGCAGTGTTGCCAATCGAATTTTTTTAGGAACTTTGCGAAACGAAAGGATCAACTCCGTGCTATTCGAGTGATCCAGAGAAACGGGCTTGCTTACTTGAAGTTGCGCAATTGGCAGTGGTGGAGACTTTTCACCAAAGTCAAACCGCTTCTTCAAGTTACACGGCAGGAAGAAGACATGCTGGCTAAAGAGCGCGAGCTGAAAGTGATCCAAGAAAGAAAAGGAGAACTGGAAAGATCCCTACATGAAATAGAGAAGAAATACGCTCAGGTGTGTACTGTGTAGTTAAAATCGACGGAATGATATGAGCATTGCAGTGACGGCGTTTGCGTTTGAATGTGTACACTACAGTTAGTAGCATCTTGGAGTTGGTGATTAAAGCGATCATCTCCAATCGTTAGTCGAGCTCGTGTTGTTAACCTTGTGCGGCTACTTTGCATCACTTAATTCATTATTTTTTATTGGCGTGGTGGTTACAGACATCGCTATCGGTGCGAGAGGTCTGAGGTTCAATTCCTGGGCCGGTCATATGGACACAGTGTCTCCGACGGCTCGTCACCGCTGCGACGTTTGTTCGGAGCTGTGTTGCCCAGGCTCTAAGTCGCGGAGATGTGTCCCGCCACTGGTTACATGCTTTGGTGTAATACCTCAAGCATAATGATGATTTGATTTCACTTTTCAACACATGCATGATTTTTTGGGAGGTGACGTTATATTTTGTTTACATCAAAGTTTACATTTTTTTCTTAGATATGCGAAGAGAAGCACCAACTGTCAGAACAACTTCAGTCTGAACAAGAAATTTGGACTGAGACGGAAGAGATGCGAGCTCGCCTGGCAGCGAAGAAGACAGAGCTGGAAGAAATCCTCCGGGATTTAGAAGCTCGTCTTGATGATGAAGAGGAAAGGAATCAACATCTCGTTCAAGAAAAGAAGAAAATGCAGAGCAATATCAAGGTAGATGTTGCGGGTAATGTTTTGTATCGGCTGTGGACATGGATGCCAGCATAGTTACAATCTGCACTGACGGCTGATCCGGCACGTTACCTACCCTTTCAAAAATATACGAGAGTTTTAGAGCTGCATTGAAATAAATCTACTGTATGCTGGCTGCTACTGTGTAGATAGTTTTGTGCACACACCTGCTAAACTTTTCGCCATTTAGTTCGAAGATGAGTGGTACTTTTATCACTTGATTGAAATCAAACACTATGGTGTTAAGCATAACTGCATAGCATACTCGTCGTTATGGCCTTGTAGGACTAAATCAAGTTAAAGTGTTGCCGTAGACGGAGCCTTGATCACAGAATAGTAGCTACTTGTGTATTTAAAGTATGTGTCATAGATGCCGGTGGAAATATCAGTTTCTGTTACTGCTTGACGCGTAGTTACATCAAAATTCATTAAGATTATTACGCCGAAGTGTACAACGAGTGCCGGGGCCCATCTCCGCCGCTTAGCGGTTGGGCGACACAGCTCCGAAGAAACATAGCAGCGGTGGCGAGCCGTTGACGACGCTGTGCCCGATTTGACCGGCCTGGAAATCGAACCTCAGACCTACCGCACCAGTAGCGATGTCTTGATCCACTCCGCTTACCGATCGGTTTTCGTTGTATCGAAGTTCTGGAAACAAGCAGTGACTTGGGTTTGTCTGCTCTGCATTCACAAGTGGATTGCATATTTTGTCTCTCCGGCGTAAGTAATTTCTGTTTGCACGTGGTTATGTTTTTGAAATATAATTAAATGTTTTTTGTAGGATCTTGAAGAGCAGCTTGATGAAGAAGAGTCTGCTCGACAGAAGTTGCAACTGGAAAAAGTTACTTTGGATGCGAGATGCAAAAAGATGGAAGAAGATCGCAGCATGTTGGAAGATGCACAAGCGAGGGTAGAGTTGTTGGTTTACGTTTGATCCATGTTCCATAAGCCTACACAGTAGTAGCTATCCAGTGTCAATCCGGTGTGTTCCGCGAAACCGAGGTTGGCCGGATGCATCTTCTTCCCTCAGGCATCACTCCCTCTTTCCATTTCTGATTTGCAGCCTCCTCCACTTCCTACCCAATTCTCTTCTCACTCTCTTCTACCCAATTCTCTACTTGTCGCCTCCATGTCTTCTTTGGCCTTCCTCGCTTTCGCTGCCCATTCATTTCAAGCATCAATGCCTTCTTTGGGAAGTTATCTTCATCCCTCCTAACCACATATCCAATTATCCATACAGGACGTTGGTCAAATTTATTGTTTTAGTATGCATTTGTGATTTCCAACGATTTTGTTTGTTTTTTGTTACTAATTCCAACAATATTAACAGGTTCAACGAGAGAAGAAAGCTTTAGAAGAAAGACTTGCTGAAATGGAAAGTAATCTCGGAAGTGAAGAAGAGAAAGCGAAGATGTTGTCAAAGCTTAGGAACAAGGTTTGGAAATTAACTATGAGTTTGAAATAACAGGCTTTTGATTTCAAAGTTGTGCTTCAGTCTCCGATAAGTGTTAATGCTTTTGAGGCTGGAATCATCAAAGTTGCAAATGAGTCACTGCTGCATTGATGATACGTACCTGTTTCTACTTCATTAAAAGTAAGCTACTTCGGCTGCAAACTTCTCGTAAAATGGTGGAATGAGATTACGATGGCCAAGTGGTTAAGGCCGTGTCTCCGGTAAGGACTCGGTGCAACCATTAAGTTGGTGATACGCCACAGTTTGGTGCGGGCGCGGGTTCGAATCCCACTCGCAATCAGATTTTTCTGATCGCGTTTGATTTAACATAAGATCTTGATGGGTTAGATTCAAGTTCAATTTATTAATTGAAATTCCCTAAGAAGGAATGTTCTTTTTTCTTGTTTTCGAGTAATTTTCAAATATTTTTAAGAATGAGTCGATAATTGCGGATCTTGAAGCTCGATTGAAAAAAGAAGAAAAACTCCGGCAAGAGTTGGAAAAAATCCGTCGGCAATTGGAAGCGGAGATTGCGGATTTACGAGATCAAATTGCTGATCTCCAGCTGCAAGTAGAAGATCTGAAAGCTCAAAATCAGAGAAAAGACGAAGAAATAGCTGCGCTCCAAGAAAAGTAATGACAAAAATTATTGCAATTTTCAATGTTTTTTCTTTGTTTTTTCCTCGAAGTTCAGCCAAACTAATAAAATCTCGAGAAAGAAACAGCTAGTTTTTTCATTTGTGACGTAGTCATACTTGATTTTCTCAGGTTTGTGTAATAACATACCATTTGTTCCTTCAAATATCAAAAATATATTTCAGGTTCGACCAGGAGCAAAGCCACCGCAGCCACCTGGCCAAGAACATCCGCGATTTGCAAAATGCTCATGTTGAAGTACAGGAAGATTTAGAAGCGGAACGGAGTCAACGAACTAAAGCGGAGAAACAGAAACGTGATCTTAGTGAGGAGTTGGAAGCTCTTAAAACAGAGCTAGAAGATTCGCTGGATACAACGAATGCACAGCAAGAACTCAAGTAAATTACTGAACTAATGTACTGTATTTTCAATGTTTTTAAAAACGGTTTCAGCTTGGTTGTATTGGCTAGAACAGTTTAAAATAAATGTATAGTTGTCGCCAACGCTCGTTGCCGCTGCGACGTTTTTTCGGAGCTGTGCTGCTCGGGCGCTCATATTAGTTGCGGAGATTGGTCCCACCACTTGTTGCATGTTTCGGTGTAGTGCTGCGAATATAGTCATTAATCAAGCTTTGATTTGTTTTTTTATTATGTACTTCAATAATTTTTTTATCGGTAAATATTGAATAATTGAAACGAGAATGCTGTTCTAGAGTAGCCGTTCGTAACTGGAGTGTTTTAAGGTAAAACTGCGGCTTTAAGCGAAATCTATCAGTCCAAGCAGCTATTGACTGTTACTACACATGTGACAATGTTAACGCGGCTAGCAACAATTTGTTGCATCTTGTTTTGTTAAATGATTGAGCGAAACACAGTTACGGTTACTTCGATTGTAGCCGTTTGTCACGCTTCGCATTGCCACCTGTCGCGTGCCCGTAAAAGCACTTCTAGAGGAGAGAAAAACTGTTAAGGTTTACATGGTTATTATCAATGTTTACTTGGCAGAGCGCAGCGGGAACGCGAGCTTGATAACTTGAAGAAGACTCTTGAATCAGAGGCGCACTCATTCGATTTGCAATTGCAACAGATGAAACAGAAACATAGTAGTCAAGTCGAACAGTTTCAAGAAGAATTGGATGGATTGAAACGAGTAAGCAGCTGGGGTTGATAGTGTTGAACCCTGGTTGGATTCCAGGGTGGCGATTGCAAAGTATTTTTGGATGGTTTTTGTAGTGTTTTTCATTTTGTACGCATGTAAAAATTTCATCAGAAAAATAGGGGGTGTCTTGTGGGCGTTATGCATTTGTATTTTTAAATAGTGGTAGTTCACCGCGTACAATATTATTGCTCTTCTCCTAGCTTGTCTTTTTTAGGCCAAGACTACTCTGGAGAAGACAAAACATGCTCTTGAATCTGAGAATCAGGATCTCCAGGAGGAGTTGAAGCTGATTGGAGGAGCTAAGACTGATTCGGAAGCAAAGCGTCGTAAGCAGGAGCAGCAGCTGCAAGAATACAACGCTAAATTGCAAGACACAGAACGATCGAGGAATGATCTCCTTGATAAATACAACAAAGCACAGGTTGGTCTACGTAGTTAGTCATCAGTTAATATTTTGATTATTTGCATGTGAGGATAATCGGATGGTCTACCAAGAAGTTTGAACATCTTCGGTTATGTGAACCTACTTTTTAGCCGTTGTCTAAATGTGTTATCTGCGCTCTTTGTTGTGGAGAAGTGGACGCCGTAAATTCGACGTGACACACTTCGGCGTATGCTACGAGCATCATAAAACATGATTTCGTTGTCACCAGACAACATTGTATTTGATTGTAACGATATGTTTTCTTTTCTAGCTCGAGGTTGAATCATTGGCGCAAAATTTGGAGCAAGTGGACGCTCAACTGACTCGCTCTCAACGTGAAGCATCGCAGCTAGACAACCAACTACAAGAAGCTCAAGTAAGTGTAGCAGAGAAGCAATTTAAGTTTTTAGTAGCTTTTCAATCTTGTGTTTGGAGAAAGCGATAAAGGCGCTGTGACGAGCACTCTTAGGAGTTACCAGCCACCCGTCTATCACTTAAAAGTGAGGAAGCCTCGTTAGGTGCCTTTTCCAACGCCGCAGCAAGTAAGCTTACCGTCTTGTTCTTCACATTGTCCGTTTAATGCTGATTGTTCAGTAGGGAAGCTGTGAATACCAACTTGTGATTGTTAGGTTACTGTACATTTCCTTTAAATAGGATGGAAGCCACTGTTCTTTTAAGTTGTTGCGTTTTACAGAACCAATATCAGGAAGAAAGCCAGGCGAAGTTGAAGTTAATAAACCGTGTACGGACTCTTGATGAGGAAAAAGCATCGCTGGAGGAGCAGTTGGAAGAAGAGGAAGAAGCAAAGAAAGCGATCGAAAAGCAACTTCAACAGGCCAATTACTCGGTGAGAGAATCGTAAAAGTTCAAGACCTGTTGGCGTCGCGTTAACGACATCTTTGTAGGTCGAGAGGTCTGGGTTTTGATTCCCGGGCTAGTAAAATTGGCACAATGTCGCAAACAGCTCGCTTCCGGTGCAACGTCTCTTCAGAGTTGTGTTGCCCAGGCGCTAAGCGGCGGAATTGGGCCCGTTATTCGTTACACGCTTCGACGGAATGCCGCTCGTATGATGAAGATTTGATTTTTTTACATTTTCTGTTAAGCGTCTGGCTGCTTTGTTCGAACACGTCAAGTCAATTGGCGTGGTGGGTATTATTAACTGTTCTAAGGACGGAAGACCATAATGATCAGCTTTCTTTCAGCTCCAAGATCTTCGTAAGAAGATGGACACAGATGCAGAAGCTATTGATCAGTTGGAAGACTCCAAGAAAAGGCTACAGCGAGAACTGGAAGAGAAGATACAGCATCTCGATGAGAAGAATGCACAAATGGACAAGGTAAACTGAAAGAGAAAGATCAATGGGATATCTTGATTTGATAAATTCAATGCTTTATTGCGTTTATGGATCAGACCTAAAAATTCGTCTTTAATTTTACTCTCCTAGTTTTTACTGAAAAATAATTTTTACAAACGCTTCTGTGCAGTTGTACTGTAGAAATAACAGTCCGCTTTTTTTGTTTTTGATTTCATCATTTTTTGCTTTTTGCGGTATGTGTTCTGTCACATTTTCGTAAAAGCTGATCTTTTACGTTAGAAATCGAGTTGCAACTCGTAGTTTAATTTTTCCTCTGCATGGATCCAAACCCGAGGCTTCTGTGTGGAATTATAGTTACAATTCCTGTTGTAATGCTATAATACAATGATTAATTTAGCTGGAAAAAACGAACAAGCGTCTTCAATCTGATCTCGACGACTGCTCCGTGGAGTTGGATCATAATCGTACTGTGATCTCACAATTAGAGAAGAAACAGCGGCAGTTCGATAAAGCACTAGCTGATGAACGGCACATATCGGCCAAGATTGCTGAAGATCGCGATCAAGCGGAAAGGACAGCTCGCGAAAAGGAAACTAAAGCGATTTCGCTGTCGCATGAATGTGACGAACTGAAAGACAGGGTAGGTTCAATGGTTGTAGGTTCAATGATATTGTGTGTTTTTATGTGCTCATGTTTATTTGTAATTCTTTGACAATTTTAACTTTGATCTACTTTAATGTTTTTTAACCATTGCTCCTCGCAGCTCTGGGGTTCCGCCTGCACGGTTTAGGGATTCCATAAATTTACATTTAAATCCGAGAATCATATTATTATTATACTCACACTCTATTTTATTGTGCATAAAGCGTAGTAGAACAATATTGCGCATAGTTTAAGAATGCCTTATTATTTTAAGTAAATCTGATTGTAAGTATTTAAATTTTATTTTAGCAATTCAATGATGTTTTTTTTTTGAATAAGACAATTAAATTATTGCTCACAGATTTTGAAATGTTTCATGAAGGTTCCACTCCACCAAAAAAGTTGAAAACACTGATCTACAGATATACTTTGAGTTTCGAGTTATTTTTTCAAACAGTGTAAAATTTCGAATCAAATAACATAATTAAGGTTATTATCAAATCATGAAACTGATAATTCACTATTGTAGTAATGGAGACTGCTGAGCCTGGGTGCTTCCAATCAGCGGCCACCCGAAGTGTGTTCAACGCGTTCGGCTCCAGCCGCGAATCGAAACCGTCTCGAAGAACTAACTTCGTACGGTGCCGCGTGGCCGTACCGTAGACAATTGCACCTGATTATATCGATTTTTAAAATGCTAATAGCAAGTTTTGCGACTTGCTCTGATAATGTGTCTTTCAAATTTTGAGACTCATAGACCTTGAATGTTTTCAGATTGATGAATTGGAAAGAATTCGTCGCAATCAACAAAACGAGTTGGATGAACTTATTAGTTCAAAGGATGCTTCTGGTGAGTAACGATTCTCTAAAATTAAGTTTTTTAGTTATCCAAGAAAGATCTTACACTGGTTGCTTGGCTTGGTGATTAAAGACATCGCTATCAGCGCGGGAGGTATGGGTTTCGATTCCTGGGCCGGCCAAGTCGGACACAGTGTAGCCAACGGCTCGCCACCGCTGCAACGTTTGCTGTCCAGGTACTAAGCCACGGGAATGGGTCCCACCACTCGTAAACGCTTAGGCATAATACGATAGTGTAATGAAGATTTGTTTTGAGCAAGTTCTTGTTTCTTATGATCATGATGTTGTAAAAAGTTACGAATATATTGAGTAGTGTATCTTTAGCTACGATAAGACTTTACTATAAAAAAACTGTTCTATTTCGTTTTCACTTCTAGATAAAAAATTTGAATTTTCAGGCAAGAACGCGCACGAGCTGGAGCGTGGGAAACGCTTGGTTGAGCAGCAGCTGGAGGAGCTTCGGACTCAACTTGAGGAGCTAGAAGATGAATTGCAAGTTACCGAGGATGCCAAACTCCGGCTGGAAGTTAACTTGCAGGCTGCGAAAGCGAACTTTGATCGAGAGTTGCAAGCGCGGGAAGAACAAGCTGAAGAAAAAAGAAGGAATATTATGAAACAAGTGAGTGCGAGTTCGTGTTTTTACTGTGTTTTTGTAGTGTAAGTGTAGTGTTTTTTTAATGCTTTTAGTGTATGTGTCACACAAATTTTGTAAAGGGATTCGGTGCCTAAAATAGAAAATCGCGTCGCTGCAGTTAGAAAAACTTATGCAGGAAATTAACAGTTTAATTTGGATCCTTACAGGTTCATCCTGATAAGGTTCAAAAAAAGTTTTAGGCGTTATAGGTTCAAAAAAACTAATGAGCCATTAAACATGCCGATTTTTTTTTGTTGGTTTTGAATTTTTTCTGTGCCTTTTAGTTACGTGAGATGGAAGTTGAATTGGAAGAAGAAAGAAAGCAGAAGACAATGGCTGTTGCTGCTAAGAAGAAGATAGAGATGGATTATAATGAATTGGAAGGGCACATTGATGCTTCTACCAAAGCAAAAGAAGATGCCATCAAACAATTGAGAAGAGCCCAAGTAGGTTATGCTGGATGCTGAGCTGGCATAAAAATAAGCGAGTTTAAAAAATATGTATTTTTTGCTTTTTTTCAGATTCTTGTTCTTGAATTTGACTTAAATTTGCAAATTCAATGTTTTTTCCAAGACTGCTAGTTGAGCCCTTGGAGCCAGTTTCCCACCAACACAAAAATCTTGAATTTTTTCACTTTTCAATCTGGCATGCCGACGCGCGATGACCGTAAAAACGAGGAAAGCACGCTTACCCGCTTGCTTTAAATCAAGAAATTGTAATAGGTTTTGCTTAAACTTTCCAGAGTGGTTTATTGTTGTACTACTTCATCACTCCCGATCGGTCGACGGAATGGTTGAATATGCGGCTAGCGGTGCGAAAAGTCTTGGGTTCGATTTCTGGGACGGTTAAATCGGACGCAGTGCCGCTAACAGCGCGCCACGGCTGACATTTTTTCGAAGCCGCGTTGCTCAGGCGCCAAGCCGTCGAGTTGAGCCCTGCCACTCGTTACACATTGTAAAATATCGCGAGTTAAATCAAGATTTTTTTACCTTATCACTTCCCTTTCTCATGTTTACTTCGTCTCACAGAACCAGATGAAAGATTACAGCCGTGACTTGGATGAGATTCGAATGTCACGTGACGAGCTGCTCATTCATGCGCGAGAAAGTGAGAAGAAAGCGAAGCATTTTGAAACTGACCTGATGCAAGCACAGGAGGATCTGTGTGCTTCGGAAAGACAGAGACGAGCTGCTGAGATGGAAAGAGACGAACTTCAAGATGAATTGAGCGGAGGGCTCAAAGATAGGTGGGAAATGTTCCATTGTTCCACGTATGGACTGTTTGATGATAATAGCAATAATAACACATTTGCATAGAACCCTTTCCTGACTGAAGTTCAAATCAAAACCGCTTAGCGAAAACGGTAACATTAGAAACAGTAGAAAGTACAAAGTTTGACTATTGAGATGTCACGACAGGTATGAAGACAAAAAACGGTTGCTGGTATCACCGGCGCAGCCAGGAGAGAGGATTAGGGGGATCAGTCCCCTCCTTTTCAATGCACAGATTTGATAAAGTTATTAAAGTATGGTATCTTCGTTTGAAATGTTTTAGCCTGAGCATGATCAAATCGCCTGAAATGCGGAGGGAAGTGAATAACACTGTGCAACAAATTTTCAGTTTGAAAAAAACTCAAGAACAAACAGATGTGCTTTAGGGTAATTTGTGGTCGCTGAGTCCGAATTTAAACTTGTTTTTATACATAGACGTCAGGATTTTCCGAAAAAAGCATCTGAATTTTTGGTCGAGATAGATGTTTTTTACATTTTCAAGCACCATTGCTCATGACAAATTAATTTCATATACCTTCTAATAGGTCTTTTTATGAGTTGCAACAAGTCTATTATATTTATAAAGAATGCAGTTTCCCTTGTTTGGGAAAACCTGGCATGGTTGGTGATAAAATATTCAAATTTTGACGAAAATGTATTAGCCACTTTAGAAGCAATTTAGTTATAGTTTTACAGCAACATTGTTAGTTTTTATTGGAGCTTTTTTACTCTCCTACCTATTATACAAGTTTTAACATTATCTAAAATGAAAATAAAGAAGACAAAGCCTTATCTTGAATCTCCAATCGCACATCCACAATAAGCATAATACAAACGCTTAATCTTGTCGGTTGAATTCCTTTGATATTTTAGCAGAGTCAATTCTTCGCAAATATTGCAAAATGTATCGAGATCATTTTGGCCTGTTAGCTTCTTATGGGCAAAATCAATGTTTTATATACTGTGTATAATACCTGCAATATGCTGCTATGAGTATACTTGTCTTTTATAGCTTGCTTACAACATACCTAAATTATGATTAAAAGAATGTCTGCTGCAGCTGAATCACTAGAACTGTTGATTTCTAACTACCTGTAAGCAACTACAGTGACAGTATGTTTCTGTTTGACTAACTGGATCATGGGTAACCAGAATCACTATTTTTTGTATAGATTTAACAACTCACATTGCCGAGTGGTAAGAGCGTCTGCTTCTTGAGCTGTAGACTTGGGTTTAATTCCGAGTCGGGTCGAACCAATGACTTCAAAATTAGTATTCACAGCTTCCCTGCTTGACACTCAGCATTAAAGGGATAGTTTGGAGAACAAGCCGGCAAGTTTACTTGTTGTGTCAGTTGGGAAAGGCACTTAGCGAGATTCCCCCATCTTGGTGTGGTAGACAGATGGCTGGTAACTCCTAAGCGAGACGTTATAGCGCTTGATCGCTTTCTCGTGATAGGAGGATAAATATGCGGCTAAAATACAAAAATAAAAAATGTCAGCAATATTGCCAATGATGACTCATAAATCAAAAAGAGAAAATTGAGGTTTATGTTTTCATATTAAAATGCAAAATACTGACAAAACCTGACGTGCTAGAAAAAAAACTAATTGCATATTCATGTTCAGCGCCCCCAAATTTACTAAAATCAACTCATTTTTCTTGGAGTTTTTTTTTTGCGTTGCACAGTGTAATTTGTTTAATGATCAATTTTATTATAATTTTCGTACATAAACATAGGTTTTGGTAAGAATAATGCTTGCCGTAGCCCCATTTTTTTGCCATTGCGTTGAACTGACTGCCCCCAATACTTCAGATAACCGAACGCAACATATGATCAATCGCTGTTACATTCTTTCTACTTGAAGAGTGCATTAGCGCTCTGCCCCTGAAAAGTGTACCATCAAGTCATCTACCGTGCGTACTGCTCATTTGCACATGTCATTAGTTGCACACTTGCAGAAAAGTAATAAGAAAAAAAGTGGGCGAATTTACCTCCCGTATTAATCTGTGCGCTGTGGCTAGCAGTAACAATTCTAATCTTGCAGAGGCAAAAAAAGCGTCTGAAGTACGGTCTAACTGAGGCGCAACACTGAACAATGGAATCAAATCACTTGTTTTTCAATATAAACTCATAGGCCCGTCTGAAACCTTCTTAGTAGTGGTACGGTAATTCAATGAAAAAAAATTGCCCCCCCCCCCTTTTTTTTTATTCCTGGCTGCACCGGTGGCTGGTATTCATTTAAATCATTAACATGGCAAGAATGCTTGAAGAAAGAATGCTTGCAGCAGTAGTAAAAAGAAAAAATGGACTTTTTAAGATTGAAGTTTTGAAATTTATTATAAAAAAATTGACGGAGAGAATCACCACACTCCAATAGAACTACCTTGACGATTTCGCATCAAAATTTCAAGTTAATATGCTGGTGGAAAACATCAGTATTCTTATTCAAATAGAATCTATTTGAATAGAATAGAATCTATTTGCATAGAAATAATATTCTATAGTATGGTGGGTATTGTTCTTGATATATGCTGATCTAGCCCGCATTCAAACTATGTAAGCGCACGCTCGCGGTGCGGGAGGTCTGGGGTTCCATTCCCGGACCGGTCAAATCGGCACAGTGTCGCTAACGGCTCGCCACCGTTGCGACGTTTCTTCGGAGCTGTGTTGCCCAGGCGCAAAGCCGCGGAGATGGGCCCCACAACTCGTTACACGCTTCGGCGTAATACGGCGAGTATAATGAAGATTTGATTTTGATTTGAGATTGATGGATTTCACTCTCACACATCAAACGTTAAAGAGATAAAAGGAAAAATATGAGCTCTGTAGGCGATGAGAACAAAAAAAAGCACTGAAAGTCGTCGAGTTTGCATCTGGAAGAATGATGCAGCGTAGCGCTAGCACCATTTCTCATCTAATAGCATTTTGATTTTTTTTTGACCGAAGAATGAAAGTGAAGAAATTTGTCACAATTTTCCAGTTATTGCAGTTTTGTTTCAAGTTTTTCTTTTTTTAGGGTGTGTCAGACGAAATTATAGTTTTTTTGTGTAACATCTTCAGTTTATTCATGTTTGTTATACACCCAATTTTTGTGCAGATCCTTGCAAGCTGATGAAAGAAGAAGAATGGAAGGACGCATTAATGATCTGGAAGAGGAAAAGGAAGATATGGAATCAACGCTGGAGCTCATGGATGAAAAGATAAGAAAATTGACAGTAAGTACTTTCCAACTTATTTTTCTTTTCTTGGACTGTGTTAGTGTATTTTTCATCTGGTCATATTCATCATATCGTTCTGATGGTGCAAAAATAGAAGACATTTCTGCAGTATTGCATCTACTACCGGTAATACTTTTACTTCTTCTACTGCTGTTACTGCTTGCCATTTGAGTGCTTAGTGGGCTGATAATGTGATCAGTGTTCACTTGAATCAAAATTGCGCTCTTCCCACTGCTGAGTAGTGAGTATCTTTAAACGTGAAAATTTATTGAAGAGTCAAATTTTTTACCCAAAATAACTAGATTGAGAGCTAGGCCTGCTTTTGAAAGCGCGCTGTGTGTCACTATGGCCGCGATAAAATTTTAATGCCATTATGTTGCAGCAAATGTGATTAAAATGTGTAATTCAGGCACAAAATGAGCAACTAACGAGTGAATTAGCTGTGGAACGCTCCTCTTCACAGAAACAAGAAAATCTATCGTCTCATTTGGATAGACAGGTAAGAAATTGTAAGGTTCTTGGTGTTTGTGTCGTAATTCCGTGTGCTGAATGTCCTAGTAAAAGCGTGTATTGCGCTTTTATGCCAATAATTTTTTATATGCCAAAAAAATCATAGTCTCATTTCCACTTAGCTTATTTTTGGGGCTTTCTGGAGCCTAGTTTGGTTTGTTATTAGTGAAACTCGGGTCATATTTTGGGCAGTTGTTTTTCCTGTAAAAAATCTGAACTTAAAGAGATCTGTGTTTTTTTTTAGAACAAAGAATTGAAGATTAAGCTGAGTGAGATGGAACAAACCGTTCGAATGAGACAGAAGAACGCAATTGCTGCTCTGGATGCGAAGATAGCAAGTCTGGAAGAACAGCTGGAGGCAGAAGCGAGGTAAAACGAATTATCATGGTGACTTAATGCAGAGAATTCGTTTTTGATCAGTGATTACAACACACAATTAAAGTCAATCTCTACCTGCAGAGATATTCGCCAGATTGAAGTGAAACAGCAAAGCTTGCCAGTATTAGAATGATGTTGCAAGATCATCTCTGAAAAAGATGTAGGCCAAATTTCTAACCTGGCCAGTTGACATTGTGATTAAATACATTGCTATCGATGCGGTAGGTGTTGGTTCCAATTTTCCGGCCAGTAAAATCAAACACAGTGTCGCCAACGTTTCGTCAACGCTATGATGTTTCTTCGGAGCTATGTTGGCCACGCGCTAAAATGCGGAGATGGGCCGCGCCACTCGTTACACGCTTGGACATAATATCGCGAGTATAATGAAGATTTGATTTTTCAATCTCCGAGTAAATCCCATCTTTTCAATTTTTGTTTCTATTTTGGTGTTCGTTGCTTCACATGGCTCTCTGTTTCAGGGAACGAGCCGCTGCTAACAAATTATTGCGGCGTTCTGACAAAAAATTGAAAGAAACGATGCTGCAGATCGAAGATGAGAGAAGACATGCTGACCAGTATAAAGAACAGGTACGGATGACAAACTGCATACGCCGTGCTTGTGGTATATGTGACGTCATTGGTGCCCCATCACTGACGTCACTGGGGCGTTCACGTTGTTTATAAGTCACAAATAAAGTTGCTTCCATAAACTATAAAAGTTAGAGCGCAAAAATTCAGCAGTGCAATAGGGGAGACCGCGCTCTTGCAGTCAGCACTCAACTGCCTTCTTGAATTTTTAGCCGAGTAGGATCGGCTTCTGCCGTGAATCGAACCCGTCAGAAAGTGTTTCAGTATCCTACAAAATGTAGCATAACGCCGCCTGTGTTGTTGTATTTGGAACCGAGATAAGATCGTGCCTCGGCGGTTCGTAGTTTACCTTGCAACAATAACCTTGAGATAGTTGCTTTCTTGCTTTAGTGAAAAAGATCTATCGCCAAAGAGTCCGATGTTTCGCACACTAATATCCATCGTCTTTTGTAATCGTGTTTGACAATAGATTACCTGTGCTGTGTTGGAGCAAAGTGGTTAAAGATACCCTATCGACGTGGTAGGTCTTGGGTTCGAACACCGTACCGGTCAAAGTCACCGACAGCTCGCCAGCGCTGCAAGGTTTCTTTGGATAATAATTTGATATTTTTGTTTTGTTGTTAGGTGAATAAAATCAATTCGCGTGTCAAGACTCTCAAACGACAGCTTGACGACACAGAGGAAGAAGTATCGCGCGCCAACGCCAACAAGCGAAAGTTGCAACGCGATTACGATGACGTCATGGAACACAGTGAGGCGCTACAGCGGGAAGTGACGCAACTACGGAACAAAATAAGGTTTGTGATGTCATAGTGACAGTTTATGGATCTTTAGTTAAAAGTAGCCTATGTTTGCGGTAAGGTAATCTTGCCAATTATAGAGATTCGCTGATGATGTAATTATGACGTCATCAATATCTAATGACGTTGTTCCTAAAGTTTATTTTATTCTACGCATAGGTATGTTGGCGGTGAAGCCAACATCAAACGAAAAAGTTTGGTTTCTCAACAATGAAGGTGAATTCGGAGCACGTCATTATTTTTTGCATGACGTCATACTATTCTGTTATTTGAGTTTTCCGGATTTGTTGGCTATTGTTTTTGTTATTTTTTGTTCGTTTAATGCACTTAACGTCACGTAAAGCTCAAAACATTTTTACAAAATAAGAGAACTTCGGAAAAACGATTGCGTGTTAATTTTGTTCATTGTTGTGTTCGCGGTGGTTATTATTGTGCATGGAGGATTAATTTGTTTATTTTACTCTTGTTTATTTGTTGTTTACACGAGGTTACTTCACTACGTCGCGTTGCACCAGTGATATCACGTTTCATTACCTTTGAATTTTGTCTTAAACCTACGATTTCTTCGCAGACGCGGAGGTACGGATTACCGAAGCACCAAGTCGTCTCGATACCGTCTGCAAATGGAAGCTCCCGAGGAGGTGGATGCTGCTGAAGGGGACGGAGAGGCTCAGAGCACAGCTGGAAGTGAAACTTGAACGGCTCTTGCTGAGAAAGACATTCGCTAGTCCTTGCTTCTCATTTACAAAACTTACCAATATTAATCATTTTTAAGTTCTCTACATTCTCCACTTGCACTGGTAGCTAATACTCAATTACTCATGCGTGTGCCTTTTCCCATTTCGTACTCTGTAATATTACGTAATACGTGACGTCGCAGTTGCATCATCCCCTATTTTGACGTTGATTGTTGTATAAAATTTCAATCTAAATAACCAGATTTTTATATAATCTGCACTTGTGACATTATCGATCAATGACGTCATTTTTCGTTACGTCATTCATCGTTGCACCAACGCTTTTTCGGTACGTTTTTTTTAGAACACTGTAATCGCAAGTCTGTAACAATTGTGAAAAAGGTTTTTACTTCAATGTTGCAAGGTTGGTTTTCTGTAACAAACTGTTTCATTGTGCAACTAGATGTGCTTGCTGTACTATTATGGCTCGATGTGGTGCGTGATAAGTCGAATGCTAACTCTCTATTTCATGAAATATACAGTATTTTCTGTTCACTTTCTGTCTGATACTTCCGCTGAAATTTTTGTCTTTCTAGCAGGGTCGTGTACTCGAGCTCTCACAACTTTCTTTTTCACCGAACTTCAACTGGATTAGGAATGCGTGCGAGTTTGAAGCGTTCAAGAACTCAATTTTACGTTTGCGCGAAAAACAAGACTATTAGGCTATGTAAAGCAGTGTGGTCGACAGTAGTCCTGTAGATGAATGAAGGCGGACAAAGCAAGCGTAAGAAGTTCAACAGGGTTAAGTTAATACACAATAATTTTTTGGGGTCTAATCGGAGACCAAAATCAAATCTTCGTTCTACTCGCGGCATTTGTCTGAGGCGTGTAACAAATGGCGGAGCCCATCTCCACGTCTTAGCGCCTGGGCAATAAACCTCCGAAGAATTGTAAGAAGGTCACGGATCGATGGCGACCATGTCCCATTTGTAATCTTAGACTTCTCGCACCGATAGGTCTGTCTTTAACAACTACTCTAAATAGACCGAAAGCTTTAGAAACAATGCTCTGTTGAGGTAAGGACGTTAGGCAATAGGCATACACTAAGCATTCTTCGGATTACGCTTCATTAAAGAAGGGATTGTTGTCTCTCCCCAACTTCGCTATGCTGCTGCTCAGTGGCGTAGCAAGAAATTTTAAAAGGGAGAGGTGCCGTAAACTTCAATTATATTCATCGAAACAGTCTGGTATATTTCACTCATTTAGCAACACTTGTTCTTTTTTACAGAAAGGCAAAGTCAGAAAGAGGGGAGCATGGCACAACGCTCTCCCCCCAAACTTGCTATAGCGCGGACATGGGCAAACTACGGTCCGCGGGCCAAATCCTGCCTGCCGGTTCTTCTATTCTGGCCCGCTGGCACTTACATTCCCACCATGAATTAAGCGGAAAACCTTTTTTTGTTAGAGATCACAGATGGCAGTGATTTTCAAAAAAATAAGCCTCAACGGAACAGAATTGAAATGAAAAACAAAGTGAAAGCCTTTTATTTTCGAGATCATATTCGTACTTGGACTGTGATCTCCATAAAAAAAAAAGAAAAAAAGATCTTCACCTTGTTTTCCAATCAGCGTGCGGCCCGCGCTTCGACGGTTTTTCCAAATCTGGCCGGTCGTGTAAAAAGCTTGCCGACCCCTGCTATAGAGTCTGTAGCTGATCAAGAATATAGCGTAGAGCATTGCTTGAGCACTGCTTAGCTTGACTTTTTTGATGACTATGAGCACCAAATGGCACCCCAGAAGTCATTAACATTAGTTTCTAATTAGGATTAGATTCAATTCGACTAATTGGGATTCCGAATCGAATCAAACCAAAGCCTCAAAAGTTTGTATCTACGCTTTTTCACAGTTGTAACAACAATTATGAAATTTGGTTCTTGGTTCAATTCTCACACAAAGCTTTGCTGAATGGTAGGCTGCATCTTTGCCGAATTACCTCTTTACAAACAAGCAAATGAAAGATAAAAAATAGTAGGTCAAGTTAAACGATACTGCAAGTGGTGTAATCTCAACTCAAAGCGACGAAAAACGACACTTACGTAGAGCAGCACTGTATTTTTTTAAGCAGAATTTTTCGTAAAAGCAAGATAATTTTTCCTGTTAAGATTTTTTTTCGTAAACAAAAACATAACCAATCCGTTTGTTCGTTTAAAAATATGTTGCGGCAGTAAAAATTGACTTGATTGATTGATTTTCATCGAACTGAGAAATTGCTAAGATTGCGCTTCACGAGGCATAGAATTTGTAGCCCAAAATCATCTCATATCAAAGTTGCCAAAAGGTACGGGGGTGAGAGTTAAACCAACTATCAAGAACCTGTTAGTTTTTTTCATGCGAGTTAGACACTCACAGCCCTCTATTTGAAATTTGTATGACGGCGCCGAAAGAATGCTTGATTTACCTCAATAAGAGAGACTGACACTTTTTTCTCGCTGTCTGGACGCGGAGAAAAAAGTTTCGCCCTTCATGTACTCGCAGCTTATTTTCCGTCGTTAGACGCAGAAAGTGGAAGTTGATGACTAATTAACAAGATTAGAAAAATGAGAGGTTGTTGCTTATTGCTAGGATTAGTTGGGTTTGCAGCCAGCATAACAGTGGATGATTTTTACCCATTTAGTCCCCAAAACGACCAGCGTTTGCCCAATGGAGATTCAACAAGTTCCCATAAAATTGCTCTAAGAGTTCCAGCTAAGTTTTACGACACAGAATATGATTATTTATGGGTAAGTTTGGTTTCAGTGAAACTATTGTTAACCAACTTTTTGATTATTACAATTTCTATCTAAAGTCTTATTTTCATAACAGTAGGCCTTATTTTAATAGATTTTAAGTAGGCTAACCATGTGGTAAACTAGCAACAGCTATTAATTTTCTGAAAATAGATGTCGCCACCGTATGGTTACTGTAAAAATGACAACGAAAACCTACTGTACCTGGTTAAGCTAAGTTGTATCTACATTAATTTTTCAGCTGATTATTAATGTTTTCGTTGTTCTGCGACTGCAATGTGCGCAATTCATTATGTACCGAACGAATTTGAAACTAGGTCAAGAGAAACGAATGCTTGCCATCGTTTGTCGAGAGGAATGTTTGCAGAGAGCGCTAAGAGTACCTGCGAAAATAGCTGCAATCCGCTGGGATTGTAATTGTATTCAATAATATTTCAATAGGATTAGACGACTTTTCAATGTGCATTGAAAAAATTTTACTGCCCTACTAGTCTTTTGTTCGTCCTTTTAGATTTGGATATTTCTGACCATTTTTTTGCCTTAATATGGATTTATTAGTAGGTGCTTATTACTGCCTTCAAAGGCCGTTATTTCTACGCAGTTTCAGACGTTGACGGAAACCCGACGCGTTTTCATTTGCTCGATCAATTTGTGTTGGGAAACCATGCTGCTGTGTCGGCAAATTTTAACCATATCGCTTAGCAAAAAATGTTAACTAATTACTGGACCTAGACACAATTATTAAAACTAAAAAAGTTTTTTATGAACTGTTTTTTCGTTTGCTATTGCTAAATTAAATTTTGCAGATATGGCGCATCATCATATTATTAAGTCTAATATTCTAATAGAGCGCTATATATGGTAAAAAAATCTAGATTTACTTGAAAAATTGCCATTGATTTTAAATTGCCATGAAGTAAACTTAGCAGGGCTGCGAACTCGATCGAATTTTATTCGAGTTCGAGTTCAACCAATTTTAGCAAGTCCGAGTTCAAGTTCGAATGCTCTAATTTAATCGAGTGCTCTAATTTAAGTGCTAATTTGTACAATTGTGACCACAACACTGACAATTTCGATGGTACTAAACAACTGAGGTATAGTCTTGAACCTTCTGCTCTAACAAGTTCGAGTGACCAAGTTCAAGTTCGAGTTCGACAAAAATAAGCTTTTTCGAGTTCGAGTTCAGGCAGATGAATATCCAAAATCGAAACAACTTTTTCACCGGCGGTGCTCATGCAATTAAAAAGATAAAAATATTTCGCTCGTGCAGTAGGTTCAAGACTATACCTCAGCTGTTTAGTACTATCGAAATTGTCAGTGTTGTGGTCACAATTGTACAACAAACTATATTTCGTAGTGATCTTTTATTTCTTTTCAACAATTTAAGTATCTTTCTAATGAACTCGAACAGTTTTATTCGAGTTCAGAAAAAATATTTTTTCGAGTTCAATTTCAAGTTCGACAAAATGACCGATTTCTTTCGAGTTCGAGTTCGCTTTCCTGAAACTTAGTGCAATCAATGCAAATTCAAGTTTTTTTGGTTATAGGATATGTTTGGTACTTGGTTTATAAAGTTTCTCAATTCTCTGGTTCCAGTACGGATATCTTATTTTGTTTAGTTGACCTATTTATATCAGTGCATCAATAAGTTATCGAAAACCTGATGCATTGTAAGAAATCACGTTTGAAGTATTGGTTAAAGATGTCTCTATCGATGCGTGAGGTTTTGGGTTCGACTCTAGGGCTAATTAAGTCGGATGCAGTCGCTTGCGACATTTCTTCGGAGCTGTGTTGCCCAGGCGCTAAGCCGCAGCGATAGGCACCGCCACCGCTTCGGCGAAATTCTCGAGTACAATGAAAAACCAGCGTTCTTTTTTTATTTGGAAAGTATAAGATTAGTAACTGTTCAAAATCTGCAGAGGCTTGATGTTTTTTTTTTTTTTTTTAGTTGCATATTTATCCTCCTATCACGAGAAAGCGATCAATGCGCTATACGAGCTCGCTTAGGAGTTGCCGGCCATCTGTCTACCTCACCAAGATGGGGGAATCCCGCTAAGTGCTTTTCCCAACGGCACAACAAGTAAACTTGCCGGCTTGTTCTTCACACTGTCCCTTTAATGGTGGGTGTCAAGCAGGGAAGCTGTGAATACCAATTTTAAAGTCATTGGTTTGACCCGACTCGGAATCGAACCCGAGTCTACAGCTCAAGAGACAGACGCTCCATACCACCCGGCCATCTGAGCTGTCAAAACCTATTTATAAATATCAGTGCATCAATAAGTTTTCGAAAACCTTTTTCGAAAATGTAAATCTTTTTATCGAAATATCAATAGTGCTAATTGACATTTTTGCCAATGTTACGAAATGCGCTATCTAGCTTAAACTTTCATCAAAATTCAGAGATTTCTGTTTCATTTAAATGGGCACAAATGACGTTTTAGAATTCATTATTGCTTCAAAATCTTGAAAATTGTGGAATTTACTGTTTATATTCGTATCACGAAATCCAGGCTATTCAAACTCAACTATAACAACATCATCTGAGGACGAAAGTCCAGCGAGTCTGACTATAACAACTTGCCGGTAATTGCTTTGAAAGACGTTTGCAGGAATTCACAGTGATTGTACTGGCATTATTGCATTCAATTTTGCAAATAACTCCGGCAATAGTTGATACTTCTCAGTGACTCTTGTGGTTAACTTACACCTAGTCAAAAGTTTATTTGTATGTGACCAGCCAGTTAGCTCCGTAGTTTAAAAGGTCGCCATAGACGAGTAAGGTCTTGGGTCGTTTCCCGGGCCGGTAAAATGAGATAAAGCGTCGCCAACGGCTCGCCACCATCGCAAAGTTTCTTCAAATTTGCACAGGCGATAAGCAGGGGAGATGGGCCCCGCCACTCGTTTCACGATTCGATGTAATACCGCGAGTATGATGAAGTATTGATTTTTGACTTCTTGTATTTCTTTCATAATCTGCTCTGCTTCGGGTAGCAGTAAGTAGAAATGATAAGATTACCGGTATATGAATACAGTATTATATTTTATTTTTATTCATGTGGGTACAATATGTGTATGTATACTGCTTAGGTTAAGTTAAAACGCGATTTTGATTTACGTAGATTGTGCCAATAACCTAAAAAGTTATACATCATGAAATAATTGTTTATTTTCATTTTATGATTAACATAACCAAAATAACACAGAACACAACCAAAATAATCACAAAATAAACTCAATACAAAGCCAAAGAAAAGTGCTAAAGCGAAAAAACGACGTCAGCTGAATCTGGCTCACCACTTGGCCGGAAACATAGTAAATGCATGACGGCTGCTGCGTACCTTGACAATATAAATCAGGATTAGCCAGGTGAAAAGTGGGATGTGTTTATAACGTTACGGTGAGGGTTCGCAGATCTAAGACAGGTATAGACTAGGCCGTGGACAGGAAAGCCTTGTCCCTCTCCTCTTGAAAATATCATTATTGCTTTTTTTAGTATGCTTGATGTCGAGTTGTTGACACACTTGAATGCATAGTAGTCCTTCCTACTGTTCGACAAATTGCTATTGGCGACGCCAAAGCTGTTTTTTTTAGTTTCATTGTCAGTATGTAGCGAGCAGGAAAGCTTCTGCAACAGTTTTTGACATATTGTAACCTTTCCGAGAATCAAACTCAATCTTTTTGCTGCAAGGCAAGAGCTTTATATAACTCGTGAATCGTGATGTGTTAACCATCCTACGTTTTCTGTAAGTGAAATCACCATTATCATCAGCTTACATTGCTGAATGCAACTACTTTTTTAGATCAACACAGACGGATACATTTCATTTGAACCGGATACAGATAAAGTTTCTGAGTCGGATTTTCCGTTTAACGAGGCTCTTTTGTCACCGTTTATGTCGGATCTGGATACAAGCAGCCAAGGAGAGATTTATTTTCGGGAGAGCAGTAATGAAAAAGTTTTAATCCGAGCTACGGCAGATGTGCGCCACGCATTTCCTACAGTTGCTGCGGATTTCGACGCTGAATCCGCTTTCATTGTGACTTGGCATGGAGTGGAAGGAAGATCCATCGACAGATCCGTAAGTACAATAATTTTTATGCTTACTTTTCGAGAGGTTAACAAATTACTGAACTGAAAATTTAAATGTGACTGCGGGAGCCTGCAAAGTATAAGCTCCCACTCTGCTTGCCGCTACCCGGTATGAGAAATGCGATTCCGATCAGCTCCAGTCGTGAATCGAACTCTGTAGACCTGTAGCCTGAACGCGGTACTTCCAGGCCATGACGCTGACAATAGCATTTTGGCTTATTGAAATTGGCAGCACTGCAAGTCGTCATAAATTAAGATGTTTCTTGAAAATTCAAAGCATGACTCGAACCCATCTGTGAATGATTTTGTGGTCTTTTCTGCTTTATTTTTACAGCTCTGTTAACTTCAAAACATAAACTGCGTTTCTTGTACCATTTGAAATATAATATATTCACAAATTTGCTCTCGACTAAGCACTATCTCTGGAATTGGGAAAATCTGTTGTATTTTTTTCGGAGACAGCAATCTTGTTTAGGTTGCCAAATTCACATTTCAATGCATCATTGTTTCAAACGGAAGAGACTCTTTCGCAATATTCCTTTATCCGGAAAAGAAAATGGGTGTGATCCCGGCTGGTGTTAAACTCAAGTCCGCTTTGTTTCAAGCAAGGTGAGTTTCGAAAATAATTTTTGCATCATCTTCGATTTTTGTTAGAATTTTTGCTCACTTTAAAAACCAATGTCTATAAACATTGCACTGTTTAAGTCGCTTTTCATATGAATAAATAAATTTTATGCTTCTAATTGAAGTTACCAAGATTTGCATTGTAGAACTTGTTTAGAGGTTTCGTTATGATCCGACTGGTATTTGATTTTTCGAACTTCGGTTTTTCTGATCAACTACAAACAAAAGTTAATCTAGTGGTTCTTGACTTTACCAGTCCCTGGTGCCCCTATTCTTAAAGATATTTGATTGAGGACCCTTGTCTGCAGAACCCGTGGGGAGCGTTGTAGTTAATTCAGTTTGGCGTTTCTTGTGGAGGACCCCAGATTTTTTATTGGGGACCACGTTGGGCACCATTGCATTAATCGATTGATTAAGTCTTCAGCAAAAAGCTTCTTTGAATTACGTTTACGAACTCGTTTCAATTTGTTTTATTGCAAATAACGTTTACAGCTCGCTCGCCATTAGGTCTAGAAATTCAGCAGTAAACATCAATGTGTAGAGAAAAGATTAGAACCTTGAACAATGAACACCGTGAAGGTTGAAAGGTCCCTGAACGCTTTTTAGTGATTTGTAAAGTTTTAAGAAGCATTTGCCAAAAGCGTTGTGTAATTCTTGCTTTTTCTGTAGCAAAACTAAACAGTGTAAAGGCAACGATGCTTTTCAAGTTGACAAAAATCTGCTTAATAGTTTGAAACTGTTGTCACTTGATGTTTAACTTGTACTTTGTTCTATGTTTTTCGATTCTAAACTTACTGCTCACAGCAAGTACTATTGAGATAATTGCTGTGACAGTAGGCCTATACGAAAAAAATACTAATCTTATCATCTGCAGAGCTGGATTCAATCAAGGCAGATCCCAGTTCCTGGAAATGTATCCAGTGGAGAGTTTAGTCGAGTAAGTGTTTTTTGGCTATATTGAGTCTCGTGAAACATCGAAATACCAAACGGGATGTTTTATATTTTTAAACTTCAAATTACAGGGACCTGTAGAGTATATAGCAGGGGTGGGCAAGCTTTTCACTCGAAAGGTCAGATTTGGAAATACTGTTGAAGCCGCGGGCCGCACGCTGATTGGAAAACAAGGTGAAGACCTTTTTTTGGAAATCACGGTCCACGTACGAATGTTAGTGTAAGGCAAGGTGTTTGGTGTTAAAATTTGTTTGACTTTGATCAGGTCAAAAGTTTTGATAAGCAAAGGTTACCTCCGCCACTGTTTAATTGCATTTTTATCTTTTAGTAATCGCGTTATCAGGGCAGCGTCACCTAATTGGCTGACTTTGACAGCATCTACATTTTTCAAACTATGACAAACTGTCAAGATTTAAAAGTATTTACAAACCGAATCCAGGAATATTTCAGGGGAGGGCCAAGCAGCTGCAAAATGCTAATCTATCAGCATTGTGGGTTTAGAAGTATAATGAAAGTATAGTTAAGTAGTCAAAAACGTATAACTTAAAAAATTTAGTTTCCCCTTTAAAGATCTTCACGGTGAAACAGCCTGTTGGGGCTTTCAAATGCACTTCTATTGGTGATTTACAGTGCTGTATCTGAAAATTTAGAGGGCATCAGCTCCATTAGGTCTTCACTAAATCCGTCAAAGCGATTTTTTTTGTATGTCTTAATGTAGTATAATCTCATATAGTCAATCTGATGCTCATCATTTTTAAGTTGATTTGAAAATAAACTTTATTTCAAAACTAATATTAATTAAGCTTAAGAGAAAATGTTTTTCCTTATCACAGTTGCGCTAAGCCGGATTAAATCATGGCGTTGAACCATTGATTAATCGAATTTGCAGACGTAGCCATTAGTCATGGACTTTGAATTTGCTTGATTTGCTGTTTCTCTTGCTGTCAGAGACTGTGGGTAATTCTGAGTGTAGTCGTAAATGAGCTAACTTTTTAAAAGATCTAATTCTGTGTTATGTTTATATTTGCGCTTATCGCGTCATCAGTAATAAATAAAAATTGTAAACAACATCGTGAAAATAAAACTAACTTTTTTCTTTACTTTATTAGTTAATACTGCAATTTGGCGCTATACCCACCTCCACAAATTAATATTTGGAAAATATAATTAAACGCAAGAGTCTGCCTCAACGATGGCAGCCAGTAGCGCTGGCATGCTCCGCTAATTTTGACCCAATAGGGAATTGAACACAGGACTTCGACTTCAGTGACTATATTGCAATATCTCTCACTATTCATGTGTAAGATCAAAGCTAAACCTATAAGATTGCATTAGAAAACGTCAAAGTGCCAGTTTAAAATCAAAAAATCAAATAAAATTTTGATTATACTCGCGGTATTACGCCGAAGCGTGTAGATCGCGGCGTCTTAGCGCCTGAGCAACACAGCTCCGAAAAAACATCGCAGCGGCGGCGAGTTTTTGGCGACATTGTGTCCGATTTGACCGGCCCGGTAAACAAACCCAAAACTCTCCGCGCCGAAAGCGATGTCTTGAACAACTAGGCCAAGCGGTCGATGTGCAAGCTCAAAATGATTGAAAACTACCATGTAGTTCCTTCGATCAAATTCAAGGATAATAGTTTACAAATTATTCAAAGTTTAAAAATAAGTAACAAATTTGAAACAATAATTGCGGAAATTCAATATTATTTGCCCTTTCATTCGATTCATATCAATCAATAAACTCTTTTTGCGGTTGCTGTGGTATCACAAAGTTTGATTCTAGAAAGAAGCAGGTGTTGAGCTGCTGTTTTCATTTTTGCATAAGTTGCACTGAAACACTAATGAACTTTTTATAATTCTCATCAAGTAATCATGCTTTGATGTTTTTCTTTTTTAAGCCACCGAAACACTCGCCGAAATGGTGAATGGATTTTCCAGATTGGTGGGGAGGGGGTGAGACGAAACCGCGAAATCCGAGCCCCCGAAAATGTTCGACACTCGAAAAGACAAACTGCGATTGTAAACGTTCAAGAAGTAGACCGTAAGTATGGTTTGCAAACTTTTTTCGTGATTTATTACATGTATCAATTTCCTTGTTTTACGACAAAGCGACGCAGGTCAAACCCATTCACCCTGTGTCTGCCACACGTCCAGTTTAAGGAGCTACAAAGGCCCAAGGGCTTTCTGCATCACGATTAAATCTTCTAGAGTCATAATCACTTTTTTGATTACGACATCACAAAATGATTATGATGGAGAAAGCTCGGGAGTCTTTGGAACCATTAATATTTAAACTGACACGTGGACAGGGCTTTTCTGGTCCCTGAGTTTTTGATTCGTTCTTTTTTGCTTTGCTTTTTTTGAAATCCACCAAGCAGAGATATTTGTTAGAACATCTTATGCAAATGCCAACAAAGAAACTGAAGTTGGTTTGGAACCAATCACCTTGGAATCATGATCAATGTACCTCTAATTCTGATTCGTTATTTTAATGAAACGCTCAATTGCATTCATTTTGGATGAATTTAACTTATTGTCCTTTGTAAGAATGGAACCCACAATTTTTGCTTTAAATGATCTGCATTTAAATCATTAGTCTTAGATAACACTTCCTTGGTAGCGAAGCAAAAAACACTCGCATTTTGTCTGAAAAGCAACTGTGGTCGTGTCGATTCGGGCCATTTGAAACAAATTGAGTAAAAAAATGTCTCCTGGCTTTGATTTTTTGTTATTGTTTTGGCCTGCTTTGCTTAAGTAAGAAAAAAACTTTAGAGAAAAGAATGATGAAGACAGTAGAAGTTTAAAGAAGACTAATTAAAAACAGGCGATATACAACATAACCACGTGCTTGCATGTGTAAGCAACATAGAGTTATAGCAGTTTGTAGACGCATAAGTTTTAACGCTCAAGTGCTTTTGATCGTTAGTTTTGGTTTGGCTGCTTGAAAACTTGAACTTTTCAAAAAAAAAGACAGTCAATTTTTGATATAATTACCAACTACACTGATGGGATATTCTCAGTTTGTCTAATATGATGGTGTTGGTTGCTGTTATGCCATACCACTAGGAATTTTTGGATCAGCTTTAGTAGTATTATTAATCTTCACTGTAAGCCGACTTTTGCCTGCCTAAAAAAATTGATGTGTTTTGCCATCCTCCCACACTGCGTTACGCGGTTTTACGTACTTCAAAAAAAATCCAATCTTCATTGTGCTCGCGGTGCTACGCCGAAGCGTGTGCCGAGAGGCGGGTCTCGTTTTCGTGGCTCAGTGCCTGCTGGGCAACGCACGCCGAAGAAACGTCGCAGCGAAGGCGAGCCGTTGACGACACTGTGCCGATTTTACCGACCCGGGATTGAAGCCATGACCTTCCGCACTGATAGCGATGTCTGGGACCACTAACCCAACCGGCCGGTATAAGAAGGTTAATTTACAAAAAAGCCAAAAAAGAAACTTAGCATCAACAGCTCAAATGGCCGAGCGGTAAGAGCGTCCGTCTTGGGTGCTGTAGACTCGGGTTTGATTCCGAGTCGGGTCAAGCCAATGACTTTAAAATTAGTATTTGCCGCTTCCCTGCTTGACGCTCAGCAGTAAAGGGACAACGTGGAGAACAAGCCGGCAAGTTTACTTGTTGTGCCGTTGGGAAAGGCACTTGGGGGATTGCCCCATCTTGGTGTGGTAGACAGATGGCTGGCAACTTCCAAGCGAGCTCGTATAGCGCATTGATCGCTTTCTCGTGATAGGAGGATAAATATGCAACAAAGTAAAAAAAAAATTATAACTTCATTAATCTTCATCTGTAAATCTTTTTGGGAATAGCAATAGCGATAGATTACTTTACTGCAGAACAAATTTTTACTAGCTTTACTTTCAGACCAAGAAACTTTCTGTAATTTATGTTTGAAGAAACTCTATATTTTTTCTAATAGTGGATCATGATGATGAAGAAGATGACGCTGGCTATTTTTCTGCTCCTGACCCCAGAGCTTACGACTACTGCTCACGTGACCCGGAAGCGTGTGTCGCGAGAAACTCTCAATGTGTTAATCACGAGAATGGGTATTGTTGTCGGTGCGACTCAGGTTACTATGGCAACGGAAAAGTTTGTGTCGAAGATCGTAAGTTGTTAATTTCAATTATTTTGGATTTAAAACAGATACAATTCACCATTGTAATTTTTACTTGTTTAATTTCAAATGTTGCAAATTAGCATGAAGTTGTGCTATCACTGTTTCGGTCGTGTTGGAAGTCATAATCAGGGTGCAAGATTAAAGCAATTGCCGCAAAGCCTAATTAACAGTTTAATTTGCAACCAAACATGTCCTACTATTATAGTAGGACATACAACCAAAACATGCTGGTTTTGCGAGGAAAACTAGCGAAATGATTATGCTTTCTGCTGTGGTCTTAAGAGCTGCCAATCACTCATAGTATATATTTCATTGCTGCAAATTTTTAGTTGCATAGAGTTGATTTTGGTAATCTACTGCTTCTTTGACTTGTAATGTTAATGTACGGATAAACCAAAAAATGCTCAGTCCATAGTACGCCGCGCAAGATACTGCTTCCATATCATAAGTAAATACAAACTGATTCAAATCAGCTGCTCTTCTATCTACGTCACTTACGACGATTAAATTACTGCTGAGCGTAAGGTTGCTGTTCATGCGATAAACGTACCGTGCAATTAGATCGTGTAACTGGTAATAGATCCATAGTGATTAATTAAAGTTGGGAGCCACAAGTACAGTAGCATAGTTTATCTGCGTGCAGCCTGTGGTATTTATATTGCTTTACAGATTTTCTTCAATCTAAATCTTGTACTATAAGCATCATTTAGTTGATCAAAAATCAAATCTGTATTACACTCGCGTTACTACACCGAAACGTCTAACGAATGGCGGGGCCCATCTCCGCGGCTTAACACCCGGGCAACACTACTCCGAAGAAATGCTGCGTTAGTGGCGACTCTATGTCCGATTTGACAGATTTGGGATTCGAACCCTAGACCTCCGGAACCGATAGCATTGTCTTAAGAACTAAGCTGACCGGCCAGTTCATATATCAATTATAATACAAAATGGAGTGAAAGTACTCCAGCATTTCTTTATACAGTCATGGCTGTGGGTTTTGTACAACGTTAAGTTAGACACGTTTGTTGTAAAAATTTTCTAAGAGACACCCTTCCAGATTTGCATCAGTGTTGTACGAATATGAAAAAGAGATATCCTTATCTATGTCCATAATTTAAATACTATTTCTAATCCAATTTTTATCCAAAATCTTTGGTACATTTCATATCCAATGCTAATATCCGAATTTATTAATCGATTGGCACTTTACATCTTACCCGGTTTTGAGCAAGAGGTAGCCATCGTGTTTTGGATTATCCGTATCCAAGTCTTGTTAGATTTTTTTCTGATGAAATCCAATACCTATCCAAACTTTTTATGATATCCTGCTGGATATTGTCCAAATATTCGCGTCTTGTACAACACTTTGGAAAACGGAATAACTGGAATTTAATTATCAATTTAATTTCAGAGATGGCTAGAAACTCATTTTTTTACACTAATGGCGTAAGACCCAGCTTAAGGCAGGCTGATAGCGTTGACAATGGCTCCAGAAGTAATCCGAAACGTCCGCCCAAGTGTTTTGGGCGGACAGGGGCGGATTGAGAGATCGCGTGACCCTGGGCAGTTAGGGGAAATGTTCAATTTTCAATCCAAAATCAAGTGAAGAGCCAAGAAAAGGTCATCACGTCCGCGGGCCGTATACCGTTTCGCAATCTAGCAGCCAGAGATCAATAAATGCGCAGGGCCCTGGGCAACTGCCCAGTTTTCTCATTGCTTAATCAGGCCCTGTCGCCGGTTTCTTGACTGTGTTATTTGTAATTAAATTGTGCAACACTGATTTGCGTGTTTTAATTCTTCCATTGTGATGTTACAGAAGAACCGATTCGCGTCAACGGCAACGTCACTGGAGTAGTGGATGTCAGAAGCGCAGATGGGTCCATTGATCGACTTTCGGTGACAAATGTCGATCTTCATTCTTACGCCATTACAAGCGATGGCCGAGCATATACTGCGATCAGTGGGATCAGTCCGAAATTGGGTCGTGCCCTTCAGCCCATGACACCAATTGGGGAAATAGTGGGCTGGCTCTTCGCAGTTCCGTCTCCACCTGCAGTAAACGGTTTTCAGTTTACAGGTAACTAAATGTAAATTTGGCAGTGGTGTAAAAAGTATTTTGAAACTGTACTTAAGTAAAAGTATTGTTACTGACAGCAAAACTACTCGAAGTAAAGTCGAAAGTATTGACTAAAAAAAGCACTTAAGTAAAAGTAAAAAAGTAGTCATTTAAAAACTACTCAAGTAAAAGTATTGCGTTCTCGAACTTTAAAGCATGGTTTTTCAACAGGGGCGATTTCGACCTTCAGAGGAGCGATTGTAACAATTCTTCAAATTGGGGGGCGGTTTTACCTTTCAGGGGAGCGATTTTAGACTTGCCAATATTGTTAACAACTGAACAAAAGATAGAAATAAATTCAGATTTAGTGGCAGCATAGTCAATGAACTGTCGAGAAACTGGTTCAGCGGACGCGTAGACCTTTTTTACATTTTTTTTTTTTTTTGGTCTTCACCCGATTTCAGTAAGAAAACAATAGTTCTACGGATGTGAAGGCCTTTTTTTTTGTTTGGTCATCACCCGTTTTCAGGGGAAAATAGTAGCTCTACGAACATGAAGGACTTTTTTTTTGGTTTTCATTTGTTTTCAGTGGGAAAAATAGTAGCTTTACGAACATGAAGGCTATGTGGGGGCAATTTGGACCCACTTTTTCCGAAAAGGGGCGATTGTGGAAGAGGGGGAAATCTCTGCGTTAAAATAAAGATGGCAAAATGGTAAACCAAAAGAAATTATTACCGATCAGATTGCCGAGTGGATAAAGCGTCCACTTCTGGGAATGGTAGACTCAGGGTTCGATTCAGAGTAGGATTAAACCAATGACTTAAAAGTTGGTACTAATTTTATAGCTTCCCTGCATGACGCTTAGTATCAAAGGCGAAAGCGTGAAGAACAAGCCGGCAATTTCATTTGTTGTGCCGTTCGCAACCACGCTTAGCGAGATTTCCCATCTCGGAGTGGCAGACAGGTGGCTCAAAACTCCTAAGCGAACTCGTTATAGCGCCTCTATCGCAAAGAAGGGTAAACATATGAATGAATATGCATTAACTCAGAAGCGGAAACCTGCTTTCTGTTCACACTTCAATTTTAGCTTTACAATTTGCTTTTTTCCATAATTAAGGTTGAAAGAGAAATGCGATGGTTTTACTGCTAGGCCTAGAGGTTTATGGAATGAATATAAGTGTGAACGTAATTAAGCATTTTCTGAAACTTGCGGTCATGCAATTACGGTCATGCAGTAATTACAGACAACAGTGACATTGCATGCGACGCAACTTTGCAGCGCAAGAATTAGGTGCAACAAGGGAATTCAAGGGAAACTTGCAACTCAAGGACTACTTTGTACTTTTCGAAAATAAAAACTACCCAAGTAGTGTTACTTTATACTAAAAGTACTGAAGTAAACGTAAAAGTAGCCAAAAAAAAACTACTCAAAAAAGTATTAGTCTTCGAAAAACACTACTCAAGTAAAAGTATTTCGTTACTTTACACCACTGAAATTTGGTGTAGTGTGATTTGACCGTTGTTTCAAACAGAGAGCTCAATGGTGTACGCCGCAGGGTAGCTACAACACAAGTGTATCTCCAGTAAAAAAATATTTATAAGCCCCCAGCAGGCTGCAACTTGCGACTAAAATGTGTAATTCACACATCACACAACTTGGTTGTTTCAGCCATCAACAATGTGCAACTATACAAAATATTGTCGATGGTTGGAAGTTAGGGGTTCGAGGCCCAAATGAACTCTGCATTGCCGCATTTTTCAAAAAAATGAACCATCTATTTTTCAAACCGGGCTAACAACTCATTAGGGTACTTATGACTGAGGGTGGATACATACATGGTACCGGTACCTTGCGTTGGACTAGTGGTTAAACAGACTGGGCGACCGTAGGGTACTTTTACCATCTCCCCACCCAAGTGATGCTGATAATCATGAATTTTGATATTATTTGTTTGTGATGTAACTGAACTGACCTTGTTTTTAGGCGGCAGTTTTCAGCGTCAAGTTAGTGTCAGATTCAAAAACAGCGATTATCGATTTGACATGCGTCAAAGATTCCTTGGAACAAAAGAAGAAGATAATGTCAACGTCGTGGTGGCCCACACCAACTTTGTGGGGCTTTTACCGGATATTGCCGAAGGATCCAGGGTAAAAATGCCAATTTACAGCGAGGAATACGTCAAGAAAGGCCCTGGTATGTGTAGCTTGATCAACTCTCTGAGGGTTCGAACTTATGACGAGCAATCCTAAACTGGGATTAATTTTTTTCCGTCTCTGGAGAATACTTCCAAGTTTTTCTGTCCGCTGTAATCTTCTATATATGACAAATGTATTTAAAACTAAGTGATACCGGTAGATCTCTGCAATTGAAATTAAATCCACCACTAAGTCAGTATTTTACCGGCATTTTAGGACAAAAACATCAAAAGATTGGGATTCAAATCTAATGTAATTGTGCAATCATCCATGAACTTTTGAGAGACAGTTATGTACATAAACTTCCATTAGAACTTCATCTACTGTTTTGACTATAACTTGTTCTACAGTTTGTGATTATTGACCAGGTTTTTGCTAAACAAGTCGTTTCTTCGGGATTTAGTTTAAAAGCCTTCACGAGGAAGAATGTAAATGGGATTCTTGTCTTTGAAAGCAATGAATTTGTTTCTTATAAGCTTAAGCAAGCCGGTAACAGCCTCGCCGCGGCAATTTTAATTGCTCTTTTTTTGTTCATCGTGAGCTGTAGTTTCGACTGATAACTTTGACGATTGACTCTTTATTGTAATTAATCTGTCTGATGAACAAAGGTTAAATACGAGACGAATGTTTCAGAAGGGTTGCATAGAAAATTTCCACTTTGCTCTCCGGCGATGTGATTGGCTAGAGCGGTTGCGCGAGTATGCTGCGAGTAATCAACAATCTCCTGCATATTTCGAAATGGTCGTACAGAAAATTTTTTGTTTATTCTCTTACCACCATTTTACCCCATCCCGACTTGCGCATTAGAAATCAAGTTCGTTGGGAATAAAATCAAAACCTAGAGCAGCATCGAACCCAGACCCTATAAACAGCTGCTGCAATGCAGCATACTAGCCACTATACCACGTCGCTATTGCCACTTCTGTGTTCAATGTTTCTACTTATAGTCGTCTCGGTCGAGCCCTATCATTCTCCTCGCAAATGCTCTAGCTTGGAGAACAAAGTGGAAATTTCCTGTGCAACCATTCCGAAATAAGCGTACGGGACTGCTTGCTTGGAGCAAATGTTTACCCTGTCCACGTGTCCGGTTTAAGTGACTCCGTAAGTACACGGGCTCTCTGCATCACAATCAATTTTTTGATGTCATAGTTGCAACAAGTGATTATGACATCAAAAATTTAATTGTGATGCAGAAGACCCGTGGGAAGGTAAATGTGTTGGCAATATGCTGTATGATCCATTACAAATATCAATGAAGAATGACCCCAAGCTGATGTAATGCATACAATACATACGCCACCTACCGGTATAGCTTACATTTTATGCTTGTAGCCGTTCACCCTTTCCGCTTGTGCCGTGCGCCTGGCTAAAAACTGCGAAACTATTTTTGTCTCTTGCAGCAGCGATTCTGATTGTTTTTGATTTGAATATTCTTTTTGCATTCAGTATATTGTAAATCGACAAAACAATTTGCAATGTTGATTTGACTAAAAGGAGCTACTTAGCCCCTTTTACAACTTATTCTTTTTTTTAGGTCGTATTACTTCCAAGGCTACTCGTAATTACACAGTGGGCGACACAGAATTGCAGTATGATGTATCACAAACTATTATTTTCAACGAATGCACGGAATCTTTGTCTAGCGTAAGTGGATGAGATGGTAAAGATCCCAGAAAATATTTCAAAAAGGAAAAACAAAGCCTAGAAAATTTTACATAAATGTTTCGACAACCTAGATTCAGCTGTCATCATCAGAAGTTAACGCTACACAATTACAAAACTGTGTATTCTGTTCAAAATCGGGATTTTACTCTACCACACATAATAGTTTTTAACGTGGTCCTTCAAGACCTCATGCGCCATTGTGAAAAATCTGGGAGTTCTTATCACAGTATTGTGACATTTCAATGTTCCTTTGTGGGTTACGAAAACAAGGGGTCCTTAAGCCAACTATAAAAATAAAGATTTCAGGGGGGGAGCTATGAACCAGTAAACACTAATATAAGCTGCTGTCGATGACTTTTGATTATACGTTGTCGAAACACTGTGTTTTTCCTCCTGAAGTTACTTTTGCCCCATATTTGTTGTATTCCGAATTTGGATTTGTTTTACAATTTTTAAGCTTTTTTGTCACATATTTTCTGTGTCGCCATAACGCTTGATTACAAGTCCAGGTCCGACTTTCTGGATTTGATTCTCATAAAGAAGTTTAATTATTTTTCTGAATTTAAAAGCGGGCCCCAAAAATAGCGAATTGAAGATGTAGCTACAACTACGTACTAAACCTTCACATACATCGTCATAGATTATTCTATCTGCTATGAACCAGCAATTTTGTAAAATCCTGTATCTAGTTAGGTGGTCACGTTTATCGGGCAATAACATGACAGAGTGTGTACTGTCTTGTACTCCTGTGTAACCGCCAACATGTTGGTTTTGATTGCTGGTAACGCTACCACTGTTTTAACAGCGTTGCGGCAAACATCTTTTCTTATTTTGTTACTTGGCAAAACGTTAATCGCCTGGTTAGTTCAGCTGCTAATCACCTGGCTATCGGCGCGAGAGGTCTGGGGTTCGATTTCCTGGTGGGTCAAATCGGACACAGTGTCGGCTTGCCGTTGCTACCAACGGTTTGCCACCGCTGCGACGTTTCTTCAGAGATGTTGCTGCCCAAGCGCTAAGCCGCGTAATGGGCCCCGCCACTCGCCAGTCACTACAGACGCCACACGCTTCGTCATAATACCGCGAGTTTGAGATTTGATTAGATTGTTTTACTTGGCGAAACGTTTTTGTTTTAGCATCAGTTTGTTTCATGTTAGATATTTGAACAATAGCAGCCGTATACAGGCCAATCTAAGTTTTGATACGGGGCTGAGGGTGACTAAATAATTATTGCTTGCATTTTTGTACATATCGAAGAATCAAAATACCTATGCTGTTTAGTTAAAAATTAGTGGGCTGGGCCCTGACAACTTCGTGGGTCCGCTTATTTCTGAGCCAAAAATTATTGAGTATGAATGACGATGAAAATTTTTAGAAAGTTTTGTTTTATTTTTTGAAGGTCCCGGATGAACTTCGTTTGTTGGTCTCTGGAATATTCATCAACTACCATGACGATGACAACAACGTCCGCTATGCTATGAATGATAAAATCACTCCTAAAAGTAAGAATGGCTTACAAGAAAGGTGCGTACGCACTACGCACTAATTTTTCGAGAAGGGGGCGTGTAAATTTTCCCATATTGAGGCAAACTTTTTAAAACAATTTCAGCGGCAACGGCTTTTAACGATTTTGGAAAAGTAGATAGATAGATAGTTTTTTATTTGAACAACTCAATACGCCACACCAAATCGAACGCATTTAGATAAAACAGCAACAAAAAACTACACTAAGCAAATCTGAATTACATTAAACAACGGTAATAAACGGATACGGAAAATAAACGCGCACGTAAACAAAAAAGTAAGGTTTCATGAATTGTAGCAGGAAGCTGCGAAGGGACCTCTCGGTCATCGAGTCGAGCAGCTTCCTTGTAGTGAATTCAGGCTGCAAGACGTTTACATAATATTTTTTGGATAAATTTTTGTGCTACATTACGTTTCATTGTATTTCTCTTAATCTCAAGTGATTTGAATTCTATCACATTTAGATAGTGCAAGCTATAAGTCTAATACTTTGAAATTAAATGCTTTTTGAATCTAATTTTAAACTGATTAAAAGACAGTATTTTTTTTTTTTTTGTCAGCGACATGGCCTAGCGGTACCGCGCGCAGGTGACAGATCCTACGTGACGGGTTTGATTCGCGGCTGGAGCCGATCGCAATTGACATATTTAACGGGTGGCTGCTGACTCGAAGAGCGCAAGCTCACTTCGCAGTCTCCCTCAATTACTGTTGAATTTTCAGTTCAATATAATTTGAAAAAAAAATAACCTCAGTTATTTATTTATTTTATTTATTTTTATTTATTTACCGAGTTCCAAATTATGACTCCTTGAAATTTGTAAGATTTCTGCAATTTTTCTGTTCTATAAAACGGTAAGCTCAGATTAAGTCCAGATGATGCCAACCGGGTTGTTCGTGAGTGTATCGCATTTACGGGAGTAAAGAAGGAAGAAAGTTTTTTCGGCAGTTTTGCGAATATTTATGCATTAATTTAGCTACTTTGTAAATATAAAGATCTTCTAATTTTAAGATATTTAATTGTGAATAATAAGCAGAGGCATGGTCCTGCCATCTACCACCCCCCAATACTTTAATATAAAACCAGCAAAGCTTTTGGAGATAGCACGTTTCTAAGTTTACACATTACACCTAAGGATCTAGAAATTTTTTTCGCCACTATGCCAATATGTTCTTCAAAATTTAGTCTTGAGTCAATTGTGATGCCCAAGTACTTAATTTGATCATTTGCTGAAATTGACGAGTTTAGAAATTGTATTTCAGTATCTGGGCTTGCGTTGGTAATCTTATGAGGAATAATTAGAGTCATAGTTTTTTGGAGATTGACGGTAATTGTATTGGCGTTTGTCCAAATGTGTACCTTTTGCAGTTCACTAGTTATGTTGTTTCTTAATAAATCAGAATTGGCAGAATGAATTACTAAACACGTATCATCGGCAAATAGTCTGGGGATTGAATTTAAAGAGTTAGGTATATCATTAATATAAATAAGGAAGAGTAAAGGTCCTAAATTGCTTCCTTGGGGTATACTCCGTAATTATTTGTTAAGGTTTTAGAACTCAAGTTTTGGAAAGATACAAATTGTTGTCTATTGGAAAGGAACGAGTGCAGTAGTTTGAGCGCTTCCCCACGAATTCCATAGTGTTCAAGCTTATGAAGTAATTTCGTGTGACAAACCGTGTCAAACGCCTTTTTAAAATCTAAAAGTATTAGGCCTGCATATTGCTCATTATCAATTTGGTCACAAGTACTGGTTAGAACATCTAATACAGCATGAGTTGTTGACATGCCATTTCGAAATTCATATTGCGAGTCGTGCAGAACGGAATTTTTTTGAAAAAAAGAGATCAACCGACTGTAGATCAACTTTTCAAAAATTTTAGAAAAACAAGTGAGAATCGATATTGGACGATAATTAGTTAGCTCTTCGGTTTTTCCTGTTTTAAATAAAGGTACGATTTTTGCAATTTTGCAACTTCGTGGGAATATTCCCAGTCGGAAAGCATTGTCAATAAAATAACATAACGTTGGGGCTAAAACACAGCAAGCGGTGCGAAGAAAAAACGGTGGTATATCATCATGGCCGAAAGATTTATAAAAATTTAAGGAATTTATTGCGACTATATGAACGCGAGGAGGTTCTAAGAAAATTGAGTGGCGAATTCGCTGGCTAATTTTTCACCTATTTTTGAGAAAAAATTGTTAAACTCCTCTAGAATTTGTTGTAAGTTAGTTATCTTGTTTCTTTGAACAGTTATGTTTTGAGGAAGTGGGTTGTCTTTTGAAGATTTTCCTGGGAGTAGTGTGCGAAGCATTATTTCCGCTGGTAAACTTTATTTCTTTTTTATTTCCGCTGGTAAAAGTAGTCATGGTAAACTTTATTTCCGCACCGACAACGTGTTAAAGAATATGATAAGAAGAAGGAATTACAACGACGGTGCTAGAAAAAGGAAAGAGCCAGGAAAACGATTAACTAACTTAAAAACAAAGAGTAGGCATGCGGTTGCAACACCCAAAAGAAGATAAAAGGTTAAAGGGATGCGCGATGCGGGACGTCCCTTGCCTAAGTGCCTATGTCAGGAGTGGCGAATCTTTTTTGGCGAATGTTCCGAAATATTAAAAATAAAGTTTAGCAAGTTAAAGCCGTGCCACCACTGAGGAGAAAGTGGCTCAGCGGACGTGAAGACCTTTTTTTTGGTCTTCATCCGATGTTAGTAGAAAAACAGTAACTCTACGGACGTGAAGACATTTTTTTTGGTCTTTACGTGTTTTCAGTGGTAAAAATAGTAGCTCTACGAGCGTGAAGGCCTTGTGAGGGCAATTTGGACCAAACTTTTCGAAAAAGGGCGATTGTGTAAAAAAAATTGAAGACCCCTGAGTTAAACAAAATCAAGGTTAAAATATCAAGTGGCGTGCCAGAAGAAACTCTGCGGCGTGCCACATCTGGCACGCGTGCCATAGGTTCGCCACCCCTGCATGGCCTATGTCATTGTTTATCAGAACCGGATAGATTTTTAAAATTGAATTTGAGAGTTTCACAGCGTTTGAAAACTGTAAATTCAATGAAGTGGACGCCAAAGTTTGATTTTTGCCACTTTTGAACTCACTTTTAGTATCTGACTTGTATTAAACATTTTTTAAATCTTTATTTAAAATCTCGATTTTGAGCCGTACTTTGAGACTGCATGAGCCTTCTTCAAATTTTATCACCATCTTTTGGTCTGGTATCGCGGGAAAATTCTAGCGCAATGCTGGACTGCAGCAAGGTCATAGTATTTAACGTTTTTCATTCATTGCTGGTGATGAAATGTGTTTTGTAAGTGCTCTCCTGTGTTGAATAGATCTTGGCAATAAACGTAAAGCACGAGAAAAGCCATACCTTGTGGCGTGATCACGGGGGGCTAGCCTCGTTTTTAGCGTACAAAGACTTTTTAGAGATAGATCACTAAAGGAAATGTAAACGCGACTTTTCGTTGTCTAAATCCAGCCCTACTCCCTAAATTTTTGGCTGGGTTTGTCCCTGGTAATATCCAACAGTTTTTGGAGAAACACAGGGACAACAGCTCTGCTATATTGCGAAGCATTCTGCAAGATTTGCAAATTTATGTGTGATTGCAGTTCATAGCTTAAAACTAAGTGTTCTATATTCAAAAAAGAATGACTTACCACCAAGTTTTTTGACAGGTTTGAAAACTATACTTAAGGGCGGGGAAAAAGAGATATCACGTAGGCCTACATGGTATAGCGGTACCGCCTGCAGATCACAGTGTGGCGCGGCGTTTGGAAAAAATTATATCTTTTGTAACACATGTTTTTTCAGTCAATTTAGTGCAAAAAATGTCCTACTTGTATGTCGGAAATTTCCGACTTATATATCAGACGAATTGTACTTTAGGTTGAGCAAAAATACACGCGCAAAATAAGTCGTAAATTTCCAACTTATAGATCGGAAATTTCCGCCTTATTATATAAGAAAAATCGCCTTTTAGTTGCGCAAAATTGACCTATAAATTAAGTCGGAAATTTTCAACGTATATGTTGGAAATTTCCGACTTGTCATATCAGACAAATTGTACTCTAATTCAGACCAAAATACACGCGCAAAATAAGTCGAAAATTTCCAACTTATATCATTTGAAAATAACCTACATTGTTTACTATTTATCAAGGCTCCGCAATTACTTTGTTGTTTGCATTAAGACAAACTTAATGTTTATTGAACCAGTATTTGCGGCTTGTGGCTCTTATTATTTTGAGCAATTTGTTTCAAATCATTTTACAGCTTTTTATAGCACTTCTAAAACGCTTTTGCGTGAAGATTTAGAAGCTGCTATTAACTATTGTTCAATAAACAATTTAAATAATATAAAACGGATGATAGACGGTAGGCAAACGTTTGATTGATCTGATACTGCTTTACATGTAGTTCAATCAAGGTATTTGGAGGTAGCTCAAATTTTTTCAAACGTTTAGAATAAGCTTCTTGCTGTTTCAATTTTTGGGGGGCCTTTCTACAGCAACAAAATATTAGGACTAAAAAAGTGTTACCCCCGTAGTTACAAAAATTGAAGTGGCAAGGCCCATCGTGACAAGGCCCACCGACTCATTGGTGACATTGTGTACAATATAACCATCCCGCACATGGAATCCAAAACCTACCGCACTGATAGCGATGTGATTAAACTCCTTCATCATCCGGCTAGTTGAAATAGATCACTTTTAATTTAATCTATTTATTTTTAGACACCGGCGATCCTGCAAGTCCTTGTTCTACTGGCGAACATACTTGCAATCCGGTAACTGCTGTGTGCGAGCCAGTCGACGGCAGCCCGTCGGCATACACGTGCCGATGTAAACCCGGCTATGCCGGTGACGGCAGTACTTGTGAAGACGTGGATGAATGTTTACGAAATCCATGTATGGAATTTGCCGTTTGCGCAAACACGCCTGGATCATACAGATGCGATTGTGTCAATGGTTACACATATGTTGGTGCCACATTGCAGTGCATTCCTGGTTAGCGATTAAGTTTTTAATAATATGTAGTTTTTGTGTTCATTTGCATATTTATCATCTTATCACAAGAAAGCGACCAAAGCGCTAAAACGAGCTTATTTACGAGGTGCCAGCCATCTGTCTACCGCACCATGATGGGGAAATTCCGCTAAGTGCCTTTCTTAGTGGCACAACAAGTAAACTTGCCGACTTGTTCTCCACACTGTCCCTTTAATGCTGATCGTCAAGCAGGAAAACTATGAATACCAATTAAAGTCATTGGTTTGGCCCGACTTGAACTCTAACAATTGCTCATCTAAGCTGTGACGTTCAACATAAATTGAGAATAAAAAGCTGAAATAAAGCCCAGACCTAAGCTCAGTTCCTGCCATGGTCATTGAACAAACGTAGGCTTTTATTGTCGATATAGAAGTCTCACACGATGCTGGCAACCGATACGGCAATGAGCAGGTTTTGAGATATTGCTTATATTTGTTCTAATGTCAAATCAAAACGAAACCTTCTTCATACTCGCGATTGTACGCCGAAGCATGTAACTAATGGCGGGGCCCATCTCCGCTGCTTAGCACCTGGGAAACACAGCTCCGAAGAAACGTCGCAGCGGTGGCGAGCCATTGGCAACATTTTTATTTTGTTGCATATTTATCTTCCTGTCAGGAGAGAGCGATCAATGCACTCTACGAGCTCGCTTAGGAGTTGCCAGCCAATTCTATCTACCACACCAAGATGGGATCACCCCGTTAAGTACCTTTCCCAACGGCACAACTAGTAAACTTGCCGGCTTGTTCTCCACACTGTCCCTTTAATGCTGAGCGTCAAACGGGGAAGCTGTGAATACCAATTTTAAAGTCATTGGTTTGACCCGACTCGTAATCAAACCCAAGTCTACAGCTCCCGAGGCGGACGCTCTTACCACTCAGCCATTTGAGCTGTTTCGATTTGACTGTGTCCGATTCGACTAGCCAGATAACACAAAAACCTGCTGTGCCAATAACCATCTTTAACATTTGGCCAAACGGTCTGTATGTTAATCTTGATTTGTTTGAACGTTTGTTTAAAAGCAAGATTATTACGATTTTTTTGTTTTAAATATTGTAGGTTATTTGCAGCCCACAATTAACCCAGTTTCATCTTAACGTTAGCATGGCGAAAAATCTGCGACGACCTTAAAATTACAATTAGTTTCATAATTATTTGAGATTTCTTGCAGTATTTTGTCTTTTTATGATTAGACGTCGACCACTGTTCGTATGGCACTCATGACTGTGATGAAAACGCCCGTTGTATTCGCGTCCAAAGTGTAAGAGGCTACGAATGTACATGTAATGCTGGTTACGTTGGAGATGGAAGCACGTGCACAGAAAGTAAGATTGCCTTTCTAAACCACATAAACTAGTTTTTTTTGTGGTGAAATGTATGTACTGGCCATACAGTCTGGTTTGTGCAGTGGTTGGAAACATCGCTATCGGTGTGGGAGGTCTAGAGTTCGATTACCGGCTCGGTCAAATTGGACAGTGTCGTTGACAGCTCGTCACTGCTGCAACATTCTGCGAAGCTGTGCTACCAGGCGCTATGCTCCTTAAATGGCCCCGAAAGTTGTTACACGCTTCGTCGTAATATCGCGAGTATAATGACGATTTCATTTCTTGATGGATGAGAGGTGACGTTGCCTTACGAATTGTTAGATCTTGCTTCGAGTTTTCGTAGTTCGTACGGTAGCGATGACTTCGCACTAACGATAAACTCGATCTAGATACCTGTAGGCTACCTACGGTTCTTTTTCTGGGCTGACCTTGGCGCATGTCTTGTATTTTTGGAATTTTTTTAAGATGTAGAAATAATAATTGTGAGATGGATTCACCATCATTTTCTAGTTACGAACAAAGAAATTCTCTCGTGAAAACCGAATAGTTAATGCATTGGACTCCGGAGTTGAGTGTTGCGGGTTCGCTGCTAAATTAGGTCATATGCCATGATGCAAGTTATTTCGTGTAAAAAATACACTGAAAAAATCAACCCTATGAATGAAAACCATGTCACAAAAACATCGACATGTTGTCTGATTATCCATAGGTCTTGAAAACGTTTGAAGTAAGTTTTAAATAGAATCCCGTTTGGCAAAGCAGTTGCACTGATTAAAGATGAAGAAAAACTAAAATACCTCTTTAATACTTGGAAATGTTTTCGCTATATAGCCGCTTGTTTTCGGATTTAGTTGTTTGTCCTGGCAATCAAGAGTATTCAACATGCGCTGGTTGTTTCACAACTTGTGAAGAGAGATTCCAACCGAAGATCTGCTCGACAGAATGTCGTAGACAGTGCACCTGCCCTGATGATACCTACTTGGACGGAGACATGTGCGTCACTGCTGACCAGTGCCCATCTGGTATGTTTTTTTGTTTTCATTCAGCGGCCGGGTGGCGTAGTGGTAAAGACATCGCTATCGATGCATAAGGTTTGGGTTCGATTTCTGGCTCAGTCAGATGGACGCAGTGTCACCAAAGGCTCGCAACGGATGTGTTGCCTGGGCGCGAAGCCTCGGAGATGGGCCGTGTTACTCCTCACACGCGTCGATGTAATACCACGAGTAGCCGAGTACAATGAAAGTTTGATTTGTTTAGTTGTTTTGATCTGTGATATAACATTTCCTCTGATCTTGTGAACCATTGATCAATCTTCCAACTACAGTTATTCTGTTCTGGCATAAACTTTTGTCACAGGGATTATGATAGAACAACTCCAAATCGCACTTTTTACATTATCAACTATTGAATCATAGGCGATCAATGTATTACTGATGAGGACTGTGGGGTAGGAGTATGTGCTGTGAAAGGAACATCTCGATATTGTCAGTGTCCATCTGGATTCATTTTCTCATCAGAAACTTGTACAGGTACCTTGTGGTTTGAATATGATTGCTCGTAATGAGCAAAAATTAAGACATTTTGTTTTCCAAAGATTTAGCAATCGTCATCATCAGTAAAAATTGATGCTCGTTCAGATAATGACAGCTATGCAATTATTGCGAAATTGTTTTAACGTTGTTACAACTCATTTTATCTTTTATTTTTGTGCATTAAATCATAACATACAAAGAGATTTATAATAGGCCAAAAACGTTTTAATAAATGAACGCTATAATGAGTGATTACTACGACCAGTTACGCGGTTTGACCGCTCATTTGTTGACTCGGGTTCGAACCCATGACTTGGTGACCTAAAGTCAAGCTCTCCAACATTATGAACGTGTAAAGCGATATATGATAAACCTAAAAAGTTTTAAAAATCATCGCTGTAATATTCACACTTCTACGACTAGTTTCGTAGTCAGATCGTTCATGAGGAAGACTCACTTTCGAACCCCGGACCTTGTGATTCAAAGTCAAGTTCTCTAACCACTCGACCACCGGGCTTACAGCTGCCTAATGCAATTTGAGCCAGAGTTGCACACTTAAACTCGCTAAACACTGATTTTTTGTCGCACTCAAGCTTAAAAACAAAATTCTCTAAACTCAAGCTTAAACTCGATCTCTAGAATAGTTGAATGAGTTTAATGGAACTTAGCCCTAAGCTTGAAAAAAATTGCTGGATTTAGCCTAAACCCGATAATAAGGACTTGAATAAGCATAAACCTCGGTAAAATTACTAAACTCGAACTTAAACTCGCAAAGTTAAAAATAAAGAAGTTGAGCTCGGATACAGGTGGCAAATTTTTAGTCCACTCGAAGTTTGCGTGATTGAAAATACTTGTGAGTTGGCTGCTCTGATTTTTGTTATACTTACCCTAGGCCAGGGATGGGTAACCCCTGGCACACGTGCCGAACTTGGCACGCGAGCGAGGCCAAGGAAACTAGTCAACGGCAAAGCCGTAGCAGAAGTCCCTTTGATCAGCATAGGGCCTTCTTTTATAGAACATCTGAGGACGTGAAGACCTTTTTTGCTCTTCACCGATATTTTCAGTGGAAGACACGAACCGTTGGTTAGCACGCGGACAAATTTGGCCATTCACTTTAACCGATTTTGGCACCCAGACCGAAAAAGTTTGCCCATCCCTGCCCAAGGTCATGATGTGCTTGCTCACATCAAAACATTAAGAGTGAAGTTTTGAAAATTTTTTACCGAATGTGCTATAGACTTTCACTAATGTTAATTATGTTGTTTGTCGCTGACTGGCTGCTTTGAGATAGTTAGTTTTACGTTTCCTGAACAAAAAAAAAAAAAAAAAAAAGAAAAACGCAATTTTTAGATCAAAAATTGATTATCCTCTGCATAAAAACAACTTATTTTACAGACATTGATGAATGTAGTGATAGTTCCCTCAACAATTGCGCTGCGCAACATGCTGAGTGCATTAATGTCGTAGGGAGTTTCTCCTGTAGATGTCATCGGGGATTTACCGGAGACGGTGTGACGTGTGAAGGTAAAACTCTTGAGATTTGGTAAAAATTTTTATCACAAAACTCGAACATTTCGATCTGAGCAGACAATTTTTGGGAAATGAGTGCAGGAGGTCTGTGTTCAAATCCCGGGCCGGTCAAATCGGACGCGGTATCGTCACCAGACTCGGCGACATTTCTCGGAAGTGCGATGCTATGTTGCCTGGGAGCTAAGCCGCGGAAATGGGCACCTTTACTTGTAATGCCGCAAGTACAACATCAAGAATTTATTTGATTTTACAAATAAACGTTTTTTTATTTACAGCTCAATGTCCTGGAAACCAAGTGTATTCGACATGCGCTGGTTGTTTTGTGACTTGCGAAGAAAGATTTGCACCAAAACCTTGTACTACTGAATGCCGAATGCAGTGTACTTGCCCTGAAAACACTTACTTGAACGGAGATATGTGCGTTACTGCTGATCAGTGCCCTTCTCGTAAGTTAGTATAACAGCAAAAATTATGTTAGTCATGATATTTAGTTTGTAATGTTCTCTAAGATTCTTATCCATGACAGAAAGCTTGGTTTACACATTTTCTGATAGGGGACAATACGTACGAAACGTCAGGTCGAAAAAATCAAATATTTATTGTACCTGCAACACCAAAGAGTATAACGAGGGACGGGGCTCATCTCCGCGGCTTAGCGCCTGGACTACACAGCTCCGAAGAAACGCCGCAACGGTGGCGAGCGGTTGGCGACGTTATGTCCGGTTTGACCGGCCCAGGAGTTAAACCTCAGACCTCGCACTGATAGCGATGTTGTTACCACTACGCCTAGCGGCCGAGTAAGTCAAAAATTATGTCATAATGGCGCAATGGCATTTGCTTTAAATACATGTCTTTAGTTAGGGTAAAGTCGTTTTATTAAAATATTTAATTCGTTGTTGTTTTCAACACAAAAGACTAAAGTTTGAATGGTGCAGAGCTAGTATGCAGAGATTGCGAAATGAGCATGCGTGAGTCAGAGGGTCAGAATACATGTCATTGTAATTAGCTGCAGCCATAAATAGGTTTCAGAAAAGGTGTCGTTAGGCCCTTTTGTAAAAAAATGGAGAAATGATGATATATTTTTGTGATAAAGATTATTTTTGATGATATATTTTTGTGATAAAGATTATTTTGAGGAACAAAAGTTGGCAAAGAACGTAAATAATTTAAAAATTCGATGTCGAATTTTTTTGTCAAACTTTTTAGCTTCAACGCGATAGAGGCTAATGATGGTCATGGGCAGTTTGGGCACTATAGATAGATACCTTCGATTTACGAATTTGGCCCAGGTTTTAGTGATGACGTGTGCAGAATTTTTTTTCGGGGTGAGGAAACTTTTGACAACAATCAAGTGTTTTTTTACAAAATATAATTTTAGACTGTTGAGCTTATTGCTTCGTAGTGAGAAAATAACAAAAACAAAAACAGTGATAGGCTTTCTGCATACATGCCTATTACTGATTTGTGACGTACAAAGAAGTTAACTCGCAATGAACCCACGCTAAGTAAAATTGACTAATATATTTCGCCCCCGAAAAAGGGCATCTTCAGTGTCTAAAAAAAAACTAAAATCAAACGCCAAATTAATTTTCACTAAAAACAGCAAGGAAAAAGCTCTCAAAATATAATAGCTCCCGATCCTGATGATTGGGTTAACTATTTGCAAAATTAAACTATGAGGAAAAAAATAAAACTTTTGTGACATCACAGAGCAAAAAAACGTAGGGGTCAAACCGGGGTAAAAAATAGAAATCAATTAAGAGGTCGGATAAAAAATGAAAGCAAAGAAAAATAAGTAACAGCTCAGATGGCCGAGTGGTATGGAGCGTCTGTCTCTTGAGCTGTCGACTCGGGTTTGATTCCGAGTCGGGTCAAGCCAATGACTTTAAAATTGGTATTCACAGCTTCCCTGCTTGACGCTCAGCATTAAAGGGACAGTGTGAAAAACAAGCCGGCAAGTTTACTTGTTGTGCCGTTGGGAAAGGCACTTGGCGGGATTCCCCCATCTTGGTGTGGTAGACAGATGGCTGGCAACTCCTAAGCGAGCTCGTATAGCGCATTGATCGCTTTCTCGTGATAGGAGGATAAATATGCAACTAAATAAAAAAAAAATAAATAGAGAAATAAATAAACAATAAAATGGCACCAAACAAAAAACAGAAAAGAGAACACGTTTACATTAGAAAATATCACAGGCGCAAAAAATACTAGTATGCCTATATCACAGTGTATTTTTTTATTTGCAAAAAATTTATTATTTGCAAAAAATTGCAAAAGTGTATTTTTTGCGCCCGTGATGTTTTCTGATGTAAACTTGTTTTCCTTTCTGGTTTTTGTTTGGTGCGATTTTAATGTTTATTTATTTTTCTTTGCTTTCATTTGTTATCCGACCTCTTATTTGATTTCTATTTTTTACCCCGTTTTGATCCCTATGTTTTTTTCGCTCTGTGATGTCACAAAAGTTTTATTTTTTTCCTCGTAGTTTCATTTTTTGATTTTTTAATTTTGCACAAAGTTAACCCAATCATCAGGATCGGGAGCTTTTATATTTTGAGAGCTTTTTCCTTGCTGTTTTTATCAATCAATCAATTTTCTGGACCCGCTTATCCTTGGGGGGTCGCGGGGGCAGCAACTCAAGTTGGAGCCTCCAAGCATCTCGATCCTCTGCAACAAAGGATAGATGCTCTGCTGGGATGCCAAGGCGAGACCAACTAAGATCTTCTACGTAATCTCGCCATCGAGTTCTGGGACGGCCTCTAGGCCTTCGACCAATCGGTGTTGAACAGAGCAGTTTAGTGTAAATTAATTTGGCGTTTGATTTTATTTCTTTTTCAGACGCTGAGGATGCGAAATATACTTGTCAGTTTTACTTAACGTGGGTTTATTGCGAGCTTAAAAGTTTAATAATTAAGTGATTTAGGCAGTGAATCGCTAGGTATGTTCTAGCTGTCCAGGGGATCGTCTTTTCGATCAGAAACAAGATGTACAAAAAAATGATTCGCCACACCAATGTGGCAGCTTGGTCTACGTAACTTACTTGATCCTAATCCCGGCTACCATGCAGGGAAGAATAAATCACAATGCGAGCAAGAATATGACGAAGTTCTTGAGTTGCTTCGAGATAACCCGGGCTTGGGAAACGCTGGACCTGAACTGCCCTCTTGTTTACCTAACGGCAGGTTTAACCCTAAACAATGCAGCAACGCCTCTTTAACCTGTTGGTGCGTTGACCCTGATACAGGGCGAGTTCTTACCGACTTAATGATCCAAGGGCCGCAAAGGAATGTTTTGGTTTGTCATGGTTAGTAAAAGCAGAATGCTTAGCGCTGGCTGCCACAATCTTGCAATGACCTTAGCTCTGAATCATGCTTGCATTTTTGCATGGCTTTTGACAGAGCTTGCAACCTCATCAAGCTTATTAATGGGGGCGCTACGACCATTGGTGAAAGGTTTATTGCATAAAAATAACTATTCTTTTCTGCTTTTCAATAAGCTCGCTCTTGCGCTGACATGAAGTTTGGTTTTCTATTTTTTCTCTATTTGATGACGTGATCACGATACGTTTCAAATAGGTTTGGATGCTGTGGTTTACCTTGTTGCTTTTTTGATCTTGCCTAGTTGGGTTGTAACCCGAGATCAAACCTTTACGATGCAGATTTTAGTTAGCTGTGAATTCTTAAGAATAATTAATCAAGTAAAATAAATGCCAACTCCTAGTCAATTAAATAGTTTGTCGGGGATTTTAGGTGTTTTTAGTTTTACCTGACTTGTCATCACAGATACTGATGAAGCTGCCTAGTGATAGCAGACCGTGCATCTAGTTAACTTGGAGTTTGCATTTATTTTACCTGATTAAATTATTTTTTACTAAAAGCAAATCTTTGAATCTCTAGTTTGATACTTCTATAGTAGTAAGAAGAACCAAAAGTTATAAAGACTCTTGACCTTTTGCTTTCATTCTAAGAAGTTTCGTAAGTCTTTTTTCGTTTCAGTGCGACGATTACTACCAATTTTAACAGCATAAATCAGTTTTTATCTTTACCAATGCATGTCAAGTAGTGGGCACTATGTGAACCCGAGATTTGTTCACAATAAGTCCTGCTATCAGTCGAAACCCAAGTTAAGTCTTGTGTTCTGGTATGTTCTGCAATGCATTTTCCCATAATCTGCAAATGTTTACCATCGTTTAAAAAACGTGTAAGCACAGTTGATACTTGATCACTTCTTGCTTTCTAGTTTTTTGTGGAGTTCGACCTTCGTACAAACCATGTAGTTCTTACAGAGAAAAAAAAGCCACAGTTATCCCTGTCCATATGTCTAATTTTAGTGGCCAAAAACCTTTATGGGTCATAATCAAAATTTTTATGTCATAATTAAAGAAAGTGATTACGACATCAAAATTTAATTATGATGCAGAAAACCCTGGGATTTTGACCCCCTAAAATTGGGCTTGCGGACAGAGTAATTAGTTCATAAAACTAGACGTTTCGACAACATAGATTCAGCTATCATGATCAACAGCGTAAGGTAAACAGTACAAAAACGCTTCCACTGCTGATGATGACAGCTGAATGCGTTGTTGTCGAAACGTCCAGTTTTAATAATCACTGTAGCGTTGTGTTTTCTCCTGAAGCTATTTTCGCCCCATACTCCTTTTATTTAAGTCCTTCTTTGTGATGAAATTATCGCCAGCGGCAAAGAAAAAAACAATATAGGTCTTTTGATTCCATTGCTACTTGTTCTACAGTACACATTATAGCAATTCAAGAAGAAAACGTGTTGCCAAACATGTTACAAAAAGAAAACATGTTACAAAGAGACGAATCAGAACGTACAAATAAAGTTTTTTATATCTATAGAGGAACGTGGTCCATGCTCTGATCGTGTTGTTCAGTTGGTTAAATGGAAGCAGCAGCATCCAGATGTCCAAGATGGTCCCGATTTCCCGGAATGTGACGAAAACGGTTATTATCGTCGCCGTCAGTGCAACGACTGGACCCGTGTATGCTGGTGTGTTGAACCTGAGATAGGAAGAATGATTGAAGGAAGCTTGAATTCAGATCGTTGCGATGGTGAGTGTTTTGTTTTTTGGGCCATTTATTGGGTCTTTTCGACATGGCGTGGCCTTGCCTCATGCAGAATCCTTCGTGACGGTTTGACTCGTCACTAGAGCCCATCGCATTTGTCACGTAGATATCGCGTGATTTGCGTGAACGTCTTCCTACCAAATTACAACAGCTTTGCGGCTGGTAGCCTGCTAATGGGGAGGAATGACCCAGAAAGAAATGAAGTTTAGAGGTTTTGAGCAAGATGACTAAGATTCTTTACAGTCTGGAATGAGTCTTGTCTGGATTGGCTGTGCGTAGCAAGGCTGACGAGACTTTTTGTTAATCTGTTTTTGTAGAAAAACCATCTGGACCTTGTACTGATCGCTATGACGAATTAGTTGAGTGGCAAAGACAACATCCTGGTGTGGCAGATGGACCTGATTATCCAGAATGTGACGATCAAGGCCGATATGAGCCTAGGCAATGCAATGACATGACGGGCGTATGTTGGTGTGTGGATCCCCAAGTAGGGTCTATGATACCTGGAACTGAAGGGGCTGGCAACTGCGATGGTGAGTTTGGTCAAAAAGATCAAATCTTCATTAAACTCGCGATGTTGCGTCGAAGCGTGTAATGAGTAGCGGGGTCCATCTCCGTGGCTTAACGCCTGGAAAGCACAGCTTTGAAGAAAGTTCGCAGCGGTAGCGAGTCCTAGGCGAGACTGTGCCCGCTTCAACAAGCCAAGAAATCAAACCCCAGACTTCCCGCGCCTGAATCGGTCGGGGGTAAGTTTGATTATTTTTACCTAACTTTTTTTCGGGACGCTGTATCAAAAAAAAAATGAAGCCAAAGAGTCCATTTTTTTTACCGCTGCAGATTGTTGCACACTCAAGATCTCAAATCGCAAAGTATTGGGCTAGGCGCTATAATAATTAATAATAGTGACTGTTCATGTAAATTACACTGCGTAAAAATACTTTAATACACTTGAACGTCTATAAATTTTATGGTCTTACTTTATAGAAGCAACACCGGTTCCTTTGACTCCTTGCCAACACGCCAGGCAGCGAGCTCACCAAGAACAAAGCGGTCGGGATGTGCCTGTGTTTCAACCCTTGTGTACCGAAGCCGGTGCATATGAGCCCCTTCAGTTTCACCCTGATGGGTACTACATGTGTGTGAACATAAACGGAGTGGAGCAATCAAGACACGAAACCGAACCGCAATGTAAGTCACAGTGCATTATTTTCATAGCAAACTTATCTAAAAACAAAATAAATAACTGAGGTTATTTTCAAATTATGTTGAACTGAAAATTCAAAAGCAATCGCAAGAGACTGCGGTGTGTGCTGGAGCTTTCCGAGTAAGCTGCCAGGTACATGCAAAGTGCGATCTGCTACAGGCGTGAGTCGAACCCATCACGAAGGATCTGTCAACTGCGCGCTGTACATGTACAATCTAGGCTCTTTGAAAATTTGTTTTATATTACCATTTGCTTGATGGGTTCATCCCAAATAGTTTGTTTCTGGACGTTTAGTAGGGTATGCTATATGGTGTAAAGCATGTTCTCTTAGTACCGATTCTGTAACCACACTTTGCATTACCAGGGCGTGTACTGAAAAAGCGGCTTCTTGCCTGTTTATGACTATATTCGAACAAAACGCGTAGCGAATAGCGATAGAAGTTTTTTCTTTTAAAAATTCACGAACAAAATTAAAACTGCAGCCATGAGCACATCTGTCTACGAGAAACAAATGTAGAATCTGGTTTTCAAAAACAGACTATACGAACACGTTTGACTGTAATGACGTTGCAAAATTAGATAATGTCATTAAACAGCTACAGCGTCACACGAGGATGAATTTGCAGACTGAATTTTCCATTTTCCTCCGTGATAATCGTTTGATTAGCATTAGCACATTTTCACTTTTTGTGAACTTGCATGGATGTATGTTTTAGGTTTAAGTGTTTGCCAACTCCAAGCTTATTACGCTGAAACTGCAAACACTTTGACGGGAACTATAATCTTCGTACCTCAATGCAAAGATGATGGCAGTTATAGCAGTGTGCAGGTTCGTAACGGTAGCAATATTTCTGAGAAACGGCAGAGGTGTCATAACAAGAGTCGTCTGCCGCCTGCATACTACCCTTGAAGGAAGTTTTCCTTTGGCACTACCTAGTTGACTTGCCGGCTTAATTGCACACTGACTCTTTAATGCAGAGAGTCAAGCTAGGAAGGTGTGAAATATCATTTTTTAAGGCATTATTTTGACCCAATTTTGATTCAAGCGCGGAGTATTTTCGAAAAATAATATCCACTCGGCCATCTGATTGGTTTTTGACATCATGGTATGCTCGACTTCGTATGATTTTTTTCGTGCATTATAGTGTGATGCCAGCAGTAGAACTTGTTTCTGCGTTGATCGAAACGGAGAAGAAATTCAAGGAACTCGAGTTGTCCCGACGGATTATACCGAGGAAAGTCTTAGTCTCCTGAACTGTGATCAATGTAAGTTAAAAAAATCGTCATCACAATTGGTTAAGCTTTGTAAAGCGCATTTGCCGCAGATAAAGCTGGTCAAATTATTTTATTTCACACTGTCGAAATTGGGAATAGAGTTTTATATATTGAACGAAAAAATTCATCAGCAATTGAGAAAGACTGCAACTCTCTGAATCAGCAACCACCCGAATCGTCAAGCAAGACCTGTAACCTGCGCATGGTACCGCTAGGGCACGTCGCTGACGATTAATAACTCCCGTTGGAACGTAATTGATGGTGTTGTCAATCATCTCTGGAATTCGGAAACAATGCGCTTCCCCGGTAGGAGTGTCGAATCAAAACTCGGCGTTAGTTAGTGACCGACTTATTAATAGAGGAAGTAAAATCGCTGACTCAAAATCTCTCATACAGCTGAGAAAACTAGCTAGAATGTATTTGTTTAGATCAACCGGCCCCTGTATCAAGCAGACCTGTGCAACTTCTACTCGCCAACTGTAAGTACCTATTTTTGCGTTAGTAGCTTAGTTGGCTAATTTTTAAGGCAGCCTTTGCTTTCAGTAGTGATAGTCATTAATTGCCGAGCATCAACAAATATATAAAAAACATTTAAATTATACACCATTATTGCACGACGAGGAGGAACAAAAGACCATGAAAATGTTGCCAGAGAAGCTACTCGGTCGCCGAGATAGTTCCTTCTCAAAAAAGAAAAATATGTGTACCGGTATATAATAAATTCGAGCAATTCAGCAAAGAGTTTGTAACTTTTAATTCAAAGTTGATAAATGATTATTAGGTGGGACTGAATATTTTAAGCAGTTTACGCAGTTTTTGGGGGATTCTGGATAGTAACTTGCGAGAGTGCTGGCGGTGCACTGCACACGGGCCCCAGTCCATAAGGGCCTAGTCCCCACGTTGCTACTTGAAAACCTTTTTTTAGAGAACGCCTTGTGGCATCATTCTTAAGAACTTGACCTGGGCAGGAGAAAAGCTTGACACGTCCCTGCTTATTAAGCTATACACAGAAAAGCCCCCCCCCCCCGTACTTTGCACCATGGTCCCACCAGACGCAATAACCACCCTGCTGCCTTTTCTCTATAATCATTTTGTCAAGATATAGTAGCGAATTTGTATAAGGGGCTATTGCATTGAAACATAGAGCTACTAATCCTGCCATGTTTATTGTTGTGTGCTGTCGCTTCTCGTTCATAAAGTCGAGAGCAAAAGCCATCAGTGATAATGGGGCCACCTTGTTTCTAGGGTCAACCCTTCACAACTTTCTGCCTTGTGTGAAATTATCTTTTGTACAATTAACAGCTCGCAGTGTCAATCTTATCGATCTTCCAGCCACAGTTGAAAGCCGAGCCAAGAGGTTCTTTGATCGTGCTGGTCGAATGGCTATTGGTGTTGCGTTTGACTGCTCAAGTCAGCACGTTTATTGGACTGATGTTGCAACTAGAGCCATCTACAAAGCTCCTATTTCTGACGCAGATGCTGCCAGTGTTGTGGTGTCGGGTTTACGAAGCCCTGAGGGTAAATGCTGTTTCGAAACTTTTTAATTTGCTTAAGGCAGTGGTTCTCAACCTTTTTAGCCCATGGACTATTTCCCAGCTAGCCTACATATATGCGGACTCAAGTCACTCATAGGTATGAAAACAAGGTTGTTCGATAAATTTCTGCCGAAAACAAAGCATTATTTATTCCTAACTAAGCGGTTTGGAAGCTGTAACGGATTTCGAAACCATTGATTTGGAAGCTGAAACTTTACATTCATGCCGAATAATCGACTACGTGAAATAAACCGTTTTGAATTTTTTATTTTGTTCAGTTCATTTTCATAGCAATTTTTTACGTTTTTTATTTATTTATTTTTTTGAGTGACTCTTCATTGTCAATATGTAATCCTGCAGCTCTCAATTCCTGCATCACTTTGTGTATGTTATAATCTCTAGCACGTTTGTCTTCATAGTTTTCATTGCAAGTGTTCCACAAAGCTTCAAAGTTTCTGCATAGGCTATGTTCAAGAATTTAACAATGTCTTCTCCAGACCATTTTAAAACTTGCCACTTTGCCATTTCCTCAGGGCCGGATTGGCCAATAGGCTAAGTAGGCTGAAGCCTAGGGCCTCGGAAAAAATGAGGGGCTTCATCACGAACAACGAAGACTTTCAGTGAGACAGGACACTGGGAATGTCTAGACCTTTTTTGCTCTTCCACTCAATGTGATCAAATATCCTAGGGCCTCTCATTGTTTTAATCCGGCCCTGCTTATCCTATTTTGTAACACCCGGTATATTATTTTTTTTAACTCGTAAAAGCTGACAATAAGCTCGCGAATATTTTGTAGTACCCGGTATATCACTGTTAATTTGTAAACGCTGATTGTAAACTCGAGAATGCAAAGTCGTAGTCTTACGGAACGATTACACGCTGCGATTGGCCACGTGGTCGTAAATTCGCTTTTTAACCCTTACCGTTCCAGTAAGTTTCGCGGATTCATTCACACCCTTCCGCGGACTCGTGGTTGAGAAACACCGGCTTAAGGCTTTGATTAGCTTTGCAAGAAATGAAACTAAGAGAAACATAATAGGCTGGAACAAAAGGATATGTCAATGTTAAGGTGCGTTTACCAGTACGCGACTGGCGACTCGCGACAATTTTTATCGATAGGCTTGATTCATTTTTGGCATGTCTTTAGGGATTGCTGTTGATTTTATTACTGGAAACATATTTTGGACCGACTCTGGAACGGACAAGATTGAAGTCGCCAACGCTGATGGATCGAATCGAGCTGTACTCGTGTCAACGGGATTGAAAAATCCAAGAGGAATCGCAGTTGATCCGTTTGGAGGGTAAAATAAGATTTTAAGTTGAATAATTGAAGTTATTTTCACGATATTGAACTCAAAATGTAACAGTATTTGAGGGAGGCGTAGGTTTGCGCTCCTCATTCAGCAGCCTCCCGGAAATAGTGTCTAATGCGAGTGTATACAGACGTGAATCGGCTCCGTTGTGCGTGTGGTACCATTGGGCCGTGTCACTGACGACAAGCGTGTCCCTATAATTGGGCCTTTGTGGGTCCGCCACTCGGTCAGTGGAAGTGTTGTGCCCGTAGGTTTAAATACTAACAATTTTATTTGATTAGAAAATTGTATTGGACTGACTGGAATCGTAAGAACCCCCGAGTCATGATGGCAGATATGGACGGGAATAACATCGAGGTGTTGGTTGGTGAGGGCATTACCCTCCCCAATAATATCGAAATTGATCCCTACTTCCGAAAAATTTGCTTCATTGATGGCGGTAAGTCATTATTTGCAATCACGATGAAATCAATTTAAGGTTGAACGACACTGCAGTAATTTTTGAGTTTCTTGTCAATGCAAGGGTGAACCTTCTCTTGTTAGAATTATCCTAATTTGACGTAACACTAGCACTAGGCTTCCAGTCTCATATGTTGGGACTACTGATACCCCTAAGCCCTGTAGCCTACTCGATTTTCCATGCGAAAGATAATAACACTAATAAGCAATTAAGCAATGTTCTTTTAAAATATTTCAAAACACATGTACTTTCAACGAATTGTTTGATTCTCTTCCGAGATTTTTCACTTGGTTTACCGTGCATATGATTGATTTTTTTCCGACGTTTAATACCTGCTAGTCGACGCTGTGTCGATTTAACTTGACCTGCTATATTATGATATGTTGTTTTTTTTGCTTTACTTTTTTCTTCATGACTGGTAAGCTGTTGCATTTGTTGGATACGGTGGGCAGAGGTGCATTACCAATAATTGGTCCTTCACCGCTGCTCCCTGCGCTTTTGCGGCATGGAAAATAACTGTTGCATTGGTGAGAAAATATAAAGCCGCAGTGAGTCTCAGAACTAGACGTTTTGACAAAATAGCTGAAGTAAGGCAGAGCGAAACTGAAAACTTCTTTTTTCTTTCGTCCAGTTTTGAGATTTACTGCGGCTATGTGTTTTCTCATATTTCGTCCCATGTTTATTATTTCGAACTATTGAGTTGAAACTAACATAATCTTACACAGCTGTGATAAAATGTATGAATATGGATGGAAGTGACCAGAGAGAAGTGTGGCGGAACTCCGCAGCCGGTACTCCGTTTGGACTCGCTGTAGACGGAAACAGAGTCTACTATTCAAACCGAATAAGGTAGGCCTAAGCCTGTTCGAGGGGAAATACTGTATTATCCGTTTTTGAAATTGAAACTGCCAAATCTATGACGACTTACGTGAGCTTTAAGGATTTGTCGAATGCTTTGGACCAGAGGTGTCCAGGAGCCGGAGTCGAAAGAATTTTACCCGAGCTGAAATTTACTAAGTCAAAACTGGAGTTGCAGCCAGATTGATTGATTTGTAAGGTCACTAAAGTTACTGTTGCGAAAATGCCCGAGTTTTGCTCGTAGACGTGAGCAACAGAAGTCAAAGCCGGAGAAGTCAATTCCGGAGACCTCTGCTTCAAGCTATTTATTTTCTCTATCTAAAGCGGGAAAGCTGGATTTGGTTTTTGTAGAGATCACAACAAATTGATTGCTGGAAACAGCGGGAAAACGTGTCTTAGAATAATTGCAGTTACTAAAGTAAACCTCGTGACTTCCACGCACACCAAAGCGGCTTATTGAATCTGTTTACATTTGAAGTCAATTGCAAACTTCAAGCCTAGTTGTAGAAACAAACTATGCTTCAACTCACTCTTGCATTTTATATGAATTTAATGTCGCAGATCTTCAATATTACCTATCCAACGCGTTCATTCTGTTGACACATTAACTCTGACCAGTATTCCACTTTCTGGACCGGTGGGAGTCCATGGCAATGTGTTTGGCCTCAGCATGGCTTATACCAAATGCCCAAATGGTAAGTAGGCCTATTATTTCAAAACAAATGTTAAGATAATGGTGTAGCTACCGGTCGGTTAGCTAAGTTTTTAAGACAATGCTATCTGTTCGGGAGGTCGGGGGTTCAAATCTCGAGCCGGTCAAATCGAACACAGTGTTGCAACGACCCGCCACCGCTGCGACGTTTCTTCAGAGCTGTGTGCCTTGGCGCAACGCCGCGGAGATGGTCCCCGCCGCTTGTTACTCGCTTCGGCGTAATACCGCTAGTATAATGAAGGTTTGAATTTTTAAGTGTGGCTCAACTTGTAGCAAACCTACGTAACAAACATTTTGTATGGTCAATTGAGTGGATATTACTACAGCAAAGACGTTAAGACGTGAAACTTAAGCCTGTACTCGCCTACTACCTTTATTTGTTTTTTCGATGATGCAGTTTCTGCACGAATTAAATGGCAAAGTGAATAAAATGAATAGCAACATTATCAGGGAAATGGCAAAGCCCGTAGGTTTAAAACATGCAGTATGAACTAAAAATTCACATGAGAGAGTATGTCTGTAGCTGTCTGCATGGCCATAAAATCTCAAAACATACGCTATACATGTTTCACTAACAACAAAAGGGACTTGGAGCTTGCAAGAGACATAGAGCAGATCATGGGTTTTTAGCGAGGGAGGGGATAAGTCGCATCACCAGAAAATACGGAGGATTAAAGAACGGAAGTTTTGTTTTCCCGAACGTGCCAATAGTAAATGCTAATTTGTCTACAGGTTTTAACTACTGCAGTCGAGCTAACGGAGGATGTAGTCAACTTTGTCTGCCAGTTCCGAGTGGAAGGACATGCAAATGTTCGGATGGAGACGATGCTTGCGTGGAGCAATAACAATATCAACAATCTGCGCTCTCAGCCACTTGCAAGCTTTCTTCTGTACATAGATCGTCATGAACTTACGACAAGCTAACTGCTTGCCGTTTTCTTTTTTCACGTTCACCAATGTTTTTGCAGCAATCTTTCATAGCAGCATATCAAGTCATTATTGCGTAGCTTATAGCAGTCGTTATACACAAGCAGCTCATCCTAAAACCCTTTCATATCGTGAAATTCCGGCATTAAAATCGTTCAACACATTTTTTTGGAAACCGGCAGGTTAGCTCAGTCGCTAAGCACACGGTAACGGTGCGGGAGGTCTGGGGTTCGACTCCCCGGCCGGTTAAATCGGCACAGTGTCGCCTACAGCTAACCACCAATGCGACGTTTCTTCGTAGCTTCGCGGGTCAAGCGCTATGCAGCAGAGATGGGCCCCGACACTCGCTGCCCACTTCGGCGTAATACCGAGTTTTGATTTTGGATACCGAGGCTCAATGAAAGCAAATCTTCGCAAGATATTGCGACAAACAAAGTACACTGCAATCTCAATCGCAACTGGCTAAGCCATTTTATTAGTGCATATTTTGTAGATTTTGCAGCATGTGTTAGCTTTTTCAAGCGCTTTTGTAAACTTTTAGTTTTCCTATACTCAAAATAAACCAGTCATTTTTGTGTGTCGTAAGTTGCTATGATTTGTATTACCAACAAATCGCATAACCGATGAAGTATGGGTGGCAGTTGAAAGCTACCTACATTATCAACGAACCATTCGGAACGTGTGGCTTCAAAAAAGCAAAAACCAAGTTTTAACCATCCCATCAATCTGTCATAAATAAAATATGTACGCAAGTCGAGCGTTTATAAGTGACTTTTACACAGGACATGTTTTTTATCACTCACAAATGTAGGCCATAGTCCTATCCGGTAATCTGTAATACCACTTCCGACAGCCCAAACTCCGCAATCAGTTTCTTGGAATGGAACTACTTTTGTTTCAGCCTGAAATCAGCAACAAGCTCCTTTTAAAATCAACATTTGAAATTAAGTTACAAATTTCATGCGCTTTTCAGGTGGTATCTTTTCTTGTTTCACTTGAACATTAGTCTGTGAAGTTCTTTGAGCAGGAGCAGCAGCTCGATTCGCTGAAGCTGCCGGTGTTAAACCTTTTTCTGACTTTACTTCAGTCTTCGGCGGTGCAACAACTTGAATAGGAACAGGTCGCTCTCCAGGTCGAACCTGAATGAACAAATAAGACCAGGGGCGGTATACTGCTTCACTTTTGTAGCACTTAACGCAATGCGTTAACTTTGTTTGTTCATTAAGTTAACGCATTGCGTTAAGTGCACAAAAGTTGAGCAGTATACCGCCCTAGATCATTTTCCAAACAGAAGCAATTTGTAAAAAGCGCAATTTGCCACAATTTTTGTTCAAAGACATCGCACAAAGTTTTGTCCATACAGTTATGAGATGATGCGTCAAAATAAGCACGTCTGATACGCAACTAGCTGCATCTTAGCGTATTTCTACCGCTTACCAAATATGCCAGTCACTAAAGTCTTGTCATCCAACATGTGACAGGAATAACATTGTCGTGATGTACTTTTCGCAAGCAGCTGAATCGAGTTCAAGTTCGAGTTAAATAAAAACTTGCGAGCAGAGTTGGAGTTCAGTAATTTTTACCTAGTTCATGCTAAAAGTTTAAGTAGTTTTCATAGGGTTTAAGCCGAGTTCAAGCAGTTTTCGTCAAGTTTAAAGTAGAAGTTCAAAACACAATCAACTTTTTTCGAGATAGAAATAAGTTTGAGCTAGAGTTTTTGTTTTTCAATGGAAAGTTCGAGTTCAGCGGAAAAGACAGAGTTGAGGTTCGAAGCCCTGCTCTTACAAAGATACTCTTAGGAAGATGCGGTTTTGCTTTCTTGTGTCATAACAGCAGCACTCTATGCATTTATTGGATCACTTCCTTTCAAGTGATAGACAGATGGCCGGCACTCTCACTGCATTGTCATAAGAGAGCGCCTTAGTCGCTTTCACACAAAGATAAAATGCAACGTGAAAAAACGGCAGTGTCTCGTCTCTAGAGCACCGGCAGGCTGTTTCTTTTTTGAAATTACTCTTTGTACACACCAATCCCTATTACATTGACTTAGGGTCCCTAACCATATCGCCAATCTCCCTACCCCTAACTGTACTCTTTAACACTTCTAATTTTTACGTTTCAAATTACTGCTGATGACGTCATACTAGCATGACACCAACGTCAACCGGTGCAGCAGCGTTTTCACAAAGGAAACCGGTCAGACTTTCTAGACCAGTTCGGCTCAAACTTTTTAATAGTGTACCGGCAGGACACTTTTCGTCATTCGGCGTACCTGTCAACAAATTAAATGCCATATAGACAATTATGCACAGCCATGAAAACCTAAGATGTGAAATTACGTTTAAAGCAAAAAAAAAAATACTCTCACTGCTGAATGACAAAAAGCTCTGATCAACAAAACATAATTTCCTTTCCAACTGACCAGGCACCGGCCGGGTACCTCAGTAGCTAAGCGAACGATATTGGTGCGGGAGGTCAGGGATTCGATTTCCGGGCGCATTTTTATGTAATGTACCCAGCACCAGCAGAACCTAGTTTTTTTTTGACAAAGCGTCGGTTTATAAAGGTCATTTTGTGCTAGATTGCAACGACTGTTCTATGGCGCAGTGACTTACAGCGCAGAGTGTAGAGGGAAGCGCTGCACTAGTGGCGGCTTCGCTTGTGGCATGTCTAAACAACCTGGTTCGTCAAGATAATAAAATAAGAATGTTGGTTCTGCTGGTGTTAGGTTCATTACATAAATATGCTTCCCGGGCCGATCAAATCGGCACGTCGAAAACGGTTCGCCACATTTCTTTGGGGCTGTGTTGCCCAGACGCTAAGATGGTCTCGCCAGTGTTACACGTTTCGGCGTAATGCGGCGAGTGTAATGAAGATTTGATTTTTTAAGTATTGACCGAGTACGGGCAATCAACTTCTTACGTACAGGTAACCCGTACGTGTGCCACAGTTTGCGTAGCACTGCTCTAGACGCTATCATAAAAAGGAATTTACTCTTACCTGCACGTATTTATGAGGAAATTTTGCAGTCAGAGCGTTTAGCAGAGTGTCTACACGATTCACTTGAAACATGGAGCTGGATTCTTCTTTCGTCTTCTTCTTCTTTGGCTTTTTGTTTTCGTTCTGCTCTTTCTCTTTAAATTGCCAAGAATAACCTTTAGCAGGATGGTAACGTGAAAATGATAATGCTGAAATGCAAAATTAAATCGTTTGGACATGAATCCAAATCAAATCTTCACTATACTCGCGATATTACGCCGAAGCGTGTAACGAGTGGCGGGGTCCATCTCCTTGACTTAGCGCCTGGGCAGCACAGCTCCGAAGTGGTGCGAGCCATTGGCGACAATGTGTCCAATTTAACTTGCCAGGGAATCGAACCCCAGACCTCCCCTACCGATAGCCACATGCTTAACAACTGAGTTAACCGGCCGCTCGAAATCGAAAATTAAGTAAAAACGTTGTTGCAATCAAAAATCAAATCTTCATTACACTCGCGTTAGTACGCCGAAGCGTCTAACGAGTGGCGGGGCCCATCTCCGCTGCTTAGCGCCTGGGCTACACAGCTCCGGAGAAACGTCGCAGCGGTGGCGAGCCGTTGGCGACACTGTGCCGAATTGACCGACCCGCGATTTGAACCACAGACCTCCCGCGCCGATAGCCTGTGCGCTTAGCATCTGAGCTTACGGCTGGTTATTGCAATCATCATGTAAAAAAAATTAACGATACGACATAATAATTATTGCTTGTTCATTTCAGACTCAAGCAGCATAAAAAAGTAGCGTGAAGCAAGGTACATAGAAAATAACACACACGAAAAAAAAACGGATAAATGAAAAACAAAATAAATAACAGTCATTAAACAGTACCAAGAAAGCATCACGAAATCATGTAAAAAGAGCAAATTGTTGTAATTGGCATAAAACGTAGATTCATAAAAATAGCCAGATGTCATTAGGGAGTTAATTAAGCTGTTCGATGATCTCTGACAACGTTGAATGAAAGAGAATGTAGATACTTGATCAAAGTTAAAATTTCTTCTACTTAGTTTATTGGGCAATTAACAAAACGCATCAAGATTTGACACAACTCCAGTAAACACACTAAACAGCTACAATGCAAGAAAAAGCTTTGATGTATGTAGTCTTTATTCTTAATCGAGTTATGTTTCATACCACCAACCAGCTGTTTACGCATTAACAAGCGAACTTACATTCTGTAAAAGCTGATTCCAAATGATGCAGAGTGGTAGCCTAAAACATATGAAGATAAGTGCCGCTATGCAAGCGAAATGTGTGCCCTTATCTTACCAGTCTAGCATTTATAATTGAGCCAACATCAGGCGCTTGATAAACTGTCCCGGCAATGATGTAGTAATCAGCAATAGTCACAGCTGCAAAACAAAATAAGATAAATCTTCATTATACTCTACTCGCACTATTGCGCCAAAGCGCGTAATGAGTGCCGGGTCTATCTCGGCAGCTTAGCTCTGAAGAGGTTTCAGCGGTGGCAACATCGTGCCCAGACCTTCTGCACAAATAGTAATGTGCTTCATAACTGAGCTAACCGGCCAGCACAGCTGCAACTTAACAAAAATAAAAATAAATCAATCAATCCAAAAAATGAACCAACTAGCGTCTTTAGATTCTAATACCACTTACGGTGAACTTAAGGTCATATGTCTCAGCTTAGCCCAATTCACTTCATATCAAGTGGAAGTTGCCAGGAATGCTATGAGAAGAAGCAAAAACTATGGGGCGCCATTTGGAAAAAAATTATTTAATTAGCAACGCATGTTTTTTAGCTTATTTAGTCCAAAATATGTCCGATTTGGACCAAAAACACCCACAAAATAAGTCGGAAATTTCCGATATATCATATACTGGAAATTTCCGACTTATTATGTCCGACAAACTGTGCTCCAAGTCGAACCAAAAAACAACTAAAAAATAAGTAGAAAATATCCGATATAATATCGGAAATTTTGGACTTATCATGTCCGGCAAATAGCACAATGCAAAACGCGCAAAATAAGTCGGAAATTTTCGACATAGTTAGACGAACACAACCCCATTCTTTTCAGATTAGTTTTAAACAACAGCTGAAATGAAGAGCTTCACGATGCACTTTAAAATTTTAAAATCCAACAAGAATAACTAAAGTTATGAGCTTTTTTGTAACACTTTCTAGAGTTTTGACGTTGTAAAAGATAGGCGGCGCTTGTCTGTGCTTTCCATTGTTGATGTCTCACAAAAGTCACGTGACATTATTGTTTTAGATTTCCAACTTGATTCACGATGAATCATGTCGAAAATTTCCGACTTATTTTGCGCATTTTGTGCTATTTGTCGGATATAATAAGTCGAAAATTTCCGATATATATATCGGAAATTTCAGACTTATTTTGTAGGTGTGTTTTGGTCCGACTTGGAGCACAGTTTATCGGACATAACAAGTCGGAATATATCGGAAATTTCCCATATTTCAAGCCGATATACCGGAAATTTCCGACTTATTTTGTGGGTGTTTTTTGGTCTAAATCGGACATATTTTGGACTAAATAAGCTGAAAAAACATGTGTTGCAAATTAAATATTTTTTTCCAAATGCCGCCCCATAAAAAGCATTCCTAGCCAGGTATATAATTAAGCATTGAAGTCGGCTTGTTTATCATGATTTTCGGCACCGGTAGGTATCAAAAATCTGAGTCGATGTTCTAATAGATATTTGCACATTACTTTGTTTTTGAGACTGTCTCTTTTGCTTCCTAATTACATATAAAATAGGATCTTGAAAATGAAGTAAAATGTATTCCAATCCAATCATATTTCTAAACAATAGAAGAAACATTACAATGAATTAAATCTGAATTTTAAGACAAAATATACATACTGCAACTGCAGAACACAAAATTTTTACAATTGATTATATGCAATTTATGCATATAATGAATTATTAGCCAAATCTACACAAGACCACACAGCTATGAACAAAAAGATGGGATTTTGTTGAAATTAAAACAGCCTTGCATAACTTGTGCAGTGTGAATGCCAGTTTATGATAAGCATTATTCATCTTCATTATATAATGCGAGTTGCCTAGCTCAGTGACTAACAACTAAGAAGTACTCTGGTACTGTTGCAAGCAAAGGACACAAATTAACACCAACAATATTTCCAACAGTCAGCTACAACAATAAAGACATCTTTTTACGTATATAACTGAGTAATGTGTTATTTATATACGGTATTAATGTCTTACAATTTCACAAAATGTATATCAGCACTTACTCCAAATGTTCAAGCCCGAGACGTTGCATCTTAATGGTCTCATTATTACATTTTCGATCATAAAAGGGACTTTCCGAAAAATAATCCAAAACATTATCTTTGTTTAGATGAGGTACCCATGCTGAGTCACACCAAGAAATTCCCAAATGATTTGAAGCTACAAAAAAAATATTTTAACTACTGGTACCGATACCGTACCAGCAGCTTTTACTGGCACCAGCATACCATTAATATCATTTTATTTCAAACTCAGTTGCTTAGCGCAGACGCTATCGGTGCGGGAGGTCTGCCGTTCGAATCCCGGATTGATCAAATCAACACAGTGTTGCCAACGGCTCGCCACCGCTGTGACGTTTCTTCGAAGCTGTGCAGCCTACGCGCTAAGCAGTGGAGATGGGCCCCGCCACTCATTAGACGCTTCGGCGTACTAACGCGAGTATAATGAAGATTTGATTTCCATTTTTTATTTTAATCTGAGCCAAAAAATTGACAAAATTCATGAAATCGTTACAATCAATAGAAAAGCAAATTATGCAAAACTATAACAAAAAGCTATACACCAACAGCAGGCAACTACAAAAATCATGTCATGGTCAAGACTGAAGAGTTCTGATTCATGACCGGAAATTTTCACAAAACTATATCACACTGTTTTACTCAAAATGCCAAATTCACTGACATCCGGTAGTACTGCTGCGTCTGTGTAATTTTGTGTATGCTACCTAGTACCAAACTACCATTACTACTGGTGCCACCATAAACATATGCCAATAGACCCAGTCTAAACCACTGTAATCTAAAAAAGTTAAAATGTTTCAGTAAGACTACTAGTAGTCTAAGCTTGAAAGTACCGGCAGCTAATGCTACAATAGTACCAGTAGGTATAGCCCGAAGAAAGAAGATGAATACGGTAATGACCTGTGACTCTAGACTTGAATTTAGTCTACCTGTCTAGGCAGTACTAACACAAATTTGACGAAGTTTATTTGGCAGGCAAAAAGTTTCAGTTGATGGTACCAGAATAATAAAGCCAAAGCTTATTTAGTAGGCCACCAGTATCAGAGAGCATGAAAAAATAAATTAGCCAAGGCATGCAATTTACTTACACCGTAACGGTTAAATTTTTAATAAATCAGTATATCGGTACACTACCTTTGTCAACTCCTGCAAAAGCCATTTCGGTACAATGCAACAGCAATAACTTTATTGGCAAAATCTTTTTTTGTGTTTTCAACTTCACTCTGTCAGTTGCTGAACGTTTAAAAACTTTTGAACCCTAACCACAGTAGAGACCTGAAACTGTGCCCAAACAATGGTATCCAGTATGTAATCAGCTACAATCAACAAACCTAGGCTGTTTCCGTAGACCATATAATCCTGAGCAAGTGAACACCTGTTTAAAATAATCTATACCCGACATCTCTGTAGTCCTGTACCAGACGGTTGCCAGTAATTTCGCCACATGGTAACTTCGCCACACTTTGAAAAGGTGAGGGGAGATGTCAGGATAGTAAGAAAATGTGTTGGGGTGTGGAGGGAGGAAGGAAGATGTGGGAAGAGGTATGAGAGGAGGTGTAGGAGCGTGCGTTGGGGTGTGGGGGAGGTAAAGGAGATGTAGGGAAAGCTGAGGGGAGTGAGGAGATGTGGAGAAGTGTATGAGGAAGTGTGTTAGGGCCCCACACCCTAACACACTTCCCTACATCTCTCCCAATCTGCTACCCACATCCTTTCCCACACGCCAACACACTTCCCACTCACCCCATACACTCTTCCACACCCCTCCCCACACATCTTTCCTTACGGGGCCCCACACTCTAACACACTTCCCCACACCTCTCCCAATCCTCTACCCACATCCTTTCCCCACACGCCAACACACTTCCCCACTCACCCCATACACTCTCCCACACCCCTCCCCACACTTCTCCACTCCTCACACGCCAACACACTTCCCCACTCACCCCATACACTCTACCACACTCCTCCCCACACTTCTCCACTCCCCACACATCTTTCCTCACCTCCCAACACACTTCCCTATACCTCCCCCCACAACCCCCTTACCTCTTCCCACAGCTACTCTCACCTCCCCTACACCCCAGCACACTTCCCCACTCACCCCATGCACTCTCCCACACCTCTCCCCACATCTTGCCCCACAGTTTCAATTATGTGGCGAAGTTACCTTGTGACGATGTTACCCTAATAAATTTAACTGGAAATTTACGACAACTGGGAATTTAAAGTTTTGTTTCGGTGTAGGCAACGTAAATTTTCGATGTACGAAAGGGTGGCGAAGTTACTGTAGCGAAGTTACCATGTGGCGAAGTTACTGGCAACCTACCAGACTTCCAGCAGAGACTACCGGCACTCCAGCAGACAAGACCAATGATAACAAATAAGAAAGCTTTTATTTCTCTGAAAAATGGCTACCCTACCACGATTTTCAAAGTTTGGTATGCCATATTCGGGCATAACTTTCGGTTACCCTAGTTTGAGTTTTGCTGTAGCAAAACAGTTTTTCCGGTCACTTAAACAGTTAAAACCTTTGCAAAATAGCAGTTCATCAGCCGCAATTTGGTATAAGGTATACTCATCCTTCAGAATGCTTGACATTGATCAACCAATCACCCGTTTGAATTTATATACTTTAAAAGAAATTTAACCTTTAAGCTACATATCAAGTAGCCTATGTAACCACGACAGTCAAATTTCTCATGTGACCAAGGTACAGCAATAAAACAAAAGTTGTTTTTCCCTGACAAAATACGAGCACCGAAAATAATGCAAATGCCCCATGTGGGAGTTAGAAGCAAGTCAGCTGTCGGTAATCATTAAGGCGATTTTTTATTGATCTAAAAATCTCAAAAAATTGACCTTAGTTTATCAAAAAATTGACTTTATTGACCTAACGAAACAATGAAAAGAAAGAACCAGTCCGTAAGAAAAAAAAAAAAAAAACACCAAAGTTGCTTCAGTTCGTGCTTAGAGTATAATGTATGCACATATAAAGCCACACGTTTTCTGGCAGAAAATTTCGGTCCTTGGCCAGCAGCTTATTTAACATCAAAAAACTGCGTTCCACTGAAGCCATTATGTAGGGCAACCTAACACAGGTATTGTGGTTGCGTCACAATTACATAAAGTATTGATTAACGACATGCTTAACTGCTCTGCATAATTGCACAAAATCCAGAGTCGTATTCAAGTGTTTTGCTATTCGCTGTATTGCAATCTTTGTAACATCAAATTATGTTCGAATAACTAATGCATTGTCTTTTCAATTTTAAAGTTTTTGACTACCGGTACGTGGCGACAAAAATATGTAACAAATGAAAACACGACGAAAAGCTTATTTCATCAATAATTATAAATACAGTTGCCTTCAAGATATTTCAACAAGCACCATAATCTTTATCTGCCTCTAGCATCAATCGTGATACACTAACTTCACCTTTTTCCTGTGTGTTTTCCAAGCGGTATCTAAGGATACCGCTTTCACTTACTATTCGCAAGCATACATTTGATTAGAAACTACTGGAATATTTTGACAGAGATGAGTGAATTGCAATTGCTGTAGTCAATAGAGTCGGTTGTTCTAATCTGCTAATCATAAACATTTTTATTTAAAGTGTTAGTCAGTTAATTCTTTTGTATTTTGATTAGGGTAGTTATTAGTATGATGATTTGCGTATGTATTATAAAAGTTAACTTAATAACATTCTATTTGAATAAGATTTCAGAAGTTTGTTTCAAATCGAATCATTGGACATTATTCAGTTATTTGTTTACTAAAAATGTTATAATAAAAGAAGCTTCCATATACCAGAAAATGGTTACTGGTATGCAACTATGATGTTCAAACTACGGGAACTGGAAATTTTGCCATATTTGGGCATAACTTTTGGTTGCCGTGGTCTGACTGTTCCAGTTTCTCAGTAGTGGAACCGTTTCTTCAGCTACTTGAAACCTTCACCGAAAAGTGCAGTTCATCAGCTGCACCCCGTCATAAGGTAGCCTACAAACCTTCACCAAGAAGTGCAGTTTATCAGCCACATTTCGACATAAGGTACACTCTTCCTTCAGAATGATTGACCAATCACCCCTCCGAATTTAAAAACTACGAAACAAAAACGTTTGTGATACCTACTGGTAACAACTTTTGAAGCTTCTTTGAATTAAGCCTCAAGGCTCCAGGACTGCTAGTGAGTTATTAGTAGGGGTTAGGGCCTAACCCTAACCCCAAACCCTAGCCCCGAATATAACAGCATAACCCTGCTTTTGGTTCTCCTACTTGGATTTTCAAACTTTGGAAACCATATCCTGATATCTGGCTCCCCTACTTTGATTTTTAAACCTTGGTAATCGTTTTCCGGTTCCTCTAGTGCGAAAAGCATGGTTTGGTAGCCAGAAAACGGTTACCAAAGTTTGAAAATTGAAGTAGGGGAGCTGAATTTTGGTGAAATAGACACTTCCTATCAGTGGCGTTGCTAAGAATGGTGACACCCGGGGCGAAACTTTATGGTGTCACCCGTCTTGCAAGAAGCAATAAACTATTCATTCTCTAAAGGCTGGAGGCCAGTGGAGGGCATAAGCCATTTTGCTTATCGAAGTTTGTAATGCAAGATACAATTTGAGAACTTGAAGCAGGAGCAAATTGAAAAAAAGCTGTGTTTTGTTACAACAGACTAATTAGCGCTAGTAGTCTGCTGGCATATTGTATATCTCGCAATGTTATGCCAAAAGGCAATCTAACAAGTTTTGGGGGTCTATTTCTGCGGGTTCACACCTCAGGAACACATTAAACCCACAAAAAAACAAGCTAGCAGTGGCGACTGGCGAGCCAGGCCACCGGCCACATTCTATCCGCTACAATTCAGGAAGCGTCTCTTTCACCGGAAATTCCGATTACCGAAGTTCGAAAATCGTGGTTTGCGGAACCCGAAACATCCCCTAACGATTCCCCTACTGTGAGAGTCGCACTACAGGAACCGAAAACGGTTACGCAACTGCGATTTTTCAAACTTCAGTAACCGGAATTTTCGGTGAAATAGACACTTCGTACAATTAACTCGGTAATCATATCTCAGCTATACATTAAAACTTCACGTTCCGAAACCCTATCTCTCAGGTTTCATAAATACTATTCAACTCCTGAAATCTTGAGTCCAACTCGACAACAAAACAGTCAATACAGCCAGTGGCGTGGCAGAAAATTTAAAAAGGTGGGAGCCATAATTTTAACATTCTTTTTCAATCATAGTTTTTTTTGGTGGAGCTAGTGTGATTTGAAGCAGATTGAGAAACGGAAAAGGCTCTAGGGGGGTCCGGGGCATACTCCCGCAGAAAAATTTTGAAATATTACATGCTGTAATGGCTATTTTAGTGCCTTTTAAACATTTTTTAGGCAAATTTTGCCTAAATTTTTTGACCCTAAATTTGGGAAGTCCTACTTCACCTAATATGATGCATGTTGTTCGCACATTTTCAATTATGCGTGCTTAAAGCCTAGGGCTTATTATTATCGAAAAGGTTCACAAAATTATGGAAAAATTGAATTTACGTAAAACTTAGTCAAAAACAGCTGGTGAGGGGGTACATACCTCTCATCCGACCCCCACGCCCCTGGATTTGCTCCCAGCCATAAGCTACAATAACCATCAAAAGAGTCTGGCATAATTCAGTCACTTGGCACCATTTGTTCTTTTTTACTAAAAGCTAAGTCAAAAAGCCCTCCCCTCCTAAATACATCTCAGCATTTCTCTACTTAACTCCGCTAGTCCACAGGTGACGAACAAGAAACATGCCACCGGCAAGTCGACAATACAAAATTAAATTTGTCTTTGCGCAAATTTCCATCGCAAAATTGGCTTTGGATGCATAAGAAAGCATTCCTTTGATTAGGATCAACAACGAGTCAAGCATTAACGTGCATTACAACTGATGATTCGCATCGACTTTGCAAACATTCTGCGCATGTTCAGTGTTAAATATTTTCAATTCCCAGCATTTTAGGGGGGGGGGGGGAGGGATTTTAAGCATACTAATGATATCCTAGGCCTACCACGTCATGGTTTTTTTAAAGCAGCGACTTTGATGACAAATTGAGCTTAAGTGTTAAAAATTATCTGTTGATTGTTTTTTTGGTGCTTTTCAACACACTTTTATTTCTGACAAAAAGTTAAAGAGATTTAGAACAGAATTGAAGTGTAGTAAAGTTTTAAATGAGATACCGGTAATATTACCATATTTAATCCCAAGCCTTATTAATTCTACTGTTAATACAAACACAACTGATCTTACAGGAACTTTTTGTTTCTGCTGACTCTGCGGCTCCGACTATGATGCCACTACCGCTTCTACTTACTAGAATTTGAAAGCGAGATACAGATTTTTCTGGAGCGATAGTCTAGACCACTTGGCCTTTCTTGTTTGATTCGCGCATTTTTTGTTCCCCTTTCATAATTAGTCCCACATTTCTCTATTGTACAATTTACCAATAAATAAATTATCCCCTATCGCTCATAAATGCAATCACTTACCATCCGTACCGGTACACGTCTACACGATATCCCTATCGCTAAGATGGGGCCTACCTCATAACTTCTCCACAAATTACTGTGAAGAACTCACTTCATTTTAAAAATGTGCATTTCTGATGCAATAAAGTTGGTACTGCTGAGTACCGATACATAAATTAAAGTTTTTACCTAAAACAGTAGGCCTATATATATAAAATGAGCGTTTTGTCCTACCATTTAATTCCTAGAGTATCACAGATAAAAGCGTCAATGAAAGGATAAACACTTCCACATATTTCTTCATGAGCTTGTTGCAAACAATGCTATCAATTGAATAAGGCCTAGACTATTATTGCAAAGGAAAAAAAGTCGCTTTTGGCTGCAAAAGCATTTACGTTCTTGAACTGTGACGGCATGAAGTTTATGTTGATACTTGCAACAACGTCATCATTTTTTTTACTTAGTAGCAATTTAAAACTCTTTTCATCATGATATGGTGTCACCCCAAATGGTCCCCCCACGCCACCCCCCTAGCTAGTGACGCCACTGCTTCCTATAATAAACTACCATTGCTACTTCAATATTTTTGTGCTAGCCCATTTCCTTACTCCAATAAGGAAGATACCACACCCGACACCAACCCTTCCGACCCCAATCCCCAACCTCACTGATCTCAACCCTTCTGACCTCAAATCCCCGCCTTCCACCTGTCCACTGTTTTTAACTACTGGCTTCTCAATAGTTCCCCTACTTCCATTATCAAACTACCGTGCTTTCGGTTCCCCTACTTCCATTACCAAACGGGTCGAAGTAAACACCGTATGGGACCGTATGGGCACCGTATGGGACCGCATGGGACCGCATGGGCACCGTATGGGCACTTATGGGACCGTATGGGCCCTTATGGAACCGTATGGGCACCGTATGGGCACTTATTGAAGGGTCGAACTAAACACCGTATGGGACCGTATGACCGTATGGGCACCCTAACCCTAACCGTATGACCGTATGGGCACCCTAACCCTAACCTATACGGTTTCATAAGTGCCCATACGGTTCAATAAGAGCCCATACGGTGCCCATACAGTACCATAAGAGCCCACACGGTCCCATACGGTGCCCATACGGTCCCATAAGTGCCCATACGGTGCCCATACGGTTTCATAAGTGCCCATACGGTTCAATAAGAGCCCATACGGTGCCCATACAGTCCCATAAGAGCCCACACGGTCTCATACGGTGCCTTTACGGTCCCATAAGTGCCCATACGGTCCCATAAGTGCCCATACGGTTTCATAAGTGCCCATGCGGTCCCATAAGGGCCCATACGGTTCCATAAGTGCCCATACGGTTCCATGCGGTCCCATGCGGTTCCATGCGGTCCCATGCGGTCCCATACGGTGCCCATACGGTCCCATACGGTCCCATACGGTGCCCATACGGTCCCATACGGTGCCCATACGGTCCCATACGGCCCCATACGGTGTTTAGTTCTACCGTTACCAACCCACTATAACCGTGTTTTCGGTTCCCCTACTGTGACAATAGCATTACGTACCGCTTACAAGCGGTATTGCTAAAACCTGCAGGTACACAAGGTGCACAAGGATCACAAGGTGCACAAGGATCACAAGGACCGAGGAGCACAAGGATCACATGGAGCACAAGGAACACAAGGATCACAAGGAACACAAGGATCACAAGGACCGAGGAGCACAAGGATCACATGGAGCACAAGGAACACAAGGATCACAAGGAACACAAGAATCACAAGGAGCGCAAGGATCACAAGGACCACTAGCGGCGCAATTAGGAACGCATGGAGCACATTAGGGATAGGTTCAATGAGAGTTAGGTTCAATTGGGGTCAGGTTTAGTTAGGTTCGGTTCGGATTAGTTTCCATTAGGATTCGGTTCAGTTAGGGTTAGGTAGGTTAGGTTTGAGTTCCTTGCGCTCCTTGTGTTCCTGCAGCTTTTAGTAATAGCTCAACTGCGCCACTAGCGGTCCTTGTGATCCTTGTGCTCCTTGTGGTCCTTGTGATCCTTGTGGTCCTTGTGATCCTTGTGTTCCTTGTGATCCTTGTGATCCTTGTGATCCTTGTGATCCTTGTGTTCCTTGTGTTCCTTGTGCTCCTTGGGATCCTTGTGTTCCTTGTGCTCGTTGTGTTCCTTGTGCTCCTGCAGGTTTTAGTAGGACCCCTTACAAGAACCATATCTGGTTTCCCGGCGTTGATTTTAAGGCAGTGCGAAAGGCATGGTTTGGTAGCCGGACAACGGTTCCCGGAGTTTGAAAATCAGAGCAGGGAAGCCGATGTCCGTTGAAATAGACACTTCAAAAAGAAAAATGAATAACTGAGATAATTTTTAAATTTTATTGAACTGAAAACTGAACAGTAATCGAGGGAGACTGCGAAGTGAGCTTGCGCTCTTTGAGTCAGCAGCTAACTGGTTATGTCTAAAGTGATTGGCTCCAGCCGCCAATCGAACTCGTCGGGTAGGATCTGTCACCTGCGCGCGGTACGGCTAGGCCATGTCGCAAAGCCAAAAAGTTACCGTAGAAATCCTAATTTTATCCCGTAAAATTACAAATATTCGATCTAATTGAATAATAATGCAAATTCGTGATTCTTCCAAGGTGGCAGCATGGTGGAAGAAATGTAAAATGTTCAAGTTTGAAATTTGTAAATCTAAATCCATCGTCACAAATCTAAATCTGAAGCTTTACTGGAATACAACCCAAATTTTAAACAATCCAGATTTTAAATATAACAGCTCAGATGGGTGAGTGGTATAAAAGCGTCTGCCTCAGGAGCTGCAGACTTGGGTTTGATTCCAAGTAGGGTCAAACTAAAGACTTTAAAATTGGCATTCACAGCTTCCCTGTTTGACGCTCAACATTAAAGGGCAATGTAAAGAACAAGCCGGCAAGTTTACTTGTTGTGCCGTTGGGAAAGACATTTAGCGGGATTGCCCCATCTTGGTGTGGTAGACAGATGGCTGGCAACTCCCAAACAAACTCGTATAGCGCATTGATCGCTTTCTCGTGATAGGAGGATGAATATGCGACTAAAAATTTGACTCGCTACAATGTTTTTCTCCAAATTATTTTTCTTCGTTTTAAATTTGATCTTCCCGTCAGCTATTTGCATAGCCTATTGGATTAATGAGCGTTGGTCAGCGACACGGCCAATTGATAGCTCACAAATCCATGACGGGTTCGAGTCAAGGCTAGAGCCGATCACACTTGTTGTTTACATTATTAGGATATTGACCCGTAGAGCGCAAGCTTCCTTCGCAGTCTTCCTCAACTATGGTTGAATTTTCAGCTCAAATGCGCCTATGCTTTGCCAATTTTCATAAAATATGCACGTAACACACTAATTGGCTCGCAATTTCTTCCTGGAGTCGTTCGATTCGATATCTACAAGCCAGCAAAGCTTTTTATAGCTACAGTAGCCTACGTCGGGATGTTCCTAATGGCTACTCGTTTTGTCAAATGTTGGAGCCTAAGTAATTTCTTAGTAGTTGTGAGCCAAAAATTCGAACATTTTGTGGGAGTAGCTTCCTCCCCGCTTTAAATGATTTTCAATGCAAATAGTTGCGGTTACAAAATGCGATGTAGATCTTTAATGAAAAGAAAAAAACTTTCGACAGCTATTTTTTTCAGTCTTGTAAAAGAATCGTGTTCCAGTGTTCAAAAAAGGTTAAGTTAAAAGCGATAAAATTACATTCAAGACGTTTAAAACTGCAAGAAGAGCATTAGATGGATTCCAACTCTCCTCAAACAGAGCGGGGGCAGCGAAAAATATAACGGGCGCCGGAACAAATTTAGACAACGAGAGGTCTTGTTTTTTTGCCCCTCACGATCGATCTACACTTTGTTTCTGACCCCTGCTAAGAGTTAACATGAAACAACCGCTTGAGGGAAATAAAAAGCAGTAAATGTATTGGAATGGTATGAATGATTATGAGGTCCAGGGCCAGATTTACGTATAGGCTAAGCAGGCTGAAGCCTAGGGCCTCGGACAAAATGGAGGCCTCAGAGAAAATGAGGGGCCTCATCACGAATAACGAAGACCGTTTTTTGTTTAGTCTTCACCAATATTTGCCGTGAAAACACGACATCTGCGGACATGAAGACCATTTTTTGGTCTTCAACGATTTCTAGTAGAAAAAAATGGGGATAGCCTAGAGCCTCTCATTGTCTAAATCCGGCGTTGATGAGGTCTGATCTAAATGCAAGCAATGATTTGCATGACAAATGATTCCAAAAATTTGACTCGCTGCAACGTTTTTCTCCAAGTTTTTGTTCTTGATTTTAAATTTGATCTCACCGTCAGCTATTTGCCTGTTGCAATGAACGTTGGACAGCGACATGGCCAAGCGGGAGGTTAGGAATGCTACGTGACGGGTTTGATTCACGGCTGGAGCCGATAACACTTGTCACGTACCGTACACGATCAGGATATTGACTCGTACAGCGCAAGATGAGCATTGTATGGATTCCTACTCCTTTCAATCGGGACGTAGGCAGTGACAAATTTAACGGGCGCATTTAAACAATTAAAGGTCTCGTTATTTCGCCCTTCATCATCGATCTTTAAAAAAGTTTCAATATGTCAAAAAAGGGTGGTTTAATGCTCGGTTGCCCCTAGTTACACCCCTACCCTCCGCTGATAAACTTTCAACCCGTCCCTGTGTGACAACATTATCCCTATGGTTCCATTATTGTTATACCTGCTATGACGAACTATTCAAGCATCAAGGCGATTATTTTATTGCAAAATCTATAGCTTTTGTAAACTCTTGATGTCAACAATCTAGCATAAACAAGTAACAAACGCTCTCTTTCATCATGACTTAATCATCGCAAAATTGTTGCAACAAATCTTAACGACTTCGTAGGTTGGCCAGAACTAAAGCTTTTTCGTTGATTTTCTAAGTAACAGCAGTTTTCGATCTGTTAATATGTTGCAATAATTAACGTTTGTGCTAATTTTCCATCTAATTTTTAAAGAACCCTTGAGGTAACACATGCTCAACATAAATTACCGAAGGGAAAGTACCGCAAAAAATAGTTCGTTCTGCAATCAACGGTCAGTTGGTTGCGTAAACTCAAGATGGCCTAATTTAACAATAACAAGACAAAACAAAACATGAAAACTAGGATGTCAACGCATTTCTACAATAATGATCTGCCAAATCAAACTCTCTTTAGCCTCAACATTACGTGCTATGAAAGCGCAATCAAAAAGTTATAATTCGAAAACAATATAACATGAAAACAACAACAGAAAAGTGGAAATGATTACTGATGTAAAAACTCAATCAAAAACTTATTTATACTAATCTGCATTGACTGGAATCAAACCAGAGCTTACTTCGTGACAGGCAAAGATTCCACCAATAAACCATCAAAACCGTTTATGCAAATGTGTTCCTACACCCTGAGTTAGGCAGTACCGCGTTACTACGACGCGATATTTTTAAAAAGTGATCAGTGACGTTGATACCAGAGCCGGCACCAGAGCAGTCGACTTAAGGGGGTCAAGCGTTTATCAGGAAGGGCCAAAATTTAAAATTAAGCACAAAAGCCGCTGTCTTCAAAAGGGTAAGCTTGTTAATTGAAGGGGCCTAGCATGTCGATTGGGGGAGCCAGCCCCTCTCCCCCCCCTTGGCGCCGGCCCTGGTTGATACTTTTTAAAAATGTAGCCTACCGTTTTTAATACCGTCGTTACTTTTACTCGATATTTTGGTAACTTTTTTGCAATGGTTTTTGAACGCAAGAACGGAAAATTTCTTAAGTGAACACAACTTTCACTTTAAAGATGATCACTAAACCATGACCGTTGGGTCCGCCAATAATGCATGATTGCAAGAGATTGAAAAAAAAAAAAAAAACGATATATGTGAATATAATTGTACTGTAAGACCTGCTCTAAAACATTGATTTCTACAAAGTTGGTCTACGTACTTTCATCGACAGCGTTAGCTTCCTTGAAGAAAAGTTTGGTTAATTAGCCTGCCTCTCCGCAAGCAAACTATTTTAAATTTGCCAAAACATTTTTACGGCCATGCAGCGAAAGTTGAACATTGTAATATACCACCTCGGCAGCTCCGGTAGTAGAGCAGACCTATATGGAAATCATTAAGATTTCTGACGGAGTAGGTCTATTTTAATTTAAGAAACGAGCTACCAAAGACATCTTTGCTACGCGTTTCGTGAAAAATCAATCTAAAAACATGGCGTCTATACAGTAGATCAAATGTACATTTACTGCCGGTATGCGTCCTAAGTAATGGACTATCTAAGTCATAAGTTAGTCGACTTTTTAAAAATGTACCGTAATCGGTACCGTCGTTACTTTATTTGAAAAATATCGGTATCGATATCGTCGTGCTTTAAAGTACCGAGTGGCGAGTGCCCAGCTTTGCCTATACCGATAATCGAACCCGGGCCAACTGAGTGAAAACAGCAACCATATTTCTACTTATGACGAAAAGCTCATTTCTCATTAATGTTTTATAAAAACTTACCGTTATCATAATATAAACATTGTCCATCAAAAACGCCCATCGTAAATTTAAATACTGTACAGTAAGATTTCGTAAGTGTTGGACAATTGCATTTCAATGACTTGCCGGACTATCACGTGTCGGACAATTGGACAATCACGTGCCGGACAATTGCATTTCACCAAACCAATTCAGACAAACGAATTTCTCTCGTAATCCAAGACGAAATATCTTTCATTTCAGAATTCGAATGAGCGCATAAAATATCACAAAACTACTGTCATTAAGCCAACAACGGACAGGCTGGCTTAGTGATTAAAAAAACTAATCTATAAAGACACGAATTTCTTGAACGCTAATGAGTTGATATGTATTTACGGGTAGTTTCGAAAAGAATTTCTATCAAATTTTGTATACATCAGCTTTGCGTTATTCAAATCATGTCTAATCTTATCTTATTTAGCATAGTTATGATTATATAATTGTAGTGCGTATTTTAAGTCATTTGCGCAGGAATATTATAATTGCCAACTTAGATATCTATTTTGTTCATATTCTCAAATTTTTTCGCTTTTTTTGGAAAGCCAAGTTTATTTTCATTAATAAATGTTACAAAAAGATATCGGTTTTTTGTTAGAATCGGTCTGAGTTATTTTAATGCTTTATTTATTTTACGTTGCCATATTATTCCATTTTGTGTTAATCTACTGAAAGTTGACTTTTTGTTTAAAAATTTGCGGTAAGGGACTAAACTTCAGCTGTTCTGCGAAAAGGGAAACTACCGGAATATGTACCAATCGCCGCAGTTTGTGTGATGTGAGGTGATTTAAGTTGTATTTTACACTTTTACTGCATTCTTGGCATTCTTGAGGTTGCGCAATTGATACAACTCAGAAATTAAAATCGCGATCCAACCAGCGTTAGCTCACTGTCAGAAATTATCGCTAAAAAAGTGGAAAAACGTACAGTTTTGTTTGCTCAAACGAAATTAATGTCAAAAAATGTGTCTCTTTTATGTATTTATGAGTGTATGTTGGCAAAAGGTTGTGATATACGCTACGCAAAAAAACAAACCAAAATATGGATTCACTCAACCCGAACGCACTTTTACATTTGGAGTTTCGATCTTAACAAATACATTGCATGAAATTGCTTTAGCAAATTTAAAACAGCAATAAATTTCCAGCATCAAGGCGATTATTTTATTGCAAAATCTATAGCTTTTGTAAACTCTTGACGTCAACAATCTGGCATAAACAAGTAACCAATACTCTCTTTCATCATGACGTTATTATCGCAAAATTGTTGCAACAAATCATAACGCCTACGTAGGTTGGCCAGAACTAAAGCTTTTTTGTTGATTTTGAAGTAACAGCAGTTTTCGATCTGTTAATATGTTGCAATAATTAACGTTTGTGCTAATTTTCCATCTAATTTTTAAAGAACCCTTGAGGTAACACATGCTCAACATAAATTACCGAAGGGAAAGTACCGCAAAAAATAGTTCACTCTGCAATCAACGGTCAGTTGGTTGCATAAACTCAAGATGGCCTAACTTAACATATACAAAACAAAACATGAAAACTAGGATGTAAACGCATTTCTACAATAATGATCTGCCAAATCAAACTCTCTTTAGCCTCAACATTACGTGCTATGAAAGCGCAATCAAAAAGTTATAATTCGAAAACAATATAACATGAAAACAACAACAAGTGGGAATTATGATTACTGATGTAAAAACTCAATCAAAAAACTTATTTATACTAATCTGCATTGACTGGAATCAAACCCGAGCCTCCCGCGTGGCAAGCAAAAGTTCTACCACTGAGCCATCATTGCAAATGTGTTCCTACACCCAGAGTTACAGGCAGTACCGCGCAACTGCAACGCGATACTTTTTAGAACGTGATCAGTAACGCTGATACTTTTTAAAAATGTAGTCTACCGTTTTTGCTACTGTCGTTTCTTTTACTCGATATTTTGGTAACGTTTTTGGAATGGATTTTGAACGCAAGAACGGAAATTTCTCAAGTAAACACAACTTTCACTTCAAAGATGATTACTAAATCGTGACCGTGGGATTCACCATTAACGCATGATTGCAAGAGATTGAAAAAAAAAAAAAAAAAAAAACGATATATGTAAATATAATTGTACTGTAAGACCTGCTCTAAAACATTGATTTCTACAAAGTTGGTCTACGTACTTTCATCGACAGCGTTAGCTTCCTTGAAGAAAAGTTTGGTTAATTAGCCTGCCTCTCCGCAAGCAAACTATTTTAAATTTGCCAAAACATTTTTACGGCCATGCAGCGAAAGTTGAACATTGTAATATACCACCTCGGCAGCTCCGGTAGTAGAGCAGACCTATATAAAAATCATTAAGATTTCTGACGGAGTAGGTCTATTTTAATTTAAGAAACGAGCTACTAAAGACATATTTGCTACGCGTTTCGTGAAAAATCAATCTAAAAACATGGCGTCTATAGATCAAATGTATATTCACTGCCGGTATACTGCCGGTATATAATGGACTATCTAAGTCATAAGTTAGTTTAAAAAAAAGCCGTTTGAAAAATATTTCAAATCGGTATCGAGTATAGTTATCGTCGTTACATTTTAAAAAATGTACCGTTATCGGTACCGTCATTGCTTTTTAAAAAATGTACCGTAATCAGTACCGTTGTTACTTTCTTTGCAAAAAATCGGTATCGATATCGTCGTTGCTTTAAAGTACCGAGTGGCGAGTGCCCAACTCTGCCTTTACCAAAAATCGAACCCAGGCCAACCTAGTGAAAAAAGCAATCATATTTTTACTTATGACGAAAAGCTCATTTCTCATTAATGTTTTATCAAAGATTACCGGTATCATAACAAAAATATTGTACGTCAAACGCGCAAGTGCAAATTTGAATACAGTAAAGACTTGGTAAATGTTGGTCACCAGGTGCTGTACAATTGCATTTCACCAAACCAATTCAGACAAAAGGGTTTCTCTTGCAATCCAAGACGAAATATCTTTCATTTTAGAATTACAATCACCGCATAAAATACCACAGAACTACTGTCATTAAGTCAACAACGGACAGGCTGGCTTAGTGATTAAAAAAAACTAATCTATAAAGACACGAATTTCTTGAACGCAAATGAGTTGATATCTATTTACCGGTAGTTTCGAAATGAATTGCTATCATATTTTGTATCATTTTAGCGTTATTCCAATCATGTCTAATCTTATCTTATTTTGCATAATTATGATTATCTAAATGTACTGTTGTGCGTATTTAATTCATTTGCACAGGAATATGATTGCCAAATTAAATATCTATTGCGTCTACGTTCTCAAACTTTTACATTTTTTTGGAAAGTTAAGTTTATTTTCAGTGACAAACGTTACAAAAAGATATCGGTTTTTTGTTAGAATCGATCTGAGTTATTTTAATGCTTTGTTTATTTTACGTTGCAATATTATTCCATTCTGTGCTAACCCAAAGTTGACTTTTTGTTTAAAAATTTGCATCAAGGGACTAAACTGCAGCTGTTTTGCGAAAAGGGAAACTACCGGAATATGTAGGCCTACCAATCACTGTAGTTGGTGTCATGAGAGGTAATTTAAGTTGTACTTTATACACTGTTGCTACATTCTTGGCATTCTTGAGGTTGCGCAATTGATACAACTCAGAAATAAAAAATCACGCTCCTAGTAGCCTTTGCTCACTGTCAGAAATTATCGCTAAAAAAGTGAAAAAATTTAAAGTTTGGTTTACTATAACGAAATTGATGTCAAAAAAAGTCTCTTTTATCAGATTTTGGCTGAAGTTTGTAATACGCTACGCAAATAAACAAACCAAAATATAATTTCAGTCAACTCGAACGCACTTTTACATTGGCGTTTCGATCTTAACAAATACATTCCATAAAATTGTTTTAGCAAATTTAAAACAGCAATAAATTTGCCTAAATTGCAATTTGGAAATTTTATTTTCGTATAGAGTCTATCGACAATACTGTAAATGTAAAATTGAATTGAATGGAAACTCCACAAAAATTACCGGAAATTTTTTATATTTAGGTGAATATGGAAAACGACATCTTGAGATTGGAAAGTTAGTTTCTTTTGTACTTTTCCGCCAGCAATTGAACGCTTTGATTACGTTGCACACTCTATTTAGTTCTTTCACTTTATTTGTACTTGGCCAATCGATTACACTCTACATCGGTTGCACACTCTACATCCACTTATTAGTTGCTAGTATTAGCCACATTATTTTTGGTGAAGTCCCAATCGGTGTAATACTGCTAAAAGGTACTATTGCTGGAAAGTACCAATTCTAAATATAGGTCTACAGTAGAGGCACAATTACACAAATATGACGTTCCTGCTATACCGGAGTATATAAGTTCGCTTGAGCGTGATTTTCCACACTTGAAATTAAAGCGAAAACAATCAAGTATATCGACTCAACTATTATCTATCTGGAAAGAATTATTTTCAAAACAATCATGGCTTTTTTTGGTTTTAAAACGCCGTATTGTGTTCTTTTGGCTTGTTTGTCGTTTTCTTTATCTCAAGCTTCACCAACAAGAGGTAATAAGTTGTTGCGGTTATCTTGTATTAACTTGAGTAAACACAAGTGAATAGCTTTAGTCGTGTAACAATCGATTTATTGGCCGTTTTTTGAACATTAAACGAGAATGGTGCTAAGAGCTAAAGCGAAGCTGCTAATAAGCTATTTTACTTTAACTATTGAGTATGAATACATACTTGTGCTTCATAATGAGCGGCATGGCGCGAGGTTTGCTTTCATGATTGACTGTACTTTTATAGAAGTGAATGATTTGGTTGCCTGTGCAGCGTTTGATCAGCTTAGTCTAGTGGAAAATTGAGCTAAAGTTCAATTAACAAAAATCTTTTTAGTGGGTGACAACGCCGCAGTTTAAAAATTATAAATGGAATTTGGGCGGCGAAAAATTGTTTGCCGTGAAAGCGGTACAAGTTCATCACCTACTAAAAACGCGCACGATTTTCACACTGCTAAGAAGTAGCAAATATGTGTAATGGGGGAGACAGTGCTATCCCTAGCCGTTTTTCGGTAACGTGCCCGATCAGCGACGCCACTAGGCTATACGCCCGTTAATTTAATTTTATAACATTTAAAAAAAAGAGCTTACTGAAGAAAGCTTTCTTGCACCGCAAAAATATGTTGTCGAAGTTGACAAATTAAATTTACTTCATCTACGAACTTAACTGGAAAAGCTTTATATTTCTACAGTGCTAAAATCTATGTTTGGTTTTTAGGACTTCAATGCGTCTATCAACAAGTTTACGAGAATGGAACAGCCAATGATTTCAAGTTTTGTTGCCCAAACGCCGACGGTGGCATGGAATTTGGTGACGTGAGACAACATCAAAATTGCTGCATTGGTAAGTTACGATGACAACAAAATTCATAATAAGCGTCAATGAGGTAACTACGGCTCGCGTGACACAAGCATAATGGTACTGGACCCTGCTGCGGTTCACAATCTGCGGTTAGGTTGAGCTAAGCTTATTTCGAAAATTACATGAACTTGTTTTATTTAGATTTTATACTTTAAGCCAATTGTTCAGTGCATTCTCTCCGTAGTTTAGGTACAGCAACAAGTAACGTATACAAAAGAATAGTTTAAATTATTCAATCTAATAGAGATTATTTTTCGTACTATATACAGAACGTTTTAGTTTTTTCGTCTTATAGAATATATTCGTCAAATAGAGAACTATTATATTCTAGCAGAGACTAATTTTCGTCTCATAACACATTTTCTCAACTTTTTTGCTAACGTTCAGGAGCAGAGGATCCAGTTTATGACGAACGGGAATTTGATTGCATAGGTGCTGAAAAATTGCGAAGAGTTTCTTCAAAAGGTAAGATTGACTGTACTTTTATAGAAGCGAATGATTTGGTGACCTGTGCAGCGTTTGATCAGCTTAGTCTAGTGGAAAATTGAGCTAAAGTTCAATTAACAAAAATCTTTTTAGTGGGTGACAACGCCGCAGTTTAAAAATTATAAATGGAATTTGGGCGGCGAAAAATTGTTTGCCGTGAAAGCGGTACAAGTTCATCACCTACTAAAAACGTGCACGATTTTCACACTGCTAAGAAGTAGCAAATATGTGTAATGGGGGAGACAGTGCTATCCCTAGCCGTTTTTCGGTAACGTGCCCGATCAGCGACGCCACTAGGCTATACGCCCGTTAATATAATTTTATAACATTTAAAAAAAAGAGCTTACTGAAGAAAGCTTTCTTGCACCGCAAAAATATGTTGTCGAAGTTGACAAATTAAATTTACTTCATCTACGAACTTAACTGGAAAAGCTTTATATTTCTACAGTGCTAAAATCTATGTTTGGTTTTTAGGTCTTCAATGCGTCTATCAACAAGTTTACGAGAATGGAACAGCCAATGATTTCAAGTTTTGTTGCCCAAACGCCGACGGTGGCATGGAATTTGGTGACGTGAGACAACATCAAAATTGCTGCATTGGTAAGTTACGATGACAACAAAATTCATAATAAGCGTCAATGAGGTAACTACGGCTCGCGTGACACAAGCATAATGGTACTGGACCCTGCTGCGGTTCACAATCTGCGGTTAGGTTGAGCTAAGCTTATTTCGAAAATTACATGAACTTGTTTTATTTAGATTTTATACTTTAAGCCAATTGTTCAGTGCATTTTCTCCGCAGTTTAGGTACAGCAACAAGTAACGTATACAAAAGAATAGTTTAAATTATTCGATCTAATAGAGATTATTTTTCATACTATATACAGAACGTTTTAGTTTTTTCGTCTTATAGAATATATTCGTCAAATAGAGAACTATTATATTCTAGCAGAGACTAATTTTCGTCTCATAACACATTTTCTCAACTTTTTTGCTAACGTTCAGGAGCAAAGGATCCAGTTTATGACGAACGGGAATTTGATTGCATAGGTGCTGAAAAATTGCGAAGAGTTTCTTCAAAAAGTAAGTATCTGACCACGTATACTTTATTAAGAGTGAAGTGAAAGATTAGAATGAAAAAACAGGAACCAATAGCAATTTCTGACAGCTAAAATGGCCCAGTGGGAAAAGCGTCTGCCTGCAGAGCTGTAGACTTGGGTTTGATTCCGCGTCGGGTCAATGACTTTAACGTTGGTGTTTGGAGCTTCCCTGTTTGACGCTCAGCATTAAAGGAACTGTGTGGCGAACAAACTGGCAAGTTTACTTGTTGTGTCGTTGGGAAAGGCACTTTGCGGGATTCTCCCATCTTAGAGTGATATATAGATAGCCGGCATACCCTAAGCGAGCTCCTTATAGCGTTTTGGTCGCTTTCTCGTGATAGGAGGATAAATGCGCAACTAAATACAAAAAATACAAAGTTTTTACTATTTTTGCTACAAATGCAGAAAGTAATATAAGCCAATACAACAACTAACTTTTTTTTGGAAGTAATATTATGTAGAATTGTTTTCTATCAACGTTAAAATTTGTATTTGAAATATCTGCGTGTGCTAGCCCATTGCAATCGTTTTCTCGTTTTAATCATCAAACGACTTGAACCTTAGTTGCAATCATTTTTACGACGCAGGGATCCGTAGGTTTGTGGTTCTACTCCCATAGACCTATGGTTTGCTTGTTCTCTTTTCTGGAGAGATCTTTTCGAGTACAAATAAAAAAGCGAAAAATAAACAATTTTGAAAACAATCAAAATTGTGGAAATTAAGAAATCAATCAGCTGAGATTGGCTACAGAATAAAAAAGACAATTATTGTTTTTTTCTGCAGGTGAGGTGCTTTTGTTCTTTAAAAAAGAATCCATTAAAAAAATTAGGAAAGGAAAAAAAAACTTCGTAGATCTGAAAGGAACATTGGTCGTTCCAGACACGTTTCATCGGAAAGAAATTAAAATCGAAAATGTCAAAATCAAGCAACCGGGACACAATGGCTTCGGAAAGCTAAAAAAAGCTTCATGGTTTGCGTTGTACACAAGCAACGGTGTACCTTCCACCTCTGTGGTTTTGCGCTTGAAAAAGAAATCAAAACTTATTCCACTTGGTAGACCAATGGCTAAAATGCAAGACAAAATTTTGGAAAAAATTTTAACCAGCACCCAACAGCCGCAAGCATAGAATTGATGTTAGTTTTCATTTTAGAGTTATTTATTTTGGATATATTATACTGTATTATTGTTTTTGGCAACTTGCCACATCTGTAAACTTAGCTGCTGTACAAAGTTCCTTCTCTATTGTTGTAAATGCAGGTGCTTGAATACTGCGTTAGTTCTGTTTATGATTGTGTTTTTATTTTTTTGTTTACAAAATGTGATACGATTTAGTAAGAGTACACTGTCGTATTTGTTGTGATATTATTTTATTTATTGGATTTCTTTTTACTTCACTATCAGCTGTTTGTTGTAATCAAAATGACGCAAGAAAATAACACAATTGCGTCATAGTTTATTATAAAATAATCAAAGATGTTTCGCCTGGCATGCGGTGAAAGGGTAACCACACTGACTGACGCTTCTCAGCGTCTTTGCGAACTTTTTGGTTTGTTTTATTACTGCATCGCATGTGGTGTTGCATGATGACGTAACAATAAAACAAACAAAAATGTTACCTTAACATTGAGGCGCCTCGGTCATTGTAATAAGCACCTTCACGGATAAGCGTATATGTATAAATTGTACAAACTTTTGTGTATTTTTTATCACATTTTTATTTGTAAAACTCAAAGCGTATGGTTTAAGGAAGATAAATAAAGCTACCGGTACAGTAATTTTTAAGAATGGACCTTTCGACAACATAACTGCTGATGATGACAGCTGAATGTGTGTTCTCGAAACGACTAGTTTTAAAATTACTGTGACTTTACTTATCCTCCTTAAGCTATATTCGTCTCATATTTCATTGTGAAACACAAAATGTATATTTTTAAAAATCATTTTTTATTCTTTTTACTATTTTCTACATCTTGGAATTATAGCCGTTGAAATTGTAAGTCAAGGTGATAAAGTATTATTTTATTGCAGAATTTCTTAGAAAACCTTTTTGTAATTTTTTTACTCTGTTTTACAAGTGCGATGTAAGTACTATGTAGTAAATTTTCAAGACCATAGACCTAGTTTGCCATTATGATTGAACCTTTCAAAACTGCTTGTGTTTTTATGATTTTATAGTAGTATTTATTGGTCGGGATTTGATCTATGCTGCATTTTTTTCGATTTTTTATTACTAAATGCATTTGAAAAAAAAGAATGACAAAGAGTAAGCATTAAAGCTCACAAGTACAGTACCTGCGTTAAGTTTCAACTGTGCAGGTAGAAACACTTTTATTGTCGGTTATAAAATAAACTTGCGGAGCAAGCATGATCATCCATCCATTTTCTAGACCTGCTTATCCTTGGAGGGTCGCGGGGGCAGCAGCTCAAATTGGAGCCTCCAAGCATCTCGATCCTCTGATGTTAGAACAAAGTAAAAACAAGACGAGGAGGAGCGAAAAACAGAGTCGTCGAAATAAGACGAGATGACATTCGATATAACTGCATAGATAGGTCATGGTTGGTGAAGCGCTCAAAGGCATCGCAATCGGCGTGGAATGTCTTCGGTTCGATTTCTGGACCGGTCATATCGGCATATAGTGTCGCCAACGGCTCGTCACCGCTGCGGTTTCTTCGGAGCTGAGTTGCGTAAGGCGCTAAGCCGTGGAGATGGGCTTCACTACTTGCTACACGCTTCGACGTAAAACCGCAAGTTATTAACGAAGATATGATTTTTTACATAGAGTGTCAGTTAAACAAACTCAAAAAACAATGGGTGATAGCTACAAGAATGGATTGAATTTGAAATGTCAGGCGAGACTAGTTCGAAAAAAGTAACCGGCAAGTATCACCGTTGAACAAAAATACACAGAAATTCGAACTTTATTTGATATGAATGCGATGTCTTCTATTCTATCCTTAATTTGCATCCTTTAATAAAAGGTATCGCACACAGTGGTGTGGCTCAGAGCAGGGCAAACTACGGCCCGCGAGACCATTTTATGCGGTCCACAGGCACTTATAGAAATATAAATTCCTACCGTGAATCAAGCCGAAGACCTTTTTTTGCAGCGCGGCTCTCTGCTTCAACAATTTTCCCAATGTGGCTCTTCGTGTGAAAAGTTTGCCCACCCCTTGTGTAGCCAGAGGGGGGCTTCCAGGTAGTGTTCCCCCCCTTTATGACTTATGAAGACTTTTTTTAGAAAGATCGGTCACTCAGAAAAACAAATAAAAACGGGGCTCCTCATTGTTTAAATCCGGCCCTGCCCTCCCCCTCTCAATTTTTTGGCTGAGTAAGTCCCTGATCGTACAGTTTATTAAAAACCTTTGGCAAAAATTAACTGGTCATTTTCTCATTAGTTCAAAAATATTTTTTCCCTATTTACTTTTTCTATTCGCAGCGCGTATGCCTATTTTCGCAATAAAGTTTCTATAAGCTATTTATCGTACAGGAACAAATCCTTTATTAAAATTTGAGTTTTTTGGCATAAGCGCTCGGTGGCGTTTAACACGTTTGACAGATTTCGGTTAGCTCAGCAAAGGTGTGGTCCCAAGCATAAGCCGAAGACAAAACCAAGGCAAGAAACCATCAAAAACTTTTTACGAGCCTTATACCCGATGACTTGCTTTTTTATTTCATTTTGACGCTAAACTTTGGCGCGGCAACGCGATAAAAACCATTCGAAACCAAAAAATTGCACGCAGACAATTTTTGCTATTTCATCGCTAGGGAAAAAATGTTCAGACGACGTTGATGACGGTATTGGAAAACTATATTCACGTGGGATTTTGACGACTTCAATGAGCTTGCTTGCTTGACACGTGCTAGTAGATCGAAAACAATAAATCAAATCTTCGTAATACTGGAGGTATTACGCCGAAGCGTGTAACCAATGGCGGAACTCATATCCACAGCTTAGCGAATGGGTAACACAGCTCCGGAGAAACATCTCAGTGATGGCGGGCCGTTGGTAACATTGTGTCCGATTTGACCGGCCCGTTAATCGAACCCATGACCTTCCACACCGATAGCGACGTCTTAAGCCAATAGGCCAACAGGCTGGTATGCTAGTGTAGGCCTAAAGCTTTGCATCGTAATAATAGCAGGCCAATATGGTTTTTGGTCACTTTGTTGCCGACTTGGTGCTAAATGCAAACAAATCCAAAGGAGAATATTTTCTGGAAAAACAGCACAGCACTTGTGTTGGATAATGTCAATTTCTATCTCTGTCAGCGACATGGCCTAGCGGTACCGCGCGCAGGTGACAGATCCTACGTGACGGGTTCGATTCGCGGCTGGAGCCGATCGCAATTGACATATTTAACGAGTGACTGCTGACTCGAAGAGCGCAAGCTCACTTCGCAATCTCCCTCAATTACTGTTGAATTTTCAGTTCAATATAATTTGAAAATAACCTCAGTGTTTTATTTATTATTTATTTTTTATCTATCTCGAAAACTCTAGCAATACCGCCAGGTTGTAGGCCCAGTGACGCAGCAAGGGCCGGGCCCCTCAGGCACTATTCCTCATTTTGACGATCCTTATTCAGAAGCATGCTTAAAATGCTCTTACAAGCTGCCGTAATGTTAACAATCTATGGCTTGTTGTAATTTGTCTCCCTGAATTTTTCGCAGGTCGCACCTCTGCCTGAACCATGTTTTAGAGTGTAGCGAACCATTAGGCTTTTCTAATACTGCACTCCAAAGAGTCTCGATGCAAACTGCAAAGCAATAAGCAGATTTGCTAATTTCGAGGAACTAATTGTAACAAAAACCGTCTGGTTGATGTAGACTGTACTTGTTCAGGACGCTGCTGTCGACGTGAAATCTCGAGGTTTCGATTCCCGCGTCGGTCAGATCGATCACAGTTTTGTCAGCGGTTTTACCGCCGCTTTGTTTTTTCGAGTAACCCGCCTCGTGTGGGCGTTAAGTCGCGGAGATGGGCCCCGTCATTCGCTACACACTTCGACGTAATACCGCAAGTATAATGAAGATTTAATTTTCTGGTTTTAATTTAACTGTTATCAATTACATGCTCTAACGATTAAAAGTGTTATTTTTTTTCACAGCAAAGAATTTTATTAATCCATTTATTTTGTAATTCTGGATAAAAGATAAAAACAGCCATTGTCAAGATTGTTAACGTAAACATTTTGAAAGAAAATACTGTAAGTACTGTATGCGCTAATCGCGATGCATTATTTTTGTTTTACACGTTGCATTTCAACTTCTGCTCATACAGTTTATTATAATTTAAAATATTAGTAATGATTTCAACTTTTTTCTAGTGTTCGAGTTTATTGATTTAAGTTTTCAAAGATTTGAAGAGTAAAGGTGACGTATTCAACATTTATTTAGAGATAACGTCATTAAAAAAGGAAACTGTTCAACAATCTCATTACCTCAACGCAGTTAGCTTTTTGTGACGTCACGATCGATTGAGGAACCAACAGTAAAGTCAAAACCTCGAATTTAACAAATTCGCGTACGGTATATTCCACCTATGGTTCCACTTTCTTCGTGCCTTTTATGGTTCCGGCGCGTTTTCCGCAACCGCTATAACCTAATTTGTACATCCAATGGTACATCTATGGACTATTCACCGTTGCCGTTGGTATTTTTAGATTATGTAATGATTGTTTTGTAGAATCTACGAGCAATAAAACGCGACTAATGCGTGTTTCGGGTGTTACTGTTGTTTTCGCCTTTTTTCAGAGAAAAAGACTAACTTGCTTTTGATTCTATTAATCTAATCATAGCAAAGAAAAAGAAACACGAAACTGAAATCTCGATAAAAAATAAAAACGCGCAATTCCAGTAGCTTCTGGCACGTACATATACTCTCTCCGGCATATTTCTATTTGGTTCTACAGAAAATTTTTTGTTTATTCTATCACCACCACTTTACCCCATCCCGAAATAAACATAACAAAGTGCATAAAATCAAAACCTAAAGCAGCATTGAACCCCGACCCTTTACGTCGCAGTCCAGCATACTGACCGGTCAGAGCCGGCACCAGAGCAGTCGACTTAGGGGGGCCAAGCGTTTATCAGGGAGGGCCAAAGTTTAAAATTAAGCACAAAAGCCGCTGTCTTCAAAAGAGTAAGCTTGTTAATTGGGGGGCAAGCATGTCGATTGGGAGAGCCAGGTCCCTCTGGCCTCCCTTGGTGCCGATTCTGTGACCGACCCACCACGCCGCTGTTGACGAAATCCGTGCAATTTTTTTATTTGTACGCATTTCGATCGAGCCCTATCTTTTTCTGTAGAACCATTTCGAAATATGCTGCTGGGCGCACTTCTATGGAATGTACTTAACACCAGCAGAACCTTGCTTTTTTTGACAAAGCGTGGGTATATGAACGCCATTATTTGCAAAATTGCGACGACTTTTTTATAGCTCGGTGACTAAGAGCGCGGCTAGTGAGGGAAGTGGTGCACTAATTTGGGCTCGATTCTCGTCGCGGTTTCGCTTGTGACATGTGGTCAACAATCGTGTTCGTCAAGATAATAGAATAGAATAGGAATGTAAGGTTCTGCTCGTGTAAAGGTACATTACATAAATGATGCCTCCCGGGCTTGCTTGCTGTTGAAGGATCTCCCACAGTATGAGAGGTTTTTCAAAAAGCATTTAAATGCATTTGGAAGAATGCAACTGAGCATCAAAGCTCGAATAAGGGAGGATCTAGCCTCTGGACCCTCCATGATAGGATGCAAATCGTGTTCTCTAAGCAGACGTCAAAATCAGCTAGGTATGCAAAATAGCAAGGAGGGCCCGAAAAATTAGCCTCGAGGCCCGGTAAAAGATGAATCATCGCAAAAAATGAAATCATTAGCCTATACTTGCCTTTGACGACACAGTGGCGATTTAACCTTTCTGATCTCCTCACGGGACACTTTTGATGGTTATGTTTTTTAATCACTTTTTTGAAATTTGATATATTGTTTAAAAAAATAAATTATGAATGTAAGTATGACCGGCCAGGGGATTGAACCCCAGACCTCCCGTGCCGATAGCGTGGGCGCTTTACAACGGAGCTATAACTTTGAACATTTGATGGGACTCGCTGAATGGAAAAAATATTACTTCCACATTGAAATACAACATATTTGGTGCTTTATCACTGCTTCTGCTTTAAAACTGCGCGACAGAGAAACATGTTAACAAAACTTTGCAAAACACATTTCTTGGGAAAAAAACAATTTCTCATGTTGTTTATTTTGAAGGGTCATTTTACCTGTCGCAAAGTTTGCACATTGATTTCTTCTCAGGGTGAATGCACTCATTCGCAACTTACACATTCAAAAATTAACGAAATGCATCATTCAAGAAGAAATGACAAAGTTATGATTTAAGTTCTTTTTTTGAAATATTGCCTATTTTCCCACGTAAATGTCGAGAAAAATAAAACTTAAAATTTTTTAATTTTTATTAACGACAAATTACAGTTTTAGTTTTCAATTTCCCACGACCAATAGATCAATCAATCAATCAATCAATCAATCAAAAAAGTTTATTTATAGGAAAGCCAAGAATCGCGTTTTCATCAATTCGTAAACGTAATCATAATCATTATGATGATTAACCTGCCCCTGAAAGTAAGGCTTTAGGTACAGTAAATAAATAGATAGATATTTATTTATTTATTTTCGCCAATTTGAGGAACAATAAATGCGCATAAACAAAACAACACAAGAACAATGAACAAAGAGACAAGCAAGCATCGAACTAAGCGATAGCATCCCATAGGTCGCGATGGTTGGTGGCGTGAGCCGGGGTTAAATCAGGGCACAGCCACCCTTTTTTGACGAGCCTAAGTTGAGGCATGCCTAAACAATAGGTATACCAAAATTTTGTAACCGTAGTCCTGTTGTAATTCCTTCGTAAAAACATTTCCGCAGACTTCTTGCCTGGTAGCAACCTCTACAGTAAAACATAGAGCAAAATAGCGTGTACTGTAGAGTGCGGAGGAAGCAACTGCAAAAAGTATTTGAGTGAATAAGTTACAATGAGCTGAAGTTGACACTCTGTATTTAACCATTTAACCAATTAAGAATCAAACTTTTATTTTGAGCATTCACAATACATTTGCAATGCATTTTACTAAAGTTATCGCATGATAGAGAAAAAAAAAAATTATCCAAATTCATGTTAAATCTAAAGTAGGCTAAACTCAATCGCGCTTAAAACAAGCTAAAACCTCTACAACGCGTATTCACTTACAACAGTTTTTAAATAGCATCTTAAAATCAAATCTTCATTGCATTCGCGATATTACGCCGAAGCGTGTAACGAGTGGTGGCCGGTGGGGACCATCTCCGCGGCCCAGCGCCTGGGCAGCACAGCTCCGAAGAAACGTCGCGGAGGTGATGAGCCGTTGGCGACGCTGTGTCTAATTTGACCGGCAGGGAAATCGAACCCCAGACCTACCGCACCGATAGCTTGCGCTTAACAACTGAACTAACTGTTCGGTGTAAAAAGCATTTCATTCGATTTAAATTTTTATTATGATTGTAGTGTCATTTTTTGGATGTGAATGCACCGCCACATTTCGCACTGTTTGACTTACACTGTATGTCCAATTTGTTTGTCCTTTTGCGATTGTTTTTAATGGCAAATGAATTACGTCGTATAGGATTGTCAACTTGGCTAATTTACGTTTGAAAGAATTTGCTTGATGTTCGGTTTGAAAATTAAAACTGACTCAGGTTTGGCAAATCAAAATTAGGCCAATTTTTACTGAGTAATTTTCAAAACTATGGCCGTCCAGTTTTAAAACATTAACTGAATATTTGCTGCGCTGAAAATAGCTACGCTTATTGCGAAAAAAAAAAAAAAAATTCACAAACTAGAAGTGTAAGGTGAATTTTAATCATGCAAAATTTTATATTCGTTGTAATTAGAAAAAGTATTGTACCTACTTAATAGAACAGCTCTGAATGTTTGCGGTGTAATTTTTATCTCTGCAAACATTCAGAGCCATCCTGTGCAAACCATGTTCTAATTTCAAAACCTTTTGACGCGGAAAGGATATGTTGAAGTAAATCAAAACCAGCTTGTTTCACTATTGTTTTTTGGTTCAGTTGCGTTTGACCCATAAAGTTAATTACTATACAGTATGTAGATTATCCAAATATGCTTTTAAAACCTTGCAGATGGCTCCACAATTCATTACACGCTCTGGCGCAATACCGCGCGCAGCCTATAATGAAGATCTATTTTGATTTGTACCATAGTATGGTATTCACTTGATACATAGAGGAGCATGCACAAGTGGTTTTCACAGCCAAGCTTGAAACAATTTTTATAAACAATAGAATTTTAGGCAAAGCAAACATGTAAGGTAAATTCTCGGAAAAAGTATTTGGCTCCCAATCATTGTTTAGGTTAAAATAATACGAGATAATTTATAATACAGTATGCCTACGTAGGCTACGTCGCATTGCCTACTTGGCAAAGTATAAGTAACATCTTGCAGAATTTGTGCACATCCATTTTTATTGGAAAACATAGTGATTTCTGACTGCAAATATCTAGACCAAACCAAACAGATAATGAACTCACAAGTCACGCCCGAATTAATAACTCTGTAACGCCACCTAACGATTCAGTTTAATGCCATATATCTAAAAACGAATATTCATTATAAGCTTACTCGCGATATGACGCCAAAAGTGTGACGAGTGGCGGGGCGCATTTCTGAGGCTTAGCTGGCCATCACAGCAGTGGCCAGCCGTCAGCAACCGCCACAACACTGTGTTCGATTTGAGCAGACTGGGAATCGAATCTCAGACCTTCTGTTTTGGACTCAAATCGTAGTTTTTCACCCAGCTTGTTCTACTGCACTGATTGACGACTTTCACATTCACTAAGGGATTCGTACATTCTCGTGATGAAATGCCGTAATCCTGCATTACGGAAAAATTAATAAGGTAGCCTAAATAAACAAAAGATACAACACGGTATAACCGTATAACATAAATTAACGGAAAACGAAACTTACGAGAGTTGCAGAGTGCAGTAGAATCATCAAATATAACTTTGTAGATAAATGGACAACTTTAGAAAAAACGAAGTCTAATCAAGTAATCAGTTAGTTGCGTAACAAAAGTCGTTGATTTCAAAGTGAAGTTTGCCTGGATATTACGATGTAATGGGCGTTAATGCGAACAAAATAAAAGATAACAAAGCGCGCTAGTTCGAAACTCGGCTAAACCACTTCCCGAGGCAATAACAAGGTTTTTAACCTCAATAGCTAACCGACCAGTAGCCTACTATGCAATACATGAAAATGGTTTTGGTGCTGTCATTTGATCAACATACAAGGACATTAGCCAATAAGACTACCGTGCTCGGATCCCAAGTGTCGTTATCGATATGCCACTAAATTAGAACGTGAGATTTTGGAGCGGTAAAATCTAATTTGATCTTGTTGGTTCAAGAATTTGCAATGTGTTTCACCCAGGTTCGTATTAAAATATTGGGGGACGCAGGTCTTTTTTGAAAACACCAGAGGCGGCTAGTACATACGAGTTGCAGCACACCCTAATTTTTCCATTTTGTTTTGGTATGAAAAAGGAAATTTTGATCGACTTCAGAGGTTTTCGGTATATAGTGCTCGCATTTGAATATTAGTTTTTAAATGGAAGCTCTCTGATGCTGAGCGTTAGCCCTAAATAAATGAGATTTGATTTTGGTCGAATTTTGATATTAGACGCATTTACACTGCATTTACCAACATTGATATGTAGCTTGCATTGGCGGATTCGAAGGGGCTAGGCTCAGGTCCGCTCCAAACTTTTGGTTATACATTAGCACTTCGATTCTCGTAGATGGACAAACCCCCGACACTGCAAAGTTAGCACTTTTTCGACTCTAGCCCATCCCTTCCCCCTAAGAACATTTTGGATACGCTTCTGATGTAGCATAATAAAGAAATGTTAGACTTTTATCACTGCAAGCAGTGCATGTTGGGTAATCAACATTTCGCTTTCGATCTTGTGACGTCATAACCTTGTGGCAACTTGAATTTTACGCGCTTCAATAAACTGCAAACTTTGTCAGCTTATGGATAGCGCAGCATCTACGAGCCGCCACAATATAGACCTGACTTTAGCGTTAGCAACGGACGTTTCTTAGAATTCACGATATATCGAAGGGGTGACGGGCTGACGGGGCTCCCCACCCCCTAATTTGGCCTTGGTTGGATCGCAATATAAGTATACATATCCCAAACTATCGTTGAAAGTGAACACAAGAAAAGAATAATTAATGTCAAGACAAGAAGTGCTTTCATGCTAATGCCCCATAAACCGCGCAGTTAAAAGTCTGAAAAACGCAATAAGGTAAACTTGATGGAAGCACGGCCTGCTAGCATGGAACAATGCCCCCCCCCTCCTAAATACGCTCCTGCGGTGAAGAGCAAAAAAAGGTCCACTCGTCCTCAGATTTTCTATAAAAAAATTGAAAAGTCCTCGGCTTGATTCGCGGAAGGAGTTTGTATTTCTGCAAGTGCCGGCGGGCCGCATAAAATGGTCTCGCAGGCCGTATGTTGCCCATGACTGCGCAAGAAGCAATTATTGTAATTTAGCTCGCATTGTTTTGATTAATCACACAAGAAACGAAAAACCTTAATAATTATTTGCAATTAAAATTATCGGCACATGAACAAGATTACATGCCGCAATTACAAATGTGATAGACCCAACTTTGAAGTCGAGAAGAAATCAGCGATGTGGCTTGTTGGGCCACAGGCAAAGACTGTTAAAGGGGCTTCCCCATTTCACAGAAAGTTTGAGAAGAGGCTAGCCACTTCTAAGCGAGGTCGCTATAGCCTATTCGTCGCTTTACAGCAAAAGAAAAGGTAAATTTCCTCCGGGGTAGTGCAATCTGGCACTCACGTCGTGGTGACCCCATTAGGAGCGTATTCCCCGAAGGTTTAAGGTGTTCAGCGAATTGAGCGCACACCCTGCAATATCACACGCACGCTTAAAAATTTATGATTTTCCAGTCTTTCATCTCAGTAATATCCGCGCAGTCGGTGGGTCGGAGTTCTTTTTTTTTCGGTGAACGACAAATTGCTTTTTTTTAACGCGGAACGATGGCGCAACATTCTCTCGCACGAATTCAGAGTTGCCAGACATGCTACTTTTCTTCCAAATTAGGCTGTTTAAGTTCTTTGGCGGGTGAAAATTTGCCTTGTGCGGGTCTTCAAGCGGGTTTAAAAAATTGCTTGGCGGATTTTAAAAGTTTTTGACGGATAAAAAAATAGTGATTAAGTTCATACAAATTTAGATTTTACCGATCGCCTTTTCGCAGCCGTTTTAGTGCAATGTTTGTCAGCTGGAGCACATGAACCATAAAAGACGTAAATATGTCATGGGACTGCCCTAACCTCTCTGTTTGGTCTCTGGACATCACGTGATAGTGGTCACTTATCGGTTTTCACGGCGCGTTGCAACGAATTTGAGCCCACAAAACCTATGATTCAACTTTTTACATCAGACATTTATGCTACAAAAAATGATGAACGTTTGGGTGATAAGTCTACTTTATAACAACATCTACCAACCATGTTGCTGTTACATAGGCTTACCATACGTCCTCCTTTTGGAGGACAAGTCCTCCTTTTCAACAAAAAATGATTTGTCCTTCGAGAACGCCAAAAATGTCCAAATGTCCTCCTTTTCGGTTTTATGAACAATGAAAACATGTCAGATTATTCTTCCACGACACATTTTGGAAAATTTCATCCCATTGCGGCCTGGGGACGTTATGACCTTTTTTTTGCTCTTCACTCGATTTCGGGCGGAAAATTGAACATCTGCGGACGTGATGACCTTTCTCTTTTTTGGGGCGGAAAATTGGACATCCACGGACGAGATGATCTTTTTTTGCTTTTCACTCGATTTCTGGGCGGAAAATTGGACATTTATGGTCGTGATGCTAAATCTTCTTCTTCGCATGGGCTCGATCTTTCCTTGAGAAACCCGATTCATACAGCTGGGCATGTGTTCAAAAGCCAGTCCTTTAGCGTCATGTCATCCGATGCAAGACCACCAGCCCCATTTGGATGGCGATGAGTAGGGCAAGATATTATTAGGTGGTCTGCAGTCTGCTCATTCGCTCCACACTCGCAAGCCGGTGAGGGAACCATACCCCATTTATACATTGTTGAGCGGAATAGGCCAACGCCGTTTCGGAGGCGATTAAGCCTGACCCAAGCGGGTCTGGGGAAATGCATTCCCGATGGCAGAGAACCGACGTCGGCAATGAAAGCATGGAGTTGCAAGGCGCATTCCTGCCGCTCCGTGTTCCATTTGTGATCCGCCCAACTACCTGCCGCACTAGTGCTCAAAGCATCGGCGTCGTTTAGCAAATCTAGTGCAGCAGAAACAAAAGGGCGTCTGGATTTGAGCTGCCGATGCCCTCCGTAAGGAGGGGACGAGAGCCTCTCATGAAGCATGTGTTTTGGGTCTTGTGCTCGGCGAGCAAGATGCAGCGTGGCTCCTTTGCGTCGAAGCTCGGATGGCTGGATGCCTGCAAAGGTATACAAGTCATCAGTTGATGTTAGTCGTAAACATCCGGTCACCAGGCGTAAAGCGTCGTTAATTGGCCTGTCGATGAGACGAGTGTGAGCACTGCGACACCAGACGGGTGCCCAGTACTCAGCAGTGGAATGAACCAAAGCCAGGGTGGCTGTGCGCAGAGCAATGGCACCAGCACCCCAGCTCGACCCTGCTAATCGTCTCAAAAGCCCAACGCGAGTTGTTAGTTTTTTGCGCAGTGACTCAAGGTGTTGGCAAAACGTGAGAGCCCAATCCCACTTTACACCGAGGTAAGTTGGTGTGGTGGAAAAAGGTAGAACACGTCCTTCGGCGTTGATTGTTAGCTCACGTCGTGCCTCCCTGTTGTAGAGGTGAAAGGCTGCCGTCACCGTTTTGTTTACGCTGAGCTTCAGCTTCCATTTCTGGAGATACGAGGATAGTGTTTTCATGTCCTGGGTAAGAGTCCCCTCCAGTGTTTGCCGGTCTCTTGTGAAGTGCAGGATCGCCAAGTCATCTGCGTACGCAAATTTCTTGGAAATCGTCGTTGGCAGATCGTACGTGTAGATGTTGAATAAGAGGGGGGCCAGGACTGAACTCTGCGGGACGCCGTTCCTCAGGCGTCGCAACCTGCTTTGGGGGCCGTTACCGGTGGTGAGGGTAAAGCTGCGATTTCGGGCAAGCTCCATAATAAAAGAAACCATATGCCTGTCCGGCGGCAAGCGCAGAAGTTTGCAGGTGAGGCCGCGATGCCATAAGGTGTTGCAGGCTGCTGTGAGATCGACAAACACAGCACCAGCCTTCTTTTTAGCTGAGAAGCTTTCCTCGATGTTGAGTAATCTATACTCTAAGAACCTGTTCTCCTTTTGCGTAGTAAAAATATGGTTACCCTATTGTCACAGCAACACTTGCTGGATTTTGTAATACAAAGTGTCTGTTTTGTACTTGCTCATTTTTTTTGATATTGCATGTGTTTTAGATTGTTTGCGTTGTAATGGCTATCATTTATCACAAATGCAAAGCTAAACTTGAAAGAAGTTGGCATTTTAATGTACAGTTAGAATTTTTTCGGTAAAGGAAACAATGCGGTGTTTAATTATGTGAATGCAAAAGCAGCTATGGCATTTCTTTTTGATTGCACGCTTCGTTCAGTGTACAACATTATTTAAAACTTGTTAGTTTTTGTATTTTTTGCAAGACCGCTGATAATTGTGCATTTTTTATGTTCCTTAGGTTACGCTATTTTTTGGTTATAAATTTTTTTTATGTTGTGGCTACTCTTAGCTAGTTTTTCTAACGACTTTTGGCTATAAAGTCTTTCAAAATCTAGCTACCCTGCATGATAGGGTCACAGAATATCGTTGAACACAAGCGAGCCTGACCTTTTCCATTGCATCCTAAAATTTCTAAATCGCATTACATAGCGCAGAGCCGGGAGAATGACTTTTTCGCTTTCCACACTGACACGATTCAAATGCAGGAATTGTTCAATTTTAAGATTGAACCCAGACGCAACGTCACAATGCATGTCCAATCACACGAGTTGCACCATGCTTAGAGCAATGAGGTTGTTGACTACTCATTTTCGAAAGTTTGGCGGGGGATATACTGGCGTTTCAAAGTTGTAGGTAAAATTTATTTAGTGGAACGGAGTTTAATGTTGACAGTATAAAATAAATAATTAGAAAGCCATTTCTAGCAGAAATTATATTGAAAAATTGGAAATAGTACTGTGATTGTAAATTGCTCGGTTCAATGACAAAAAATTTTGAATAACATGCAAGGGGCAACTTGAAGTTTCTTTAATTTTCCCAAAACTCAGTTTTATTTTGGGAATTCACTTTTACTCAGTAACGTTAATCGTCTTGTTGCTTCTTCCATTTTCTTGTGCCGAGTTATATTTCCTTATTCTTATCTTATTCTTTTATTATGTTGACGGTGCGGAAATAAAAGACACTACTACTACTACTAATGGGTTTTATGACTAAGAACCCATTTATGATGTCATATTAGTGCTTAAAAGACAATTCATTTTCAGTATCATTAATCATTCAAGTCAATCTACTAAAGATAAAGATTCCCCGTCGCACGTCAAGACTGGCTTATCCGAAAGGATGTTGAAGCTATTAAAGGAACAGAAGTCGAAAAGGCCGGCTGTTTATCACTGCAAGGAATAGAATTAGAAGGATATTGGTCCTGCGAATGAAGTATGTCGAAGTGGTCGAATGATTGAAGTCAAAAGTTTAGTTTGTAGCCCGAATGATTGAAGTCAAAAGTTTAGTTTGTAGCCAGGCCTGATTGTGGTAGGCTGAAGACAAGGATTCTGGTTTGGAAAATTGTCTTGAATATGGATGGTTGTATAGCTGCTTCGATGAAGTCATGAAGAGTAGTAGTAGTAGTATAGTAATTTTATTTGTCGGGCACATAAAAAAAAAGAACACAAGATATACGAATCGAAAGAACAAAGTTTAACTTTAAATTTACATAAATCAACCGTAAGTTAATACAATTTGCCGTGACGGGAGACTGCGAAGTGACCATGAAAGGTCTTCGAGTCAAGCAGCCATCCAAGACAAAGTTGGTCAAGGCCAATTGAGGTTAATTGCGCGTGGAGTTGGCAGAAAGCTGGCATATCGGGCCACGGAGCTGACTTTCACGTTCGATGTCCAACTAAATCATCTTCCATAAAGCTTGTACCGACATTGTACCGTACCAGTACTTCACTGATATGAAAATTACTTTAGCAAGTCGTCATACCAGATGCTGAGATGATACACAACTGCCTTTGCTACACTGCTACAGGTAATTATAATGTGTAACGGTAGGCTATTCGTTCTCGTCGTTTAGTTTGGGTTTCTACTATCACATTTGGTTACCGGTACTCGACAAATTAATAACTTGTAGTAGTAGCTAATTTTTATTTTCGGCCATTAAGTGATAAACTTTGATAAAACAACCCATAACGAGGCAAAAAAATAAAAAACAGCGATAAAACAATACCAGTATATGTTAAATCTATCGTTTGCTGCCTCAATCATGCGGTCAGCCTAGCTTTCAGGTTTAGAAATTTGCCCTTTGGGTGGTCTTTGGGTCTTTGGGTGCATCATCATCCAGCCATTCACTGAGAATAAAACCTGTCGGTAGCCTTGTAGTATTCACTCCGTCTGTGAGTAGCTTAACAAGGAATTAAAGATTCTGTTCTTTAATAGGCTTTTTATTTTGAAAGCCTATTTTAAATTTTAACATTCTTAGCCTACACATCGCACAGTGGGCACCGGTACACTATTGCATTCGCGTTTTAGAACTAGGCCTATTCTTCTGTTGTAAGCAGCGATGATCCATTCGGTATACCGATACATTAGCAGGGGCGCGCCCAGAAATTTGAAAAGGGGGGAGCCGCAGTTTCCTGTTTCCATTTCCACTGAAAATATCGGTGAAAACCCAAAAAAAAGGTCTTCACGTCTTTCGACGTCCAATTTGGGCCTACCGCCCGAAATCAAGTGAAGACCAAAAAAAGGGTCTTCACGTCTTCGCTTATGTTTCAGAGAGGGGGGCGCGACCCCAGCGGCCCCCTCTGGATACACCCCTGATTAGGCGATATTTGTCGATTGTTATTTATTTTCTAACTGAGGACATCTCTAGCGGCGCCGTAGGTCTTGGGTTTGATTCCTGGGCCGGTCAAATTGAACGCTGTGTTGCCAACGGCTCGCCACCGCTTCAACGTTTCTTCGAGTACCCCAGGCGCTAAGCCGCGCATAAATGGACCCCGCCACTCGTCATACGCTTCGGGTGATACCGCGGGTATAATGGAGATTGCAACTGGAGAAAGTGAAACTTAAACGCCATGAAGGTTTTTTCTGAATAATTACCACTAATTGTATAGCCTCGTTATGATGTCATAACGCTTTATTATTGTTCAACAGAATCATTTCAAGAGGATTGCCTGGCAAATGTTGAGTCGACAAGAGGAAAACATTATATTGATATCGTGATACATCCGGACTTGATTTGAGGAATAGCAAGTTCCATAAAGGTGACGAAGGACTTGGAAATTTTTTCAGTAAAATTAAATGCAGAAGCGGTTATGGGCTATGTTTGAGGTAAGCAATTTTGCGAATGTTTGTGTGCGCACTGAAGCCCATTGACGGTAGAAGTGAAATGGTTTACTCAAAACAACTTCTCCGCAAGCTTAGCTTACCGCTAACGTAACTTTAAGGTCTATCATACGCTTATCTTTAAAATTAATCACCATATTTCAGCTTCGAACATTTATTTGGCATACAGCAAGTTTTTCGAACTCACTCGTGTTTCTCGAAATTAAAATGGAAAAAAAGAGAAAAGATTTAAATTCAGCTTAATACAGTGAAGCTCAACTGCAGAATACTATAGTTCTTTTTTTCTAGAATAAGCATCCTAATGATTTAAGAATCGTTAATCGTTTGTGAGATATGATAATGTCATAATGCTTTATCTTTAGAAGCATTGGAAAACGAGAATCGCGTTGATTCCTGTAATGTTGAGATGACAAGAAGACATATTACTTAGCCTATACATTCGGACTCTGTTTTATCGAGAAACAAGGAAGTTTAGGAAGACGATGACCGATCATTAAAAATTCCGTTTCAGTGGAAGTCAGTTGCTGCTGCAGTCATTGAGGTGAGCGAGATTGCGAGTATCATTTAGCGTTTTGTAGTTCGTTACAGTTACAGAAGCAAAAATAAGGCTATCCGACTTTGTGCTCAACAGTTCAAGCTTTCAAACCTTGTAGCAACTACAAAGGCGCCTTCTTTAGTAGTATTAAGGTTGACTTCGTTTATGCAGATGCTGCCGAAGAAGTAGAAACATTAGCATTGAAAATGTGCTGAAGAAATTGCTGGTTAACTATGTCAAAGCAAAATTGACGAATTAGGAAAAATTGAGTCAAAAGGTTATTACCGGTATGTTTCAATTCTACTTTGAGCGCAGTATTTAAAGACATCGTTTTTGGTGTGGTAGGTCTTGGGTTACATTACCGACCGGTCAAATTGAACACAGTGTTGGCAACTGTTTTGTACCGGCGCTAAGCCGCGAAGATGGGCCCTGCCAGTGGTTACGCGCTTCGGCGTAATGCCTCGAACGTAGCCGAGATTTGTTCTCCTATTTTTGAAATAAGTTTTTCGTTAACGATTAACGACTCTGTCTCTTCCACGGAGGGCACATTGTTGCCTTCAGCAAATGATTTGCGGTTGCTGCGTTTGGGCGTTATTTTGGGTGGTAGTGAAGTGCACCGGTTCTCAAGAAGAAGTGCAGTGTGTTCTATTCTCGTTGCACCTGTAGTCGATATATGCCCCGACTTTAATCATGATCTGCTTACTAGCCCGCTTGTAGGTCTATCATCACCTTCATCAGTTAATCATATCGAATACAGTGTCGCCAACGGCCTGATCAAATCGAATGTAGTGTCGCCAACGGCTCGCCACCGCTGCGACGTTTCTTCGTGGCTGTGTTGGCCAGACGCTAAGCCGCTGAAGTGGACCCCGCTACTCGTTGCAAGCTTAGGCGTGATACCGCGGGTATAATCAAGATTTGGATTTATTTTCCTTTGTTGTTCTTTTGCCCCGGGTCCCAAAAATCCTATCAGGGGTACCGGTACTGTTTATGGCGACACGATAAAATGCAGGATGAATCGGCTGCCGCCATCTTGGGGATCTCCATAAATCAATTTTTGTGCGCCAAGAGTTTGTTGTTTTTTTTCATCTCATTGATATTTAGTGTTAATTGACTTGTTGGTGTAGTGGTAAAAGACATCGCTAACAGTTCGGGAGGTCTGGGGTTCGATTTCCGGGTGGTCGATTCAAACGCAGTGTCGCCAACCGCTCGCCACCGTTGCGATGTTTCTTCGTAGCTGCTAAATCGCCCAGACGCGAAGCCGCGGAGATGGTTCCCGCTGCTCGTCACACGTTTCGTCCCAAAATCAAATTCCTTGCCGAAAGAATAGATTAGGTTGTTTTTTCTCGTTAACTGGTCATGGCATGGCAGCTGAGCAAAGGTCCACAGTGTCTAGTGCGGTAGTTTGTAGGCTTGCAAGATGCCTGATTTTTGCGGCAAATGATTGAGTGTTTTTGATGCCTCATAAACACAAAGTATGTGGCGTCACATACCAAATTATAAGATCACAATTCCTTACCTAGTTGAACCTCGGCTAAAAATTTGTTACTACACTGGATCCATTGATGCACAGTGGTAAATTTACACAAGTTGCACGTAAATTGTAATGTTTGGGGCCAGATGAAAACACATCTTCCTACGGTAGTTTAAAACGAAAGTTTCGCGTTTATTGTTAAAGTGGTTAAAGTAATGGAATGTGCGTCACGAAATATGAGTGTTGAGTCTTTGACGGGTGAAACTTTACAGAAAGTTACAGCCAGATTGAAAACTTACGTTTACAACTAGGGCCATTTTTTTTGACCCAAAAAAATACATTTTTGACTTTATTTCAGTAAAATTTTGACTTTATTTTGACTTAACCGCTTCCGCGTATTATTGATGTCTTGTTGCACTTTATTAATTAATTATGTTTTATAATCTGCAATTTACATAAGTTTTTTAAGAAAAAGGTAGCCTACTTCGAACATTTTCTCAATTACTCAGTGTTGAAGCTAATGCAACAAAGCGACGCATGACGTTAAAACCTAGGATAACGAGCCATTGTGTGTACCGGTATCAATTAGTGTGTAATACAAAAATTGCGTTGCCATCTCAACTGTACTGTACACTAACAGTATGTCTATGATTTTTTTAACGAAAACCACGCAGTATAAGTACAAGGACGTTTTATTGCAATACAGCATCATATATTTTTTTACGTTCTTGACATCAAAATTTCTGTCTTTTCTCAGTAATTTATTGAGCATAGAAAACGACCTCTCAACAGCAGCAGAGGTTGTCTGGGCTTTTTGCAATCGTGCGTAGCTTGTTGGGTCATTTGTCAAGTTGGTACAGTTTATTATTGTTTCTAAATCAAAGTTGGATAGTCGTTTGTTAATGCAGTCTTTAATTGCGCAAGGATCATCATCGAATTGCATATTCTTCAGCAGTCCGTATGCTTTGGTTATTGTGCAGGCACTTCCTTCTAAGAACTCTACGTTGGCTGCTAGAGTCCGGTATTGATTTATTTTAACCTAGTCCGACACCAAACCTTCCACATTGATAGCGTCTTTTGCTCTGCTGGCTGAGAGGCCTGCACTTGTCCAATTGTTGACAATGGTACGAACAGCTGGAAGGTTCTCACTATATTATAAGGCAGCTCTAAGCCAAGTTGCCTATCTTGTAATTACAAGGTCAGGAGGAGATGGCAGACCAGCATCATGAAAATCTTTCTTGCGATCTTTGTTTTTGATTGTTGCTGCCTTGATCGTTGCTATTACTTCATCAATATTTTTAAAATGAGCACGCACACGCATAGCGCAGTTATGTAGTAAGTGCGCAACGCAGGTGATATGCATCAAAGAAGGGTATAATTCCTTTAATGTCTTTCCAGCCGAAGACATGTATCAAGCAGCATCAGTCAAGAACAATGAAAAATTCTCGCGTTTTATTTCAAGTTGTCGCAATATGTCATCCACAGTGTGCAGAATAATACTGCTATTAACATTGCGACCGCTGTCAAGTAGATGGCAATTAACGAGGAATGTCTGATTTGGAGCATCTAAGCTGCCCACAAGCACACTAATATACTTTTGTTTAGCAACCTCTGCTTCATCCACAATCAAAATAAAATTTTTGGCACAAAGTAATTCTTGAATTTGTTTCTCTTTTTGGGATGCCAATTTAGCAACACATGCCCGGGGCTGCAGTCTCCAAAGGCAATACTTTTCCCATTTTAGCAAATGGTTCAGGTTATGAAGTGGGATATCTGCAGCTAAGAATGAAGAAACAACCTGTTCCTTGAAGTTTACTTGATCGAAATGTAAAAAGGTTTGCTTACTTTGAGATTTGCTTTTCGTCTCCAATTTTCCTTGGTGTTGCTTACTTTGTCGGTGGCTTTCCACAAAAAACTTTTTATCGCATTTGACTAACACGTCGCAAAGGTTGCATCGCAAGTCGCCGGCAGGAGTTACCGAAAACTCATCCGGATATTCCTGGCAAGTTTGCCTAACGTTCGCTATAGAAGATTTGGCTTGTTTTGACATTCTTTGCTTTGCAAGCTACAGCTTAAAAGACCACGCGTAAAGAGCGCAAGGCTTTCATGGGATTAGATTAATTGTCTAACAATTATGTATTTATGCATCAACAATGACGTTTCGTGCATAATAAGTGCTATTTCCTTCTCAATTACCGCTCGCATTATTGTGACAATAGTGCAAATATCGCAACTATTTCAAAAGTTTAAAATCAAATAAAACTGCGCATAAAATTTTAATAGCAGCTCAAAAATTCAAAAAATATTTAAAAAATATAAATTTGTTCGTTTTTGTGAGGAAATTTTTGATAAAGACAATTTTGACAAATTTTGACTTTATGCAAAATTTTGACTTTATTTTGACTTATAAAATCTACCAAAACAGACTCCTGAACACCTGAAACGAACGTTAGTACACATTTGATCATGTAACAAGGTCCTGAAAAAATTTTGACTTTATTGACTTTAGCGGGACGGTCAAATCGTACACAGAGTCGCCTAGGGCTCGCCACTGCTGCGACGTTTGTTCGGAGCTGTGTGGCTCAGGCGCTAAGCCACGGAGATGTGCCCCGCCACTCATTACACGCCACACCGGAATAACGCGAGTGTAATAAAAATTCGATTTTTTGTAATGAGTGTAATGTAGCGGGTGTAATGAAAAATGTAGCGAGTGTGACGAAAATAAAAAGATTTTTGATTAATTACTAACTACGCACCGTTTTGCAGGTTAGGAATGTGTGGCTGCATCCAATTTTCTATTGTGAAGTGAAAAGCAGCCACTAGAGTAACGAAGCATATGGCTGATGATGTAACACGTTGTTATAAGTCAATGCTTGACGATGCTTTGCAACATCATTGTTCAGGTGAGGTTATATTTGATATGCTTCATTGATCGCACTATTCTCTTTTAGTGGTTTCAACTGGGACTAATGTAGGAGAAATTGTTGTTTATTTTTCTCGAAGACATTGAACAATGCATTCTGCTGTTTAAGCGCAGAACCCGGAGCCAGCAATCTTGCACTGTTATAATTCACCGTTTATGCACACTGGCTTCTGACAATGACTTTTGAAATAAGATAAATGCGTCTTTGTTTTCGAACAAGAGTTTATTCAAACGTCCGAAACGTGACATTCCTCTTTCTATTTCAGATCTTAATTATCCATTTGCCCTACTTCTCATACTTCTTCGTTGATGATTTTTTGTTCAACATTATGGCACTTGTTGGTTGAAGAGTCTAAATAACGCTGTGTTTTTATAATATGGAAAAGAGCTATGTTTCATCGAGAAGATTATGAGGAATCGCTGAAACAAATTCTTGGCGCCGATTTTGTTGATGAAAAATTCGAAAGTGTTATTGGAGATATTTGAGATTGAGAGAAACGAAAAATAGTATGGCTAAAGCTGGTTGAATGAAACGGTTAAACCTGTTGTGAGAAGAGAGCTGTGTGTTGCAAAGTGATGTTGAATTTAATGTTGAAGAGCAAAAAGAAAGAGACGCCGAAGAAAACATGGATAGAGCAGGTGGAAGAAAAACATGTGAAAGCTGATGTGAATTTATAACATGCCTGCAGCCGAATCAATTGGAGATAGAGAAGACAGAGAAAGTGCAGATTTATTGAGGATTATCGGATCACCTACGTTAATTGAGACAAGATCTAATAATGGAATCATCATCTTTATCAAAGAAAATCTTATCTTTAAGACATAGAAGAAATATCTGTGCGCAGCTGTCACAATAATAAGCAAGCAAAGCACCGAAGTTATATGATGAACAGTTGAATAATTTTGATAATATCATGGGTGGCTACAGCAAGCATTATTGAGATGGTTTGGAGGAAATTTGTGAAGATAAAGAATGGCGATGCATTGATTGAAACGTCGGGAATTAAATAGATGATCAGCGAAAAAAGTATTAAACAAACATAATGATGAAAGTGGAAAACAAATACAAACGACAAAATAAAGCGTTCGGACAATGCCTAATTTTGAATTTAGATAGAAAAGCATTTGCTAATGATGTCGATACGGGTGCCATCACATTTTTTTGACGTGTACAGCACAGATTACTACGGAATGGATAACGAAGCCTGCAGATATTATTCAATCAACTCTTTTATTCCATGCTATTATATCGAAAAGCGACAGCGTTTTCAAGTGAAATTAAAAAAAAAAAAAAAAAAAAAGAAAATAAGACGCAAGGTAACAAACGAACACATTCAAAAAGAAAAGAAAAACAAATACGAAGAGAAGGAAACAGTACAGTCGTAAAAGATTGCAAACAATTGAAAAAAAGCAAGCGAAGACAAATTGGACAGCATCATTGAAAACGAGGTGTCTATTGCCTCGTAGCTAGCTCAAGACTGACTTGAAGCGAGATGTTCAATTAAATCACGTCATGAATAGCCATTATGATAGTGATGAAAAATGAAGAATGAAAACAGGTATGCTCCGGAAAAAGCGTGGTGCGTGCGCCAACAGAGAGTAGTATTTGGTTAATGTAAGCGTTTCTGAATAGACATCTTTTTGCCTATTCATCTAATCATTTGAACGAGTGTAGGAAAGACTCTGAAGATATAGTTTGCTCTTTGCAAGAACATAATAAGAATATTTGTATGCGGTAGAAAGCCAGAATTTCAAAATAACGTCATAATTGGCGACTAAACCTCAACGACAATCCCCGTGCTACTACCGGGGTAGAATAGGGTAGCCGGCCACCCCTCCGTGTCGTAAGAGGCGACTAATGGGGCACCCGATCAAAATCATCACATGGTTGGAAACCTTGTTTTACGGTTCTTAGTCAGGCAATTTAATCATTCCCTAAAAGACTAAAATCCTTGTTTTGGTTCATCAATTTTAAAGGTCGCTTTCGGGCACTGACTGTAGTTTTCCAGGTCCTGGCATTTTTCGGAATCCGCTACGAAGCACTTTGGCTGTTTATTGAAATTATTACGTCACAGAATACAGTTTATGATGCGAAAAATTTGGTCTTTTAATGAAAAACTATTATTATGGTCACCCAAAAGAATTTAAACCAGTGTGCGCTAACAATGGTACCAAAAAATGCATGCATCAGTGATTTCATTGGCACATTGATAAAAGAATTCTTTAAGCTTCAGTTTAAGAAAATGAAGCTAGCGGAGAAAAATCTTCATCCTCTCAACAGAATCAAAACAGACACTTTTAAAAATGACTATGATAATTGCAACAGTTATCGATATGGTATGGTTTGCTGGTTGTGCGTGTTGCATACACATGAAGGTTTGATGATAACGGTGATTGCTTGAAATGGGCAAGTACTTGCATAGTGCGTGATGTGCGAGAAAACTGATTGCCATCTTGATGGTCGGTTTATCAGTTGACTGATTTGGTGTCTTTAGCTCGAGTCATGTGTTAAATTGCATATGGTTAGGTCCCTGGGTTAAGTGTTCGGCCGATTGTATTTTTTGAATGTGATCGTATTTGTTTTGCGTTATTGATTACGGAAGCTGTTTTAGCACGATGCACGATTCAGTCGATTATATTGTCACGTAGTTTCGCATTTATTCATTGCTTTCCTACAATGCTTTTGAGACAATGAATCTGTTCTACCTTTCAAGTTCGTAGAACCTATCCTTTCGATGCTGTCAGCTATAAATTTGTTCAAAAAACATCCCAAGAAAATCACGAGCATCTAGTATACCAAAAAAAAAGCAGAAAACCGAAAAAGTGTCTAGTAAATCACAAAACAAAATTCAAACCAGAAACATAAAAAAAAAATTCAAAAACAAATGTTTCCAAAAAAGTTTGCCGACTTTCAGGTTTTTTTTCTTTTATTATTAGTGTCATTCGCTATTTTAAATGCAAAACTTTAAAAAAAATTTGAAAGCCTCTAGCGTCCAAGAAATTCCCAAAAACTCAGAAAAAAGAAAGTTTTTAGTAAATGGGCAAAAAAAAAAAAAATATCCAAAAAATCTTTAAAAACAAATCTTCCCAAAAATGTTTGTGGACATAAATTTTTTTTTTGTGTCATTCGCTATTCGAAATATAATCATCTCGAATTGTTCAAGGTTCATTTTTTTTTCAGTCTGCTGCTTCCTATACGGTGACTGTTGCTAAGTTGATCTGCTCATCCAGACAAGTTTGATTGGCTTACTGGTCAAAGTCTTGGGGCAGGGATTGTGTCGAGGCTGAAGCGAGGCACCTAATGTTTCTCGTTCGTTGGCAATGGAGGGCTGTTGCTGTAGGCGTTTGCATTGACTCTTTGTTTTGTTACTGGTCGGACTAACCAATATCTATACGTAATGCGTCGTGGTATCAAAAATGTATCCCCTCATGCCCCCGTATTTCTTGGTGTCTCGTCGTATTGCGGGTAGATATTGACGCCTCTGATCAGTCGCAAACTTGGAGTTAATGCAAATGCTTCTCAAAGCAGCACTCTGGCGTTGATGAGTGGGTTTCAGGTGGTGCTTTGTTTTGGCTTTGGTGCGAGTCTTGCTCTGAGATGAAGGTCGGTAGGTTAGTTGGAGGAGTCTGGGTGAGTAAAGAGACGAGGTTTCAGTGGCTACAGGTAGTAGCAGACAGCAAATAACAACGAAACCTTTTAGATCAATTCGTTTCCTTGTCGCTTTTTTGCTCTAGCAGTCTAAGGAGGCAGCCCAGCAGTCTAAAAACAGCCTATAAAAATTAATATCAAAATCAACCAAAAAACTATAAATCCTCGTAATACCCTTGAAAAAAGTTTAAAACAGAAAAAAGTGATTAGCAAGCGATCAAAAAAAATCTCAATCTGAAAAAATCTAAAAACACTGTAGCTTTGGCTTAATTGTGGAGATGTGTGGATAACTGCGTATGAATAGAAATTTTTCGCTGTGACTATCAGCAAAAAAATTACCGAAATAGGTGTCCTGTGTTTTGGTATGTTTGCGTGTAGAAATGGTAAGAGGCGGAACAGACATTGAAATCTTGATTAGCAGTTCAACTGTAATCAGGAACAGAATCTTGATATGTGCTTAGATCTGAATGATAATTTTGGAAGTGTTTTCTTTGATGAGGAATGTTGAGTTGATAGCTGCTGCAAAGGTGCATAAATGACACTGAATGTGCATAAATGAGCTCGAGTTGCAGAGACCAGATTGTTTGCTGGTATTTGATTAGTGGAAGCAGTGCGCTTGTAAGATAGAGAAATAAGTGTGCTTGTGAATTTTGTTCAAAGAATCTTGGATTGTTATTAAAGAATGAAATATGCTTCCAGCTGCCATGAAGTATAATACAAATCACTTGGTCTTAACCGATTTTAAATTGTTTGGTACCAAAACCAAGCGAGTTCCTGGCTTCTGTCTCACATTTTCAATTTAAAACCAATCCAGCTGCTTATTAAAGGCAATTACTTTGATTCACATACAGTAGATGTCCCGTATGCAGAAAACATTTTATTACTGCTTAGTTTTTTTCCGCCAGTCGCTCATCACAGCCATCATCATAATTCAAGTCGTTAAAAAAAATGGAAATTTCAAAACCACAAAAAAATCTTGCAAAATTTGTTCAAAACCTAATGAAAAAGTATAAAACGAAAAACTGTAATAAAAAAAAATTTAAAAGCAAAAACAAACTAAAAAAGTGTGGAATTGTGACGTGTGTAATGTTATGTTGTCTCAGTGCTACGAATTAATTATTGTTTACAAAAACAAAATATAAACGAAAAAAATCAATTCGCAAAAAAAAATTGCAAAATGAAAAACTCCAAAAAAAGTGTGCAAATTATGACGTGTGTAATTGGTCTGTTGTCTTTTTACTTTATTAAAGAAAAGAAATTAACAAAAGCATGTTTATAAAAAAATTTAAAAAGTAAAAAACAACAAAAAAGGGTCTAATTGTTTTCCTTGTAATGTGTGATATAATGCTGGGACATGTTTGTATTTAGCCCTACCTAATTTAAAATGAATAACAATAATCATAAAAAAATTAAAGACTTGTGTGTTTGGCGATTGTTTGTACGTTGTAAGATCAGCATAAACATTCATAAAACGTGTTTCTTGGTCATTATGACTCGGAGTTTAAGTGTAGGAACACACCAAACACTGGCGTTTGGTGTAACTGCTTGTATTACAACTTCAAAGACCCAGGCTAGGTTCCATAATTTGTCAGGAAAGCAGTTAATTAAGTCACAAAACATGAGTTATTGAAATCAGTGATGCTACTAGTTCAGCCTGATGTAGATTTTAAATTTACCCAAAATAAGAGTGTTGCGTTAATAAAACACAAATCACATAGCCTATTCTTCACGATCAAAATCTGATTGTGACCTAAAACAATTGGGCAAAGCAAAATCCATAAAAGCAGCAATGAAATATCGGTAGTATGAAGTTCCCTATCAGGTAAAAAAGCATTTCTGAAAAACTATTATGCTGAGGTTTTCCAATCCACTACAGACTAAGTCAGACTAACTCCATAACCAACAAGCGGCCTTTCAAACTTCCATCTATCATATATGAATATTTCAAAAGTTTTGCAAAGCTGAAAGAGTCTACTCGGTAATAACCTAAATTTTACCAAAAAATGATTTCTAGTCAGCGGCTTATTTATTTCAATTTCCAGTTTACAGCCAATAAAAAAGCTCTCGGGGCAGCCATTATCTTGTGTTTCTGAGAGCTGTAACACAACCTGTTTGCTTGCTTGTTTAATTTGTATCTGTTATTGTGATATCATTCGATTGCGTCAAAAAAAACACCTGTAATTTTATGAAATAAACTTGTTGAAAAAAAAAAAAAAAAACACTTTGGTTCAATTGTGAGTAGGTATACTGTAGGTTAGTCCGTCGTAAAAACGGTGCGGTCAATAAAGAGATGAAGCGTTTAAAAACGCGTCGAAAGATTGTGAAACGAGCTTTTTGAGGGTTACTCACATCTTGTATCCTACCGCATCATAAATTACAAAAAAACAGTGGGACACGGTTCGAATACCAAATCGGGCCAAGAACAAAGATCGTGCTGCCACACAAGAGTCTACTGTCGTACCATCAGCTAATCAATTGGATAACTTGTATAAAATCCTTAAGTAGACTAGCCTAGGCTATTCAGGGGCGTGCCCAGAAATTTGAAAAGGGGAGGGGGCGCAATCTAAAGCCAAGCCAGCAAGGCCAGATATAGTGAAGAGCAAAAAAAAGGTCATCACGCCCGCAGATGTCCAATTTTCCGCCCAAAGACAAGTGAAGAGCAAAAAAAGGTGATCACGTCCGCAGATGTCCAATTTTCCAAGTGAAGAGCAAAAAATAAAAAAGAGGTATCACGCCCTCAGTTGTCCTTTATACGAATATCACCTTTACTTTGTGCATTTGTTTGCGGGGAAGAGGGGCCGCGGCTCCAGCGACCCCCCCACTATGTACGCCCCTCCTATTCTCTAGCTTGAAGTCATAAACCTAAAGGAGTTTTCCTAAATAATGCAAAGCAACTTATAGGTACTAACCGCTTACTGTTTATGATGCATAGTTGATAGTCACATCTAATGATGTGACAAGAAATTTTAAAAAGGGGGGCACAATTACCACATTTTTTCAAGCGGACTTTTTCCCGCAGAACTGATTTGAAGCTGATTGAGGAACAAGATAGGCTCTAGGGGGGTCAGGGGACATGCTTCCTCGGAAAAATTTTGAAAATTTACATGATGTAATGGCTATTTTAGCGCTTTTTGAATAATTTGCAGGGAAATTTTGTTTAAATCTTTTGACCCTAATTCTGACTGCTTCGCCAAATATGATGCATTTTGTTCGCACATTTTCGATTTAAAGCGCTTGACATATTGCCATCCAAGAGGTTCAAAATTATGGAAAAATTGTATCGGCTACATCAAAAACATTTTGGAAAGTGGCTGGTAGGAGGATGCATACCCCTTATCCTAGCCCCTGCAGGGGCGGATCCAGGGGGGGGGGGTGTGGGGGATGCATTCCCCCCAACAGCCATTTTCAACAGTGCTTTGGATGAATAAAATTTTTCCGTAATTTCGAACCTCTTCATAACAATATGCCTGAGTCGCCTTAAGCACGCACAATCGAAACTGTGCGAACAAAATGCATCATGTTTGGTGAAACAATCAAAATTATGGGCCAAATACATAAACAAAATTTGTCTCAAAATTGTTTAAAAAGCAATAAAATGGCCATTACAGTATGTAAATTTTCAAAAATTTTCCGGGGGAACATGCCCCCCAGACTCCCTTAGAGTTGTTTTTGTTACTTGAGTTGCTTAAAATTAACTCTGCCGGAAAAAAATACGCTTTGAAGAAGTAACGAAATTTGGTGCCTCTTCCCTGATAAAAAAATTTTTATGTATCTGACAAGAAACAACTTCAAAGGGATTATATACGCCCGTTTACGGGGCTAAACGTCTTTGTATTAAGTTAACATTTAACCTAATTCAAAATTACACCCCCCCACCAAAAATTTCTGGATCCACCCCTGCCCCCTGATCATAAGCTACCGAAACCATCAAAAGAGTCTGACATACCGGTGTTTTAGTTATTTGGGAACATTTGTTTTTTTACGTTTAATAGGCAGAATCAAAAGGGGGGGCATAGCACACAGGGCCGTCGAGAGCCAATACAGGCCCGGTGCCACAAAGCAAAAAGAGGCCCCTCAATTATGTCCCACTGTTAACTTCAGCCGCGAAAGCGATAGAATCAGTATAGGCCTACTGCATAGCTTACTCTTCCGTAAATCCTGTCCCCATTTTTACCTTTTCAAGTTAAATTTTTGACGAATGGTGGTTTGATGCGGACATGCGATAACGCTATCGCCAATCAATTTTAGCAAAACATCTAATTTTGTTTGTGCTACAAAGGGAAACAGGAACGTGATTTTTCAGTATCTCCCAACGTGGTGGACTTGAGCTGAAGAGATTGCACAGTTTCTGCATTGTTCCGAAAAATGTTACAGCTTCTACGCACGTTTCAGAGCAATTGTGCGTATGGTTAGCGCACGAAGAAAAGATGAACTTCACACTTTTCTCTTTCAAAATGGGCTGCACTCAGCTATATTTACCTGCCATGTTCGCACCGTCGTGGTATGCTTTTCCAACTCAGTCACCAAATTTAAGCTTAGGCTTGCTCAAAATTTTAATATTTTCTAAGCAATCTCCGATCCAGTTTTCTTGGAATGTTCTTGAAATGCAATAAACCGCTCCTCGATTGTACAACTTGCGTCGTGCTCGTGCATCGCAACATATGTCACTGTAGAAGATAGTGTTGTCCTTTGCGTGAAACATCAGGTGTTGCGTCCACGGCAATGGCAAAGTGTTTAGCTGCTTTGATTTCTTCAGCAATATTTTTCAAGACAAATGAGCCACATATTTCAATAAATTTATTTTGTATGGAAGGTGAAAGATAATGAAAAATATGAATGAACTTGGAGTCGCTTCTCATTCTTGCGCACACTTCAAACTTTTGAGGTGTGCTCATCCAAAACTGGATTGTACTTGCTCAGCAGCCAACTAAGCGCAAAAAATTTCCATTACCAATTGGCTTCACCGATTTGATTTGTAGATCCACGAAAAGCAAGCCCTTTTTCCGAGAGAAATAAAATAATATCCAGAATTCGATTGGAATGCTGTCTGTTGCTGGTACTTCAAAAACATGAAATCTTAAAAACTAATGAGTTGGCTATCAGTTTTTCTTTATCCACATCAAGCAGACGGTGACATCTCTTCTAGTCTACAGCCATGGAGAGGCACTGCAAGTGTACATCGTAACCTGTTAGATTGTGGAGCAAAATAATGTTTGAGTCGTGAGAAGCCATTGAGTAATAATTTGGAAAGTGCAGAATAGCTTAAATATAAATATTTATATAGAAATTTTACCACCCGGCATACAATTTTTAACGTTTAGCTCTTTCTGCATCACGTGAGCAGGGCCGCTGACAGGTTTATCGGGCTGCGAGGCGAAGGATACAAAATTTTGTTTGAGCCCACCGTCATGCCCGCATCTGGCACTGCATCATAAAAGGAAAAGTCACCACCCACACGCGGCGCCAGGGGCGTAGCGAGAAATTTTAAAAGGAGCGCCATAATTTCCAAATTTATTTAAGCGGATTTTTTGGGGGGGCAAAACATATTTGAAGCTGATTGAGAAATAACAAAAGCTCAAGGGAGGTCCGGGGGCAAACTATCCCAGAAAATTTTTGAAAATTTGCGTGCTGTAATGGCTATTTCAGTGCTTTTTAAATAATTTTCCGGCAAATTGTGTTTTTTGACCCTAATTCTGAGTGTTTTGCCAAATATGATGCATCAAAGGTTTGAAATTATGGAAAAATTGTATGCATCAAAAGTATTTTTGAAAATAGCTGGTGGGAGGATGCATACTCCTCAATCCTACCCCTTGTAACCGTCCCTAGCCATAAGCTACAGAAACCATTAAAAGAGTCTGGCATATTACAGTCACTTGGCACCATTAGTTTTGTTCTTTTTACTTAAAGGCAGAGTCAAAAGGGTGGGCCATGTTTAGTGACCGACCTCGCCTGTCCCTACCGGCACGCTTTGCTACCGCCCCCATGATTGCACTAATTGTAATAGGTGATCTATGGCCTCTATGACGTCAGGAAGGAGAAACGATTGGAGCACATTGTTTGGATTTGCTGTAGATGGATGGTTGTTGTTCTATGTTGCAGATATTGTCATATCTTATTTAATCTGAGGTAACTTTACTTTTGGCTTATTGGAAACTAAAATAATCGGATTAGTAAAAGAATTAAGAAGAGCAACACCGTAATAAGAATTTGGATTGTACTTTTATGCAATATTAATTACCATTCGGAAAACGACTAGTGAACTGAACGTAAAGGTGAGTCAATTGGATTCAAAATTAGCCTATATAAGGAGAACTGTGCACTATCATATGACACGAATAGTAACAGCAACACTACACATGGCCCAATGCCCCCTCCCTTAAACACGCTGCTGCGCGGCGCTGCCTCCGAAAAAAAAAAAAAAATCCGGTGCGGGCCTCGTGGTATTTGTACCGTCTTTCCCCTTTTTCAGCGCCGGCACGCTAAAGCAAATATTCCTGCATTGTAATTACATTATTTAAGCATTAGCCTACTAGATTGCATTTTTATTACATCATTTTCAACGTTTGGCTGTGAAAAAGGTGAAGATTTGACTTGCTTATGCCATTAGTGAAACTAGTTTTTGCCGTGGGTTCCTGCTACAAGCGCTTCTTTTGAAAGTTTTTTCACATGTAGGAGCCTTTTTGATGACATTTTGAAATTATGCGGCTACTTCAATTCGCATTAGTAGACAACTTCTCTTTTATTTAGTGTTTCCAAATCATTGTTAATTTCTATAAGGTGAATGATGACAAAGCACATTAGCTATTAATTGATTTTCCCCTGGTTTTTGTGCGTCCTGTATTTCATATTATGTCATGCTTTTCTTTTGCGATTTTTATCTGATGTAGTAGGCCTAGTTTGCTGCATTTGAATTGTTTTGCAGATTTAATTTATGTTGCACCTTTTTGCGGATCCAAACTTAAGGCGGACAGTAAAGACAGAGTATAAAACCTAATCTACTTCGAGCATTGTCACCATAAAGTTTTTAAAAAATGTCACACACGGACTCGGCATGGATTCAAACTTTTTTAATCCCACGGACTCGGAATTTCTTTATCCAGTAGCCTTGGACTCGCATCAAAAACACAATTACCCAACACTGATAACCAGTTCCAGGCGCACAATAAGCTGGTGCATGTAAGCAGTCTGAGGCAGCGGAGATATAGAAAAAAAGAGCTAATAAAGAAACGAAGAAGAGAAAGCGAGTTTCACATCATTCTAGTTTTATGTCATTGGTTAAATAGGATCGCATATAACTTCAGAGCTTTTTCACTAGTTAATAAATCCCGGCAGGCGGCAGCATATTACGGAGCGGTTCGAAGCACACCTTAAAAAATGCTTACAGTACGCCACTGGACCCACTCCAGCCGAATGAGTTTTAAATCAAGCGTATGCTTTATACGAAGAATCAGAGTTGTTTATAAAAACAGAAAAGATACAGTCCGCCACAAAAAGTTCATAGACAACACAAATTACCATACCACGACCACAGGAAACGGCAAGATAAAAATAGATAGCCTATCCTATAACGCTTCTGTAACAGCGAATATATGAAAGCAGTGTAACGACATAATAAAATCCAATGGGCAGTAACGTAGCCAGTCAGAAATTTCGGGCAGGGGGAGCAAAACAGTGCTTCCAGCTGGTCGAACATTAAATAAAGATGTTTAGTGACACAAAACCACTCTCGGATTCCCCTTCCCTGGGTAAAAAATCTCTTCATTAACTCTGGTACTAGAAATATTTCGTGAAGTGGAGGATGCAAATGTCCTCTTTGCTGCGTCCATGCACATTGGCCCAGTACACTTAATCAAGCCAACGATCAGCATGGTTGCAAAAAAGTCATAATTCAAATACTGCTGGTGTCAAACCAACCAGCAAGATGTTAGTGACCATCAGCACCAGCACACACAAACTTCTCTCTTCATTGGCAGACCAAGAAAGCTGAAACAGAAAATCGATGTTAGCTCCATTAATTTTTCAGCCTCAGCATGCTAGCCTATAGATAACAGCTACAACTTTCAACACAAAATACCCAATTCGAAGACCATCACGTTAGGCTGAAGAAAAGCTATTAAATAAAACTGTTCAGACAGGAACTTGCTAGCTTAGCTACTGAACCGTACTGCACAACAATCTGGGATGGTACAAAATAGGGCTACAAACTCGAAAGAACTTGATCACCTTGCCGAGCTCGAACTTAAAAAATAATTTTTCTGAACTCGAATAAGATTGTTCGAGTTCATTAGAAAGGTAATATTTAAATGTTGAAAAGAAATAAAAGATCACTCCAAAATACAGTTCGTTGTTCAAGTAGTCACGATCCGTGTAAACCAAAAGAAAAGCTGCATGTCGTTTATTTGTTTATACCATTGAACAAAAATATTAAATAGAAAAAGCGATGCAAAATTCTCTTCAGTTAATTAAGAGAAAGGAAGTTAGTTTTGTAGCTTAAAATTGGCAAGTATTTCGTATTTTTGTTACCTGGCAGTTTCCTTCTGTTTGCACAAAAAGTACACGGAAAAGTTACTTGGTTAGAGTTGATCGAGTGGTTGGTGCATTGGGCTCCGAAGCTGGCTTCGCGGGTTCGATGCTCACCTAGGTCATCTCCATGATGCATGTACTTCACTACCACAAAAATCCTAAGCTGCAATTAAGTGGCTTGAAAAAAAAATGTATGCAGCTTCAGTTGGTCGAAACATTAATTTGTCTCTTGCAAATTTCTCATCTAACTTGAAATTGATGACAAAATTGGATGGTTCAATTCCCACCTGTATGGGTTATGTAATATAAACATCTTCGATTGCAAGGTTAATGGTTTAACTCCCAACCTAGTTGCGTCCTTGGATAAGATGCTTCACAATGATTATCTCAGCTTGGTGGGTGGAATCTCGCATGCAGCAAATTAAGTCAGAAAAAAATTCAACCGGAAAACTTGGAAACAAAGGCAATTCCTAAGCGAGTCTGGATTCGTTCTACGCATAGCGCCTCAGCCGCTTTCTCGTGATGGAAGAATAAAGATGAAGAAATCAATCAACAAAAACAACCATTCTCCCTTCAAAAAAAAAAACCGAAAATTGTGACAACACCTACAATTTTGGTGGTACTAAACAGCTGGGGTATAGTCTTGAACCCACTGCATGAGCGAAATACTTTTAATCTTTTTAATTGCATGAGCACCGGCGGTGAAAAAATTGTCTCGATCTTGGATATTCATCCGCTTGAACTCAAAAAAGTTTGTTTTTGTCGAACTCGCAAATAATTAGAGAACTCGGACTAGCTAAAATAGGTTAAACTCGCACTCGAATAAAATTCGATCGAGTTCGCAGCCCTGGTACAAAAAGCATAGACCTCGGCCTCAGAGCTGGTTGCGTTTGATCCGCAGTGGAAGCTCGGCCAAACGACGACGATTCCTCGCAGCTATACACATTACCACTGCAATAACCACTAGCATCGTAAATTTAATCAGCCGCCTGGCTGCCGTAGTTGTCAAAAACATTGCTATTGGCGCAGGGGTGGGGTTTTATTCCCAGACCGGTCAAAGCTGACAGAGTTAATAACTTGCTCACCGCCGCTGCGACGTTTCTTCGTAGCTACGTTGTCCAGGCGATAAGCCGCCAAGATGGGCCGCACCGCTAGTTACACCCTCCACGGCGAAATACCGCAAATGAAAATTGAATTGGGACTTGATCAAAAATTTAACAGCACAGTCCTACACTAAGGGGAGACTAGCTGCCAAGATAGAGAGCGTGATCTTCGTCTTAGCAGCAGGCTATCTTCAAAAAACGATTGGTTTCAGCCTTAAATTGAACCCCTCACGAAAGACCCGTCACCCACCTACGGTTTTCCTGAGTCATGTCAGTGATTGAATACATCATACCGAACCTTACAACTCAAACATCAACTTATTCGCAGGTGGGTAAAAGTTTTCAATCAGGTTTTGTTGGATTGACAGATACCACAAGATTTTTTGTCAAAATGTTCATCAATCTAACTGTCGCAGCACATTAACTTCAACTACCGCACGTGTTTTGTTACCGATATGCTACCTTCGCAGCGGAAAACCTAGCAAAGCCTGAACAAACATACGAGACAAAAACATAATTTGTAAGCAAAAACTTTCATATGGGCCTACAAAGAACCGTAGGTTTGATAAAGTTCAATCAAAGCCAGTTAACGAGTAAAAACACCAAGTTCAATTGAGGTACGAATAAAAGCTTAGGTTGGGGGTTAACCTAGTCTTGGAATGCACGTACACGTTGTACTGAAACCTCCGGTTTCAATAACAAATATGAAGTATCAAGCAGCATGTCAAAGTTAGAATATGACCAACACCGAGAGACACGGCACATTCAATTCTGCTCATGGAAACTATTGCAAACAGTTCCAATGTGTTCGGATAAAGAGAATTTCCAGTGAAGTTAGTCAATTGATTATGAATGCAAATTCAACTACACATCAAGAAGCTTAAAACTTGTGAATCTATCTATCGCAAAGTCGCTCATGCTGGCCGTAGGTGAAACTTGGACAAGTACATGTGATATCTTAGTAGCAGGTTATATCATTCGGCTATGGAACAGCGATTCAAAAAAATTGAGACTAATGGGAGCGACAGCTTTACCAAATTACCTCATTTATTGTCGAACCGGATGAATGTCTTCTTTTTCATCTCATCACTTCGTAGATGAAGCCCGTCGAGTTAAGACCTAACAAAATAGCCGCAACTGTAAAAATCGGCCAAGCTTTCTCAAACGCAACATTGGGCCTACCTGTAGGTGAGCAATATTAAACATGAATTCCCTACTGCACCCAATCGAGAGAAAAAATAAAATATCAAGCAAAAAATTAAGGTAGTTTGCTCATAAAAACTAGCCATACAAGTATTATAGCTTCTAGTCTTACTTCATTAGACGAGGAAAAAAATTTCTGGGATCACTAAACATGCAAACGCATAGCTAGTCTTCTCACAATTTTTCAAACAAAACATAAAAGAACATCTTACCAATGCTTGTTCGCAAATTTTGGTGACAACTGAACGCCTTTAGGTTATTTGCGAGAATCCCATAAAATTTAACCCGACGGTTTCTTCGATTTTTCTTCATGGGTAAAAATTTCACGCAACGTCACTTCAATTTAAACCACGGAGACGTTCGACTAAGCGACGTCGACAAACGGTAGCCGACCAAACGCCATTTTGACTGCGGCACAGCAAGAAAGAAGTGCGGTCCTTCTTGAGAACAAGTTCTATCGGTAGATTTACCCTGACATCACAGACGTCGCGCAAAGCAATTTTCTCTACTTGTTTGTAACCAGCAGCGAAATCTGTACCCTAGCATACACGCACTATTTCTAATATTCTTATTAAAACCACGATGATATCATGCAAAAATATGGGATTGTGCATTTTGCAATTCATCAACCGACACAAAACCCACATTTCAGGACATTGCTTGAGTGATCAAAATTGAATGAAATAGCGTTAGAATTGCCGTTACTATCCTCAAACATACTTCGATGAGTCTTGGATGAAATTTCAAATCAAAGAGTTGGTTAAATTGTGAATTTATTTTTTTTTTTGTTCCTCATTATTTACCCTCCTATCACGAGAAAGCGCTCACTGCGCTATACAAGCTGGCTTAGAAGTTGCCAGTCATCTGTCTAATACACCAAGATGGGGGTTTCCCGCTAAGTGCCTTTCCCAACGGCACAAGTACACTTGCCGGCTAGTTCTTCACACTGTCCCTTTAATGCTGTGCGTCAAGCAGGAAAGCTGTAAATATCAATTTTACAGTCATTGGTTTGACCAGACTCGGAATCAAACCCAAGTCTACAGCTCCCAAGGCGGACGCTCTTACCACTCGGGCATTTGATCACATTTTCATGCTTAAATAATAGGCCTTAGCTAGCCACAAAGTTTTTGCCCTAACAGCGCTTTCTCTCTGCGCAAAAACCTAGACAATTTGTTGTGAAATTTTTGTATCAAAAACTAAAAGCAGAGTAGCTTCTCTGACGTTTACAACATGTGGTAAGATGGAGGATAGGAGGTGATAGCAGACGTCTGCTGCGCTAAGGCAAATAGATATGCATAACGAAACTAAAGAGCGAAATTCCTTTTCAGCCAACATTGGACTACAAAAAAGCTCACGTAACTTAACAGCTACAACAGGACGACCAACGACGCTTCGCATAACTGGTCCCCCTCAGCATACACTCAAACAACTGATACCCTTTGGATTTTCGTAGGCCTGTGGTATTTTACTTTAGCCATGTTAAACAAGAGCTCGCGCTTATATTAATGATCACGGCATTCACGAATTTAAACGCTCTCGCTTTGTCCAGTTGTCCACAAATGACTGACAGATTTAACTAATAACAATGAATCGGTCTTGCAAACGACAAATATGTAAGAAAGCTTATAATTTCAGACTCAATCATACAGTTGGTTAACCGAAGATTTGGGCTTTGAATCAAAACATCAACTTTACAACATGATTAAAAATACACATCCCGATAAAACAATTATTTACAAAAGGCCGTGTCTTCATGTATAAATCGAACCAGAGACCATTTGTAAAAAGTATGAGTTTGGAAATAAGGCCGCTTTTTTGAGAAGGTTTATAGATAACTAAAAGATACTTAAAATATTTCTTGTACATACCAGTTTACATAATACTTACAATCCAAAGCGAAGACTAAAAAAAGTATCGCGAAAACAGGTCGAACTGTCGAAACATAATCAAAGCGAACGTGGACTGTCGTGATTTATTGCAATAAAAGGTCAACATTGGGACCGAAAATTGACGATGTTACACACTACATAGTCCATTGAGTTTGACATCGCAGAATACAAACGATAAAAACAGATGCTGCGAAGCTGAATGCAAAATTTCCATGTCGACGACGCTATATTGTCTTTTCGTTTCGCAAAAATCTTGATAGAGCAGTATTGTGAGCGAGCGCATACTGCGTACATGAAAATTGTGAAATTTACACACATTTCTGCTGCGGTTCGTTGTATGTGCAAAGTTTAATATGCGCTGTATCGGTCGAGGCCAAAAGCGCCATAACTAGGGTCGATATCCACATCTGCGCCCAAACCAGCTGCGCTGTACGCATCAAGTCTTCGAGCCAACGCTTCTCGTTCACGTATAAGAGGGTCACCGGCTCCCAGAAGCATATTTCGACGAGCTATCTCGCGATCGTACATTGCGTCAAATGCGGCTGCGCTTCGATTTTGCATGAATGGTGCGCGAGCTCGCATACCTCCTCTAAAAGAAACCAAAAAGAGTAAGTACAAAGATCGTTACACCTACTGCAGTTTCTAAACACGCAATGATAGTAAACACTAACTTTTCGTTTCACCCCTCACGCAATCAGCTTTTCCTTGATACTAACCTTCGCATCATTCCGTAATAAGGATCCTGCATATATGGTCGTCCACGCATTCTCGGCCCCCCCCTCATGGGAGGCATTCCCATGTAACCACCACGGCCGCGACCGCGCATTGCCCATCCATCACCTTGGTTTCGTGGGCCATCATAATCTGCAAAATTATAACGTTATTTTTAATAAACCATAAGCCTAAATGAACAAAAACTTTATAAAAAAGTAAAAATTCTTTTCAAATAAATGTAAATAATCAAACTAAGACTGTCTAGGAATATTAGGCTATTTTCGGTTTAAGATTAGTAACATGAGCAGTTGGCGGAAAAACATCATTTGAAAAGTCTACTCAAACATACGCATTGATGTTCCTCATTAGATAAGGAAATCATAGTTTGGTGAAATGGTCAATAGGCCGTTCATGTTCTATTATCGTTGAAAGGCAGAAGTTGCACCTCGTGGATAATATTAAAGCACAATGAAATGAAGCGTCTGTACTGGCGAAATCTTCGATCACTTCTAACACAAGCCGTTGTTTTTAAGACGTATTTTTCTGCTGATTAGAGTTAAGAAACACTACAAGCGATGGAAGAAACAAGGACAACTCTACAAGAGTTAAAATAGAAGTTTTAAACATAACGATTACCATATTTCTGTAATGAATGAAGAGGAGCCGATGTAAGTCTATATATGTGAAATACAACTGCATAAATGGTAGGCCTTGAAGACTTACTAAATAAACGCTATAAAATTGGTTTTTACAGTAGAATTGGTTTTTACAGCGTTTATTTATTAAGTCTTCAAGGCCTACCATTTATCCAGTTGTATTTCATATTTCTGCGACAACCCACTAAGGCAAGAATTTCACCAATTACTTACTATCTGATCTTTTGCTTCTGGACATTTCGACTGATATTTCATTTCCATTAAAATCAGTTCCCTTCAATCCAGCAATCGCTTCACGAGCTTCAGACTCTTTTCCCATGTGAACAAAAGCATAATTCTTTACTACATCGCATTCAATGACTGTGCCATATTGTTTAAACAACTTGTGAATCTGAAATGAAAAAAGAAGAGATATCAAATGCTGAAAGTTGCTTTATTACTTCAAATCTTTGAACCAAAACAATATGGTATATGAAACTGATCCATGTATTTGAAATATGAAATCAAATTGTTTGAACTGAAAATTCAACAGCAATTGAGGGAAACTGCGAATTGAGTTTGCGCTTTTTGAGTCTGCAGTCACTAGATGAATACATCAAATGATAATCAGGTTGTGAATGAGATAACTTTGACTAATTTGGACAGCAAAAAACTGTGATTAGCTCCAATACAAAATCTTAAATCCTTGTTAAAAATAAAACATAAAGGGAGCATTGCTAGCATTAAAACTACTTACACTGTACATAAGCCAATACCGGTATGCTTAAAAAATTGCACAGATGGTTGTATTGTAAATTTGATAAAAGCAGCGTCTATTTTGCCAATAATGGCTAGATCCTGAGTGGCATGCATCTATACACATGACTGTTGATTGACTTGCATCTATACGCATGATTGGTTTGGAGTAAACTAGCCAATCAGGATTTACTGCTGGCAAAATAATAACAAAATAGGCACTACCTTTTCTAAAATAAATAAAGCCTATGAAGATGAAAAATTTGATAAAAATGTATTGTACATTTGACAAATGCTTTCAAAAGAATTTTGCTCATGACACTGTGTCATTGACAGTTGAGGCTCAAATTAGGCACGCCTACTAACGCCACTTTTGACAATAGAACGAACTGAAGAAGTTAGTCTTACATCAGCAGATTTTGTATCGGCAGGAAGATTTCCAACATAAAGTTTGCAAGCTTTCACAACTTTTGTTGTTGATAATTCCACATTGATTTTGCTTCCATGGAGTTCATATTTGTCCAAACCCCTTCACACAAAAACATTAGAGCAAAAGTTAAATTATAAGATGAAAAAAAAAAAAAAAAACGCGAAAACGAACAAAATTTTACACTTACAATAATTATAAAATCATAGTCTATCAAAATATAAAAAAACAACAAGGCATTTGAAGCCAAACTAAAATAGATACCGGTAACTTATTTAAAATGCCAATAACTGATTCAGCAGTTCAGGATGTTTATTAGTTAGTTATCAGAGCCTGGCAGACAGAAGCTAAACAAGTCTATTATCCAGTTAACAATAAAATAGTACTGGTAGTACTGATATATCATAGTCTACTGACAGTCAGGTGTGGTGAACAATCAGCCATCTACAACATTTTTAATTTCACATTCTTCTGACGTCATCAGACAACAAAGGGTTGGGTTAACCTTCAACCATTAGAAGAACAAGAAACGAGAGAAGTTGTGGATGGTCAATTGTACACTGACGGCCAATTGTTCACTTCACCTGACACAGGTAACGTCTAGTATCAGCCCCCAGGTTCAGCTAGGGTTAGGTTTGGTTGGGATTAAGCTAGGTTAGGGTTGTAACTGAACTGAACCCAAACTAAATTTATACAACCCAAACCTAACCGAACCTCAGAACCAGGGGACTGATACTATACGTTACCCCAATATACCAGCCTAAATTAATAAGTGATAACTAGGGCAATTTAAGGTCACAAAAATTACTTTTTTTGCTGGCTCCAATTACCACAAAAAGCATGGAACCAAAATTTCATGGGTGTGGGGCCAGCATTTAAGAAGTTATAAAATTACAAAAAGTAACTTTTTGTGCTTTTAGGTTACATTTAATTTTTCAGGTTAGACTACAAAGTTTTTTGTGCCATTTTTCGCACAATTTTCCATTCTTTACCTTTTCTTGCTACAATTGAAATTGATTTACAATCTGCATAATGCATCAAGGTGGTTATACACTAAACATAAAGCCCCACATCTTCCAGCAATGCATTGGCATCTTTACAATGTAAACACTATGAATTTTCAAACGCTGATTAAACTATTCCATTGATTAGTTTTCGCTCAGTACAAAACATTTTTTTGAAGTTCTGACTGAGTGAAAAGCGAATGGACTAGTGCTTATAACATTCCAATTTTTATGACGTGATAGTGGCTTTCAAATCATAATGTTGTAGGGACCTATCAACCAAAACCCAAATAACTTTCACAGCATACATTAGTAAACTCTTAATCTTATATTTTCTTTGATTTAAATGAGGGATTTACTTTAACATTCAATAAAAAAAGCTGTGGTAAATTAACACCTACAGTTTCCTATACCAACTTTTGTCTATTTTAAAACCGTAGGGTTAAAATGAACATCGTAGACGAGTATAGTTGAAATACTGGTTTTCTACAGCGACTGAAGAAAAAAAAATTTATTGCAGGCAGGCCTAGACCAAAATTGTCATGATTAACTGAGCTAATTCTAAATTTTCTTTGATCTAGGAAACACATCAGCGGTAATTCATATCAGATAAAAGTGTGTAAAAATGAGTGTTTTCACGTGAAAATCGTAAAAATTCGTTGGCTGGTAGGAGCGGAGCACTAATTAAGCCCCTTAGACAGTTAGACTGGTGGCCCACCAGTTTTGGCCAATTCTTTTGCCAAATCTTGGGTGCGCTACTAGTATGGAGCAACTGCACAGTGTAATTCCATTGCTTGAGTTGTTTGAAAAAATGATATAAGTATTGTTAAAATGAGTCGTCAAGAAGTTGCTCCTGCTGTAGGCTATACCGATATGGCTTGCGTCAAGGATGCCAACCAACAAAGGCTGCAGTAGAACGCAGTTTTTCCATGCTGAACAAGCTACCGGTACTTGTTAAAGACAGAAACTTTTCACCAAAAAATGTTAAGCACAATATGTGCATGTACTATAGGTTGAGCCATAATTGAGACTCCTTCATTGCTCTTTAGCATAGACCAACTGTTATTTCTCATTTTGTGCTCTTCTTTGAATAAAGTTACTTTTAGGTTTGGCAGTGTCTATGTTGGTGTTAACAGCATAATGGCTTTTAGGTCTATTTTGCCACAGCTACATAACCCTATGTCACACAAATATTTCATCTTCTTCTTTTCTACTGTCTTCACGAATCCAATTGTTAACCCCAGGTCACACGAATTCGAATCAAACCAAAGCCACTGAAGCAAAACGAATGAAAGCCACAACGAGAATTGAACCCAAAACTAGTGCAGCGCTTCCTACTATACGCTGTGCTCTATCCACTGAGCTATCCAGAAGTCATGGCAATCTAGAACAAAATGGCGCTTAAAAACCTAGGATGTCACTTATGGCAAAATACACTTAAAAGCTATTTTGTTGCTGACGGCAAAATAGACACTTCCGTTAGGTTTTATACTTTCTTGCAAGAATAAAATCACGTTTTCAAGTTTTTTAGGTCACAAAAAAATTGCACTGGTGATAACTTACGCTATTGCAGCCTGTGCTTCATCTAGGCTAGCCATGTGAACAAAACCATAATTCTTCAACACAGAGCAATCAGTAACTTCACCAAAAGCTCTGAAAAGTTCTTCTACTTCATTTTTTGAAGCTTCTTCCGTGAGTCGACCAACAAATATTTTGACCATTTTGTAACAAAACAGAGCAGTTTCAATTTTAGAGAAAAATGAATACCGGTAGGCTAGTACTGAATTCCTTAATATCGTGCAATGTGCCAGAAATTAAGCAAATAACAATGCATTCACAGATGCACCACAGTAGTCTAGTCAGTGAAGTATAATGTGCAACGCACGAAACGCAGTATGCACTGTGGGAGTTCATTCACCGAAAAACGGTTCTGCAAAGGTAACGAATTCAAGATTGATCATGGGGCAGGTCCGGCAGGATCACAACTTCACTCGTTTCGTTGAATGAGCTCGGTTGCAGTAGCGAATCCAGGGGGGGTGTGGGGATGCATCCCCCCACCAGCCAATTTCAACAATGATTTTGATGAATAAAATTTTTCCATAATTTCGAGCCTCTTCCATTCAACAATTCTTACGCCTTACCGTGTGTTTACACAGAATGCAATGCGACTTTTCGTACGTAAGGTGACGCAAACCGCGAAACAGTTAGAATTTATGACGTAAAACTACGTCATTTCGCACGGCATTTTCATGGAGTGCCGTTTGGAAAAAACTATTTGTTTTTTGACCCATGTTTTTGAGCATATTTAAACCATTATTTGTCCGGTATAGGCCTATCTAAGTCGGACCAAAAAACACGTGCACGATAAGTCGGACAAAATTGTTTTGTTTAAACGGCGCGCCATGTGCCGTTTGGAAAAAAACGATTTGGTGACCCATGTTTTTTAAACTTATTTAGACCATAATTTGTCCGATATCTATATCAAAAATATCCGACTTATATATCGGACAAATTGTACTCTAAGTCGGACCAAAAAACACACGCAAAATAGTCAGATTTTTCGACTTATATATCGGACAAATTCTTTGCTAAGTCGGACCAAAAAACACACGCAAAATAGGGGCACGCAGCCATGCCTAGTCTTTTTGACGGGCCTGCTTCAACAATTACCCGTTTTGCTGCGTGTGCCTTTTCCGCGCTTGGCCGATACTTATTATAAACGTGTGTTTCTAACGTTATGAAGTGCGGAAATAAAAACGAATTGATTGATTGATTTGTCTCATACGGTTCATAGCAAAGTCAGTTACACGGACTTTGATTCATAGGAGCCATCTCAGACAAAATCTAGACGTATCACGTGGGTTTCGTGATGTATCGCGCAAAAAGAAAAAAATGGTGAATCTTGATATCAGTTTGACCTGACTGTCGAGAAGAGAGCAGAAAATTTCACTTTAAAGCGCTAAGATACATAACGGTAGACGTGACGCTCGTACAGGCTGCTCAATAAAGCGTGTCATGTTTGCGAAATCGTAATGGTTGAACTTCATACGGGAAATAGAAGTATGTACAAGCTCTAGGCCTATTAACGTGCGTTCATAGTCTAACAAATGATGACAAAGCTTGCTATTATTTCAACAATAGCGTAGACCATAGACTAGAAACTCTTTGAAAACTTTGTGAAAAAAAATCTTGAACACAAAATTATAAAGGGCAACACGATGGAAAAACTAAGTATTTCGTTCCGGACTCTGAGCACAGAGAGTCCTTGTGCAGTTAGTAGTACGTAAACGCTCTATGACAGGGTATTTCATCAACAGTGGCGGCTCGTGGCCGAAAAAACAAGAGGTGCTGCAAGCGACAAATTTTAACAAGCCTGCTTAACGGAGGTAATCCCAACGCCTATTACAGAAACTTTCTGATGCATAACAATTTACAGGAATGATTTCATTCTAAAACCATAGAAAGAGTAACCAAGCTAGTAATACTGTGGCGATTACGCACTCGTTGGGCGTCGCTGGACGTTGTGCAATCTACTTCCCATACGAAATCTGGCTGTTTCTCAACATGTTTCATCGATAGCGTGATTTTTTATCTTTTTCTAATCCTTTCACTTATTTTCCGTTATTTTTTTTACCATCTCCTCCTCCGTCCTGGAACAGGTAGGTTTTCCGAAATAGAAGGTGTGATTTCCAGCAATCCAACGTGGCAATGCTTGTATTTTTTTTTTTTTGCATCCATATAAATTCGCGTGCTTGCTAAAAATATACCACTCTCTTTCTGGCTCTTATATCGGCGCGCTAATTTGAGATCGAGACTCAGTATCGCGCTACAACGTAAAACAAACCCGAACTCCAACAATACCTTTATACTGATGTTCAAGTAAATCTGCGATAGGTAACACAAAATACAGAACAGTACCAGTAGATTTGGTTATTTTCAAATTTCAAAATTATATTGAACAGAAAATTCAACGGTAATTGAGGGAGACTGCGAAGTGAGCTTGCGCTCTTCGAGTCAGCACCCACCCATACAAAAACAATACAAATACAAATTTGGTAAAAACAATACAAATTTTCTCACTTGTTTTTTAAATTACAATGCACACTACGTACATGTGGGTAGATATTGAGGGCTATTATCCCAAAACTCAAGTTTTTTTTTAAACATTTTAGAGACCTGGCATGGATCCCGAAATATATTTAATATACGTAAACCAGGTACCGGTATGCATATACTTAAAATCAGGGAAAATTCTAGAGGAAAATAGTTTTTTTAATGCAACTAAAATCTTCCCTAAAAAACCTGCCAAACCTACACTTCCTAAGCAAACCATATCATCCTTGATCCAATTACCACTACATGTTTCTGCAACCATCAACCAACTTTAGCCTAGTCTTATCACAAGAGTAGGCCTATCAACTGTCTGGCAGTGGTCTAAACTGTCTAGGCTACACATACTGGAACCAGTAGCCTACCATTACTGATCAGCCTACACTTGGGCTACTGATATCTGTCTGCCTAGTCTAAAATAGAAAGCCTGCCCAGTCTAAATCAGCATCAAGTACCAACTATCATAAAGCTCTTGCACAAACTAACTCGATCAGATGTAGCAGCCTAGCAGGACTAAAAACCAGTCCCGTTATGCCATGAGCCAGAGCTAGTCGGAATCCCTTTGATCTGCCTACAGAGCAGCTCTTACAGAAATTGAACGGCGAGTCCAAAAACGTCATCAATAGCCTTTGCGCGTCACCGTTTGGCTCATTTGCATACGAAAAAACTTGAGCTGCAGACAAAATAGGGATTCCATTTAAAAATTTATATTCATATATGATCAAAACATGGAAAGAAATAAGAAATTTAAAAAATTTGGCGATAGAACTTCAAAAAGTAATGAAAAAAAAAATTAAGTGCATAAAAAAGTGAGGGGGTGCTGCAGCTCTTATGTACAAGCCGCCACTGTTTATGAAAGTCACGTGATACTTTTAGCTTTTGTCTGAGATAGCTTATAGGAACCATATCAGACAAAATAAATCAGACAAAAAGTTTTGTCTTTTTGGTTAGAATTAGTGTTTTTTGGTCCGACTTAGAAAACAATTTGTCTGATATATAAGTCGGATAATTCCGATGTATATACCGGACAAATAAAGGAATAAATAAGTTAAAAAAACAAGGGTCACAAAATCGTTTTTTTCAATCGGCGTGTGGCGCACCGTTTGAACAAAAACAATTTTGTCCGACTTATTTTGCGCGTGTATTTTGTTTGGATTTGGAGTACAACTAGTCCAATAGATAAGTCGGATATTTCCGATATATATATTGGACAAATAATGGTCTAAATATGCTCAAAAAACAAGGGTCACAAAACAAATAGTTTTTTCCAAACAGCGCCCCATACATTTTAGAAAACAATCGCAAGATCTTTTACAAAATAACCGATAAAAAGCAAACTGTTGGGGTTCGAGTTGTGCGGAAGATATATTCACTTGTATTCACCAACCTCTTACGTCAAAAAATGGAAAAAATGTACAACAAATAAGATTAAAATCACATTTAGTGCAAACAGACCTTTAGCCACGCATAAGTTCGAAAGGCGATAAAATGCCCATTTTTTTTTTATTTAGTCGCATATTTATCCTCCTATCACGAGAAAGCGATCAATGCGCTATACGAGCTCGCTTAGGAGTTGCCAGCCATCTGTCTACCACACCAAGATGGGGGAATCCCGTTAAGTGCCATTCCCAACGGCACAACAAGTAAACTTGCCGGCTTGTTCTCCACACTGTCCCTTTAATGCTGAGCGTCAAGCAGGGAAGCTGTGAATACCAATTTTAGAGTCATTGGTTTGACCCGACTCGGAATCAAACCCGAGTCTGCAGCTCAAGAGACAAACGCTCCATACCACTCGGCCATCTGAGCATTAGATTACAGTAAGTGAATTTTCAAAAACATTCCGGGAGAGCAAGTCCCCTGACCTTTCTAGAATCATTTTTGTTTGCCTATTTGCTTCAAAGTTATTTCTGCCAAAAAAAATACGCTTAAAAAATGTCAAAATTTGGTGCTAAAAAGTTTTGAATATACTCCCTTCACAAGGACACGTTTTCTAAAAAAGGCTTATTTACGCTCTTTTTCGGGTTTAACATCTTTGCATTCAGTTAACATTCATGATTCAACCTAATTCAAAACTACATGTCATCAGTAGGGCAAGTTTCTGCAACTTTTGCAACTTTTTATTACAGCTTCGGGAAGCTTTCTAAGCAACGAAAAATTTCATTACAGCATCTTTAGAGCTGTTTGCCAAAATTTTATTTTGCAACTTTTTTGGTTTTTAGAGGCTACTTTTTTTTTGCAACTTTTACGAAATATTTTTAAAAAATCTCGCAAAAAAGTACGAACAGTCTTGTCTAATTATTTTACTAATAATTTTCTAGATGTAAGTAAGCCTGCGTTACGTCTACTTCAGAGGTGGGCAAAATACGGCCCGCGGGCCGGATGCGGCCCGCGAGACGATTTTATGCGGCCCGCCGGCAGTTACAAAAAAATGAATAGGTCAACTGAGGATGCGAAGACTTTTTCTTTTGCTCCTCATCTATATTTTCGGCGAACACAAGACATCCAGTGGAAAACAGGTTATGCGAGGATATAAAGACCTCTTTTGCTCTTCAGTCTTCACGACGTCGAAAGAAGTGAAGACCGTTTTTTTTTTTTTTTTTAATCTTCACTTGATTTCGGGCGGTAATTTGGACGACGAAAATTGCGGCCCCTTCTTATTACTGGGCACGCTTCTGTTCATCTAATAATTCGGCCCGGGAAGGACTTGGTCTTCCCACATGTGGCCCGTCGGCTGAAATAATTGCCCACCCCTGGTCTACTTTGTTTTAATGCAAGCCGTAACTGTCACAGAATGCCAATGAATGAGGTTTTCCAGTGTCATTTATTTTGTAACAATAGGCTCTCAATATTCTGTAATTATGAGCTTCAGCATACTGGGCCAAGCAGTTGTTAGCTAAAGATCGTCACTTTGCTCAAGACGATGTTTGGAAATATTTAGCAGTGTACCGGTATTTGAATAAATCATGTTCATGTCAATAATAGACACAAACTTTGTCAACTGATTTCACCGCTTTTTAAATTTTTTCATGCAACTTCACAGCTTTTGTAAAATAATTGCAACTTTGCAACTTTTGTTAAAAATAAACGCAACCTTTTTATTTTTTTAGTGCAACAAAAACTTGCCTTAGTCATCAGTTTTCGATTTGCCTTTTTCTCAACCTTATTTTCAGACCATGTGCTTTTGGTTCCACTTGACCGGACCACGTAATGTATCGTCGCCGATTGCGTCATAAACAGTAATTGTTATTGGATGCTGCAGTAATTTTGTTATTAGAGATAGAAGCTGTGATATAATCTTCGCACAGGGTGACACAAAAAAAACCTTCATCACCTAAGCTTGAATAACTCCAAAAATAAAAAACCTATTTTTTTGATTGTTTAGATATGCCAAATAGAGTTATTGTTCTAAAAGCATACCAAATTTGTCCTTCGAGATGCCATGGGTTACTGAAAAAGAGTCATTTATAATCGAGGCATTCTTTTGCCATAAGTCTATCCATGCAGCTCAATTGCAATTCAAAAAACGGTTCGGTGGTCATGCATTCTTTGTCCACGCAACGATCGATAGATGGGTCAACAAGTTCAGAACCCATCAAACTCTGCAAAATTTCAATTGTAAAAATACTAACACATAATCACACTCCAGTCAACCAAAGTTGTTCAGATCACCACACAACGTTGCGGCTTCCAAAGACTCTGTTGTCCGCAGACCGCAGCCCAAACAAGTGTGTACTTCGACGAAGTCAGGAGCTTGGAATCAACAAGAAGACTGTGCGTAGGCTTCTTTTATCGTAGATCTCAATCATTGGAGTGGCTACAGCAGGGCTTTTCTTACCGACTGATCAGTTGCAGGTGTGACCCAGAGTGGTCGCCGCATTCGCCAGACTTACTCCCCCAGATTTTTTTATCTGTAGGTATACCTTAAAAAGGACAGGGTGTATGGCAACAACCCTCAGACAATTCCTGACCTGAAAGCAGCAATCAAAGCAGGAACAAGAGCGATCACAAAAGAGGAATGCGGGAGGGTCATTAAGAACTTTGCCCGTCAGATCCAAGTGTGCCTGCTGCGACGGGGAGCTTATTTCGCGCACATTTTTGAGCTAAGTGAAACAAAGACTTTTTGAACTGGTACAGACTTGAAACCTAGGAGATGTTTGCTACGCAGGCTTTACCTCACGCAACCAAAATTTCTTGTCAATTGAACTAAAATTTTGGAAGTTAATCGATTTTTGGTGATGAACATTTTTTTTGTGTCACCCTGTGTATTTATGCTTAACTTTTTGGCCGCAGTTATGAGTTCGAGTATTAGTAGTCTGCTCTAGACAAGTACCTAGTGGACAGTAATTGATTTAGTTAGCCCATAGTATAGTACGTGCAGTTAACTCTGCTAGTGTTGCTGGTAAATACTGTACGAGTCTCATGTTTTACCGTTACGTAACCTATTCTGGATATTTCAGTGGTGTACGAAAGGGCGGGTTTTGGGGGTGGTTTTGGGGGTCATCCCCCCTCCCCTTATCGATTAGAGATGCAGTGAAAACTTATCTTTTTTAAAATGATACGCCTTTTGTTCGCCCTTCCTTCGAGCTTGCAAAAATTTCCAACGTTTCGTCTGTTCCATCCAACTTTCTTACTGAATCTCGAGATACTTTGATTGTGATGAAATAGCAGCGATAGATTAACTTTGCGATGTGTCGCTTGAACCGCATTTTTGTGTTTTCTGTTGCTGTGAAGCAATAAATGAATAGGAGTTTCCTTTAATGGCATATAAGCAGTGGCGTACGCACGAGGGGGGGAGTTGGGGGTCAAAAAAAAACCCATCGACGATTTAAAAAAATAGAAACCTCTCTTTTTGAAACGTACCGCCTTTTTTCATACAGAGTTTGCCGAAATTGCTGTCATGTTTTTCTGTGCTATCCAACTTGCTTATTAATCTCGAGAAACTTTCATTGTGATGAAAAAATTCCTGTAGTCAAACTTTTCTGGTGGGTTGCGCTTGAACCAACGACTTCCACAAAATGCAACGCAAGCCAGGACAAAGTCAATGGCTATTGTTAAAGCTGGAGTCGCGTTGTGATGTCATAAAGCGATTGTTTTCAACGGCTATCAAGGCTGGACATTGGACAACACAACGTTCCAGCGCAGGAGGTACTCTTGGAAAAGAATAGTTGCTACGTAGGCGGATGTTCCGCTTGCGATGTCATAACTTTGAGTCAACCAAATCAGCCAGTTGGGGCTAACCAAAAACATGGCTATCGGCTCGGGAGGTTTTAGGTTCAATTTCTGGGCCGGTACCGGTCGTTAGCTTAATGGTCAAGCGCACAGACTATCGGTGCGGAAGGTCTGGGGCTTGATTCCCGGGCCGGTCAAATCGGCACAGTGTCGCCAACAGCTTGCCAATGCTGCGACGTTTCTGTGTTCCCCAGTCGCTAAGTCGCGGAGGTGACCCCTAGTGGCGTATGCAAGGGAGGGGGCCGGGAGTCACCCCCCCTTGACAATTGTAGAAAAATTTCTTCGTGCAGAGCTTGCCGAAAGTTGCTATCATGTTTTTTCTGTTCGGTCCAACTTTCTAATTTAATCTCGTGAAAATTTCATTTCGATGCGATATGCAACAATACTGGAAGTCCAACTTTTCTGATGTGTTTTGCTTGAACTGCATTTTTGTCATTGATGCTGCTGCTGCGAAGCAGTTGGTAAATAGCAGTTTCCTTAAATACGGTGTCTCTGCAGTAGCTATGGCTGCACACAATTTTTTTTTTAAATCAAATCTTCACTGTACTCCTTTCATTAAACTCGCTGCCGTACCGAAGCATGATAGCGAGTGGCGGGGTTTGACCTCGCGTCTTAGCGCTTGGGCAACACAGGTCCGAAGGAACGTCACAGCGGTGGCGAGCCGTTGACTACAATGTGTCTGATTTGACCGGCCTGGGAATTGAACCCCAGATCTTCCGCATCGATAGAGACATCTGTAACACTCAGGCACGCCGAGAGGGGGGGCAGAAGGGGTCATCGCCCGGGGGCCCGGAGACACATAGGGGCCCTGGGTGCAGAATTGTCAAGATAGAATGCAAAACTACGGCCTACGGACGTCACTAGTGTATTTAGGGGGTGCAATTGTGCTATGCACCCCCCCCCTTTTGACTCTGCTTTTTAGTAAAAAATAACAAAACCAATGGTGCCAAGTGACTGAAATATGCCATACTCTTTTAATGGTTTCTGTAGCTTATGGCCAGGGGCGGATCAAGGGGGGTAGGATGAGGGGTATGCATCCTCCCAGCCATTTTCAAACATGTTTTGATGTATACAATTTTTCCATAATTTTGATCCTCTTTGATAGCAATAAGCCTTACGCCTTAAGCACGCATAATTGAAAATGTGCGAACAAAATGCGTCATATTTGACAAAGCACTCAATATAAGGGTCAAAAAATTCGAACAAAATTTGCCTGAAATTATTCAAAAAGCACTAAAATAGCCATTACAGCGTAAATTTTCAAAATTTTTCCGGAGGAGCATGCCCCTTTTTTTTCTCAATCAGCTTCAAATTTGTTCTGCCGAAAAAAAATACGCTGGAAAAAAATGTGGAAATTATGACCCCCTCCTTTTAAAGTTTCTAGCTTTGCCACAGGCGATAATGTTTTTTTGATTTCGGGCCGAAATTTGAACATCTGTGGACGCTATGACCTTTTCTTTTGCTCATCGCTTGATTTTGGAGCACCACTGACCAAGGGGCCCAAACGAAATTTTTGCCCCTCGGCCCGAAATTTCTCTAGGCGCCCCTGGTAACACTACGCTATATGCCTAACCGTCCGGTTTGATGATAAATTATTACAAACGTTAAAAATCTAAATTGACACGGCCGGTGACGTCACTTCGTGATGACGTAGTATTAAGTAGTATTTTACGTCATCACGATGTGACGTCACTGACCCCCATCATTAAAAAATGTTGCGTACGCCACTGGGGTAGTTCGGCCCAGTTGGCCTAATCGGCTGGGCGTTAGATTGCTAATGTGTATGTCATTGTTATTGTGTAGCCTACATTTCAGATTAGTCTACGCACAAGTTGTGCTTCACGTTCTGTTAGTTTTGTCACTGTTTATAATTTTCACTGAAGTATAAATCAGGACATCATAGACGTTTGAGCCTAATGATATTATTTAAATAGGATCAACTCGGGTTTAAGTTCGGAAGGTTCTGGATTTGAATCCACCACTGCATTCCCCAATAAAATTTTCTGAATCCGCCCCTGCTCGGCTGTGACCAAAAACGCTCGTAATATTGGCGTAAACCTCGTAAAGCTCTCGCAACTTCCCTCCTCGCTCGTTAAACTGACTTTTTTGCATTGTTAACTAAAATAGTGGTTCTCAACCTTTTTTAGGTTGCCGAACCGGCAAAATTTCCAAATAAACTTTGTGGACCGGTGCAGGGGCGGATCCAGAAAATTTTGGTGGGGGGGAATGTAGTTTTGAATTACCGGTAGGTTGAATGTTAACTGAATGCGAAGATATTAAACCCGAAAAAGAGCGTAAATAAACCCTTTTTAGAAAACGTGTCCATGTGAGGGGAGTATACTTAAAACTTTTTAGCACCAAGTTTTGACATTTTTTAAGCGTATTTTTTGTGGCAAAGTTAACTTTGAAGCAAATAGGGAAACAAAAATAATTCTTGGGGGGTCCGGGGGCATGCTCTCCCGGAAAAGTTGTAAAAATTTACATATTGTAATGGGCATTTTAGCACTTTTCGAACAACGCAAAGTTTGTTCTTTTGCCCCTAATTAGTCCTTCACCAAATATATCGCATTTTGTTAGCACATTTTCGAGTTATGCGTGGCTAAAAATCTGTTTGCACTAAATGCGATTTTAATCCAATTTGTTGTCGTACGAAATTTTATTCATTTTTTTACGTAAGAAGTTCGTAGAACTCGAAACCCTTACAGCAAGAGCGAATCCAAAAAGTTTTGGTGGGAAGATGAATTAGGTTGAATGTTAACTAAATACAATGACGTTTAAATCCGGAAACGGGCGTAAATAAGACCTTTCAAAATGTTTCATGTCAGGGGCATATTCAGAAATTTTTGCAGGGAGGGGGCACCAAATTTTCGTCACTTTTTCAAGCGTAGTTTTTTCCGGCAGAGTTAATTTTAAGCAACTGAAGTAACAAAAACGACTCTAGGGGGTTTCAGGGGGCATGCTCTCCCGGGAAATTTTTTGCAAATTTACATACCGGTACCGTGATGGCCATTTTAGTGCTTTTTAAACAACTTTCAGACAAATTTTGTTTATATTTTTGGTCCCTAACTTTGAGTGCTTCACCAAACATAGGCGTAGCCCAGAGGGGGTAGGCACGGGGGCCATGGCCCCCCCACTCTATCCTGGACAAAAACAAGGATCTTGGCAAAGCCGGCGCCAAGGGAGCCAGGGGGGTCTGGTCCTCCCAATCGACATGCTTGGCCCCCCAATTAAATAGCTTACTCTTTTGAAAACAGCGGTTTTTGTGCTTAATTTCAAACTTTGCCCCCCCCCCCCCTATGATGAACCCTTGGCTCCCTAAGTCGACTGTTCGGCTACCGGCTCTGGACCTTGGTAATTAGGATAAATACTTGCCATTACGTGTTGTTTACTTGCTGGGATTTTAATAAGTGGGCTTACTTCGCAGAAGTACAACTTTGCTTTTTGCGTTGGCCAGAGTTATGATGGCGCAGCCGCAATGGCCAGCGAACAGTCAGGCGTCACTTCAATTGTTTAAAACGAATCTCTTTGGCATGTTATTTTCACTGTGCTATGCATTGCTTAAATTTGAGCGCTTCTGCAGCTGTAAAAGTTTCAGCAATGCAAAATGGTTAAAGCGTTGCACGAAAAGTAGGCTAGTTAAAATGTATACCAGTGCAAAGAAAACAGCGTGGTTGAAATCCTGCATCAAAGAAGATGTCTCTAACCCAGGAGAAAAAAAAATGTTATCTTGTCGGTTTATGTGAAACCCGGTTGGTAAAACGCCATGTATCGATACTGGTGAAGCACTCAAAATTAGGGGCAAAAACTTTCAATAAAGTTTGCCTGAAAACTGTTCAAAATGCACTAAAATGGCCTTTACCCAGCAAACACACCACGGGTTTTCCACGTGGCCGTTTGGTGGAATTTAGGTGGAAAAAAAACGTGGAAAAAGTCACGTTTTAAACATGTGGAAGTTACGTGATTCAAATCAAATAAGAAGAGTTAACAACCAGGTTTCGATTTAAAAAAAGCTGCTTATGTACAGAGCGATAAATTTGCACTGCTAAACTAATAAAATTCGGGAAAAAATATTGTCTTTATTATTTGCAACTTTTGTTACGTGGTAAAATGGTGGAAACCATGTGGTAAAAGTCACCACTCAAATCTGGATAAAAATAGTAATTTTTAAAAAATTTTAAAACAGTTTCAAACCTAAATAGCTATTCTAGAACAATTATTAAAAAATATGAACATTCTGCAAAAATTAGGTAACGTGGATATCACATGGATTTCACGAAAAAAATTTGGTGGAATTTACGTTGCTGCGAAACGTAGCGAGGTAATGTTGTAGCCACGTGTTTTCAACGATATTTTTTAAAAACATCGTAAAGTGACAAAATGTACCAATTGCATTATATTTTTGCTTTACTGTGCAGAATAATAGCTAAAGGGCTGCTTACACTCCGTAGCAGAATAATGGTGGAAATTTGGTGGTGAGTGCAACGTGGCATGGTATGGTTTTGTCCACGTTAATTCCATGTTATAATGTTGGTAAAATTGAAACGTGGCAGAGTAATGTTACAACCACGTGTAATCCACATTATGATTTCGGTACCCTAAAAAAGATGAAAAACAATTCAATTGCAATGTTTATATTTACCTACTAAACGTACTATGCAGCATGGTAACAATTTTTCTTTTAACCATGCGGTTTTAAATTTTTGTGGATATTTGGTGGTGAGTGCAATGTAGTGTGGTAACGTTTTCTCCACGTCGATTCCACATTGTAATTTTGGTGGAATTAAAGTGGCAGTGAAACGTGGTGAGATGATGTAGTAACCACGTGTAATCCACATTATGATTTTGGTATTTTCAAAAAGATACAAAAACTTGAATCACGATATTTTTAGGTATCTATTGACTGTACTCAGCTGCACGTCAACAATTTTTACTTCTAAAAATGTTTTTATAAATTTTGGTAGGTATTTATTGGTGGTGAGTGCAATGTAGTGTGGTAACGTTTTCTCCACGCCGATTCCACGTCGTAATTTTGGTGGAATTAAGGTGGCAGTGAAACGTGGTAAAATGATATGGTAAGCACATGTAATCCACCTTATAGTTTCGATATTTTGAAAAGATACAAAAACTTGAATCGCAATATTTTTAGGATTCTATAGTGATTGTACTCTGCAGCATGGCAATCAATTTTACTTCTAAAAATTTTTTTTTAAACTTTGGTGGATATTTGGTGGTGAGTGCAATATGGTGTGGTAACATTTTCTCCACGTTGATTCCACGTTGTAGTTTTGGTGGAATTAAGGTGGCAGTGAAACGTGGTGAGACGATGTTATAACCACGTGTAATCCACATCACAACATTGGCAGCTTTGTGAATTGATATGAAAGTCCAATTTCAATATTAATTGATGTGCCTTGGTTATTTTTTTAAGCATGCATGGTAACAAATTTTACTTCTATTAATTTTTTTAAATTTTGGTGAATATTTGGTGGTGAGTGAAATGTGGTGTGGTAACGTTTTCTCCACGTCGATTCCACATTGTAATTTTGGTGGAATTAAAGTGGCAGTGAAACGTGGTGTAATGATATTGTAACCACGTGTAATCCACATTATGATTTTGGTATTTTTAAAAAGATACAAAAACTTGAATCACGATATTTTTAGATATATCTATTGATTGTACTCAGCAGCATGTCAATAATTTTACTTCTAATAATTTTTTTTTTCAATTTTGGTGGTAGTGATAAGTGCAATACGGTGCTATATAACTTCATATCATAGCTGCGAGGATAATACACGTTACTGATTTAGGAAAAGAAAGGTTTTTGATCGAAATCAAAAATGTGAAGCTTTCTCGAAATCGGAAGTTCAGGTCTATTTTATGGTTTTAGTTTGAATCGAAATCTCTTATTTTCTGTTAAAGTTAAATTTTAAATTTCTGATTTTCGGTTTGGAGACAGAGTGGGTTCAATTGAGCTTGAGATTTAATAGTTTTGGAATATAATAATATATTTTGAAAGTTGAAAGGCGATAATGATCATAATAAAGTTTTTTTTCAACACTCCAAGACTACGTGCAATATTCACGACAGCTTCGAATATTTTTAAACATAATTAAGCTTCGAAAATTTATGCTGATAGTGTTTTAAAGTGCAAAGTTGTTTCACTTCATTTATTTTACAGCAGCAAAAGCAAAAACGTAAAAAAAAACGACGTAAAATTGGTTTTCAAAAAAGGGGCAAAATTTGAAGGGTATTTTGTTCTCAATTTGGTAATAAAAGTAATATGCAGTATGGTAAACAGCGTTCGTAGTCTTCTGAAGTCTATTTTATTTGCACTTTGCGAAGAGACGGGTGGTCACAAACAGAGAAGACTGACCTAACGAACGTATATTATATTATTTTTCTCAATATCGATATGCTTAATTCAACCGGTTCTTTTATTTAATGGTTTAAATGCTGCGCTACTACGCAGCTACAACAGTGATAACTGATTCTAGTGATTTGCTGACTGCATTACAGTTGTTGAGCAGAGGTCTCGATCTTTGGTTATAAGTATTTACCGCAAGGTGGCGTGGGATGACTGAACAGTTGGTAGAACTTTCAACGCATAGCGCATATAGCCCTTTTACAGAACTATCGCAACACTGCATTGCAATTGATTTTGTCATAATCACAAACTAACTTAACGTGTTTTCGTGTAAAACTCTGAAAAAAAAAAACGGAAGATCTTTTATCTGCTACCTTAGAAGTTTCAAGTGGCCATGTATGCATAAAACGTGATATACTTAACCTTATACTAATCAACTTAATCTCATAAATGTATTTTCTAGAATAAAACAATCAGTCACCAATACTTGAAATATCATAAAAAAACCAACGAGCTTTTTCGCCACTTAAGTTCTTCAGGGGCAGTTAAAATTCAAATTTCTTTACGATAGTTGCAATAAATCACGCTTGGTTGCAATTATGTGCAATTGACGATATCACAAAAAAGACGGACAAGATACGAATTACACAGTAACCTACAACAAAATTTGGGTTTTAAAAAGTTAAAGCAACTTTAACGGCTTTACCCATAGACGCCTGAAATAGAAGGACTGCTAACTGCCAATCATGCAATATAAACAATTAAAATCAATGCAGTATCTAAGGTGTAAACTGAAAATTATCGCCGAAATGAAACAAAAGTTTGCTTTTGCGAAAATTGTTTTGCGAGAAGCTGCAGCTGCAGCCGCTGCAGGACCCCGCCAGATTTTACAAGTTGTTTGATTGACAGCTTGTTTTTGTACTTGCGTTGCTCCAATAACATCAAAAGAGAAAAGTTTTTTTGGTAAAAGTCGCAGACTTGCGCCAGCACAACGCCAGGTGAAAGCATTCGTCCAATTGAGTGACATCTTGTTTTTAATAATTTTGAATAAATTTGAAGTTGTGATTGTGAAGTGTGAACACTTCGAAGTTTTCCGCGCAGCAATAGAATGTAGTGCGAACTCTGTCACCGTTTGTGCACACGGCACTTATAGGCCTTGTTGCACTGTGCTCTATCTTGTCGTCTCGTGATACCTAACGAAGAACTACGTAAAAAATTGTCTGTAAATATAATTATGGAAGTAGATCGAAACTGGAGTGTCTTCCCGTGCAAGCAGGTGCCGTTTTTGAGGTATAACCGTTTGAATATTGAAAAATTTTAGCGGATGAATACTATTGGGCTTAAAGCGCATCAGTGCTTTTTCGTCATTAGGTGTTGCCGTGTTAGTTTCTAAATGTTTTTTGCTCAGTGTTTGACAACGTTTTAAACTGAAGTAGAAAAAAATATCTAATATATTGATTTTTAAGTTAAATTGTAAGCTGAATTTAATTATTTTTGTATAATTTTTAAATGAAGTGACAGCGTTTAACTCATAAAAAATTAACTTATGCAAGTCAAAATTTGGAAACATGTTCTTATCAGCTGTTTCGTCATAGTTACGCCAAACAGCTGATCAAGGTAAAACAACGAAATAGAGGAACTGGCAGTCTACAGCTGCTAGTGGCACAAACTTAGGTAGGTTTAGCTGCTGAAGCGTAGAGATAGATAAAATTAAAAAGTTAAAGCGGTATTATTATACCTTTTTAAAAGTCAGTTAGCCTAGCTTATCCAAATGATTTATAGGTTTACTTGCAGAAACGTCATATAACCTACGTATCTGTATACTCTGTTGCTGGATAGGTTTGTGAGGAAATGATGATAAAAAGTCAGGCTACAGTTACGTGCTTTTTGTGGTAATCCAGTATCTGGGTGCAATTCCTACGGACAGACTAGTTTTCCATACTGCTCAGATGGGCGAGTGATTAGAGCGTCCGCCTCGAGAGCTGTAGACTTGGGTTTGATTCCAGGTCGGGTCAAAGCAATGACTATAAAAATGGTATTCACAGCTTCCCTGCTTGACGCTCAGCATTATACGGACAGTGTGGAGAACAAGCCGGCAAGTTTACTTGTTGTACCGTTTGGAAATGCACTTAGCGGGATTCCCCCATCTTGGTGTTGTTGACAGATGGCCGGCAACTCCTCAGCGAGCTCGTATAGCGCATTGATCGCTTTCTCGTGATAGGAGGATAAATATGCAACTAAATACAAAAATACTCTACCAATACTATTGGTGCTAATAGATCTCATTCAGCTTGGCGCTTATGATTTTCATTTATCGGTGAGTAATAATTTAGAGAATCAATGACCGTTAGCTCAGTTGTCAAGCGCACGCTCTCGGTGCGGGAGGTCTGGGGTTCCATTCCCGGACCGGTCAAATCGGCACAGTGTCGCCAACGGCTCGCCACCGCTGCGACGTTTCTTCGGAGCTGTGTAGCCCAGGCGCTAAGCCGCGGAGATGGGACCCGCAACTCGTAACACGCTTCGGCGTAATACCGCGAGTATAATGAAGATTTGATTTTGATTTGATGAAATGCATAATTGTTCACTATGATGACGTCTATGAAAGTGATTCAAAAAAGTTTACTGCAACAAGTTTCAGCACTCTAAAGTAATGTGCTTATAAATGGCTGAGTTTGGATTGTACTGAAAAAATTATTGCTGCTAAAAATTTACAATTATATGGGATATAAATTCATCAACTGATCTGTCACCGAGCGCTCATAGACATGGTTTTCATCAATAATGCTATTTTCGATTTACCAATGAAAGAAGTATTGAAAGGCGCGTATGTTCGAATTCTAAAAGAATATTTCCAGAAGATGATTCTCCTGAAAGAATTGAAAGTTTGTCCATACAAGCGTTGCGGTCATCAAGTTCATTCAACATAATTATGTGAAAAAAAAGAAATTAGTGACTTGACAGAGGCGATGATCTCTGCTTTTCCATCCACTTCAGGAAGATGTCTTTCAATATTTTGTAAGCAATTACGACATGTTCTGCGCTACGCAAGCCTCTGCTTTCCCTACTTTTACCCTGTTGCAACCATTTGGTGTCTACTTTATTACACTTTATTAGCTGTACCCGTCGATTAGATTGGGAAGGTCATTTAAATACTTTGGAGAAGATAACTCCTTGGCTGCTTGCCTACGATTGTGTGAATTATTCTCGCTACGTTCCTGTCTATTTCCATGAAATGCGTGAATTTGTAAAAGCACACCCATTTGCTCTTGAGCATTTACGTGCTGGTGAATTTGCAATTCAGCAACAAGAGCGATACGGATTTTTCGCAACAGCCGCAGATCAAGTGATTGAGCAGACTGTTAACAGAGACAATAAATCAGTGTTCTTGCGTTGGAAACGGCGTATCATGCACCGAACTCTGCTCTTGCGTTGTTTGTGAAAATGATTCGGAGACCGTAGTTGAAGTAGAACTAGTGAATGATGTCAGTAATGACGACGATGATAGTGATGACAACCAATTTGTAGCTAGTTGAAAAATGTTAAAATGTGTTTGTCGTAACTAAAGGTTTTATTTTAATGTAACGAAATTTAATATAGCTTATTCACACCAAATTTCTCTTTGTTTTTCAAGTAATAAGACCTGCTTATCAATGTAGCCTATAGGTGTTTTAGCTAGATACGAAATTTAGTCGATGAAAATATATTACGGCGTAAAAATTTATGTTTATATCTTTGTAAGGTAGATTTGCAGCAACGAACAGTAACTAATAAAATTAATTTGCTAATCCAATAAAGTTCTTTATCGTAAAATTTCTTTCGATAATTATGATGCCATTATTTAATTGCACAAAACTGACGCAAAGGGTACCGGTATGTTGTTTTTGGTTACATTAAAAAAATACTTTGAAGTGCTTAATTTATACCAATTGAATTCCTTAACGTTAACTTGATGCAGTAGTTGAAATACGTGAAGTATTGTTAAGTTATCAGCTGTTAGAGAGTAGGATAATCGTCTCGTAACCTAGAAAGTATTTGATAAAACTGGACAAAATTTGCAGGTGTGCCAGTATGTACCGTATGCTTAATTTATCCACGTCAAGTTTCACATTGTTTTTCAATGAAAATAGTGGTTAAAAAATTTATGTACACTCTGTTCAGAGAAAGTTTTTACTTGTGGGTGATATGACGTCATCAACTTATGACGTCAATGTTTGGCACAAAAGCAAATTGTGAAAATGTCCCAAACTATTTTTAAGTGTTTGCAGCAATTACTCGATACAATTATTTACTATCTTGTATGATTGCGCGTTAAGCTAGCGGTAAATAACTAATTGTTGTACGTCTATAGAACAAAAAAAAATACTCCATCAAACTAGTCAAAGTTTTGCAGATGTGTTAATATTACCCTGTTTCCATGTCCCAAAAATCGTGGGCTTTAAGCCCGCGGGCTTTGTTCTAGTCAGGTGGATTCAAGCTTTATACGAGCTAATTTCAGCATTATCGTGGGCTTTCTTGGACGCAAGTAAAGAGTTGGTTTTAATAAGCAAGGTTTTTGGAAAAAGGTGGCTGAAAAAGCCCACTTTGGACTCGGCCCACGTTTAGAAAGCCCACGTTTTGAGTGGACATGGAAACAGGCTGTATGTATACTTAGATTTTCCAAGCCAAAATTCAGCTTTTTAAACTTATTATATGTGAAGTTATAAGGAACTGTATATACACCCTCTCTAGCAAAAATATATTTTTTGCAAAATCTTACTTGTGAGTTATGACGTCATCAACTTATGACGTCAGTATTTGAAATAAATGCAAATTATTGACTACAGATGTCTCCAAACTATTTTAAAGTATTTGTATTACTAGCACAAGAAGTTGGAAGCAATTACTCAATATGATTATTTATTTTCTGGTCTGGTTGCGGTTTAAGCTAATAGTTAATATGTAATCATTGTAGGTCAATAGCAAAAAAACTACTGAATAAAACTGGTCGAAATTTTGCAGATGTGGTAATATGTATATTTGGATTTTTCACACCAATTTTTAGCTTGTTAAACGTCCTACAACCGAAGTTGCAAGGAACTGTATACACCCCATCCAAAAAACATAATTGTTTTTACAAAATCTTTTACTTGTAGGTTATGACGTCATCAACTTATAACGTCACAGTTTGGCATGGACATAGTCTGTCAACCAAAGATTACTTTGAAAGTGGTCTGATGCGTTTACATCAACCACAAAAAAACTTAGATGCTTTTAAGTGTGTGGAATTTCTGCATTTTTAAAAGAGCTATTTTTGTCTTTATGACGTCATTATGACGTAACGGCACCTGTTGGACACGGAAGACACGAGATTTAAATTCAGCATTTCCTAATCTTCAAATTTACGAAGTTTCATCTAGTTCTTCGGTGGGTATCACGAAATCCATTTTCTAGGCGTTTTTTGTCGTAGCGTAACAAGGCCTATTAGTTACCGGCTTACCGCGTAGTTTCCAGGCTGCGTCACCTTCTACCATTTAGCAATACTGTGACGCAGTGCCACTGCAACTCTGCAAGTAACGCTATTGTTGTTGCTTAATTGTTTTTTTTTTTCCTTTTTTTACTTATAGATCAAAATTTGGAATACAATAAATATGGGACGAAAATAGCTTAAGGAGGAAAAATAAAGCCGCTGTAAATCTCAAAACTGGACGTTTCGACAACATAAATTCAGCTGTCATCATCAGCAGTATATGCAAGGCAGTACAAAACTGTTTTTCGCAAAATGCAAGGCAGTACAAAACAGTTTTGTACTGCCTTGCATATACTGCTGATGATGACAGCTGAATTTATGTTGTCGAAACGTCCAGTTTTGAGATTTACAGCGGCTTTATTTTTCCTCCTTAAGATCAAAATTTATTATTCTGTTAAACTAATCCAGGTATGGAAGATGGCATTCCATTCCATTCTTAAAATCTTCCATTCCTTTCCATACCTGAAGTCTTCCATATTCCATACCAAAATTCCTCTTCCATTCCATCTTCCATTCCATTCCATTACATGCCCTGCCGGTAGGCAGTTCATAATTTTGTTGCAGTCAAACTCAGCATTGACTGAACGCTAGTTTGCTATTAGGACAGTACAGGGAAAATATTTCACCTAGGCTATAGCATAGCTGATATCACAATCAGTATTGTACTGTACAGCTGCAATACATACAAAACCACAGTCTCGTACAGGTTTGTACCGGTTGGTCCAATGAAAGCCACTAGTCTAATAGGCCCTAAGCTTAAAATATTTTCTATGAAATTCCAACTAATCGTTCACTCTTCATCCTATGCTTGCACTAACTCGATGTGCACAATTGAAATATCAAGCAGATATGTTTAATTAACCTCTCTGCAGCAATTTTCCAACCAACGTCTCATAAAAGCTTTGCTTTTCACTAAGCGAAGTCTGATAGCTTGTCCACCGTAGCAACAAATTTTCGCCACTAGGGGCGCCGGAAAAAAGTCAATTAATTCTGACATAGCCATGATAGCCTATTTCGGAAAAATTTTCGCGCACTTTTTCCAACATACAGTATTTCAAAATAAATTTTTTTTTTTTGGTTATCATTTTCACTCATTTGACTTTCATTTTCATCCTGATTGGAGTTATGGAAGCAATCGATTCCACGAAAAAAACAAGAAGAATAACCACTGTGAAAAGCATTGCTTTTAGCTTTTCAATTTCGAAAGGGAAGAGTGATTCAGATGAGCATATTCAAGAGGCAGAGAATTAATCCAGTTTTGAATTTCAGGGGACAAATTGCATTATAATTTAAAAGAACTCCAGTGCGTGTTGGTTTTCTCCAGACTGATGATTGTAAACTGCCTTCTTTTATTGCGATTTCTGTGTCCGAAAATGCAAGCGAATTTGTGGATTTTTCAACAGTAAAAACAAGATTGTAGTGTTGGTTTTCAAAAGATTTAGAAGTTCAAAACAATCTTGTTCATTTTCAAAAATTGCTAAAATATTTCCACCTATCTCAAATAAAAAGCTGGAGAAGATTTTGGTTTGTTGTTCAAGCGGATAGTTTCTAAGTGTGCGAGGATTTTGTTAGCCGTCGTAATTTTGATCATTCATTTTTCATTGCTTTTGTGAAGCGTTAGAAGATAGTATAATCCCCGCTGCTTTGCTTTTCGATGGTAATAATTTGCCCTGCGTAGGCTTTTCGTTTCCGAATCACGCTCTGAAGAAGGACAGGACAGTCGACGTGTCCAAAAACGTTCAGCATATTATTTTTCGTGAAACCGGTGTGATAATACCTATCCACAAGAAAGGAGACAAGAGAAAATGCACCAATTATAGGGGCATCTCTCTCATCAGTGTCCCGGGTAAGGTCTATGCCAAATGCCTTGAAAAGAAATGCCGTGAGATAGTCGAGCCTAAACTAATGGATGCTCAGTGTGGCTTTCGTCCTGGCCGAAGCACAATGGACCAGATCTTTGCCTTGCAGCAAATCTTTGAGAAGTCGTGGGAATATGCAAAAGAGGTCAATGCATGTTTTGTTGATCTTGAAAAAGCATAAAAAGCATATGATCGCATTCCTAGAGACAAGCTTTGGACGGTGTTGTTACAGTATGGCATTGATGGCCAGTTACTAACTGCTATTAAGTCGCTGTACATGCATTCTGAGGTCTGTGTTCGTGTTAACAGCGCAATGACGAAACGTTTTAGAGTAAGTGTGGGACTACGGCAAGCATGCTCGCTTTCACCTATTCTATTCCTTATTTATATGGATAGAATAGTTAAGAAAAGTGAGTCTTGCGGCGGAGTGAAGATCAATGGTTGCACTGTACAACGTCTGTTATTTGCAAATGATCTTGTGTTACTAGACTCTACCCAAAATAGTCTCCAGCAAGCTCTTGACAGGTTTTCGGATGCATGCTCTGTGGCCGGAATGAAAATCAGTACAACAAAAACAGAAACCATGTGCCTGTCCAGACAACCAAAGCAGTGCTCTTTCCAGATTGATGGAGTACTACTAAAACAGTCAGAGAAATTCAAGTACCTCGGCGTCTCATTCACAAGTGATGGCAGACAAAATAGCGAATTGGATATCCGCATCGGCAAAGCTGGTGCAGTAATGCGCCAGCTCCATCGATCTGTGGTACTGAAACGGGAGCTTTGCACCAAGGCAAAGCTATCCATTTTCAGATCAGTCAATGTTCCTATTCTGACTTATGGCCATGAGTGTTGGATCATGAATGAGAAAGTGAGATCTCGAGTTCAAGCAGCCCAAATGGGATTCTTGCAAAGAATTAGTGGTTTGACCTTGTTGGACAAGGTTAAAAGTGCAGATATTCGTGAATCTCTAAACATCGAATCGCTGCTTCTCCGACTAGAAACATCGCAACTGCGTTGGTATGGACATGTGACACGAATGTCCCAGGAAAGAACAGCCAAAAAGCTGCTCTGTTCAACACCGATTGGTCGAAGGCCTAGAGACCGTCCCAGAACTCGATGGCGAAATTGCGTAGAAGATCTTAGTCGGTCTCGCCTTGGCATCCCAGCAGAGCATCTATCCTTTGTTGCAGAGGATCGAGACGCTTGGAGGCTCCAACTCGAGCTGCTGCCCCCGCGACCCCCCAACGATAAGCGGGTCTTGAAAAAGTAAGTAAGTAAATTTTGTAAATAATGAAAAAAATACGGTTCAATCATAAAATGGTTCAATGTTCTAAAATTATTAGCTGTAGCAACCATACGAATATTGAAAATTTTCTCTCTACCAAAGTTATACAATCGATAATTCGTCATCAATTCTGCAATTTCAACTATAGTTACAGTAGAAACAACTGTTAAAGCAGTGTTCCCAACGTAAGGCATAACAAAAATTTGGTGGGGCGTGGGAGTTTTAAAACACCATGAACCAACTTTGCTGGGAATACAAAATAAAAATGCACTTGTTCACAATCAAAGTTATTAGTGTATATATTAATTTGGTTTGCTTGTTTACAGTGTTGGATACGACTTGAGTCCAGATTTTGAAGACTCGGACTTGTAAGTTTTACCTGGGACTTGGACTTGAGTCCTTTTTTTCGGCGACTACTCAACTAGCAAAAAAAAATGCGAGTTATGGTGAGGTTTTTGGTTTTTCTGTCTATGGCAAATTCAATATTTCTGTAGTATAGCATAGAAACATCCCTTTTTGTGCTTTTAACGTAAGTGCTATAAGTTTTCTTATTTACTAAATTTTATATTCCGTCATTTTCAGCGTTTCTCGCTTGTTTCCAGCAGGCGAGCAGGAGCTGCGAAGGTGTTACTATTTAAGAAAGTCGCAATCAATCCACATTCTCGTCTGCCATTATACGTTAAATCAAAATAAAGGCATGACGCAATGCACAGGAGGTCTCATCACGCGTCGACATCGATCTCGCATGAATGGAAAGCTCCTTTCTCATTTAGTAGTTTTGAAATCCAATTATTCTTTTGTGTAAATAAGGGTAAAACGAATAAATTACCGGTAGCTAAAACTAAACGCTTTTTTTGTAACTTTTTACCTTCATTTTTTTTCTTGGTTGTTTTAGGCCTAGTCAAGGGCGTGGTCAGGGGGAGAGGAACGGGGGCCATGCCCCCCTCAAATCTATCCGGGAGAAAAACAAGGATCTTAGCAGTTACGACAAATATTTGCTATTGCGTGATTGTTTTCTTTCTGGACTTGCAATAAATGGGCTTACAATGGAGAAATACAATTCTAATTACAATTGTTCTGCGCTTTATTTCACACAGCTATGTGAGACATTGCCTTATTTCGCTGATATGTTTCTACAGGTAGATCTTTGTCTGAAACGGTACTAACCAATCATGTACGCCTGTAATTCATTAATAAGTCGCCGGTCGCGGTCCTTTGAAATTGTACTTTCACTCCCATTTATTGCAAATATAGGCTACTAGATCAGTGCAGTAGGTCACGTCTATTACTAGATTCATGTGCACCTCCAAAAATCAAAATAAATGGTAATAAAAATAATAACTCGATGAAGAAAGAGAGTTGTGGGTAAGTCGATCTTCGATGAAGGAAAATGTCGCGAAAATATATCAGGTTAGATTCAAAAGAAGAAAATTATAGATTATTTATCATAGGTTCACGCAATGGCGGGCACGAATCCATGCCCCCCCCCCCCCGCCATGGCGTTGTTGTGGTGTCGTGGATTATGAATTATACTGTAAAACACATCTACACGTTATCCAATCAAATGCACCAATTTGTCGGCAACTGATGAGAACCTTTGTGAAAGCCGTATTTATTACTGCATTGAGCCAGTATAAGCTATTGAGCCAGTGTGGCACCTAAGAATTGCATTGGACCAGTTGGGCACCCTAGGAGAAGTGCACAATCTGGGATCTGGGGGCGGCGGAGCTCCCAGTGCCCGGAGACTAAGAATACCAGCGTACCGGTAGTTGATAAACTTCCTATTCTCGACAACAATAGCAGACAACATCAAATAGGTATTTTGTGGTTGTTTTTAATCGTTAACAGCAAGCAAAATAACACCGAATAGCGAAGACGCAATTACCAAGTGTTTCATGAAGTTTTTCCTGTTCTTATTTTGTCTCTGTTCAAGCCACGCTGCAAGCATGCACGTTGTAACAGTAACAAAAGTAATGATCAAAGTGGTTGTCGCTTTGCGCGATTTACATTAACTTTCGCAATCGTGGCGGGAAACGATTAGCACCACAATTCAGTTCGCAAAACAAACACGTGGCTGCTGTGCACTAAAAGTGCAGTCAGCACTTTCTCACGCTTTCGGGGCGAACTGAATTTGTACATCGCCACATCGGATGTTTTGATAAAAAGAATTTTTTTTAAATCGTTTATTAAAAAAATGTAAGCCGCCCCCGTAAGTAAGCCGCCCTCCAATGTAAGCCGCACAAATGATGAAAAAATATTTATAAGCCGCGGCTTACAATCGAGTAAATACGGTAATTGCTAATCTGCCACACAAAAGTTGGTGTTTGGATCTTTACTCCCTTAGTCTGTGTTCGTCTCACTCTATGCTCGTGTTATGAGAAGCCCAAAACACAAGAGCAAAATTTTTAGTTGCGAAGCATTTACAGTCATCTCACACTGGAGACGCAAATCTTCTTGGGTAATTTCAGCTGCTTTAAGTGAAACTGCACAGTTTAGAAGCTTTGTGTGACAGAGATTAAAGTGCGGCAACACTTTGAATGTAATGCTGTAAGTGCTTTCCTGCTAAATAACTTGATGCAAAAGCTATGAAAGGTCGTTTTGAATACGGTTATTTTTGTCGCAAAAATACTGATACTTATGCAATATCGACATTCTGCAGACTTTTTATGCTGTAAGGTGTGATGCACAGAGTGCTCGCAAATTATAGGCTCTGTTAACTCTCGACATCTTTTTGATAAACTGCAATTTTGATCATTATTGGTGCACTGTAAATAATATTGGACTGACAAAATAGATTTTTGATAAGAATGTTATCGTGCGATTTAAGCAACATCATATTTTTTAATATTTTACTGTAGTTAAACATTTTTTGTAGAAGAAATCTATACTGATCGCCGCCGTAGCAGTTTTACTCAAAACTGTATTACCTTGTCCAACTCCTCGTATCAGGAACCATCTGTTGGTAGGTTATTGTTTGTGTTTTATATATTTGTTGTACTTTTCCTCTTATCGTGCGTGAGAAGGTGATGGAAGCGCTATAAAAAGCTTGTTTACGAGAGTAGTTGCCTAGGTCTGATATACCATGCAGTGACTAGAGCGTGTGCCTATGGTGCGGTAGACTTAGGGTTCAATCTGAATCGGGTTAAACCAGCGGCTCAAAAATAACTCTAATGGGACAAAGTGCATATTAAGCCGACTAGTTCACTGGTTGTGCGGTTGAAAAAGATGATTAACGCTACATTTGGGGTTGACGCAGTCGAAGTCACGCCATTATCTAACTTGTCGCTTTTTTTAGCGATGGCTTAGTTTTGTCTCAAGGCTAAAACAGTGCACTTGAGAAAAAACGAAAAAAAGTATTTAATTGCAAATTTACCGCAAAATATTTCTCATTTAATATTTATAAAAGTAGTAGAAATTTCAAGAACAACAGTCAAATTTAGTAACATTTGTTCTTACTTAGCTTCAAGTACCCCTTCAGGGAGCCGAGAACCAATATGGCTGACCACGGGCAATGAATCAGATCTTGAAAATGACGCCACCGTAGATATGATTCTTAAAAACACATAGTGCTAGAAACTTTAACAGCTTTCCTTGAAGGCATATGGCTGAAGTAATGAGGGTGTTTATTGAATTTAGCTTAGCCTAGATTTTGCATTGTTGATTGTTGTTTCTGAACATGATTAGGTAGGCACGTATACATATTATTTACAAATTACGTTTTTGGTAAGGAATAAAATGGAAGTACTTACCCAGAAGTAAGAAACAGTTGTCGCGTTTTTAGCGTTGCTGATTTGGAGTTTTCTCAGCATATTCCAAAAAAGTTTTATCATCAAAATTGCACATCGAAGGAACTGTTAGTTTGTAACTTTAATTACTAAAATTCATTTAACAAAAAAGATGACCCGACCCCCTACATACAACTGTGTATTCAATTTAGGATTGTGCTTTTTTATCAATGGAGCTTCTTGAACTTTAAAGAGGAAAATTAAAACTAGAGAACTTTATAAATTTTAGTTCTTTCAGTTTTAATCTGCCTACTCGATTACTGCTGATGATGATAACTGAAGTCGTGTTACCAAAACGTTCAGTGACGAACTTTACTCTGGCTTTAATTTTCATCTTCAAAGACATTTTTATCCCATATTTACTGTATTCTTGAATGTTGGTTTTGTATTCAATGTTGTACGCCCTAATCACTTTAAAATTGTCATTCTTCACGTGTCGGCGTGTTGTCATACCAATGTATAACATATTCGCGTCACACGAATAATATGTCATACATTCGAATGTGTCATACATTGGTATGACAACACGCCATTTGAGTACTAGAATACAAGAGAACTTCCAACTCAAAAGAAAATCAGCAATACAGGGTCACATAGATAAACTTGCCAAGTCTGTAACCAAATTAACGCGAAGAATGACAATTTTAAAGTGACTAGGGCGTGCAACACTGAATACAAAACCAACATTTAAGAAACTTTATTGATAAAAAAAAAAAACACAATTCTAAGCTAAATAAACAGTTGTATGTAGGGGGGTCATCTTTTCTGTTAAATGTATTTTAGTAAGTATATTCAAACTGGTGTTAATTTTGATGTTGATTCGTATTTTAGTTTGGGTAATGCTGTTGTACATTTTTACCCTGTACACATGTCCAGTTTATAGACCATTTTCCGAGCCACTTGGCGCTAGAGAGCTTGTTGCTAACGGCTGGGAAGCTATTTGCTTCCACATACCTTTAAGCATGTAGAGCGCTTATTTTGCTGCTTAAAACTGGATGCTTTTTGGGCTTAAACAATATTTTCGAATGAAAGCATCGCTTTAATGCTTTCAAAATGCAAATACTTTATTAATTTAAGGATTTTAAAAGAAAATTAAGGCGAAAATTATTAGATTAGCTGGTTAGTGAGTGGTAGAGAAAGAGACTGATTGAGCATGCCTAGGTCTGTAGGTAGTCTATTGGTACTGGGATGTACTTGTCGACTAGGTCAGTAAGTTTAAATTTCTTTGTACTGTTCTACACTAGTATTGTTTTGAATCCTAACTGGGTGATTCAAAGTCAAAGAGACAACAGGTAAAAGGTTAAGGCTTGGAGTGTTTGATGTACCGGTTAACCGCATACCGATATGATATATACCAGTACCCATATGAGCTTGAGCTACAGTACTGGTACTCTAGTAGAAGTTGCAAGTGTAAAGTGACATGCTGTTAAGTTTAGTAAAGTATCACAAATGATTTCATTAGACTAACAATTAGTTTACGGTTTGAAATAGTATAATTTAGACTAATTTTAATAATAAGCAATTTGTCAACCCCTTGAGGAGAAATGACCTTAGAAGCCAACACCTAACTAAGGGACACTTGTGAAAAGATGTCACAAAAATGCAAATGTTACAAAAACACACACAAAAGTCACATCAAATACAAATTCACCAAAAATAGACCAACACGCAGAATTATCAAACATCAGGAACATCAACAGATCAAGAAATGCCAATTCAAAGTAGTGTGCTTTTAATTTACTCTTAAACTGTGCAATAGTGTCAATTTCTCTGATATTCAAAGGCAAACTGTTACAGAAGAAAATGAAAAAGCTGATTGAGATTTAACATAATTGGGTTTAAGCACTTTATCAATCAGAAACTTGTCAGCATTACATCTGAAATCATAGGCAAAGGACGGTTTACGAGAAACAACATATTCTTGTAGATATTCTGGAGCACAATTCTTTAAGCATTTAAAAACTAGTAAAGCAATCTTAAAAGTAATTCTAAATTTAACAGGCAGAATATGCAAGGATTTCAAGAATGGCAACATATGACCAGATGACAGCGACGTTGAGAATATTTAAAACCAAAAATAAAACCAACAGCAGCATATAACCACTAAACCAGTTTGGAATAAATTTTGCTTGGAATAAATAAACCAGTTTGGAATAAATTATGAAAATTTTGTTTGGAATACTTTAATATCTGTTTAAAGTGTTTCAATAGGTTTTGCTGCTACTCAGGTATACTGAAGTCTTGAGTTTTGGGGCATTGTTAAGATCATACCATACTTAAAATAAGGTAACCAGAATCACTAGTACGCATTGACAACGTACGGTTCCCTAAGGTGTAATACTGGTATGGTGAACCCGGTAATCTTCACTAGACCTAAGTTTTGTCAGTCTTTTCTATTATCGGCCCCCAGCTTTTTTTCTTCGGAAACATAATCAAGCACGCAAGCAAGCGTCTGCTGGCTTCGCACGAAATCGATCGAGGTTCTGGGGGCCGATTATAGAAAAGACCCCTATGCGAGCTCGCTTAGGAGTTGCTGGCCATTTGTCTACCACACTAAGATGAGGAAATCTTGTTATGTGCCTTTCCCAACGGCACAACTTGCCGGCTTTGTCTCCACACTGTCCCTTTATTGCTGAATGTGAAGCAGGTAAGCTGTGAATACCAATTTTTAAGTCATTGATTTGACCCTACTCAGAATTGAACCCAGAGGCAGACGCTTTATCCATTCAGCCATCTAGATGGTCAGGCTGCCAATATTAAAATCAGCAAAAGTTCAATTTTTGACTGATCAGCTAATGCAAATTAATCATAAAATTTATTGATTGTACCAAAACATTTCCATAGGTATAAAATGTTCAATCTGCATGTACCGGTAGCATAAAAAACACAATTTCAAAACTATTTGGTTTGTATTATAAAAAATTGTGAAATGTTGTTGTTCCACTTACAAAATTACACCGGCATATATATATATATATATCTATGTTGCATTGACTTGTCCACTTTTGCAATTTATATCTTTAATATTTTAAAATAATTGCTCAAAAAGTTTTGATTTTGATACTGTCCATTTTCAATCAGATGAAAACTGCTAACCAAATCATAAAATTCTGTCTTGATACGTTTTTTCTTGATTTCCTTTGAAATTAAAATTAAGATACTTTTGTTGTGTAAGTCATATTTGTACTGGCTTGAAACTGGTTTAGTGGTTTTAAGATAATTTTTACTGACACGTTTAAACCAAAATGTTCTGTGGTGCGGACTACACCTAAACCAGATGGAACAAAACTGCTCGAATATGTGATTTTGAGCTGTTGCATTTTGGGTGCTTATAAACTTTTTATCTTTTTCAGTTAAATTTTATACATAAGTCTACATACTGTATTAATATCTTGCATTTACTCTTTTGGATTTTACATTATCTTACTGATTTGCTGGTGCTAGTTTGGTAGAGCAATTTGTATCCGTAATGGATTTCGGAAGTTTATCGGTGACTCAGCTGAAAGAATATTTGAAAGTCAGAGGTGTTTCAGCGGCGAGCACGGTGGGGAAAATGGCTTAGTGCAACTTTGTCATGTTTCAAAAAATCTGTCTGAAGACCCAGACTTTGAAAAGTGCGACACCTGGGAGAAGATAACCAAGAAGTTGGGAAAGATTGGAATATTCAAAGATCCTACTGAAATGAACTTTGCTAACGTAACTATGTCAAATGTTCCCCGCTTTGGAATGATGGATATATTCAATTATTTGCTTTTCCACAGAGCTGATTATGATCAAAGGAAGTTGCAAGCTTACAAAAGCTTTAACGATTATCAGCTGTTTGCTGAAGGTCATGTGCGAGAATTGGCCGTTACCAACAAAAATAACCATTACATTTTCCGTGCGTACGTGGTGCCAACATGCAAAGTCACAACTTACTTGAAAACCTCGACGTACGCCTGTTGGTTCATTTTAAATTCGGTTGGAGATGTGTATACAGCTTATTGTCAGTGTATGGGAGGGTAAGCATTTAAGCATGTATTCTGTCGGCAATGCTTGTGCATGAGTTAATCTTTTACAGTAACTGTCGTTTATAGCTAGTTTTTTGCAGTCAGTATCAATGCTATTCGATCGCAGTGCTTTTGATCGACTACACATGATAATTGCACTATTTCCCACATCTGTTTAAATACCGATTTGGGGGGCAAATAAGGCTTTGCTTTGAAGTCACGATTTACGTGAGCTTTAACTTTTGCTTAGACTTCTATTTCTACCGCAAGTTCTTGTAATACTCTTCTTAACTGGGTTGCTGATTGTATGACGTAACAGAGTTTATGTGTTTAGAGCGGACGGAGGTTGTCGTCACATTGCAGCTGCGATGTATGAGCTGGAGAATTTTGTTCAGGAGCCACCGTCCGTAACTGATGGCCCTTGTGCGTGGAAGCAAAAGTCTCGGCCAACTGATGAGCCTTGCCTCGCAAGAGATTTAAATTTTAGCTCAAGGTAATTCAGCAGTTTTACCGGTTTTTGGATGCCAGTGAAAAAATGAACCAGTCTGATTAGATTGAAGGCAGCATGATTTTGCGCGACACTGCGAGGTTGATGTTTACGGTTAAGTTGAAAATCACGTTTAACATATAAGTTCTGTAACAGTTTTGGCTTCGTAAATGGGTGGGACGTATTTGAATCGAAGGAGGCTTTACGGCTTGTTAATCATGAATCATGATACATCTATACTTTGTCTTTATCTTTGCGTCTCAAGAAAGTAACGAAAGCGCTTTTCGTAAAACCAATTTAAATCCGTGTTAAGAAACGGTGCTGTTTCCGTGTCTTTAAGTCAAGTTTTCGCTGCGATTTGCGTGCTTGCTGAAACTTCGGGCGACAACACGCAAGTTTTACATGGATAGCCATTCTTAAATTATTCGTTTAATAATGTTAAACGTGTAAACGGGTTACATTTTATCACTGAAAGCATACTACTGCGTTGCAAGTTGCTATTCAGTAAAAAGGGGAAAGTTCTCTTCGTATTTTTGCTTGCCAACGCCATTGATTGCTTCCGTCTTTTATTTTTATAATGGCTTGAATAGCAGACATGCCAGTGCTCAAAACATAGTGTTTACTTCTAGTAACTGATGCAACATTGTGTGTTTCAGAAAAAATAACGAACCTGCCATGCAGAAAACGGATGGCCAAAATGAACGAGGCCAAGCCGTTCTTGATTTTATGGCGAAGCTCAGAGAGGTACGTGAAGTCCCCAACTGTGCGTGGCATTTTTTGTTGGCTGGCAAAGCAAAAGATGATCTCTCTTATATTTTTTCCCGCCACTCACTTATAACTTCGCCTTTTCAACATGCCTGCGAATGCGGCTTGTGCACTGTAGTGTATGTGCGCTCTGTACGGGATGTCAAAGACGAAACAGTCACATCGCTATGACGTAATTTATTCGCACATTCGTACTGTACAGTATTCGTTGTTCCAAATCGACCAAACACGTTGTAAAGCTTGAGCAATATGTCTACGTCACTTTGTTTTACTGCCTGCGTCACCCTGTTACTTCGGTTAAACGTTGAATTTGACGATACCATACCGGTAGAGTATTTGCACTTACGGCGTCGATTTAGTTGTAAATTTGTGCCTTGGCTTTTTATGACCATTCGGGTATTATGACCAAGATGGCCTGGTCCCAAGGTGGTCATATTAAGCGGCGACCACTGTATAACTCGTAAGCCGCATGCCAATGAACTGTGTGGTAATCGTTAAAAGCTTTGGAGGTCATTTTGCAGACGCTTTTTTTTTAGCTCGGTTCGATCTACGTTGAATTTAATTAATCGTGTTTCTGAGATTATTTCTATGACAAAGTCGTTTAGAATTGTACGCATTGACTTGCTGTGTGTCACTTGTTTCCTTAAGATTAGTTTTTACCAAAAGTTTCCTTTCGAATCTTCATATGTTTTTAGATCGACTCTTCTTCCTCGTGCTTGGAGCTGTATTTCAAGGAAAGTCTAAAAGAAGCCGATGAGTCGTCGTTGGACACATTGGACATAGCACCACTACAACGATTGATCTCATACATAAATGAAAACAAGACTAAGTGGATTGATCCATATTGTTTGAACAAGTTCGGTTTGCTCAGTGAAGTTGACCTTCAGACAATCAGCATAAAGACAAAAGGACAAGCTTCCAATAGTCTGTGGGCGGAAATTAGGCGCGGAATGATGACCGCTTCGAATTTCCACCGCATTCGTTCAAGAATGCAAACATTAAAATCGAACCCCACTGAGTCCGCCGGCGCTCTTTTGCGTCATCTCTGTTGCGTGCCCCCAGCGTATGCGTCGCTGCCAAGGAGCCTGGCATGGGGCCGAAAATACGAGGCTAAAGCTATTAAACATTATGAGAAACTCATGGCCAAGCGTCATCGCCGGATGAAAGTACGCACAACAGGGCTATGTATTTTTGACGAAAACTTTTTAATGGGCGTGTCACCCGACGCCGTGTGCTCATGTAGCTGCGAAAAGGGTACTTGTTCTCGGCAGTGGCTTGTGGAAGTCAAGTGTCCATATACGGACAAGTACAAGCATCCTAAAGCTGCTGCCGTGCACAACGGATGCTTTTATAGCGTTGTCCAAAAGAAATGGATACTGTCTCGCACGCACAAACATTACAGTCAGGTTCAAGGTTTGATGGGCGTAATGAAATGTAAGAGCTTGGTCTTGGTGATTTACACCACCAAGGGAATTGCGGTTGTGCCCGTGCCTTTTGACTATGTTTTTTTTACCGAAATGAAGAAAGATTTGTGCCTTTTCCAAGAAGGCTATCTTGTGCCTTATATCAAAAAGATGTACGGTAGTTAAATATGTTATTGTTTGTTTTCGTCGCATCATTGTTGCTGCTTCTTGTGCGCATTTTCGTTTTGTAATTAAACTAACTGTCCTTACTCATGATTTTGTTTTTCATCATGCTGTCCACGAGGAGAATCGCCAATGAAAAATTTTCTTGCACAATTTTGCATTTAAGGAAACCCTGTTAAGAACTAGAATCTTCTAAACTAAAATAATGCGTTGTCCACGAGGAACTAGTGGACCTTCGCCGCCCGGAAACTTTCTTTCTTCGATAAAAAAAAAGACAAAAAAGAAATTCCGTCTTCTCGACTGGCACTCTTTAATAATACTAATAATAATAATAACACACTTCTATAGTGCCTTTTCCCGATGGATATCAGACCAAAGGCGCTTCACAAAAACACAGTAAACGGTAGCAGCAAAACAAAAAGTAACAGTAACCAATAAATGCAGTTACAAAAACACCTAATGTGAAATACCAGTACTAAATGTCAAAAACGTGTAAATATATAAATACTAGCCAAAAGTAATATACTAGCCAAAATAATGAAAAATGTCAAAAGGAAATCAACCAAGCTGGAGGACAAGGCGGCGAAAAATAACTGAAATCTTCCTGCGATAAAAGCTTAAAATACCAACATAAAGACCAAAGCAAAAATCCTTTAACTTTTGAATCTTAACAAAGAATCAATCGAAAGCTTTTGTCACTCTCTTTGCGTTTCATTCATCACGCCTTGCGTTTGAACTGAAATCGCAGCGGGATACCGCCGTTGAGTCGCTTTCATCTCGACATGCGCGCAGTCTTCGCCAAAAACTTGCTAACTTGCTTTCGCATCGAATAAAACAGAAAGTTTCGAAATCTACTATTATGCTGCTCCGAAGACAGCCGACACAATGGTCTTGCGAGTAAACGATAACTAATGCTCTTTTGTAATCGATATAAAGAAAGCAATTGGGTAAAAATCTTTTATTGACAAATTTGGCCATTTTGTCCACAAAAGGAACTACTAGATCGGCCGATAACGACGCACACTTTTTCAACAGTATCAATTCGAACTTAGGCACGGTTGCATGTTACTAATACAAGCACACACTTTAATCATAGCATCCATTACAGGTACAAGAGTAAGAGGAATAGGTCCACGCAGGAGCTGAAATCTTTTCAATTTTCCTATTGCTCTTTCAACAATGATTCGAGCGCGGGCAATGCGTCTAGTGACTGTGGTAGCATGCATTGACAACTGCCTCCCTTTGGAAAACGGAGGAATGTTTAACGTGGCTCCTTTCAATGACAAAAGTTCTCGAATCAGAAACCCTCTGTCGGCCATCACATTGTCACCTGGTTTGATATAGCGTAGAAATCCAGATTTTATCACGATTTGTTTATCACTAATGTTCCCCGTAAACAACCTAGAAACAAAAGTGATAGTTCCGGACGGAGTGCACGCTACTAGCAGTTTGAACGTATTGTGGTGTTTATAGTGGCTCCAAGTTTTTCTTTGTGAAGCTGTACTACTTGCTCTTTGGATGAAAAATTCTGTGCAGTCAATAACTGCGATGGTGTTGTTAAAGTACTTAAACGCTGCTATTGACCTATTTTGCAACTGCTCGTGAGTTGGCCATTGGATGAGGAAGTTGAGTTCTTTTGCCAAAAAGTCGATCCATGTGGCTATGACTCGACTTGCAGTGGAAACTGACACGCCAAAGAGAAAAGCGAGAAGTTGAACATCTAATCCTCGACGAAGACGTACCAAAGTAAGGAGATAGGCTTCCCAGGACGTTAAAGCTACCACCTCAGTCTAAAAATATTAATATAAATTAAAAAAGCTGTACATCTTGCAAAATTTTATCAGCAAACACTAAAAAGTATAAAATACAGGATGGTTTTATGGAACGTTTTAACAACCGACTTGATTTCAATCGACGGCATTACACTTTACCCCCTTTTATTTCTTTCTCCATACTACGTTTGATGCTTTACTGAAAATAGCGGTGGATATCACTTTTACAATCTTTTAAAGAAGAACACTCTGCCAGGTAAACAGTGCAATCGATTAACTGTAATGAGAGTGGATGGAGGAATTAATATCCTTATTTTCATCCTGGCGTAAAAAAGCGAACAAGCAACGACATCAAACTTACAATGCAGCATAAAAGTTACCGCTATCTCCAAGTTTACGGTTTGAAAACTTCATTTGTTTTTTTAACTTGTTTCTACACGAAAATTTACCGAAAGGTACAACATCAGAGATTTAGTGAAAGGTACATCGTAACCGAACCGTACGTCCATGCTCCATGGCCCACCGATATATCATCAAAAGTGTGATGTTAATAAAAAACATGAAGAAACTTTGGCAAACGATACAGTTTGGAGTAGATTAGCAAATCAACGTGAAGAGACGTTTTACAATAAAAAATATTGTGAGGTTGAGACCTCCCCTGCCTCTGCTCAGTCAACTCCTTCATTCACATTTCCCCACGCAAAAGTGAGAATTTTTTTCAGTTTGAACTTGGTTACGTTTTTGACATACGTCATTTGTAAAAGTTAAGCTGGTAAACAAAAAAAAAAACACTTACCTCCTTTTCAGCGTTTCCTCGCCAGTGGGTTAAAGTTGCTGATTTATCACGAACTGAGTCAAATAACAACCAAACTTTCCACTTTGGAAGACCTATATGCGCAAGTATGCACAAAATGTTAATTCATCGAAAACCAGTTTGGAATTAGCGTAATTTGTTACAATAATCTAACTTCCGTTAAAGTGTCCATTAACTTTCATACTCATCAATTTCCGATCATATTTCGTTAATGTTTAAAACCTATATTCGAACTAACATAACTGGCTAAAAATCACACAAAACCACAACTTTAACAATAAAACTTATAAAAAAGACTAACAATTTTAAAAATTAAAAAATAAAGTATTAGATACTTGCCGGTGAAATAAATACAAGATTTGTCGCTCATTAATAAGTCATCTTTAAGCAATGCTCTTTTCAATACGCTTCCTACTTTCAACTCAGCATCCAAGTAGCGATACAAGTCATTTGCATTTATATAAGTTTGAACAGAGGCTTCTTTGATAGTACACTAAAAAAGAAAAATAAAATCTTCCAAGGATGATTTAACTTTTGCTTGCTGATGCCGACGGCGCAGTGAAACTATACATCATTATCTAGTTTTACAACGATTTTGGGTGCAGTAGGCTATATTTGTAAGAAAATTTACACAAATAGTAAAACTGCTTAGTTTTTTCTAACTCCGTTTTTCATTTTCGTGTCAACGTTAAAATTGAAAATTCAGTAAGCAGACCGTTCGTTTTCACAATCCGACAATAACTGTACACATTGTGCAAACGTACCTGAGTTTGTAACGAAGTTATTAATGCAAGTTCATCTTGCTCAGCATCATTAGCATCAGACGCTTCCAAAATCTTTCTTCTTTTCAGTGTGTCACTCGGTCCAGTTAAAGATCTGTCCTTTGGAGGTGGGCGTTTTGCGCAAAGAGTTTGAGTAGTAGAACCTACAACGTTTGCTGGGTATGGATCCGGATAGGTTTGGGTTGGCTTTCCATCTCGAAAGTGCTTTGAGCAAACATAAGAGTTTCTAGTAACATGGACAACAGTAAAATTCTTTCGTCCGCAAGCTTTGATCCACGCTTTGCATCTTTCCAGTCGTGATTTAGGTTTTGGAAAGGGAAAGAATTTAACCCCTTCCATTTCGCGACGCGGACTTTTGCTTTTGGCACCGTATTGTGAATTACTGTTGCAACTACCCCAGGAGCAAGTAGGCATTGCACATGGAACAAACTGTAGAACGGTTCGTTTAATAATGAAACGTAGATTTTTTATTGTAGCTGTTTAATAAGCTGCTATTTTATTCTGCGATAGAAAAAACAGAAAAGTGTGAAATAATGAACTCACACATGATACTTTCTGCCAAAGCCTATGTTGTTTTTCGATTCAAAGAATAAGCCTCCTGAACTTAAGCAGAAAATTATTTTGGGTTACCAAGTTTCGACCCTATTAGAAAAGCATAAAGGAAAAGTTTAATTTTACAAAACAATTTTTTAAAACTTGTAAGAAAATTCAATCTGAAATCAAAAGTCAGACCTAACTTACAAGTGTAACGGCGACATGGGACATTACAAATTTAACTTCATTTTCCCCAAACTTCGTTATTTTGGCAAAATGCAATGACCTGAAGGATGATCTGGTAAGGGGAAGGGCTACTCAACTTTTTTTCATGTTTTTGGCATCCAAAGGGAGGCAGTTGTCAATGCATGCTACCACAGTCACTAGACGCATTGCCCGCGCTCGAATCATTGTTGAAAGAGCAATAGGAAAATTGCAAATTTGTCAATAAAAGATTTTTACCCAATTGCTTTCTTTATATCGATTACAAAAGAGCATTAGTTATCGTTTACTCGCAAGACCATTGTGTCGGCTGTCTTCGGAGCAGCATAATAGTAGATTTCGAAACTTTCTGTTTTATTCGATGCGAAAGCAAGTTAGCAAGTTTTTGGCGAAGACTGCGCGCATGTCGAGATGAAAGCGACTCAACGGCGGTATCCCGCTGCGATTTCAGTTCAAACGCAAGGCGTGATGAATGAAACGCAAAGAGAGTGACAAAAGCTTTCGATTGATTCTTTGTTAAGATTCAAAAGTTAAAGGATTTTTGCTTTGGTCTTTATGTTGGTATTTTAAGCTTTTATCGCAGGAAGATTTCAGTTATTTTTCGCCGCCTTGTCCTCCAGCTTGGTTGATTTCCTTTTGACATTTTTCATTATTTTGGCTAGTATATTACTTTTGGCTAGTATTTATATATTTACACGTTTTTGACATTTAGTACTGGTATTTCACATTAGGTGTTTTTGTAACTGCATTTATTGGTTACTGTTACTTTTTGTTTTGCTGCTACCGTTTACTGTGTTTTTGTGAAGCGCCTTTGGTCTGATATCCATCGGGAAAAGGCACTATAGAAGTGTGTTATTATTATTATTAGTATTATTAAAGAGTGCCAGTCGAGAAGACGGAATTTCTTTTTTGTCTTTTTTTTTATCGAAGAAAGAAAGTTTCCGGGCGGCGAAGGTCCACTAGTTCCTCGTGGACAACGCATTATTTTAGTTTAGAAGATTCTAGTTCTTAACAGGGTTTCCTTAAATGCAAAATTGTGCAAGAAAATTTTTCATTGGCGATTCTCCTCGTGGACAGCATGATGAAAAACAAAATCATGAGTAAGGACAGTTAGTTTAATTACAAAACGAAAATGCGCACAAGAAGCAGCAACAATGATGCGACGAAAACAAACAATAACATATTTAACTACCGTACATCTTTTTGATATAAGGCACAAGATAGCCTTCTTGGAAAAGGCACAAATCTTTCTTCATTTCGGTAAAAAAAACATAGTCAAAAGGCACGGGCACAACCGCAATTCCCTTGGTGGTGTAAATCACCAAGACCAAGCTCTTACATTTCATTACGCCCATCAAACCTTGAACCTGACTGTAATGTTTGTGCGTGCGAGACAGTATCCATTTCTTTTGGACAACGCTATAAAAGCATCCGTTGTGCACGGCAGCAGCTTTAGGATGCTTGTACTTGTCCGTATATGGACACTTGACTTCCACAAGCCACTGCCGAGAACAAGTACCCTTTTCGCAGCTACATGAGCACACGGCGTCGGGTGACACGCCCATTAAAAAGTTTTCGTCAAAAATACATAGCCCTGTTGTGCGTACTTTCATCCGGCGATGACGCTTGGCCATGAGTTTCTCATAATGTTTAATAGCTTTAGCCTCGTATTTTCGGCCCCATGCCAGGCTCCTTGGCAGCGACGCATACGCTGGGGGCACGCAACAGAGATGACGCAAAAGAGCGCCGGCGGACTCAGTGGGGTTCGATTTTAATGTTTGCATTCTTGAACGAATGCGGTGGAAATTCGAAGCGGTCATCATTCCGCGCCTAATTTCCGCCCACAGACTATTGGAAGCTTGTCCTTTTGTCTTTATGCTGATTGTCTGAAGGTCAACTTCACTGAGCAAACCGAACTTGTTCAAACAATATGGATCAATCCACTTAGTCTTGTTTTCATTTATGTATGAGATCAATCGTTGTAGTGGTGCTATGTCCAATGTGTCCAACGACGACTCATCGGCTTCTTTTAGACTTTCCTTGAAATACAGCTCCAAGCACGAGGAAGAAGAGTCGATCTAAAAACATATGAAGATTCGAAAGGAAACTTTTGGTAAGAACTAATCTTAAGGAAACAAGTGACACACAGCAAGTCAATGCGTACAATTCTAAACGACTTTGTCATAGAAATAATCTCAGAAACACGATTAATTAAATTCAACGTAGATCGAACCGAGCTAAAAAAAAAGCGTCTGCAAAATGACCTCCAAAGCTTTTAACGATTACCACACAGTTCATTGGCATGCGGCTTACGAGTTATACAGTGGTCGCCGCTTAATATGACCACCTTGGGACCAGGCCATCTTGGTCATAATACCCGAATGGTCATAAAAAGCCAAGGCACAAATTTACAACTAAATCGACGCCGTAAGTGCAAATACTCTACCGGTATGGTATCGTCAAATTCAACGTTTAACCGAAGTAACAGGGTGACGCAGGCAGTAAAACAAAGTGACGTAGACATATTGCTCAAGCTTTACAACGTGTTTGGTCGATTTGGAACAACGAATACTGTACAGTACGAATGTGCGAATAAATTACGTCATAGCGATGTGACTGTTTCGTCTTTGACATCCCGTACAGAGCGCACATACACTACAGTGCACAAGCCGCATTCGCAGGCATGTTGAAAAGGCGAAGTTATAAGTGAGTGGCGGGAAAAAATATAAGAGAGATCATCTTTTGCTTTGCCAGCCAACAAAAAATGCCACGCACAGTTGGGGACTTCACGTACCTCTCTGAGCTTCGCCATAAAATCAAGAACGGCTTGGCCTCGTTCATTTTGGCCATCCGTTTTCTGCATGGCAGGTTCGTTATTTTTTCTGAAACACACAATGTTGCATCAGTTACTAGAAGTAAACACTATGTTTTGAGCACTGGCATGTCTGCTATTCAAGCCATTATAAAAATAAAAGACGGAAGCAATCAATGGCGTTGGCAAGCAAAAATACGAAGAGAACTTTCCCCTTTTTACTGAATAGCAACTTGCAACGCAGTAGTATGCTTTCAGTGATAAAATGTAACCCGTTTACACGTTTAACATTATTAAACGAATAATTTAAGAATGGCTATCCATGTAAAACTTGCGTGTTGTCGCCCGAAGTTTCAGCAAGCACGCAAATCGCAGCGAAAACTTGACTTAAAGACACGGAAACAGCACCGTTTCTTAACACGGATTTAAATTGGTTTTACGAAAAGCGCTTTCGTTACTTTCTTGAGACGCAAAGATAAAGACAAAGTATAGATGTATCATGATTCATGATTAACAAGCCGTAAAGCCTCCTTCGATTCAAATACGTCCCACCCATTTACGAAGCCAAAACTGTTACAGAACTTATATGTTAAACGTGATTTTCAACTTAACCGTAAACATCAACCTCGCAGTGTCGCGCAAAATCATGCTGCCTTCAATCTAATCAGACTGGTTCATTTTTTCACTGGCATCCAAAAACCGGTAAAACTGCTGAATTACCTTGAGCTAAAATTTAAATCTCTTGCGAGGCAAGGCTCATCAGTTGGCCGAGACTTTTGCTTCCACGCACAAGGGCCATCAGTTACGGACGGTGGCTCCTGAACAAAATTCTCCAGCTCATACATCGCAGCTGCAATGTGACGACAACCTCCGTCCGCTCTAAACACATAAACTCTGTTACGTCATACAATCAGCAACCCAGTTAAGAAGAGTATTACAAGAACTTGCGGTAGAAATAGAAGTCTAAGCAAAAGTTAAAGCTCACGTAAATCGTGACTTCAAAGCAAAGCCTTATTTGCCCCCCAAATCGGTATTTAAACAGATGTGGGAAATAGTGCAATTATCATGTGTAGTCGATCAAAAGCACTGCGATCGAATAGCATTGATACTGACTGCAAAAAACTAGCTATAAACGACAGTTACTGTAAAAGATTAACTCATGCACAAGCATTGCCGACAGAATACATGCTTAAATGCTTACCCTCCCATACACTGACAATAAGCTGTATACACATCTCCAACCGAATTTAAAATGAACCAACAGGCGTACGTCGAGGTTTTCAAGTAAGTTGTGACTTTGCATGTTGGCACCACGTACGCACGGAAAATGTAATGGTTATTTTTGTTGGTAACGGCCAATTCTCGCACATGACCTTCAGCAAACAGCTGATAATCGTTAAAGCTTTTGTAAGCTTGCAACTTCCTTTGATCATAATCAGCTCTGTGGAAAAGCAAATAATTGAATATATCCATCATTCCAAAGCGGGGAACATTTGACATAGTTACGTTAGCAAAGTTCATTTCAGTAGGATCTTTGAATATTCCAATCTTTCCCAACTTCTTGGTTATCTTCTCCCAGGTGTCGCACTTTTCAAAGTCTGGGTCTTCAGACAGATTTTTTGAAACATGACAAAGTTGCACTAAGCCATTTTCCCCACCGTGCTCGCCGCTGAAACACCTCTGACTTTCAAATATTCTTTCAGCTGAGTCACCGATAAACTTCCGAAATCCATTACGGATACAAATTGCTCTACCAAACTAGCACCAGCAAATCAGTAAGATAATGTAAAATCCAAAAGAGTAAATGCAAGATATTAATACAGTATGTAGACTTATGTATAAAATTTAACTGAAAAAGATAAAAAGTTTATAAGCACCCAAAATGCAACAGCTCAAAATCACATATTCGAGCAGTTTTGTTCCATCTGGTTTAGGTGTAGTCCGCACCACAGAACATTTTGGTTTAAACGTGTCAGTAAAAATTATCTTAAAACCACTAAACCAGTTTCAAGCCAGTACAAATATGACTTACACAACAAAAGTATCTTAATTTTAATTTCAAAGGAAATCAAGAAAAAACGTATCAAGACAGAATTTTATGATTTGGTTAGCAGTTTTCATCTGATTGAAAATGGACAGTATCAAAATCAAAACTTTTTGAGCAATTATTTTAAAATATTAAAGATATAAATTGCAAAAGTGGACAAGTCAATGCAACATAGATATATATATATATATATGCCGGTGTAATTTTGTAAGTGGAACAACAACATTTCACAATTTTTTATAATACAAACCAAATAGTTTTGAAATTGTGTTTTTTATGCTACCGGTACATGCAGATTGAACATTTTATACCTATGGAAATGTTTTGGTACAATCAATAAATTTTATGATTAATTTGCATTAGCTGATCAGTCAAAAATTGAACTTTTGCTGATTTTAATATTGGCAGCCTGACCATCTAGATGGCTGAATGGATAAAGCGTCTGCCTCTGGGTTCAATTCTGAGTAGGGTCAAATCAATGACTTAAAAATTGGTATTCACAGCTTACCTGCTTCACATTCAGCAATAAAGGGACAGTGTGGAGACAAAGCCGGCAAGTTGTGCCGTTGGGAAAGGCACATAACAAGATTTCCTCATCTTAGTGTGGTAGACAAATGGCCAGCAACTCCTAAGCGAGCTCGCATAGGGGTCTTTTCTATAATCGGCCCCCAGAACCTCGATCGATTTCGTGCGAAGCCAGCAGACGCTTGCTTGCGTGCTTGATTATGTTTCCGAAGAAAAAAAGCTGGGGGCCGATAATAGAAAAGACTGACAAAACTTAGGTCTAGTGAAGATTACCGGGTACACCATACCAGTATTACACCTTAGGGAACCGTACGTTGTCAATGCGTACTAGTGATTCTGGTTACCTTATTTTAAGTATGGTATGATCTTAACAATGCCCCAAAACTCAAGACTTCAGTATACCTGAGTAGCAGCAAAACCTATTGAAACACTTTAAACAGATATTAAAGTATTCCAAACAAAATTTTCATAATTTATTCCAAACTGGTTTATTTATTCCAAGCAAAATTTATTCCAAACTGGTTTAGTGGTTATATGCTGCTGTTGGTTTTATTTTTGGTTTTAAATATTCTCAACGTCGCTGTCATCTGGTCATATGTTGCCATTCTTGAAATCCTTGCATATTCTGCCTGTTAAATTTAGAATTACTTTTAAGATTGCTTTACTAGTTTTTAAATGCTTAAAGAATTGTGCTCCAGAATATCTACAAGAATATGTTGTTTCTCGTAAACCGTCCTTTGCCTATGATTTCAGATGTAATGCTGACAAGTTTCTGATTGATAAAGTGCTTAAACCCAATTATGTTAAATCTCAATCAGCTTTTTCATTTTCTTCTGTAACAGTTTGCCTTTGAATATCAGAGAAATTGACACTATTGCACAGTTTAAGAGTAAATTAAAAGCACACTACTTTGAATTGGCATTTCTTGATCTGTTGATGTTCCTGATGTTTGATAATTCTGCGTGTTGGTCTATTTTTGGTGAATTTGTATTTGATGTGACTTTTGTGTGTGTTTTTGTAACATTTGCATTTTTGTGACATCTTTTCACAAGTGTCCCTTAGTTAGGTGTTGGCTTCTAAGGTCATTTCTCCTCAAGGGGTTGACAAATTGCTTATTATTATTATTAAAATTAGTCTAAATTATACTATTTCAAACCGTAAACTAATTGTTAGTCTAATGAAATCATTTGTGATACTTTACTAAACTTAACAGCATGTCACTTTACACTTGCAACTTCTACTAGAGTACCAGTACTGTAGCTCAAGCTCATATGGGTACTGGTATATATCATATCGGTATGCGGTTAACCGGTACATCAAACACTCCAAGCCTTAACCTTTTACCTGTTGTCTCTTTGACTTTGAATCACCCAGTTAGGATTCAAAACAATACTAGTGTAGAACAGTACAAAGAAATTTAAACTTACTGACCTAGTCGACAAGTACATCCCAGTACCAATAGACTACCTACAGACCTAGGCATGCTCAATCAGTCTCTTTCTCTACCACTCACTAACCAGCTAATCTAATAATTTTCGCCTTAATTTTCTTTTAAAATCCTTAAATTAATAAAGTATTTGCATTTTGAAAGCATTAAAGCGATGCTTTCATTCGAAAATATTGTTTAAGCCCAAAAAGCATCCAGTTTTAAGCAGCAAAATAAGCGCTCTACATGCTTAAAGGTATGTGGAAGCAAATAGCTTCCCAGCCGTTAGCAACAAGCTCTCTAGCGCCAAGTGGCTCGGAAAATGGTCTATTAATTTTCGATGTCATAATTAAAAAAAAGTGATTATAACATCAAAAATTTAATTGTGATGCAAAAAGCCCGTGGGCCTAAATTAAGTCCACTTAAACTGGACGAGTGGACAGGGCATTTGTGTAGGCCTATTAATAGGTTACGTCATTTCACTTGTAATAGTATTCTTGTATGAAGTAGTTGTACGAAATAATGTGGTAATTGTTAGTAATAGTGAAAGCATGCCATATTTTTTAAATACTGTCATTTGGAAACTTTGTACTTGTAAATCCAATTTTTTTTTCTCTGAAGAGGATCAAAAGTTATGGTCAAAGACGTTTAGATTTTTCAAAAAAATGTTATCGATATTAAGTCTTTAATGTAAAATCGGTAAAATGGAATAGCTCTAAACAATTTTGAAAATTGTCCCTAAGACCAAGTGAATGTATGAATCTATAGGCTACGAACTAAAGTTGATTTTTGATTTATTGCAGATCCTGAAAATATGATGAAAATAATTCGTCAGCTAAAAAACGATATGAAAACCCTTCATCGCAGCAACGCAACAATTATTGAAAATCAACGGCAACAGCTTAATGTACTTACACAGCTGTTGAATGGTGGTGGAGGAGTCGTGAACGACGAAGAACTTCTCTCTGAACCATTATGCGATGTAAAGGAATTGGAACAGTTTTGTTCTAAGTTAATTTAACCGAGCGTACTGCTCAAAAGAAGCTGGTGAGTAGTTCTTACACATTACTCTTTAGACTGTGAAAGCATTTTATTGTGCTAATACAGCGTCACTTCGCTATACCTGAGTACCGGTATGTCCGATGCACACCTGACGGTTCCGTGCAAGGGTCACAGATCCTTCGTAACGGATTTGGCGGCTGCAAACAAATACATTTATTTTGTCATGTACTTTGGATGACTGCTGGTTCAGAAACGCAAGTTTATTTTGTAATCTCCCCCACTACACTTATTAATTTTTTTATTTAAGGCTTTAAAATAAGCTTAGTTAATTAAATGATCAATTAAATTTTGACTCTATTTAGAAAATATTGAGTAAAAGCAAAGCTCACCCTCCTCTAGCAAAGTGCTCAATCACTATCAGCTAGAGTTTATATTATTATATAAAATAAAATCACTACTTTCATAAACCACTACAGCCTGTATCGCCGTTGTCAGCTCTTCAAGTGGTATCGGTGCATCTAAACACGAACGTACTTGTTAATCTATGGCTTTACCGGAAATTCATTCTCATTGGCTGCGGCTTCGTTTTGCACCGATGCAGCTTCCGGGTTGCACAGCTGACAGTTCCCCGTAGTGTTGTACAGCAGCAGATTTTTTACCCGCAATTTCGAGCAAAAATATTTAAAAGAACATGTATTATGGGAATAAATGCCGAAAACACTAACTCAAATAAACTTTACAAGCTCTTGAATATCGTTTCTTATATTTCGACCAGTTTTAGCACAGGTTTTTACTTTATTTATATTTTACGTTCATATTTAGATACACCTATATCACCTGAAGGGCCGACAACGGCGAAATAGGCTGTAGTGGTTTATGGAAGTAGTGATTTTATTTTATGTTATAGATATTATCGAGGTAAAAAAAATTTTCTAGTGTTTTTGTTGTCTGTAGATTGGCCTTCTAAGCAGCCTCGGCGGAAGAGGAATGGGGGATATGGTCCGCAATATGATGCGAAAAATGGGCACCAATGTTTTGTGGGCACAATTTAGCCTAAAAGGAAAAAGGGGCAAAAGAAGCTTCAAAGAAACTACTTTGTTGCCTTATATTGTAAGTAAAGTAAGATCGTAAGATCAGCGGCTTGTCTTCACAATAATTACATGTGTGCAACTGTACATACTCATACAGTCCTAATGCTTATGTCCTTAAAAATAAATTTACGTCCTTGACTGGTTTCTTCTACAGTAAATAATGGATCATCCCTTGGACTGTATTTTTTGATTTTGCTTTATTTTTTCATTTTGTATTTTCTTCATTCTATATCTATACTTAGTCTTATTCGATATCCAATTACGAACACCTAAGTTAGCAATGAGAACACTAATCTCAAACGTTTTCCGTGAAATCTAACTTTACTTTAGATCTTGGATGCTTTATGCTAATAATTCATTGCATTTTCGCAGAGGCTACGCAAACAAACATTAAAGAAGCCAAGGTAGCAGATATCGAGTTGGCTGTCGCGGATGCTTTAAAATATGCGCCGAAAACTAAGTGAGTACATGATCATTGAGTGACATTTCGTAGGCTATCTGCAAATATTTTCTAACTTCTATTTTATGTTATATACTAGAGAAATGAAGAAAATGAATTACTCTTTAACAAAAATTAATTTTGAAACATTATCGGTAAAATTTTGCACCAAACTAGAAATGTATGGTGATAACTTAATTTAATTGAAGCTGGGTATCGCTGAGCCCACCTCCCATGCACAGCTTGACCTAACGAAATTAGATAACAGAGGCTCTAGCGCTATCGTTATTCCAAAAATCGAAGAAACGAAATTCTTTCTTTCAGATCCTATAATGATTAGGTTTTGCATTGACAATTTAAATTTGTTTACATCACTAGTGTCTATTAGTTCAGGGTTTCGAAACACAGTTATCGCTTTGCGATATACAGCGGTAGGTATGATTACCAATTTATGAGCATTTGAATTAACTCGATGCGGATTCGATTTAGAGTCTACCGCTCCAGCAGAAACGCTCCGTCGTTCCATCCGCTCTGAGTCATTTGGTTAGTTTCTCATCGTTGTGATCTGGCATAATCTTGGTTTTAATGTTATGTAGAACTACAACATGGTTTAAAACTTGAAAGCGTTCTATATCATTGCATGAACATCCTTCTTGTTTTTTAGAAAGCTGAGTTAGAACGCTCCACCAGCCAAAAAGAAGTACTGGTGAATGAAGATGAAATTGACAGTGAAGAGGATCAACACGTTTGAAAATTTGTATTTTTTGTGATGTGTGTCTTTTACCGAGTGTTTTCTTTTCACACGCAATGTATTTTGAGAGCTAGCCGTGTTTTCTGATATATTCATTTCATTTTAAACCGAATGTATTTTGACAGCTTTACCGTATAGAACATCTAAGCAATTCATCGCATTGTCATATACGGCATTAATGCTGTAATCAACGTTTTTGTGTGATGGAGAAGCTTAATAGTATTTTGGTTGAAAAGACGCAGATTGACTGTAAAAACTAAGGGAACAAGTAATATTGTGTCGTACGAATAAAGTAGTATTTTTGTGATCAACTAGTGTGACGTCTTTGTGAAAAATGCCTGGATGGAATGTAAAAATGAAGGAACATTTTTATAAACTTTTGTCCAAGAAGGTTGAAACCACTATTTATTGCAAGAAACCAATATTGTAACTACTTGCACTTATTGCTACCTTACTCTTTCATTCATGATGATCCAACACTGTAAGGCCTATATCGGAATAGGAACGTAAACTAATCTGACAAGAGTAAATTTGCCATATGATGCAAAGTAATGCTTTGCAATGCAAAGCATCACTGCACTTGCTTTAACAACATTAAGGATATCATCATTCGCTATTTTAAGTGCATCACTTGAAACAGACACATCAATTTAACCATTCATTAACATGAATTTTTCAAGGCTTAATGAAAGCTAAAAATTTGATTTATGATGCTTTGGAGGAGGAAGAACTAAAGCCGCACACGTCCATCCATTTTTTTAGCTGACTTATCTCATGGCATTTGTTTATCAATGCACTGAACATAGATTTCAGCGGCTCAGTGAAAAGATTGATATGCAAGACGCCTAGTAAAGTGTGTCTTTCCTCTTGCTTTAGTTTTTATGAAATGTCACCAAACCGGTCCGTCGTTTTGCCAGCGCGTAGCAGTCTTTTACGACAGTCGATGAACATGAGTTACCCAACGCATACCGTTTCCGCTTATCTTTAACGCCAAAAATTGGGTACATTTCCTCACTAGGAACTTTTCGCCTTCGAAAATTATTAGCTTGCAATACATTGAGTTGTGGCCTAAATCGGTTGACGAGATTAAGTTATGACGAAAATGGGACAATTTGACAGAAAAAATCGGACTTAAAAGAAAAACGGGAGAAAAAACTAACGCAGAAATGAAGGAACCATCCCTTACCGCACAAAACAATCGAAAGCGGAAAAAGTCAGGCCAAGAGTCAGTTTTTTTAACGCAAGGACCAGAGCCAGGAGAGAGGACATATGGTACTGTGACCCCCTCCCTGCGTGCGCCTATGCCAAAAGTGTGTGATTACAACTTACAGTACTGCGGAGCACTAGAGTCAATTTCTAAATTTGACACCTCAATGAGCACCAAAAAAACTTTTACATAACAGAAAAAGCCTTTTACGTGATGCCTTTTCTTGTCAAAAAGTTACTTGGTTTTCAAAAAAAACTTTGTCGATAGTTGTATGTAGATATAAGGCAGAGTTTTTCAACCTTTTTCGAATCACAGAACACTTTTTGTATTGCAAAAGTCTCGCGACACACCCAAGAAAAAATTAAACACGTTTTAAGACTTAAAATTATTTACTCGTTTCCACTTATTTTCTCGTTTCAGTTATTTCTTGCAATAAATAAGAATTTCGAATGAATTCCAAATGAATTGCTGCGGAAATTCTACATGAATTCCAAATAATATTATAATAAATTGTAAATGAATTCCGGTTGAAAATAACTAGAGAGATAAGGATAGATACAAAATTTTTGCTTACATAAAAAATGGAGAAGTGATAACTGGGTAGTCTGCAGTCTCTTTTGCCCTCACTATGAGCCGTATCTGAAAGTGTTCATTTAAGCATTAGAAATAGTAGCAATTAACGAACGAATGATTATTAACAAAAGTATTCTTTTCTTTAATTCCCACCTATGTTCTCACGTAACAGTGCGAAAATAATAAAAAACGGGACATCTGAGAAAAAGTCGGGGCGCTCAAAATTAGATGAAAATACGAGACTATCCCGTTCAAAACGTGACGTCTGGTCTCGCTATAGACCTAAAAACCATCCAGATTTTCCGGTGCGCCCGAGATTGAAATTAAAATGTTATGGTTAAAAACGCTTGTATCATCAGCACAATGAAAATCGAAACCCTAGCTGCTACAATGTTAAGTAGTTACAACGTTTGTTTTTGCGTTTTTGTATATGACTAATTGACCATCTGAGCAGCCGCAATGGGGCAAAATTTTCATTTTTAGGTTAATTCTGACTCCAAAAAAATGATTCCAACATACTGCTTAATGATACGGAACTTACTCATTCAATTAGGGTCTCTTAAAATTGGACAGCAGAGAGCCATGTTTTAAAACAATTAAAAAAAAGACTGCCCCATATCACGACAGTCATTTTTTCCACACTTTAAACATTGAGTAGGCCTAACAAAGAATTTGTTTTTCTAATCAATTTTTTGAGATCGCAAAGACGAGCTAAAACCTAAACGTCCACGTTTGACAGAAGATCATTTTAAGTATCTACAGAGAAAAAGCGTAACAGAGACACTAAAACTATCTACAGAGAAAAAGAGAAAAAAACATTTTAGAAGGTCAGAGTGATGGCGCGAGCCGCTGAAGAGAAAAAGGACATTTTAGAAGGTTCAGAGTGATGACCCAAGCCACCGCTATTTAAGTCAACACTTAAATCAAAGCGCAGCTGTTCGTACACTCAGAAAAACTGGCTCTACCTAGTAGATTGAACAAATGCGGTGATGGAAACAGAACATTAGCAATTTCAGTTTATTTTTTGATTATGTGAAGGACAAGTTTTATCCATTATTATTTATGGAAAGAAGCATACAGCAGTAAAGTTTGCCGAGTTAACTTTTGTTACGAGTTTAATCGATCTTCAGTTATGTTCTCGTATCGACATTAAAGCAATGATTGTAAACTTGACAATATCGGACAAATTTTCAATATTCGCAATAGCATATTGGCAGATTCGTGCAAGGTGCATGATAATATTACATTTTGGAAAAAAACTTGAATAAATGTACAGTATGTGCAGTACAGAACTGAAGTACAGCTTTGAAAAAAACTGTTTTTGCATTTGGCTTCAAGAACCATTCTTTCACAACTTTTTTGTTAGCTTTGAAAAAACCTGTTTAGTTCAATAAGCATTTCGTGTTGCACTCTTTAGTGGGTAATCGTGTCAATGGAAAAACATTTGCTGGCCACCGTTATACATTTTCAAAAATGATCGAGTCTTTCGCAGTAAAAAATGTGCCACATTCCATCTACTCAAGTAACACAAACTTTTTCAAAAATTTTAAAATCCTTCTGAACTGTTGTTTCACAATTACGTAGCAATAACAGTGCTTTTATTGTTTTAGTTGTCAGATATCAACGGAGTACCGCGTGATGACCATGGTTCCGCTCAAGAAGTTTCCGTTCTTTGGGGATTGAGATGCAAATGACCTAATCGTAAGTATTGGTATTCATACATTGCGTTAAACCAGTAGTTTAGGATGAGAAGCTGAAAATTTTTGGCGGTAAAATATTCAGAAATTCTATCTGTCAGTGATAGTCTTAATTATGGGAGGGAGCGAGGCAGAGCTTTAGGGAGGTTCCATTTTTAAAATCTCAAAAAAATTGATATATCTGTAAAATAATATAAATAAATTTGTGATACAATAGAGTCCTACGTAAATGAAGCGCACATCACGATAATGTAAATCTACAAGATTAAAGGGAAATTACCGCAGGTTGTCATTCAGAAACGAGTAGGGTGTGTGGTGGCTTGAGGAGTGGCTTTGTCATATGGCTTTTTGCCAGGGGCTTTACGTCTTTGGTAGCCCTGCGTCCTGGAGTGTAAGTTTTTTCGAGATCTGAGATCCGAAAAAAACCTGCTCTGAGATCCGAAAAAAATCCAAAAAATTTGAGATCCTGGAAGTAAAGACTTTTTTTTCTAAGAGCTATTGTTTGCGGTCTATAAGCGTAAAGGAAGAAATTTTAAGATGGCTGGAGGAATCTTCTTGAAAGAATTTCATACCCGAAAAATTTTTCATGATCTTAGAAAAAAAGGCCTACACTTCCAATAACTCAAAATGTTTTTATGATTTTACTTTGTAGTTTGTAGCTATATATTTTTAAATTTGTCCAAAAAAAACTCTTACGTTTTCCGAAATAATCTTTAGATTGCCCGAATCATTATCAAAACTGTTCAGATTCAACAAATTTGTCAAACAAGTTATGATTGTTCCCCTGCCCCTCAACGTCTTACGCCAGAGATTTGCACCAATTAGTGTGAGTGAATAAATACACACCATGAAAGCGTAAATTTATTTTTTGGCGTTTGCTTTTATGTTTTAAAAAAATTAACGCGTAATTGTTGCGAGGAGGGCCCGGTTGATGGAGGACGCTCGCCTGTTCCTAAAAAGCCACCACTGCTACCCGTACCCGGTCAAAGTTTGAAAATCGTAGTTTTATGCACAAGATTTAGGGTTAAAAGTACCATAACCTACTGTAATTTTCATGTAAATGAGCTTTGGTGACACCTAGCGGAAATTTCAAAAGCGCAAATAAAGTAGCTTCAGTAAAATCACTTCAGTGACGCTTAGCGGCAAGTGTTAAATGTTTTTGTGTCGTTCACTTTTACAAAGCCCTGGTACTGGCAAGCACAGGTTTTATTGCTTACAACTTGTTGTGCAAACCAAATCCTTAATCACTCTAGCTCGAAAGTTTAAATAGCGAATAGGTTTAGGTGTATAAGCTCTTCGATATAAAAAAAACGGGTGAAAGTGAATAATTTTAATTAACTTCAAAATTGTATTTAGTTAAAATAATAAATTACAGCGCTTGTATAACTTCTCAAGTTTACTCGGAGGTACTTCAGCTTCAGCATACGAGCTGCTACAGGTTTACAAAACCTACCTTCCAAATGCAAACCAAACGCTGTGACTAGTAGGCCAAGTAAATGCATGAATCTGTTGGCTACAATGAAAATAAACTTTTGTTATTTAGATCTTCAACAAATCACGAGAAAAATGCCCCATTTGGAAGACGAAATAAAATTTTTCTCTTCTATCGCAGTATGAGATACTTAGCTTAATCTTAATTTACCAGCTGCTTAATTTACTGACACACCCGATTTGGGTTCCTAAAACACCTTGAAAAACCATGATGTATGTCATAACTTTTTTAAGCACAAAACGGTTTCTTGCAACTTTGACCAATTCAAAAACATGAATTTAATCTATCTAGCATTGTTAAAACCAATTTATTAGCTCACTCTTGTTTTTACAAAATGCTAAATTTTTTTAGATTGAGACTGTTCCTAAGTCAGATCTAGCAATTAATTTTGTGTTCTATTTGCATGCAAGTCTGAAGTCCCGTCTGTTCTACCAACTTTTTAAGCGCTGAAGCAGTTGAATGCACCATGTTTCTGATTTCTGGTTGTAAACGAAAAAACCGGTAACTTCAACTGAATTGTAAGAAAAAGAGATGTTGGCGATAGAAATTTGTGGTTTCAAGCGTAATAGTCATTTTGATTGTTTCTCATCGTTGTGATCTGGCATAAACAATGCTATAATGTTATGTAAAACTGCAAAAGCGTTTGAAGTGTTCTAGTTGCATCAACATCACGCTTGCTTTTTTTTTTAGAAACTGAGTGAGCACGTCCGACGATTGCAAAATGCAGTAGCTGAAGACATTAAAAAGAGTGATGAAGATTGTTGAAGATTTGTATCGTGTGTGACGCAAGATTAGCCTAGGCAATTCTGTTGTTTTTTATGCTGTGAGTTTTTTCAATATATTCATTTCCTGCAAAACCGAATGCATGTTGACAAATTAGCCATGTAGATTATTTAGGCATTTCAATTACAACCACAAAACGTGTCTTTTAGATTTTACGTTTTATCTACGTCTTTCCCACCGAAACACCACGTTTTTTATAACGACAATACCACTTTTACACCACATTTAATTGTCACCTACTTTGGTATAAAAGTAGTATTCTCGTTATAAAAAAGTGGTGTTTTGGTGGGAAAGACGTAAATAAAACGTAAAATCTAAAAAACACGTTTGGTGGTTGTAACGTGGTAGACACGTTGCCTACAGACATAGCGTGTTGGTGGAAAAAACGTGGAAAGTAGGTGACATTTAAATGTGGTATAAAAGTGGTATCCTCGTCATCAAAAAACGTGGTGTATTGGTGGAAAACGCGTGGAAAAATCGTGGAAATTTTATGTGGTATAAACGTGAATTTCACCTTAATTTTGCAACGTGGTTAAAAAGTGGAATACTCGTGGCTAGTACGTGGATTAACCACGAGTATTCTACGTGTCGGCGAGTCGACAAAATCACCTGGAAAACACGTGACTTAACCACGTGTATACCACAACAGCGTTACGTGGTAAAAACGTGGTAGGAACGTGTTTGTGTTTGCTGGGTACAAACGTGAATTTTCAAAAAATTTCCACGGAGCATACCCTCGGACCCTCTGAAGCCTTTTTTTGTTCCTCAACTTGCTTCAAATTAATTCTACCGAAAAAAAATACGCTTGAAAAGATGTCGAAATTTGGGGCCCCTTCCTTAAACTGTTAAAGAAACTTCTGATTACGCCTCAGACATGAAAAATTCTCAACGGGCTTATTTACGATCTTTTCCGCGTCAAGACATCCACCGTTTTTGTGTTCACAGTAGTAAACATTTAGGCCAACCCAGTTCAAAATTGCATCCCCCCACCAAAATTCTCTGCATCCACTCCTGGCCTGAAGTATGCACGCATAAATCGAAAACATGCGAACATCATATTAATTTTGGTGAAGGACTCCGAATGAGGGGAAAAAAGTTTGATCAAAATTTGTTCAAAAGCACTAAAAAGGCCATTGCACTATATAAAATTTTAAAAAGTTTCCGGGAGAGCATGTCCCCGGACCCCCTATAGAGCCGTTTTTTCCTCAATTTGCTTCAAATTTGCTCTGCCGGAAAAACATACGCTTATAAAAGATGTCGCAATTTGGTGCCCTCCCTAAAAAAAACTTTGAATACGCCTCTGACATGAAGAATTGACGCCCGATTTCGAGTCTAAACGTCAGACGTCTTTGTATATTTAGATAACACTCAACCTAATTCAAATCTGCATCCCCCACAGCAATGAAATTTTCTGGATCCGTTCCTGCTGTTGGGTAAGATTTGTTAAACTTTAGCCCCTCCCAATTGAAAATCCTGGCTACGCCTATGTCACCAAATAATTACGGTGCATTTTGTTCGCACAGTTTCGATTATGCGTGCTTAAAGTGACTCAGGCGTGTTGCTATATGAAGAGGTTCGAAATACAGAAAAGTTTTTATTCATCCAAAGCATTGTTGAAATGGCTGGTGGGGGGGGGGGGGGGGTAACTTGCATTAATTTTTTCAGTGAGAATTTTCAAAATTATTCCCATGCGTAAGAAATTAATGTCGTGCGTCAAAAAATTAACACTGAAAATTCGTACTGGCCAATAATTCTCACTGTTAATTTTGGTGGAGCCAATAGTTTTACTTTAAAACTTGTGCCGTTAATTTGATTTTTGCAGAGGTGGGCACAATTTCGTTAATTCGTTAATAACGAAGCTAACTTTTTCATCAACTAGTTAATTCGCTAAACTTTTTTTTGAAATTAACGGACTAAATTAACTTCCGTTAATGCTTGATAACTTTCGTTAAATATTTTGTATACGGTTATTTCTCTTATTGTTGGTTAAGTTTGACATCGATAAACTAGCAAAATACGACCAATGAGGTCAAAAAGCGAGACAAAAACAACAAAGCATATTGCTTGTAAGCAGAAAAATTGCTTAAATACTTACGCAAACATTGATATTAAAAAATTTTGACTTTTTTCTGAGAAGAAATGCCGTTTTACGTCAAAATTAATGATTTAACAAATTTAATTAACTTCCGTTAATTGGAGATGAATTTAACGAATTAACGTTGACGGAGGTACATAATTGTGTTAACGAAGTAATGGTTAACGAAGCTAACGTTTTGCATTAACTTGCCCATCCATGGATTTTTGGCGTTAATTTCGGCGATAATTTCAGTAAGAATTTATCAAAATTTTTTGATATTTTCTTTATGAAATTCTCACAGAAATTCTTAGGCTACCAAGAAGTGTTCACAAAGACCTAGCTTACAGTGATATCACCAAGCAGTAATTGCATGTGCATTCACAAGAAAAAAAAAGGTAAACCACTCTTTGATAAAACAGCCTACATTGTGTGCAACCAATAACGTACGCAAGTAGCGTCTACGTACGCTTGCATCGCTCAGATTCTCCCAGAAAAATCGTTCCGTGAAGTGGAAAAGCTCTTTTAGGCACGTCGCGCCTGACAATATCTGCACAAGCCTCTGTGTGCAACTATGGTGCAACCCTTCAATTAGAGGAGACCATAATCGTAGCGGGCTATGCATTTCACGAAGTGGCAGTTCTAATAGCCTACTGCACAATGAGATCATCGTCATTATTTTTATGCAAGCCTTGAACTAATTAATTGGTAAAAGGGTGCTTAAGAAAGTAGTAGGCCTACATTAAGCTTTTGTTCTTACGAGAAAATTCATGCTAACTATACGCAAAAAGGCATGTTTTGAGCTTTAGTTGACTTATTTTCTCTATTTTATGTTATCATGCAGTCTTTTTACGGGAAAGTAAAGAATGCATCTTACACAATGAACCTCCTCTTGCTTAAGAGTTGCAGTTGTTTCAAAGTTTTTTCGTTAAATATATCTCATTTCATCTGAGTTGAGAATATTCAGAGTACATTCAAGCATTGTAAAGTAGCCTAGCTGATCGAGGTTTTAACAACGAAGTTTGATGAGAATTGAACCAAATAGCCTACCTTGCAATGGTGGCTGTTGTAAAAAATAATTCTTTTAACTACAACGCCACGTTCCCAGTTGGTCATTCGAATGGTCGAGCGGTTTCTGACGCCCTTCAATGCAATTGCGGTGCAATCCCGCTAACTGTCAGAGTACTGAAGATCATATAAAAGCAAAAAAAACTTTAAGCCTTTTCTATTGTAGCCTAAATGGGAGGTTCTACTGAGAAAGACATTCCGTAAAAAGATGAAGCATAATTTTGACTGCGAAGGAAAAGTAAAGCCACAATAAATACTGTATGTTCTTGAATTTCACATACTAGACCTACTACACAACAACTCGTGGTAAATGAGTGGTTATGCGCTAAATTTATTTTACCTCCAACGTTTTTTTTTTTTTACAAGAAAGGCAAACTCAATGAATGTGGCAGTGCATAGCCTACAGCATGAACTTGTCTGTCGGCTAACGAAAAAAGTAGTGAGCGCGCGTAGCCAAGTGAGTTTAAATAAAAAGCACAATTTTGAATTGAGGTAGCCCAATATAATGTTGGAATTTATTTGGTAAAGCAGAAAAGTAGACGCGGACCGCTGCCGGTCCGCGGACCGGCGGTTGAGAAACGTTAAGCTAAAGAGTAACATGAGCAGGGCCGGATTTAGACAATGACAGGCCCTATAGGCTATTTGATCACACTGATTGGAAGAGCAAAATAATTGAAAAAAAATATAGGCCTACACTTCCTCAAATGTCCTGTTTTCACTGAAAATATCGGTGAAGAACCAAAAAATGTCTTCGTTGTTGGTGGTGAGGCCCCTTATTTTCTCCAAGGCTTCTCATTTTCTCCGAGGCCCTATACTTCAGCCTGCTTAGCCTATAGATAAATCCGGCCCTAAACTTGAGGTATCACTTGCAACGGTTAGGCTACTCGCGAAGCATGTTTTTGTTCAGAATATGAATGGCAGCTTATTTAACCCCCAACCTTAGTTTGTTTCTGCCTTGGCATTCTACTCAGCATCGCATCCATCTAGGCTACCGGTAGGCTACCCTTCGTCGCGGAGGTTCGAGATACTTGGAGGCTCCGATTCAAACAGCTGCCCCCACAACCACCCAAGAATAAGCGGGTCTAAAAAAGTAAGCAAGCACCGGTATGATAAAACTGTGACTGCCTCGGAAGAACAAACGCATAAAAAAGGAAAAAAAATATGCGGACAGTATCGACGACGGATAGAACTGAGTAGCATTTATTTTTGAAAAGCGATAAATAAATAATAACTCGTACCGTACACACACACACAACTAAAAACCGTATGGGATCAAATGAAACCGCATGGGAACCGTATGGTTTCATACGGTCCCACATTCTTTTCATACCGTGCCCATACGATTCCACGCGGTCCCATAAATACGGTTTTTAGTTTTACCGATCATTGTACCGAGGGCCGCACTTTAAAAAACCGTATGGGACCGTATTGGTCGATACGGTGCCGCATAGGCGTAGCCAGGATTTTCAATTGGGAGGGGCTAAAGTTTAACAAATCTTACCCAACAGCAGGAACGGATCCAGAAAATTTCATTGCTGTGGGGGATGCAGATTTGAATTAGGTTGAGTGTTATCTAAATATACAAAGACGTCTGACGTTTAGACTCGAAATCGGGCGTCAATTCTTCATGTCAGAGGCGTATTCAAAGTTTTTTTTAGGGAGGGCACCAAATTGCGACATCTTTTATAAGCGTATGTTTTTCCGGCAGAGCAAATTTGAAGCAAATTGAGGAAAAAACGGCTCTATAGGGGGTCCGGGGACATGCTCTCCCGGAAACTTTTTAAAATTTTATATAGTGCAATGGCCTTTTTAGTGCTTTTGAACAAATTTTGATCAAACTTTTTTCCCCTCATTCGGAGTCCTTCACCAAAATTAATATGATGTTCGCATGTTTTCGATTTATGCGTGCATACTTCAGGCCAGGAGTGGATGCAGAGAATTTTGGTGGGGGGATGCAATTTTGAACTGGGTTGGCCTAAATGTTTACTACTGTGAACACAAAAACGGTGAATGTCTAGACGCGGAAAAGATCGTAAATAAGCCCGTTGAGAATTTTTCATGTCTGAGGCGTAATCAGAAGTTTCTTTAACAGTTTAAGGAAGGGGCCCCAAATTTCGACATCTTTTCAAGCGAATTTTTTTTTTTTTGGTAGAATTAATTTGAAGCAAGTTGAGGAACAAAAAAGGCTTCAGAGGGTCCGAGGGTATGCTCCGTGGAAATTTTTTGAAAATTCACGTTTGTAAAGGCCATTTTAGTGCATTTTGAACAGTTTTCAGGCAAACTTTATTGAAAGTTTTTGCCCCTAATTTTGAGTGCTTCACCAGTATCGATACATGGCGTTTTACCAACCGGGTTTCACATAAACCGACAAGATAACATTTTTTTTTCTCCTGGGTTAGAGACATCTTCTTTGATGCAGGATTTCAACCACGCTGTTTTCTTTGCACTGGTATACATTTTAACTAGCCTACTTTTCGTGCAACGCTTTAACCATTTTGCATTGCTGAAACTTTTACAGCTGCAGAAGCGCTCAAATTTAAGCAATGCATAGCACAGTGAAAATAACATGCCAAAGAGATTCGTTTTAAACAATTGAAGTGACGCCTGACTGTTCGCTGGCCATTGCGGCTGCGCCATCATAACTCTGGCCAACGCAAAAAGCAAAGTTGTACTTCTGCGAAGTAAGCCCACTTATTAAAATCCCAGCAAGTAAACAACACGTAATGGCAAGTATTTATCCTAATTACCAAGGTCCAGAGCCGGTAGCCGAACAGTCGACTTAGGGAGCCAAGGGTTCATCAGGGGGGGGGGGGGGGCAAAGTTTGAAATTAAGCACAAAAACCGCTGTTTTCAAAAGAGTAAGCTATTTGATTGGGGGGCCAAGCATGTCGATTGGGAGGACCAGACCCCCCTGGCTCCCTTGGCGCCGGCTTTGCCAAGATCCTTGTTTTTGTCCAGGATAGAGTGGGGGGCCATGGCCCCCGAGGACCCCTCCTGGCCACGCCTAGGCGGTGCCAATACGGTCCCTATGGTCTTCCAAACTGTTCCTACGGTCCCATACGGTTTTTAGTGCTACGATGGATGTGGTATCGATCGACCATCGACGACCAAACTGATTTAATACGCTGACTTATCGCTATCATTCTGGAGGCTGAAGCAGAGGGAGGAGCGACAGTATCTGAGTAGGCCTATAGTACAGTCGTATAGTCTGCTAATTGATTGCACTGTTTTATACAGTATAGATTAGTCTACTGGTACTATAGACACTGTTATCTGTGTTTTAGGATAAGCTAGGAATTGTCTGATTGTAGGTTAGCCGTCATTTGTACTATTCTTATGCAAATGGAACCCTATCAAAAAGTGTTTCAATGAAAGCTCTGATTCAACGTGTCGTCAAGGCTAGTGTCACAGGTAAAGTACCGTACTGATCTAGTACGGTATAAAAAAGTTGATTTTTGTTTGGACAATTAGGTTTCCATTTAGCCTAGACTAGGTGATTATCAGATTTTTATATCCATTTATTCAGTTATTAGTATGTTACCAGAGCTTTTAACTTGTGAGCTGACAAAATTAATTGCACAGTTGTACTTTAATAAACATGCCTGTCTAGTTTTTTCCCTCTATGGAAATTGAGAAGCTAGTCTACAGGTACGGTATGGACTAATTTTTACAACTTTTTACAGTTGGGGATGAAGTTGTTGGATCAATTGGTCCAGGAATTTGTGTTTTGTTAGGAATATCTAGAGATGACAACCACAAAGACACAGAGTTTATGTGAGTATCCAAATCTACACATTTTTACCAGTACTCTGCAATTTCAAGAGTTTTCAGATTGCAGCCTAACCTGCTTATGTTTAACAGCTCAGAGTTTAAGGTTTGATTTTTTACATACCGGTATTTACTTTCATATTTGTTTAAAAGTAGCTTTGTTGACTTTTAACTGTTTACATGGATGTGCTCCACCATGTTCTTTTCTGTTCACCATATCTTCAAGGTTTAATTATTACTAAGCAACCTTCAAGTGTGTATAATTTTCGAGACAATGATGATAGGATTTTGCTTCAACATGTGAGGCTTGTGAGCACAACTAATACGGTACTTTTAAAGCAAAATTTATGTTTTGTTTTTCATCTGTTAAAACTTGGAATGCTTTGCAAAATCTGTTAGAGAGTGTGATAAAGTGAATGTTTTTAAAAGTCATTATTTTAATGTAACTAAAAAAGTCTATGAAAGTTATTTTAAAGAAACTAAAAAAGTCATTATTTTAATGTAGCTTTTGATGATGTGCCTGATTGGTAGATTTTGTATATTGTATTATGCTTTATATTTTTTTCTTGTTTGCTGTTCGTTTGCTTGAAATGTTTTGTGCCGTGTAGCCCTTAGGTGGTTGTTTCAGTCTGCCATCTCAAGGGGTGTAGAAATGCTTATTATTATTAAATTGTTATTAAAATTTCACTTGATGTTGGTGTTTGTATCAGCAGTACTCAGGTACAGAGGTACTGTAGGTTATACCCTGTAGAGTACCAGTACCAGTATCGAGCAATCCATGTGACTGCATCCTGAACTAATTTTTTGTCAATGTAGTAGGTAGGCTACAGTGTTAATTGCTTTATTTATGCTGTCTGCACTCTAAGTGCACTTGCAAAATTGCTTAGTTTTGCACCACCAGTCTTGAGTCATACTGCTCAAGTAGTGTTTCAAATTGATCTGTTCAGTCATGTTCATCTTGCTTACTGTTGTTAGTGATGTAACGCTTAATTGTGAAAAACTATTTCTGTTACGTTGTTTTAGTCATGGGTGGCTGCTGACTCGAAGAGCGCAAGCTCACTTCGCAGTCTCCCTCAATTACTGTTGAATTTTCAGTTCAATATAATTTGAAAATAACCTCATTTATTTATTATATTTATTATTTAGTCAATGAGTTCCGGTTGTCACTTTGACTGGATAGCTTAATAGTCTAGCAGCCTATCCTTACTATGTTACTTGTTCAAAATGTCTGAATTTTTCTGAGCATGCCACAAGGGTAAAGCATTTTTACCACACAATGCTTTTTAAATAAAGTGCAGCATGAAATTAATTACTTATCCATAGCAATTTAAAATAAAAATTAAAACTGCATTAGTCTATATTACTAAATATTCTCCTGCCTAAAAAATAGAATTGCTTGCATCTATGCATTTGGTAGCTTGCTGTTGAATTTAGAAAATGTAGAGTTGGCTGAACTTTTATTTTCAGTGGCTTATTGATTTATTTATTATTTGTTTTTTTTTGATGTCTTTATGGCTTTTTTAGTCTAGGATTTGCTCATATCACCTGAAAAAATCATTAGAGTAAATTTGATTTATAGTTTCGTTAGTTTTTTTACCCTCCTATTATTTGTGTTAATACACCAACATGTAAGCTGAACATATTCTAACAATACAATGCCTTCTCACTGGTGGTGGTTGACTTTAAAGACGGCATGGTCATATTCACCATCTCCTGGTGCTAAAATTTAATTTTTTTGGTGCGTCTCATGAATGTCTTTTATATATAGTGAAAGCACAAATAAATCTTTGATTGATTGATTGCAACTAGTTTTTTTATTTCTTGTAATTAATCGCTTGCGGTTTTATAGTTTAAACTTAAATACTTGTTAAATTGTTTTTACAGGGTGAGAAAGTTATTAAGTTTGCGTCTTTTTGATGATGAAAATGAAAAGCGATGGGCAAAAAGTGTGAAAGATCTTGATCTAGAAATTTTATGTGTTAGTCAGGTAACCATGCAATATGCATGCTGCTGAAACTCAATGAGTTTTTTCCTTTTGCGTGATTACAAAAATGCTTTTGTGACATTGATTGTGTTTGCTGTTAAAGAATTATTATACTTGTTGTTTCACTCTTTGTTTTCCATTTTGATGTCTGCAATTGTATCCAAGGCTTCTCTATTAGATTGCTAGTATAAAGAAAGGATTTTTAATGGCATATCATTAATATATTGTTTCTATTTTCCAAAGCAAAGTTAATCCATTATTTTGTGAACATTTGACAAATTTAAATAACAGAATTAGTATAAACAACTTAGTGATAAAATGGAACACTTTTTCTGTTTTTTGTAAATGAACCTTAATACACTCAATAATGCCATATAGCTCTCGATAATATTCATGCATCTTTGCCTACTATGCAGCATTACTAATTGCTTTACAGTATCTGTAGCGAGAGTGGTTGTTTGCTTGTGGCAGATGGATAAAGATTGGTTTATGCATTTGTCAAATTGCTGTTTTTTGCAGTTCACACTTCAGTCAATTTTAAAAGGAAATAAACCAGATTTTCATTTGGCCATGGGTTCTGATACGTCTGAAGCTTTTTTCATGGATTTCATTGAAAAGTTGGGAAAAAGTTATGATCCAAATAAAGTGAAACGTTAGTTTTAATTTTGGAATTAAACAACTTATCATGTTTTCTAAATATTGATTAATTTTTTTCATTGCTCTGTAGCAAGAAGACAAAAAGATGCTATACCATCAATAAATCCAGACAGGGGCATATTTAGGGGGTGGAGACATCGTGCCATGCCCCCCCCTTTTAACTTTGTGTTTTAGTAAAAAAAGAACGAAGGTTGCTTAGTGACGAAAGTATACCAGACTTTTGATGACTTTTGCAGCTTATGCCCCCTCCCCATTTTGAAATCTCTCGCTACGCCTCTGAATCCAGGCGTTTTGCCAAGGATTCGACAGTTTTCTGAGTTAGTTGTTCAAATTTGCCTTCTGCCACAGTATGCTGCTCTCAAAATCGAATTAGCAAGAAAAAATTGTTGTTGTGTTCTACAAGAATGAAGTATGGTAAAGATTATAATATTGCCATCTTGTGAATTTTGTATCCTGTCACTGGGGTATGCTGACGCTTCTTATTATTTCAGAGGGAAAATTTGGTGCTTACATGCAAGTACACATTCAAAATGACGGACCTGTTACTATCGAAGTGAATTCGCCACCTCCACGAATGGTGAGCCTTGATGTTTTGAAATGTTGGGCAATTACACACCGTTTGGGACATTCGCAGAGCTCTTGAAAGCTTGTCGTAGAACTTAACCTGCTAACGCTGAGCTTAGGAGGTCCTGGAAAGAATGGTAGCGTGCCCAAAATTGTTTTGCATCCGCCCCTTTGTTGTAATAGATGCTGTGAACTTGTGGACAGGATTTCTTGGTGGGAGGCCCGGAGGGGTCTGGGCTTTTCTAAAAAATGCTTTGAGGGGGAGCCAGGGGGCTCTAACAAGCAAAGTTAAAGTGCATTCTTAGTGCCAAATAATATTTAGCATCCATTCATCGATTTTCACACCAGCGTCTTTTGTACGACGCTATAGTTGCAGATCCTTTCTTTTCAAGATTTAACTCCCCTTGCCGTCTGTCGGTCTCATAAACCAGTGTAACATGGAGACAGGGGCGTAGCCAGCGGAATATTTGGGGAAGAGGGCAAGTTACAATAGGCCCAGAACTTCAAAAAAATTATCTGTTCTGGGGGGTTATTACAGGATGCTCGTTAACCGGTTTACAAGCTCGTAAACTGCTCGGTAAGAAATTTTTCCTCGCTAACGCGCTCTTCGGGATTATAGGATTTTCGGAGCTGGCGAACTCGCTCGGCAAGTAGCGAGAAAAAAAATGAGCACGTTAAGTTACCGAGCGACAATTTCATACACAACTAGCCATGGCAGAGCGCAGTTTTTCAGGTCATAGTTTATGCACAAGAGCTAGTAGCCTACCTAGTATATGACACAACTAGAGCTTTACACAAGTTTCACGCTTGTTGTGAAATGGTAGACTCAAGTTCAAGTTTATTCATTCATGCGAAAGATGCTAGGCTCATCAAGTCGCTACACTCTATTTCAAACATGACACATGTTGGCAGAAAAAATCAGATTTTCAAAAATAAAAAAACAAAACAAAAAAAGAAAATGCAAAGCATAGTCTACATACAAATACATATACATCAAACTAAGATTGGTAGGCCAGCTGCTGAGCACCGGTACCAGCTACCGCCTAGTCCAGTGCTAAAACTGTGCTAGTGACTTATTACAAAGTTGGGATGGTTTTAACTTGATTACAGGTAAGAGTGTATGTAGTAATGGTGTCTACAGATGTACCGGTATAGACTTGCTGTGAGGTGCTAGACTAGCAGCTGCTCTTTGCTGGCTGGCACCTAGTCTGGTGCTAAAACTGTGCTATTACGCCTATTGCAAGCATGCGTTGGCTGCAGACTTAGTTAGAGAGTATGTAGTAATGGTATCTTCCACCATTAACTGTGTGAGGCCATGGCCAGCAACTGCTGGTCTAGCACCTCACAACAAGCCTATGCATCAGTAGGCACCATTACTGTATACACTCTTTACCTATAACCAAGTCAAAACCATTCCAACTTTGTAATACTAGCACAGTTTTAGCTCTAAACTAGGCGCTAGCCAGCAAACAGCAGCTGCGAGTCTAGCACCCCACAACAAGCCTATACATACCGAGCAGTTAGCGAGACACTCGACTTTACCGAGTAACTGCTCTTTCTGCGAGCGCAACCTGTAATCCCAACTTTGCGAGCACGTTATTTCGGCTGCCGCTCGGAAAATTTCTCCTAGGAGAATTAGCGAGAGAAATCGCTCGCTAACGCATAAAATCCTGTAATCACCCCCCAGGCCAAGGCGTTAGGCTCACGCTGTCTTCCCGTTTTTCCATTCAACACTTTCTTGCACTCGCTGCCTATTCTTAAAATAATTTTCAATTGAACATGCTTTCCTTTTGCTCGCCATGCGATCCAATCTTGCTTTTTCTTTGTACTTACCCTTAAATACTTGATCCCATTGCGCTGTTATGACGCAATAATGCTTTGTGGAGAAGTTTTGTCAAAATTCAAACAAATTTTACGGTATTTTATAAGAATGTTTTAATTACACCTCAGATTAAGCTTTGTCAAAAAAAGGGGGGGGGGCAGTGCCTCGGTGGTCCCTCCCGGCTACGCCACTGCATGGTGACGTGGCCTAGCGGTACGGCGCGCAGGTAACGGATCCTATGTGACGGATTCAATTCGCGGCTGGAGCCGATCGCGTTTGACATATTTGACGGGTGGCTATTGGCTCAAAGAGTCCAAGCTCAGTTCGCTGTCTCCCTCAATTACTGTTGAATTTTCTGTTGATATAATTTGAAAATAACCTCAGTTATTATTTATGAGAATAACCCAATATTCACTATTCATCAGAAATACGCCGGCCAAATTTAGCTGCAGCAGTTTTATACTTAATAAAATGGTCACTTATTGTTGAAGACAGGAGTGAGTGATAGCTTAAGTAACTAAATTGGCTGGTACCGTAAATTCAGATAAAACTTGCATAACGCCTACCTCTACAATGTGATGCGACTTTGTTCAAATGCATGCTACCGCGACACTATGGTCGGATACTGGCAAATGCGAACTCGCTTCGATATTTTCATTGTACAGTTGCTGTATCGTTTTTGCAAAAATAGCCTTACCGACATTGAAAGCTGCTGCAACGTTTGCATTTTGATTTCTTGCTTTTGTGTTATGATTTTTTGCTTCGTTTGGTATACGATCTGTTTCTGTTGTTTAACTTGGTTTTATACAGTAAGCTTAAGTATTCATGATTACTGCCATGCTATAGTGATGGTTACAATTACAACCGGAAGACCTTCAGGTCACTAGTCACTTTCTCTGACACTTATTTAATGTTTACACCGTTGTGGATTTGTAACTAAGAATCTTGTAAATAGACTTGCAACAACAACACATATAATTATTGCTTCAAGCTCTCAGTATGCTACAGTATGAGTTTTGTTTCGTACTGTATTTGAAACAGTTGTAAGAATGCTTGATTAAACCAGAGCAAATTTTACACGCTTAAAATGCAATGAAAAGTTAGCTTTAAAAATTACAGAATATATAGATTAACCAAATTTTAGCACCAAAATGGGTCCCCTTAGTTCGAATTTTACCGAGGCACCCCTGCTTGTGGAGTTAAAACTTACCTACGCTATGACAGGCGATTCAATGGTATATTACATTGACAAAGACATTTTTTCATTAAAAAATCGTTAAAAATTTGCATGTAATCGTCACAAAAGTTGCATTTGCTCATGCATATTGCATGTTAAAAGTCAGTAATCTACTAAAGTCATAATAAAATCATGCTTAACGTTTTAAAGCGCTATCTGGGTTAAAAAATCGATTTTTACCAACGGTTTGCATATAGCATGCTAAAACTTTACCGTGTGATCTTAGTGCAGTGGCGGCAGTGATGGGCACGATAAACCTTTGCGTAGCCTACTACAGCGATAACGATAATCGATAACTTCAGAAAGCCTTGAGTGATACCGATACTCGATAAATTTCAATTTCTTAAAACGATATCGGTAATCGATAAATTATCGCCGATAAATTTTTCCGATAAATGTTGCGGTAAATTTTTAATGTGTTTGACGAAGTTTTTTTTGTAAGTCAAATTGCAAAAGTGTTTTAGTAAATTTTTCCAGAAAACAGAGTAGTTTACGGACTCAGCCGTGGCATTAAGCCAGTGGTACCCAACCTTTTTGTCTTCATTACCCACTTTTGGTTTGACTGATCCTCAATTACCCACTACAATCTATTACCAAAGTTTACCACAGTTATACCAATCGGTGAGGTGTGCGAAAAAATAAGGTCTACGTGTCTGCAGGTGCCTGTTTTCGTGAAAATATTGATGAAGAGCAAAAAAAAGGTCTACACGTCTGCAGGTGTCCTGTTTTCATGAAAATATTGGTGGAGAGCAAAAAATGTGCCTTCAGGCATATATTTTTGACAATGGTGTCACATTACCCACCGCAGAATCACATATTACCCCTCGGGGGTAATTTACCCCCAGGTGGGGAACCACTGCATTAAACAAAACAAATAGAGATTTTTGAAGTTGCAACAAGACTTAATGGGCACCTTGTATTTTTTCCATAGCGCCAACCAGGGCTGCGAACTCGATTGATTTTTAACCGAGTTCAGGTTCGAGTTCTAAGAATTTTATTTTTCGAGTTCGGCAAAAATGACCGAGTTCAGCGAGTTCGAGTTCGAAGCCCTGGACTTTATAAGTCGCAATGGCATGAACAAACAAGCGATTTTTCTTTTGGTAAAATCATTGCTTCAATTTACACGGATTGTGACTATTTGAACAACAAACTATATTTCGTAGTGATCTTTTTTTCTTTTCAACAATATAAATATCTTTCTAATGAACTCGAACAGTTTTATGCGAGTTCGAGTTCGGAAAAAATATTTGTTCGAATTTAAGTTCGAGTTCGGCAAAATGATCGAGTTCTTTCGAGTTCGCAGCCTTGGCGCCAACTCACCAACTCTGAAGTTCGAACACTGTAGGCGTAAAGAATCGTTTGTCGCGATAATTTATCGACAATAACAAAAAATATTGCAAAAGCGATATCGATAATTGATAAATCAAAACTATTTTGAGCGATAACGATAATCGGTAATAAATTATCACCACCTTGTATTTTTTCCATAGCGCCAACCAGGGCTGCGAACTCGATTGATTTTTAACCGAGTTCAGGTTCGAGTTCTAAGAATTTTATTTTTCGAGTTCGGCAAAAATGACCGAGTTCAGCGAGTTCGAGTTCGAAGCCCTGGACGTTATAAGTCGCAATGGCATGAACAAACAAGCGATTTTTCTTTTGGTAAAATCATTGCTTCAATTTACACGGATTGTGACTATTTGAACAACAAACTATATTTCGTAGTGATCTTTTTTTCTTTTCAACAATATAAATATCTTTCTAATGAACTCGAACAGTTTTATGCGAGTTCGAGTTCGGAAAAAATATTTGTTCGAATTTAAGTTCGAGTTCGGCAAAATGATCGAGTTCTTTCGAGTTCGCAGCCTTGGCGCCAACTCACCAACTCTGAAGTTCGAACACTCTAGGCGTAAAGAATCGTTTGTCGCGATAATTTATCGACAATAACAAAAAATATTGCAAAAGCGATATCGATAATTGATAAATCAAAACTATTTTGAGCGATAACGATAATCGGTAATAAATTATCACGGATAAATTATCGCGATAAATGCCCATCTCTGAGTCGCGATGTAGCGATTCAGAACCAGCGTAGCAGACGATTGACGTGTTGTTTCTCTATTAGCACCGTCAAGCCTACATGACATTTTGCTGTGGGTATAGAAAAGAGTAGAACTTCACCAAAATAGTATATGACATGTTTTTCTAACTCTTTGTATGTTAATTTTTTATGTAGACAAAGAAGGTAAATGAAAATAAAGAAGAAAAGGCGGCGATTTCTAAAGAAACTGAACCAAGTGTGGGTGACACTTGAGACAATGGGTGTCTTTGATGTTTATCAAAAACAATCAGCTTTGAAACTGAGACTGCAAGATGACTCTGAAAGGCAGATCGTGTTTCCTGAATTATTATTTTATGGATGGTTGTTTTGAATTGTTTTACCTTGTGCGAAGTAGTGCTGAGGATTTCACCATTTATTGCCGGTTTTGGTATGGGCATAAATGAAAATGTAAGCGTGATTTTAATTTTAGTTTTTGTCGTGACCCTTACTGGCTTTTTGGTTAGCCTACGTAGGAATCTCTTTTTGTGGAAAGTTCTTTAATAAATTTCCTGTTATCTTCTGAACTTCTTAGCCTGTTGACGCACCCGTACGAAGCAGGATACTTTAGTACACTAGGAAAGTTTGCTAATTTCTGTTTTTTTTTTTTCGCACGCCCATAGTAAAGCCTTTATTAGCACGCTTGTTTTTCTAAAGGCTTAGTGGAACCTTTTTGATAATTCCCAGTTTAACAGTTTGTATCACTCGTTTATAAGGTGTCGCGGTGAAATCGGTACTCGTATGTGTAAATTCACCCTTTGATTTTTAATAAACTTGGGCGTAGGGCCTATAGTACGGTATAGAAAAACGCTGCGTTTTGCTGTTTAAGATGTAGCCTAATTGCATAGCCTATGTCGGCTGTTTGCGTTGGCCCGTATATCGTCTTCGCTTTAGATCAAAAACAGCAGGCTACATGTACCGACGACATTCACTTGTCAAAACAAGTGGACACTGGACGGCTGTTTGTGCTAGCTATGCTTCCTAAATTTGGGTTACCATATTTTCACTGTGCAAAAGGAGGACATGTTTTTGAGGGTCATCAACTCCGCAGATGTCCAATTTTTTCGCCCAAAATTCAGTGAAGAGCAAAAAAAGAGGTCATCGCGTACGCAGGTGCCCAATTTTTCCACAAACAAAGATCATCGCGTCCGCAGATATCCAACATTCCCCCCAAAATCAAGTAAAGAGCAAAAAAAGGTCACTACGTCCACAGGCCGTAGTTTAGACTGAAACTTTTCCAAATTTTTTCGTGGAAGAATGATTTGACATGTTTTTACTGTCAGGCCCGCAACCAGAAGCAAATGCTTAGGGGGGCGAAAAATATTTTAGGGGGGGGCCAAATTACTTATACCGGTATCATGTATTATAGTAACCAATTCTTTGTAGGGGTGGCGAAATTTTTTTCAGGGGGGCTCCGGCCCCCTACCCCCCCCTGGTTGCAGCCCTATTCACTGTTCATATTGCCGAAAAGGAGGACATTTAGGCGTTTTTTAGCGTCCTCGGAGGACAACTTTTTTTTTTTGTTAAACAAGAGAACATGTTCTCCAAAAGGATGACGTATGGAAAGCCCACCTAAATGAGCTAGACTGCGAGAGTTAAAATGGTTCACTAGAGTAATGCAATTTGTTTCCATATTTGCTACAGTTAAATACAGGTTAATGAATTACATCGACCATATTACTAAAGTGGTTCTACCGGCAGGGGGCCAGTTCGCAACCAAGGCACCAAAAATAATTCTTCCAAGGGGCGGATCCAGAAAGTTTTGGTGGGGGGATGAAATTTTGAATTAGGTTGAATGTAAACTAAATACAAAGACGTTAAGCCCCGGAAACGGGCGTAAATAAGCCCTTAGAAATTGTTTCTTGTCAGAGGCATATTCAGAAATATTTTTATCAGGGAAGGGGAACCAAATTTCGTTACTTCTTCAAAGCGTAGTTTTTTCCGGCAGAGTTAATTTTAAGCAACTCAAGTAAAAAAGCAAATCTAGGGGGGTCTGGGGGCATGCTCCCCCGGAAAATTTTTGAAAATTTACATACTGTAATGGCCATTTTAGTGCTTATGAAACAATTTTCAGACAAATTTTGTTTATGTTTTTGGCCCATAATTTTGAGTGTTTCACCAAATATGATGCATTTTGTTCGCACAGTTTCGATTATGCGTGCTTAAGGCGACTCAGGCATATTGTTATGAAGAGGTGCGAAATTACAGAAAAATTTTATTCATCCAAAGCAGTGTTTCTCAACCCCGAGTCCGCGGAAGAGCGTGGATGAGTCCGCGAAACTTACAGGTTTGGTAAAGCGAATTTACGACCACGTGGCCAATTACAGCGTGTAATCGTTTCGTCTGACTACGACTACGCATTCGCTAGTTTATTATCAGCGTTTACGATTCAAAAGTGGTGTACCGCGTACTATAAAACCATCGCGAGCTCATTGTCAGCATTTAGGAGTCAAAAAAGCAATATACCGAGTGTTACAAAAAATGATACGGCAAAGTGGCAAGTTTTAAAATGGTCTGGAGAAGACATTGTTAAATGTTTGAACGTATAGGCCTACAGAAACTTTCAAGCTTTGTGGGACACTTGTAATAAAAACTGAAGAAAAATGCTGGAGAGCATAATAGAAACAAAGTGATGCAGGAATTGACAGCTGCAGGATTACATATTGGCAATGAAGAGTCACTCAAAAATAAATAAAAGAAAATGAAAAAAGATTGCTATAAAAACGAACTGAACAAAATAAAAAAATCAAAACAGTTTATTTCACGTAGTCGATTTTTCGGCATGAATGTAAAGTTTCAGCTTCCAAATCAATGGTTTCGAAATCCCTTTCTGCTTCCAAATTCCTCAGGAATATATAATGCTTTGTTTTCGCTAGAAAGTGATCGAACAACCTTGTTTTCATATCTATGGGTGACTTAAGTCCGCATGTATTTAGGCTAGCTTGGAAATAGTCCATGGGCTAAAAAGGTTGAGAACCACTGATCCAAAGCATTGTTGAAAATGGTTGGTGGGGAGGGATGCATCCACCCCTGATTCCTCGTTCTTCCACTTCGGTCTACTCCGCCACTGATGGTTTGCTTGAACTTTATCATTAAGGGCCTATGTTATCGATTACCGCACAACGAATGAAATGTTGTTGACGATTATAAACCCCGGTTGTTGTTCTCCTTCAGCTTTTAGCAACAGCTCAACTGCGCTACTAGCGGTCCTAGTGCTGCTGCACTGTGTTGCCAGATTGGGCTAAAAGTCGCAAATTGGGCTACTTTTCAAGCGTTCTTGCGCCAAAATTTTAAAACTTGCGACTTTTTGTTAGCAGCTTGCTATTTTTTTTGTTTTGGGCTAATTTTGATTTCAGAGTTAATTGATTTTTTTTAAGAACTTTTCCTCGTATGCGGTGGAATTTTTTCTTTGGTTTTTCGAAAACAAGGTAAAAGATAGTCTTTTGCTTAATCACGTAATTATTGTTGGTTGTTAATTTTTTAGGATGTTCAATAGTGTGACGTCATAAGAAGATCATATTTTAAATGGAACAGCTTGCTAATGTTAGATGAGCTCCGGTCAGAGCGGTCACCCGCTCACGAATCATATAGATCTACTGTAGGCCTATTGAAGTAGCCTACTTTTGGAGTAAGTAATTTTCATGCAGTTATATATACAATAGGGTGGAGTGAAAAAATGTTTTTTTTTTCAAATCAAAAAGTCAAGTGTACCAAAATTGGCAGTTGACCCCCAAAACACATTTTAACACAATTTTTTGTCGGTGCCACTAAAGGGGTGCAGGCACATCCCCCTTAAAGCTTCCTACATCGGCCATTTTATCAAAATGTCAATATCTCAGCAACCACTAACGCTAGCAAGTGGATCAATGGCTGAAAATGACCGGAAGGTACAAGTTTATATTACTTCTAACAGAAAGTTTTTGTGTACAGGTACTAGAAAATGACTATTTTTGCGAAAATGTAATTTTTACAAAAATTTACTGCTCAAGTTCAACATTTCTCAGAATTTGGTTAGCTTTTGCACAAAACTTATTTTCTCAAATTTCATTCATTACTGCATATTCGTAGGATGGTACAAATGTTTACTTTCAATATTTTGCTTTGCATTAAAACTGACTAACAACAGCGATAAACAAAAGCAACTTAATATTATGTGACATTCAGGAAATGATTTCTTGAAATGGAATAGAATTTCTTTCCAAAATGATCTCAAATTTAATACTAATACTCTGGTGAAATACGCTCCTCACTTCACAAAAATAAGAAAATCATTTTACGCACACATAAAAAAGTTCAAACAGTTTGTCATTTAAAATCAGCAAAATGTTACACATTACATTGTTTTTTTGCATCATAGCATGGCATTAGTCTTCTGGACTTAATTTTCTGTCTTATCATGCCGCTCTTCGATCGAAACCTTCAACGGCAGTAGCAGCTTCTGTTACTAACTGAATGTGGCGTTTCACTGCTTGGTTATGGCACGGATAGTTTAGCTCAAGTTTGTTTGTGGCTAGTTGTTGCAATGCGTTATCTGACATACACGTGGTAGCTGGTGGTTCATGCATGTTGGGAAGGTGTAAGTCTGACATTTCATAGTATGCCTTGGCCCCGGCATTTACCTTCGGAATAATGAACATCCGTACTTGATCTGTTCGTTCTAGACGTTCACCTTCTTGTTGGGAATTCTGAATTCGGATTTGAAGAATTTTGTCTACCGCCATAGCGCGAATGTTTTGATCATTATCTCCAAGCATGGCTAAAAATATGTTTTCATGATGGGTAAAGAAAGCAATGTTTTGCAATATCTTCTCACCAACGTCATTGACAACAGCATTTGAAAAATTGGTAATAAGTTTGAGCTTGTAGAAGAAATGTTTTGAACCTTCGGTAATTCTGTTGTGTAGCTTAATGCGATACCAGCACGGAAAATAAATCCGAACTAGGTATTCAGCCAAAATTTGCAAGTTTCTTGATGATTTGCTTTTGGAAACATGGTATCGGAGAATGCGGCACCCAAAAGTCAACCAACGTGAATAACAAAGCCCACCAACTTCAAGATATTTCAAATCTGTATCAACAATGCCCTTCATAACTCCTTGGCACATTAGCAAAGCATAATATTGATCACTGCTGAGACTCTCTATTGCTTCGTCAGGAAGAATTGGAAATTGATCATTTAGAATAGGTTGAAAATTATCAACAGTCCAAGATGACACTCTTCCATTTAGGTGTTTGCCGATCATCCCAGAAAACGAACCTGGCTCTTTTGTTGAACCGTCTATTTGCTGAAATTTATGCCAAAGTGGAAGTTCATTGAGATGCAGCAAGCATACAATCCATTGTAATGGACGCCCAAGCTTGGTTTTTAGGGAGGCAATACAACCAGACATTTTTCCCGTCATAGTTGCGGTTCCATCTGTTCCAATAACTTTTAGCCTATCGTTCATAGATATTTTTTCAAGAGCGTTATATATCGCTTGAGCAATTTGTTTACCAGTTCCATTTGTTGGATTAACATGGGTAATGTAAAATTCATGAGGTTCACCTCCAGTACGTAGTGTTCTTCAATGATCGTTTTTCGATAATAGCTATTGCCTTGTTTCACACTTATGATGGTAGCATCCTTTCTTCCAACAATATAAATCCCATCAACCGCTCCAAATTGTAATTCTTTATCTTTTTGAATTTCCTCTCTATATTTTTGTCTCTCTCTTCTTAGTTTACTGCGATCAATGATATTCGTTTTGTTTGTATCGGTTACAATGTCAAATGCTTTGTGAGTGGCAGTAGCAATAGCAGCTCCTGCTCTATCAGAAATATCAAATCTTTCACAAGTTACAGCAACTTCTCTTAAGGATGACCTGTTTTGCTCGATTTGTTGATTCGAAAACAATACGTTAATCGAAGAGGCTGAAGAACTTTCCTCACTTTCGCTAGTATCACTGCCAATTTCTGTCATCGTCACGTCAAACGCTGAATCGAAATTGATGTCAAATGCTGAATCGAAATCGGGGAGGTCAGGGGGGTTAGGGTCGAAGGGCTTGGAGGAGTTTGGGTCGGGGTGGGACTGGGGAGGTCGGAGGGGTTGGGGTCGGGGGGGAGTTGGGGTCAGGGGAGTTAGGGTCGGGGGGATTGGGGTTAGGGAAGTTGGAATCGGGGGAGTTGGGGTTTGGGAAGTTGGAATCGGGGGAGTTGGGGTCAAAGAAGTTGGAAACGTCATTAACCCTCCTGACCCCGACTCTTTCGACCCCAAGTCCCCCCCCGACCCCAACTCTCCTGATCTCAATTTCCCTAACCCCAATCTCAACTCTTCCTGACCCCTCCCACCGAACCCCAACTTCCCGAACTCAACCCCTGACCCCAACCCACACCCCGACCCCTCCGACCTCCCCGATCTCAATCCGACCCCTCGACCCAAACTCCTCTGACCCCAACTCCTTCGACCCCAACCCCCCAACTCCTCTGATATCCTTGACCCCAACCCCCTGACTTGAACCCCTACGAATCCAACTCCATCCCCTCCGACCCCACTCCAACCCCCCTGACTTCAACTCTTTCGAACCCAACTCGACCCCTACCCCCCGAATCCAGCCCCTGACCCCAAACCCTCCAACCTTCCCGATCCCAACTCGACCCAAACTCCTCCGACCCCAACTCCAACCCCTTCAATCCTTACCCCCCAACTCCTCTGACCTCCGCGACCCCAACCCCCTGACTTGAATCCCTCCGAACCCAACTCCATCCCCTCCGACCCCAACCCAAACCCCTACGACCCGACCCCACTCCAACCCCCCGACCCCAACCTCCTCATAAACCTCAACACCGCATGACTCAAACCTCCCCACCCCATCCCCCCTGACCCTAATCAGTAGCCTAATTGATTTAAAAGTTCTTTGAGGTGTTTAGTAATTATTGTAATTTAAAGTCCTTTGTCGTTCCTTGTTATGTTCTAGAATAGATCATGATTCCAAGTCCTTTGTCGTTCTTTGCGGTTTTTAGTAACTAACTTAAAGTCCGATGTCGTTCTTTGCGGTGTTTTCAGTTCTTTGTAGTTCTTTGTCATTCTTTGCGGTGTTTAGTAGGACCCCCCAAAAACACATTCTAACACAATTTTTGATCGGTGCCACTTAGGGGGTGCAGGCACACCCCCCTTAAAGTTTCGTAAAGGGAATACTTTAGAAAAACGTTCCTTGTTATGTTCGAGACTATGATTCCAAGTCCTTTGTCGTCCTTTGCGGTGTTTAGTAACTAATTTATAGTCCTTTGTCGTTCCTAGTTACAGTGGTGAAATTGATGAGCTCCGCCCCAAACTTCTCCACTACCACCGGAGCGCGAGCTCCGGCAGTTCCTGGGACAACGAATGTTATAGAATCGATCAACCGAATCACTCCGTGATGCTAAGTAATCGTCGCATTAATATCCCCCTGTCTTTCACACAGTGCCGAAACTAGCGCCCCCCGAACCCCCCAACCGGGGGGGCGCACATAAAGGGGGGTCCCGTAAATAGTCAGTACGTAGTACTATTTAATCAACGTATGATAAAGGTGCCATAAATAAGCCTATTCTAAGATTCAATATATTTTTTGTCTTAACTCGCGCGATGTGGGCCCCCCATACCATATTTATGCTTTTAGCCATGGAGGGCGCCAGCAAATTTTTCGAAAAATAGCAGTCGCAAAACTAGCAAACAAACATTTAGTAGCATACCAAGGACCAGGGGCGGATCCAGGGGGGATGTGGGGGATGCATCCCCCCACCAGCCATTTTCAACAATGCTTTGGATAAATAAAGTTTTTCTATGATTTCGAACTTCTCATAACCATGGGTGCAAATCCATGGAGGGATGGATCCCCCCAATAATCCGGCAGCATACCCCCAATATTTTCATGTTCCAAAACTGGGCGTCAGCGCAGGGGATGACCTTTTTTTGGCCTTCACTTCATTTTGGGCAAAAAAATTGACATCTGAGAACGTTATGACCTTTGTTTTGGTCTTCACTAATTCATTTCGGGCAAAAAATTGGACATCTGCAGACGTGTCAATTTTGCTAAATCATCTCCCCCAATGTCTAAAAATGGTCGATTTTTGCTAAATCATCTCCCCCAATGCTCAACATAGATTTGCACCCCTGTTCATAACAATAAACCTTAGTCGCCTTAAGCACGCATAATCGAAACTGTGCGAACAAAATGTATCATATTTCATAAAGCACTCAAACTTAGGGGCCAAAAATATGAACAAACTTTGCCTGAGAATTGTTCGAACAGCGCTAAAATGACCATTACAGTATGCAAATTTTCAAAAATTTTCCGGTGGAGCATGCCCCCGGACCCCCCTAGAGTCGTTTTTGTTACTTAAGTTGCTTGAAATAACTCTACCGGGAAAAAATTGCGCTTGAAAAAGTGACGAAATTTGGTGCTTTCTCCCTGAAAAAAATTCTGAATACGCCCCTGACATGAAACATTTTGAAAGGGCTTATTTACGCTCGTTTCCGGGTCTAAACGTCTTTGTATTTAGTTAACATTCAACCTAATTCAAAATCACATCCCCCCCACCAAAACTTTCTGGATCCGCCCCTGCCAAAGGCCTCTCATTCTCAAGTGAAAGGCGCAAAAATAAGCCTTAAAAACGTTTTTTCTTCGCATAGGTAGCGAAGTGTTAGAGTTTGCTTGCAGCATTATTTTAGTGGGTTTCGAAGGGACCTAGTTAAACAGACTACTAAACCTTGTTAAAACTGAGGAATTTTAAAGGCTCAAAAAGCCTCCAAAATAAGGTGAAATTCCGCAAAATTTTCTGGGGGGGCATGACCCCAGACCCCCCTAGCTTAGCATCGCCCCTTCGGGGCTCGCTCTTTTGCATCACCATCCAAGAAAAATTTTTCAGGGGGCCCCGAAAGATGATTTCGGGGGGGGGGGGGGGGGGGCCGCATTGCCTAGTTTCGGCTCTGCTTTCACATTACGACCGCAAGGCTTTTATAGGTGCATTATTTGCTAAAACCGCAATTTTAAACCTGTTGATCATACTACGTTTATGATGTCAAAATGCTTTGTGAATGGGAGTGAAGTAGAACGAATACTGGGCTACCAGACGCAGGCCTACACTGCTCTCTTGCTCAACGGCAAGGACTAAGAAGTGAGTAGTTGAGGTACGGTGCCTTATGTGTGTGACGAGCGTATTGCATGAAACAGAAGGGTTTATTTATTTGTATTAACACAATAACAGAATTTTTTTTTTCATGTAGCAGTAATGTAAAGCACTGCAAATATGCTTAAAGTGGGATGTTGCGTGATGAAGCAATAGGAATAAGCGAAGCACTAATGCTGGCGTTTTTGCCTTTAAATTCTCAGCTTCTTTTCTAAATTCAGCTTAAATTCTAAATTCTCAGCTTCTTGATATCATGATCTTAATTTCAAAAAATTCTCAGCTTCTTGATATCATGCTCCGTAACCAGTGGCGTAGCTAGGGGGGGGGCAGCGGAGCACTGGCTCACCCCCCCCCTTTTTTGACGAAGCTTAATTTGAAGTGTCATCAAAACATTCTTATAGAATACCGTAAACTTTGTTTCAAAAACTCACTCATCTTCACCACTTTTTCATTTACGACTAATTTTTGCGCCATTTAAACTTCGATATAATTTCCCCTCAAAAAGCGCTTGTTGAGCATTATTGCATCATAACAGCGCAATGGGATCAAATATTTAAGTGTAAGTACAGAGAAAAAACAAGATTGTATCGCAAAAAGGCAATCGAACGTACGGCAAGCAAAAAGAATGTTCAATTGAAAATTGTTTTACGAAGAAGAATATAGGCAGCAAGTGCAGGAAAGTGTTGTTGCAGTAGCTACGAATACATTTGGCCCAGAATATAGTGTCGAAATTTGCTTGCAAAAACCGAAAAATCAGAGTTTGATTATTGTTATAGTAATTTGTTGATGTTAATGTGATGTTTCTTTCTGTGGGACTTTTTCGTTGTGTTTGTTGTTGTATGTGTTTTTCGTTCGTGCATACCACGGCGACGAAATCGTTGTATTTTTTTAAGTATATAATGCCGTGCAGAAGGCAATTTGAGTAGTATTAGGGTAGCGATTCTGCGATTCTTGCCTGCCTTGGTCTACACTAGAGATGGCACGGGCTGACTTTTTTGCAACCCGGACCACCCATGACCGGGAACATCTTGCCCGGTAGCGGTAACCGACCTAGCTGTTACGAATCACCACCGCAATGGCGGCGAGTACGTATCTGGTGCTAAAGCGGAGCGCTATTAGCCTTCACTGCTGTCCAAACTTACTCAACTTCAAAACAAACTTGGTTTATTTTTCTTCCGGAGAGTTAAAGCTTCACAAATAAAATCAGCAGTAAAAAATATCTGAAGTTTTCCACGGTAAAAAGATAAAATTCAAGATGCTTGCTCTGTGACTAGTAACGTATATAAAAAAAAAAACGCTTGCCAGTGACACACAGTATTCTTCTAAGGTGCAAGAGATATATACAAGTTTACAGGCGATATAAAAAAGACGTGATTACGGTTGTAGTTGATTAGGCACGAGGTGTTACTGTGAGAAAATTAGAGCATCACGTGATAGCCCTATTACTTAAAAACTTCAATACGAGTGACATTTCATTTTGCGCAGTATTATACAAGGAGATCGAATCCCTGTTAAGTAGCGCTATAAAAATAGTTCTTGACAATATATGAATGCCAGTGCTGACCATAGCGGCCCCTTTGAAACGGAACACAAAGTGAAGATTCAAACAAAATTCAAACATAGCAGCACCAAGGCATAATTCATTTCATAAAAGTGGATTAAAGCTTCATATCGTATATATTTGGCGACAATTCATTAAACACCATATTTCGTAATCAAGTTCACAGAGGTAAAACATAAAATCGTCAAACAATGTAAAAACATCAAACACAGTTAAAGTGGTGCAATCTTTGCGAGATCGCGCAAAACATATTCAAGCTCCCCTGAGCCAGAACGTTTAAGGACAGCTATTGTTGCTCTACGAACAATTTCTTTTCCCTTACGAAACTGAGGATGTACACAGTGTATGCGCCCCAAACGATACGAACCCCGCTTAGATATATCATCAGCATCCCCAATGAGAACAAGTTGACCTGGTTCAAGGTTAGCACGAGTAACTCGCCATTTAGAACGGCCCTGCAAGGTCGGCAGATATCCCTTAATCCAACTAAGCCAGAACTTATGTGCCAAAGTGGAATTGTACAAATAATCCCGCCTAAGATCTCCCCGATCATGAAATGCACTAATGGGAGTGTACGGGGCAAGCTGTTGACCCAGGAATGACGAGGGAGTGATGGGTGCCAGATCATTAGGTTTATCGCTAAGGGCAGTGAGGGGGCGATCATTAACGATGCGCACAGCGTCGGAAACGAATGTTTGCAGCTCAATCAACGAAGGCTCACGACGCGCCTCACCCATAACACGACCTAAAGAACTTTTAAAAAGTTTAACCATACTCTCCCAACTTCCACCTTGACTAGGCGAGTAGGGAGGGATTCTTACCCAATTAATATTACGCTTACGAACAGAGCAGGTAAATTCAGAAGAGTCCAACAACGAGGGAAGTTTGTCCGCTGCAGCACAAAAGGTTGACCCATTATCGGAGTACAAAGTATCTACAGGCCCGCGAAGGTTTGTAAAGCGAGCAAAGGCAAGTAAAAAATTGTTTAAGTCCAGGCCTGTAACAAGTTCAACGTGTATTGCGCGTGTGCACAAACAGGTAAAAAGCAGGCCCCACGCCTTACAATGACTACGATTTTGCCGATAAATCAGGGGGCCTAAAAAATCACATCCACAAAATTTAAAGGGCTTATTAGTAGCAGAAACGCGGCACACGGGCAAGTCAGACATCAATTGTCGGATAGGGGTGGCTTTGCGTATAGCACATTTTCCACACTCAGCAATGTAACGTTTGGCACTCGAGATCCCATAAATGACCCAAAAACGCTGACGAGTTCTCATTAAAGTGTAAGCGGGCCCAGCGTGACCTGCAAGCGAGTGTTCATGAAGGACAATTAACCTTGTCAAGGGATGTCTACTAGGAAGTATCAAGGGGTGTTTAGCATCAAGCGGAAGATCTGCATTTTCTAAACGTCCTTCAACACGTAACAACGAGTCAGTATCAACGCAAGGTCGCAAACTGCGCAAAGTTTTCATTTCTGCAATGCGCTGCATTTGCTCTACATCCGTAGCTTTATCACTTAATTGTTTCAAAATCAACTCAAAAGCGTCAGGTGAATTCTTTTTCAACATATCAATGGCAGCTCCAAAATAACGCCTTTGCACATATTTTACTATATCAAGAAGAGCCTTATCTAGAAATGTAGCATCAAGTTTGACTTTATGAAAGGTGAGCTTCTTTACTTTAGACACGAAATACTGCTTAAAGGCAATGAGATATCCCACACGTTTTTTCAACGCATAAAGATCAGGAGAAGCGTCAATCAACTTATCTAGACACATCTTACCTTTGTCAAAACCCAACTCGGAAGTTATATTAGTTTTGCGAACAACAACGGAAGGATCAACAGGACGCGATTCGATTCCTGTCTGCAACAAAAAGCTAGGCCTTCCCAGCCAGAGCTCAAAACAACCTGACCGTTTAAAACTGTTTTTCCGAGTGCCAACGTCAGCTGGATTAAGTGATGTGTGAACATAATTCCACGCGTCAGCAGAAGCTACAAGATGGATCTTACTAATGCGCCGTTTTACGAAGCGTGGAAGGTGAAGGTCGGGATTCACTATCCACTTCAGCACCACCTACGAATCAGTCCAGAGATGAATGCTACAAGAAAGATGATCTAGCGACTTAGAGACAGCCAACATCAGCTCTGAACACAACTTAGCAGCCTCTAGCTCCTTTCGGGAAATAACCCAGCTCTGCTGATTAGACAAGACAAGTCTAGACTTTCCCTGAATAAAAGCCACGCTAGATTGATCCCCAACCACGCGTCTCAAATATACCACACACGAAAACGCATAATCTGAGGCATCACAAAAACCCATGCAGTTGGTACCGCGCATGGGAGTTGCACTCGCTCAACTCTTCACCCGCAAAACAATAACGAGGAATAGAAATATCATTAATAAATTCAACAGAGTCTATCCAAGATTTCCAGTCGCTTTTAATATCGCCTGGGAGTTCATCATCCCAATCAAAACCAGACGAAGAAACTGCCTGAAGAATTAATTTACCTCTTAGAAGCCCGGGAGCAAGTATACCCAAAGGATCAAACTGACCAGCGAGCATACGCATCATTTCACGTCTGCTAGAAACTTCAGTTAACTTTCTATTGCAACACACTCGCAAAACATCACTCTCAGCCTCCCACACCAAACCCAAAGCCTTACAATCCGGCAAAGGATGTGAGCCAAGGTCAATCTCACGAATGTTAGAACCAAGATCGCACTGAGGAATGTTAGTCAGAATCGATTTAGAAACACTATTGGCTAACCATTTCCGCAATTTAAAGCCTCTGCTTTCAAACAAACTCATTGCTTCTCGAGACACCACTTCAAGATCAGCTAATGAGTCCGAAGACAATAGTAAGTCGTCCATATACCGATTACTTTCAATCGCCGACAAAGTCAACGAACTAGCATCTGTAGGATTTTCGGTTATCAATCGATTTATAGCAAACAAAGCGATGAAAGGGCTGGAATTAATCCCCCAAACGTGCCTTGTAAAACGGAAAATCTGTATTTTTCCACCATCAATGTCATTATCACTATACCAAACCAATCTAAACAAATCTTGTTGATGCTCAGGCATAGCAATTTGGAAAAGCACTTACTTAGGTCAGCCATACAAGCAAATTTTCCCAATCGGAAACGCGTTAAGACCTCAACCAAATTACTCAACATGTTTTCACCCGAAAGAACAGCATCATTAATGGACCAACCATTACATCTAGCTGCACCATCAAACACAACGCGAGGCTTATCCTGCTTAGTTACGAAGAAAGGTAGATACCAGCTTCGACTATCAAACGAATCCTCCCCAACAGGAACAAGCCAACCGGCGCTAGTAAGTTCTTGAAAAGTGCTAATTAAAGTGCGCTTCAACTCAGGATTTTTTAGAGCACTACGACGCAACGACACTGTACGATCACAAGCGTTAACAAAGTTATTCGACAACCTTTTAACAATATCCATTTTTAACGGAACTGGAATTTCATAGCGACCATTTATCACTTTAACATTTGATTCCACCAAATCACGAGTTAAGTCATCAGTTTTAGACGGTTGGATGACCTCGTCAGCCAACTCATGACTTCGTAGGTTTTCTTTCAAAACAACAATTTCCTTTTTTAGTCGATCACAATCACACGCGTCACAACAATCCAAAAGATCTTTACTTCGAACCAACGATTGTTCCTTACCTTGATCGACACTAGTAACGACGTCAACCTCACACACATCAGAAATTTCACCAACCTCAGCTCTTCTGCTCTGACAAAGATTAGACCGAGATCCCACCTGACGACCACCGCTGGCAATCGGACCAAGTCTGGTTAACACGAAATTAGGATCATCAGGCGTCAGGCCCTCTCGTTCTTCTAGAACCGTGAGCAACAATTTATCGCTCTGTCCAATAAGAACATCAATACTTTTACGGTAGGGAATGGTGGGAATTTCGACACCATTAAAATGTTCAAGACCTGTTGTGTTCACAAAATGAGGTAAAATGTTAGCATCGTCGGTGAAATCTGGTACAACCAAAGCATTTGTAATTTTAAAAGCTTCACCGGTAGAAAGAGATTCAACTTGAAACTCTGTAGTTCCATGACTAGAAATCGTCTGTTCGGCTAACGTACGAATAGCAGTGGCTTGATCGTGATCAGTGCTGAGCCCGAGTTCATCTCTCAAGCTTTTTGAGATTAGCGTTGCCTGAGACGCAGTATCATGCTGCGCATACGCAAAGGTAGCTTTACCGGTGTCGGGGTTTACGACCTTCACAGCACTGGTGCGCAACAGTACCGCGTTGCATCCTGGCTTAGCCATTCTCGTCACTACTTCGTTTTTCTCAACCGAGTCCCGCCCATTACAATCAGCCGGAGATTGAACGTCATGACCACTTTCTGTCTCAGCGGCCCCGAGGTCAACAGAACTTGACCGTGCGTAGTAGTCATGCAAAACATCTGCATGCTTGATATTAAAGTTCGGCCCACACTTCCTGCATTTTGACCTAAAGGAACAGTTGCGGACAACGTGACCCGTGGAAAGACAGTTTAGGCACCTGGCAGCTTCTATTATTATTCGGCGCTGTCTTTCTATTGAAAGCTCTTTAAATCTGTCACAATTCGCAATATAATGCTTAACGCCTGGTTCGTTGCAGACAAAGCAAGCAGGAGGCGGTTTGTTATTAGTAGGACGTCCGAAGCTGCTAAGTGACTTTGTAGTTGACGCAGGTTCTTTTTTGTGAGGTAACTCTTGCGTTTCGTTATTCGTTTTAACAGTCACTTGCCTTACCCGGACCTGGTTATAGCGCCCATTGTTGAGTTCACGAGTTTTTTCTTTCTCATCAGATTTAAAAAATGTTTGAGCATAATCTGACGTCATGACTTCGAGCTCATGTACGATAAAATTACGCAGAGAATCGAAGCCAGGTTGGTTCAAGTTAAGTCCCATCTTTGCCAAATAGTCAAGATAACGTCGTTTAAGAACCCCGGGTAGGCGATTCGCTGTGTCCAAAAGTAACTGCCCTGAAAGCTTCCCAACTTCGTCATGGGCATAAGCAAATATCTCTAGAGTGTTCAAGTCTTCATTAAAGGCCTTAAGTGAAGCCACATTAAATATCACCTTGGGACCGTAACGAACATCCATGATTTTAGGTTCTGACGTAAGGCCCCCCGACACGCCATACCTTTGGCGTAGACGATCCAGCGCTTTTTCGATACGCTGTGACGTCGACATGTTTTTCATGGGAGCTAAGAATAGGTTAACCATTTCTCGGGGTTGACCGACGCAGGAAGCTCTCAATACTTCGAGACGTCGCTCGTCGTAAGGGCTTTCGGCCATAAGTTTTCGAATTTGGTTTTCGAAAAACACGAAGGCTATATTTTTACCATCGTAACTAATTTGACTGGCCAAATTAATAAATTCGTTTCTTCCTTGGCGCTCTAAATAGGTTTTTAATGTAGATTCACCCACATCATTCTGCGCAGGAAACACGGGCACATTATTACCAGACGGTGTTAATGGTATAGGAGCACTCTCTCGAAAGGTCTCTTTAGCATTAGGTTGAACTTGTTCTACGCTCTGAGTGGGGTGAGGTGCAGATCCCATGTTAACGGGCCAAAAGTTAAAATCTGGGGACCCATCGCCGATTTCACCCTGGCGCATTTCTCTAAAGGTTTGCATATCAAGATGGCGTTCAGCAGTTACAAGCAAGCCCTCCACTCGCTGCGAGGAAGAAGCTGAACGACGCCCGCGAGAAACCGCTACCGAGCCACACTCTGAAAGTGTAAGAAGTTTCTCCTCTGCGTCGAGTCTGGCCTCCTCAATGCAACGCCGGGCTTCCGCCTGAGCTTGTGCCGCTTGTGCCTGCGCCTGTGCTTGAGCCGCTTGAGCCTGCGCCTGTGCCAAAGCAAGTTTGTGATTAGCCTCAAGTTCAGCACGTTTAAGCTCTAGTTTAATTTGACGTGCGGCGAGCCCACTAGATGTAATGCTAATCCCATCAGTCACTTGAGAGACACTGTCGGCGGGGTTAAGTTCAGCTACACCTTGATCGCAGTTTAAATGTTTAGCAACTTTCTTGGAAGCGCAAACAAGGAAATGTTGCTTAACGTTTTGGTGAAGTTTAGTGCAATTCTCGAACTGGTCAGCCACTTGTTCGACCAGTTCAACAACGAGTTCTGAATCAGTTACTTCATCAGTTGCCCTTTTAAATTGATTATACGCGGACTGAATATTGATGAGGGTTTCAGAACATTCGCTGAATTGCTGCTGCGACTTACATTCGTTTGCTGTTTCGCAAAAACGCCTCATGCGCACCACTAATTGCCGCTTAGAGGTAAGAAGTTTCCGGAATTTGTTCAAGTTAGAGGGTGCAGATTGACTGGTATGGGGTCCCATTTGAGTATCAGGTCCCGGTATTTTCCCTCCCGTATCATCACCAATCAACCCCGTGGCAACATCTACGCTACCCTTTTCTGTAGGTACATGCGACATAATTAAAAGCAATAATAAAAACAGTTAAGTAGCAAATATTTAAACAAAACAAAATAATAAAGTAAAAACCTCTCCAGTGAAGTCCAGGAGTAGTTCCAGCGTACCCGAAGTCTGCACGTTCACGCAGTCCCACGTTCCCGATCCTTCCAGCGAAGTTGAGAAGTATTCTAGCGTACTCGAAGTCTCCAACGTACCGCACTACGCAGTTCCACGATGCCGATCCCAGGAACAAGACCACTGCTGGAATCCAATCGAAACTCGAAGTGTTGGAAGACAAGAATTAAATCGCAGTCGAACAGTAATTGTAAGTTCCAACGCGAAGAGAATGTCAGTCGTCGAGGTGGGAATTTCCTGCCGTAACGATTATAAGGAACTCAAGGAAGTGTCCAAGCAGTAGAATTCGTGAAGTTTAAGGATGGAAGGGTGTTGTTGTTTCCTCAACAGTACCGTCGAAGTGTGGTTGTCAGTCCGAAGTATACCGCCACGGGTAAATAAGTTCACTGGGTCTATGTAACGCCAATGCTGAAGTAAATCTGACAATCCACAAGTTCTACAAAACTGTTCCAATCCAAACAAAATCAACAAAGTTAATAGCTTTCTTTGAACTTGAGAAGAGTTTCCTTTGAAAGTATCTGACAATTCGGAATGCTTTCTTGACGGTTTCCTGGCAATAGTCTTCAGATATTTTTCTTTATGTTACGAATCACCACCGCAATGGCGGCGAGTACGTATCTGGTGCTAAAGCGGAGCGCTATTAGCCTTCACTGCTGTCCAAACTTACTCAACTTCAAAACAAACTTGGTTTATTTTTCTTCCGGAGAGTTAAAGCTTCACAAATAAAATCAGCAGTAAAAAATATCTGAAGTTTTCCACGGTAAAAAGATAAAATTCAAGATGCTTGCTCTGTGACTAGTAACGTATATAAAAAAAAAAACGCTTGCCAGTGACACACAGTATTCTTCTAAGGTGCAAGAGATATATACAAGTTTACAGGCGATATAAAAAAGACGTGATTACGGTTGTAGTTGATTAGGCACGAGGTGTTACTGTGAGAAAATTAGAGCATCACGTGATAGCCCTATTACTTAAAAACTTCAATACGAGTGACATTTCATTTTGCGCAGTATTATACAAGGAGATCGAATCCCTGTTAAGTAGCGCTATAAAAATAGTTCTTGACAATATATGAATGCCAGTGCTGACCACTAGCAACTCATCCCCAAAATAAAGAGCTGCCCGCCCAAAGCCCATTCTTTTATGAACGTTCAACCACATTTCACAGAAAAATGAAAGTTGAAAGGGATTTCAAAAATTGGTAGCGGCTCGTTAGCGGCCCAATTGGGAAAAAAAATAGAACTGGGCCGTTAGCGGACCACTGAAAAGACCGGTTAGCGGCTCGTTTGCGGGTCTCTTAGCAGCCCGTGCCATCTCCAGTCTACCGTAAACAATTCACTCCATATTCATCCGTAAACAAAATAAATACCAATAGTTTGTGGCAAAAATCGAAATACGGGAAGACAGCGTGAGCCTACCGCCTTGGCCTGAACAGATCGTTTTTTTGAAGTTCTTGGCCTATTGTAATTTGGCCTCCCCCTAAATATTCCGCTGGCTACGCCCCTGTACGAAAACATAATCCAGAATTTGCTCATTGTGCTGAGCATAAAATGAACGTGTAGGAAGTTGCGATAGAAAACATGATTCCGTGTCAAGATTTCGTTACCGGTATCACGATTATTATAAACAGTTATTTTTAGCCGCTCAAAAATGCTCATCACCGAATGAAACATGGTCGTCTAGGATTCAATTAACCTAAATTTACGAGTTTCTGCTTTCATACCGATATGCACTGCGAAGCCATGATATGTTGCTTGATAGCTTGGCCGCGTCATATTGCCCGAAGACCGACAACTTTGACCCTCGCTATTATTGCTTCTACTGGTCTTCTTTGTCATGCTCGGAGTTGATTCTCGACGAGACTGAGTTCGATACTCCGTCGAGTCGTAGCACAGACTTTAAAAATGGTATTCACAGCTACTCAGCTTAGCGCTCAACACCACAGATAGTGTGGAGAATGAAATTGGTTAAAACATACCTTGTCCTATGAATTACTTCAGTCCTGGCGCTACAAGACCTTGGTAGTTATAAAGCGCCTAAAAACAACCTACTATTTCATTTCGTTCTCTGCAAACCGTAGAGCTCCGGCACTTCTAACTTACCAATTTCACCACTGCCTAGTTATGTTCAAGATTATGATTCCAAGTCCTTTGTCGTTCTTTGCGGTGTTTAGTAATTAATTTATAGTCCTTTGTCGTTCCTAGTTATGTTCGAGACTATGATTCCAAGTCCTTTGTCGTTCTTCGCGGTGTTTAGTAATTAATTTATAGTCCGTTGTCGCTTTTTGTCATCCTTTGCTGTGTTTTCAGTTCTTTGTTGTTCTTTGCGGTGTTTAGTAGGACCGGTTTTTGGGGTCAACTGCCAATTTTGGCGCACTTGACTTTTTAATTTAAAAAAAAAAACTTTTTTTCACTCCACCCTAATGCTTAGGTGTAGAAAAAATACCATTTCCTGAATCCATAACGTTACCTCTAATCCCAAAGCGAACACTATGTTATTGCGATTTGCGATTGTATATATGGTCTTGCCAACTTTACCACAGTGGAATTTGACTGATAGGCCTGGCACATTACCGCTTTTGTAAGGCCTATTCTTTCGACCAATATGCACAGTTTGCACACGTAGTAGGCTACCGGTAAAGAACAGAACAGAACAAGTTTACTTTTGTTGCTAACTCGCAATCACAAAAGCATCATACAATAGCACAAGAATAGTACAAGCAACAAGCAACTGCGAAGGGACCATTGGTCTTCGAGTCAAGCAGCAGCCCAGCTACTCTTAATATTCATGAAAAAAAAAGCTATTTAAAAAAAAGAAACAAAAAAAAAAAAGGAAGAAATAATTAAATGGTAATATGATTAGTTAACAAATGGTGATTATGCAATCGTGAGTTTAATAATATCTAGTGTTTAAAGACGTACTGTAATAATTCTTGTAAAATAATGTAATATTACGGGGTTGTTTCGGCATTATAATTGTGCTGAAAAAAGTTTTTGTAAATCTCTTTGAATTTATGAAATGGCAGTTTTTTAATTTCAAGGAATATTGTTCCATATTTTAGCACCGGTATATTTTATTGATCGTTGACTACGAGAAGTGTGTGCACGGGGTAAAAAGATATTATTATCAGAGACAATGTATAGGGTACATGATATATTTCAAATTTGCAGTGATTTTGAATCCCTTCACTTCCTTGCAGTAAAATCAGTCAGCCCATGAGCTAGAGATTGATCGAATTAACTTCTCTTTTTGTTTTAGATATAGGCCTATTTGAAAGTGGAGCACCGCCTCTGCTTCATTGTTTCGTCAAAAAATTTTTGGGTTACGGTATATACTTTTTATAGTTTTGCTATCGCAGCTAACGTCGTTAACATGAACGACCCTGAAGTGGGAGAAATTATGTGTAAAACCATTATCCAAATCTAGTCTACCCAGGTTAAAGCAAAGGTGCTGGATTGCACAAGTTCAAGATCATTTCCGGTATTTACCTAGTAAGCATAAAACAGAAATATGCAGTTACTAGGTAGGCCTAGACCTACTGGTGATAGTGTAGCCTACATATTATGCTGCTTGGTCAGTTGGTCAGGAGACAGTGATAATAGTAGGCTATCGTACGGTCATCTAGTCAGTTGCCAGAACTTTTGTCACACGGAACTTTCGTTACAGAATTTTTGTCACGTGGAACTCTCGTCACGTGGAACTTTCGTGTTGTTTGTTTTATCTGGACTGGGGCATACTTTTTAGGCAGAGGCTAAGGTTACGTGACCGTAACATTTGTCTCTTTGGTTTATTTTATTATCCCTTCACGCTTCCCTGATTGTACGAGAGCGTGACGAAGTAATAAAATAAACTAAAGAGGCAAATGTTACGGTCACGTAACTTTAGCCACTTCCTACTTTTTAACCAATTCCGAAGTTGGGGGGCGGGGTAGAAAAGTGTTGGGAGGTGGAGGGAGGGTGGGAAAGTGTGCTGGGGTGTAAGGGAAGGTGAGGGGAGATGTGGGAAGTGTGGGGATGGGTGTAGGGAAGTGCATTGGGGTGTGGGAGAGGTAAGGGGAGAGATGTGGGGAAGTGTAGAGGGAGGTGTGAGAAAGTGTGCTGGAATTTGGGGGAGAAAGGCGAGATGTGGGAAAGTGTGGGAGGAAGTGTGGTGGGGTTCCTCATACCTCCCACCACCTCTTTTCACCTCTCCCCCACACCCCAACGCAATTCCCTACACCCCAACTCCTTCGACCCGAACTATGGTCGGACACCTCAGGTGTAGTGTGACGAAAGTTCCAAGTGACTACTGACGAAAGTTCTGGCAATCATGTTGCTTACTGCCACCTGCCAACAAAGAAATTTGCATGGAACAAAAAAAAAAAAAAAAATTTAGACACAAAACTAAAACAAAGCATACAATAAATATGGGACGAAAATAGCTTAAGGAGGAAAAATAAAGCCGCTGTAAATCTCAAAACTGGACGTTTCGACAACATAAATTCAGCTGTCATCATCAGCAGTGTATGCAAGGCAGTACAAAACTGTAAGACAGTGACAAAACTGCAAGGCAGTACAAAACTGTAAGACAGTTAAGACAGTTCCTTATACAAAACTGTAAGACAGTTAAGACAGTTCCTTACAGTTTTGTACTGCCTGACAGCTGAATTTATGTTGTCAAAACGTCCAGTTTTGAGATTTACAGCGGCTTTATTTTTCCTCCCTAAAACAAAGCAATTTTATGCACTGCAGTAGACTAAAAGAAATTCTAGTAATAAATTTACTGCAGTAATAGGAGTTCATCATTTCGCTTATGGTATCAATGATAGACTAATAATCAGTACCGGTAATTCAAAAGTAAAGTAAAACATAAATTTGCAAGTATTGTCATTGAAATTACAGATAAATTTAATGCGTGTTGAGTAGGCTAGATCTGTGACAATGTTCATGGAGAATTTAGGAATAAACGTCATGGGGAATTTAGGAATTAACATTCAAGAAATTATGTTGACCTTCATACATCAAGAATACTGTATTATAGTTTAATATATCCTCACTTACAATATTGCGTATCTAGCTGGGGAAGAGCTACTAAAAGCGTTCTCAAACCCCTCAGTATCATTCAAAAACGTGTGTTAAGACTAATAACCAAAACTCCATATAGAACACCGTCTGCACCAGTATTCTTTCAACTAAAAAATTCTAAAAATCGATGATGTGTATAAACTTCAAATTGCGAAAATGATGCATCATATAAACAACCAAAACAATGCATAGACAATAAACAACTCGCTAAAACTAGAAAAATTGCATAATCACAACACGAGAGCATCATCCCAATATAATTTTCTCATTCTGCCAATTCGGGAAAATCCTTGTCTGCATTTGCTGGAGCACAGATATGGCGTGAAGTACCACATAGCATCAAATCTTTATCAACAATTAAGTTTAAAAAACTGTATGTTAATTATTTGCTGGAACAATAAAAACCAATCAATTGATTACATTATTAAATTACACTGAGTGAACATTAACTGAAATATCCACATACTGCATAATCTGATAGGAAGTGTCTATTTCACCGAAAATTCCGGTTACCGAAGTTTGAAAAATTGTAGTTGCGTAACCGTTTTCGGTTCCTGTAGTGCGACTCTCACAGTAGGGGAACCGTTAGGGGATGTTTCCGGTTCCGCAAACCACGATTTTCGAACTTCGGTAACCGGAATTTCCGGTGAAATAGACGCTTCCATTCTGATATGAGGTTAAACAAATAATTTTTTTATTTGCTTAATACTGGGTAAGATTGTAACTGGAAGTTCGTCTGTTGATCACTTTATTATAATTGAGAATTTAGGATTTATTCCAACTCTGAACTTATATTTTAATCAGAAAGATATAAATATCAATGTGGAGTATGCCAATGAGGAGCACATGCACATTTCGCTGTGACATGTCATAATTTTCTGCCAAACTCTACTGCAATAGTTTAAATTCAGATGCATCGTATGGTATATATCATTAACGCTGTAGTTAACTAGTGTCATTTAAAATGGTTGAAGTAATAAATACTAAAGATAGAGGTCGAGGTTTATGCACTTCCATCAACTTATTGCAAGGATCAGTTGTTTTATCATCATTGCCGTTTGTATACGTACTGTCTAAATCTCAAAAAGGAATCAGATGTGATTATTGTCTAAAGAGGTATGGTGAGCTATTGTCTGATTGTGTGAATTTATGCCATATGACTAGACAAGACTACCAGCAGACCCTGGACCGGTGACCAGGTGACTGTGCAAATCCAAAGGTCAGGCTGTTATGCTGTATCGGTACCAGTACTGCATATTGATGCTATCAAATGACAATAACACGACTGTTTGCAATGATGGCTGCCTTTGCATGAACCATTATTGACCTAAAATTTGGTACCAGAATTTCAAATTTGGTATTGGTATGGGTGACTACTGTAATATTGGACTTTTGATAGGCAAGAAACACTTCTGAGATGTTCTGGATGCAAATACATGAGATATTGTGATAGAAACTGTCAGGTACTGATGAGTCCATAAATCCTACAGCTTAGCATGTACCAATGAAATGATTTTGTGTGCTTGAATGTAGATGCTAATATTATTGGGTATGATACCGTATAGATTACAGCAGTGTCTAGTTTTTATAATCAATTAATCATTAAGCTGCTGCACCAGACTGTTTTGTTACTATACCGGTACCGGTATATGACGTCGCTGTCACCATTTTCCATTATCAAAACGCTGCTGTACCGGATTGCTTGTTTGTTTCTATAAAAGGTTTGCTGGTGCTCTACTGTCTATACATCGTACACTTCCGTAGATGTATTGATACCGTACTTTGTATGAAAACAGTTTCATGAAATTCTTCTCTCAGAAATTAAAATATTATAGTAATAAATGATATTTATCAACCCCTTAAAGTATATGCTGGAAAAAGTCTCCAGCATATCTGCCAAAAAGGCACGATAAAAACAACAAAACATGTGATGATGTTCACATTGCAGTTGCAATTGCACTTGTTATATTGCTTGCAACGTCCAGTGTCCAATTGTCCATTCCATTTTTTGGCCCAAAAGCAAATAAAGATTGTGATTTATGTGACATAATTAATTTTTTTTCATACCCCACCATCTTGGTTTTAGTTACCAGCACAGTATTTCTGGGGTCCTACTAAACCCGCAAAGGAGCGACAAAGGACTTACTAAATCCCGCAAAGTATGACAAAGGACCTGATAACCCCAAGCCTAACCCTGATTTAACCCTATCCCTAATTTAAAGTCCTTTGTCATTCTTTGTTATGGTATGATTCCAAGTCGTTTGTTGTTCTTTGCAGTGTTTGGGAGATCAATTTGAAGTTCTTTGTCTTACTTTGCAGTGTTTAGTAAGTCCTTTGTCGTTCTTTGCGGTGTTTAGTAAGATCGATATTTCTGGAAAGTTTCTTATATTCTTTACTGGTTTATGAAGTAGTTTTTTTATTCTAGAAAGGTGCCTGGCATGAACACAAGCCGGAATGTTCTGCTTTAAAAAGAGTATCTCCTAAGATTCCTCCTGATTTTGTGATTTTCTTGAGTAGAGTTTTGTGGAAACTGGCAAGTACTGAAATTGCAGTGATGGAGTAGAGTACTCAACCTTCGAGTACGAGTATCAAGTACTTGTCTTAAGAATCTTTGAGTACGAGTATGAGTACTGGTGGTTGACTTGGAGTGTGAGTACGAGTATTACAAGCTCGAGTACGAGTACCGAGTACATTTTTCGCAGTTAAACTTTACACTTTAAAATCAGTTGCAGGCATTTGCTGCATAAATTGGAACCACTTTTCTTGAAGTTGCTTATTAAATTTTTTGTCACTTAATTTTGTCTCAGAGTTTATTGGCTGATGATTGACTCCTAATATTATGCGCAAAAATTTATTTACATAAAATCGACAACTGAAACAGCATGCTCATTACGCTTCAAAAACAGCTAAGTTTCTACCATCTTGGCAGATAGTCTACTCTAGAGGGATGAGGGCCCAAGATTAGGCTAAATATGTACTACACAAACTCCCCTAATTCATCTTTATCATCGCTAATAACTACAAGATTCTTGTTCTGTACCCTCTTTCATCAGCAAATCTTTCAAAGTCTTGGGTCACTTTCATTTAAATTACTTAATTTGGTGAAAAAACAAAAACCGCAACAAGCCATCAAATGTCTGGGAGAATACCCCAAAGATCGCAACAATATTTGTTTAAATGAAGCCACGGTCGTGGCTCATGGCACTCTAAGGGTTAAATATAGTGAAGATACAACCAACATCTCGGAGAAAAAATCAAAGTACTTGTGTACTTGACTGATTTTTAGACCAAGTCCTAGTACTTTTAGGTTTGAGTACGAGTAGTTTTTGAGATTAGAAGTTTTGAGTGCTAGTACTCGAGAGCTGTACTCGAGTATGAGTACAGTACTCAAGTACTCCATCACTGGTAGATTGTTTGATACAATGTTTTCCTCTTATTTCATAAGCTTGTAGATTGTTTGATATTTATGTTTGTGAAATTCTCCAAATGAGGTGCTTGAAGCAACATCTTGACTTGACAAATATTTTAAATTTTATCAACTGCTGCCATTAGAAAAAGCACGATAAACCATCACTCTCGCAGAATTTGTTGGTCAAACAGATCTTGAGAATGTTATTGCTTTGAGAGTGATTTTATTGATTGAAACTAATACTGCTGCGCCATACATTTTTAGAAAGTCTTGGTTACATGTGCGCAAATGGAAAATTGTTGAAGCTAAATGCAGTTGATCAATGGTCATTGTTTGTGTGTCATGCTTGAACAATTTTCTATGTGAAGTGAAGCCTTGTATTTTGTTCCTTTTGAAAAAGGCAAAATAAAAGCATGCATGAATTAGAACTAGGTTGAGATCATTGTCTTTTCGTGTTCGACTTTAACTGACATTCGTGCTGAATGCTATGAGTTTTAGGAAAAAGCTATGGATGACAACAGGACGGCTTCTTTGGTGTCTATTGTTGATTTGGAATCAAGTACGTAATTTTTGGCCCGAATTGTTCACTGAATTTACTAGTTGCTTTGCTTCAGATTACAGTCGTTTGTCTGAAACCCAAAAAGAAAATCTTGGCCAATTTGTCATTGTTCTACATTCTTATTGGGGACAAGGAACGTTACCATTACAAGTTCCAGATATAAAAGCAGTGTTGGAATTATGTGCCAAGGTGTGTTAAACAACAGGCTTAAGATTGGTTAACACTTTGATTTCTTTTATTGCATTTTTGCGATTAAAAATTTGTCAGTAAGAAAGGCATATTTACAGCTTTTAGGATATTTCGACTAAATACTGGACTCAAAAATCATTTTGAAGAAATGTTTTTAAACCTAGGAGATAGTTTAGGTGGGCTGTGTTTTCCTGAAGTGAACAATATATCACAGATCTGAAGATTCGAGATTACACATGTAATAAAATTAAGTAGTAGACATATTACAACAAAAACATAATGGGTGATTCATGTATTTCGTAAAGTTTTGTAAGATTGAGTTTAAAATTGAATTGAAAATTCAGTTAATTGTTCCTTTCTGCGACCTCTTGATCTGTCTGATGAGCTCCTTTGAGCGAAACAGTTGCCACAACGTTGTGAGAACAGTAGTATTTAAGTTTTGGTGGCGTATTTTACGTTTTATATTGGCCTGAGCAAATATATGTCTGCTATTCAGTTTTATTGTGTAATCCGGAATCTTTGTATATTCTTTTCTTCCTGTCTTGTGCCACAAATCGTTGGTTGTGGTAGGAGTTCTCATTATTTGTCAAAAATTTGGTCTTTTTTTCATTTTCGGTTCAAGGCGTTACATGATTTTTTTGTGTGAAGTCAATTCAGGTTTCTTGGCGTCTGCCTCGTGTTAGTATTGTTGTTTGATTTCATTATTATTGTTATTTTTCAGTTAAAAAACAACAGCTTTGCAATATCGGATGAAGAAATGCAGGCGGATATTGGTACTGGTGTGTATTTAAGGCAAGCAAAGCTTTGTTGTCATAAAGTTATGATAAACTCTTCAAATGTCATTGCATGATGCACTTTGCGCAATTTGATGTCGATATTTAGCTTAGTCTGAGACAGCGTTTGTAAATATTGGGTGTTGAAGCACCCATTACCCTGCCTTTAGAAAGCAGTGCTAAAAAAACGTTACGTGTAGAGCTTCTTAAATTTATTTTGGAACTGTATTCAATTTTGTGCTTCTGAACTGCAATGACTGTAATGGTGCGATCACACCAACTGAAACCTGACGCCCTTGAGGCATTGTTCAAATATATCTTATTATGACATCACGTCTCAATGACATTGTGCGAATATGATGTCATAAAAAGATAAATCTGCGCAACGTCTCAAAGGTCTCAGCGTCTCAGTTAGTGCGATCGCACCTTAATATTATGTTTGTAAATTTTAATCGACTTTTGGTTGTTCGTTTCAGTTGCAGTCTGCTTAATCATAGTTGCCAGCCAAATTGTATCGTTGAATTTGACGGAGTACGAATAAATGTAAGAACTTTGAAAGATTTGAAGCATGGAGACGAAGTAAGTATCTACCAGGGTAATTTTTCTCTTTTGAGTTTTAAATTTTAACGCTTAATGTTTTTGCAGCTGTTCATATCGTACGTTGATCTGTTTGCTCCAAGCGATGACAGGCAGAAAGAACTAATGGAGATATATAGATTTTCATGCCACTGTCCTTCTTGCGCCAATAAAATACATGTAAGATTTTTTCCTCGTTGTGTTTTTTTCATTTCGTTTAAAACAAATTTTTAACTTCAACGTTGCTGCTGCTATTAAATTTTTAAATTATATATTAGACAGTAGCGACGGCTATCTTTTTTTTTGGTGCGTTTGAAAACGTGTAAAATTACCCTCAATGTTCTGATTTATAATTTTTTATGAGTTGTTTTTCGCCTTTGGGCTCTGTAGAACATGAGTGCTGTAACTGCTGTTACTTTGCTAGTCTTTAAATGACCAACTAATGAAGCTTTAGTAATTTGGTAGAGTTTCCGTAACATATGGTCCCCAAATACTATGCTCATAATATCTGGGAATCCACATTGACCGAGCTTTAAAATGGAACTTACAAATTGAAAATGTTATAAAAAAACTTGCAAATGCAGCCAGAATCTTATGTAAAATCCGACATTATGTAGATCGACAAACACTAATTAATCTCTATTATACATTTGCATACCCTCACCTAAAGGATGGAATATTGGCGTGGGGCAACGCCGATAAAACTTTAATGCAAAAAATAACGGTTATGCCAAACAGGATTATTCGAATTATTAATTTCAAACTGTTAAAAGACCATGTCAAAATGAGTGTCCTGTACAAAGCAATGAACATTCTATAAGCACCTGACATATTTAAACTAGAAGTTGGTAAATTCATGCATTCTTTTCACCATCACACACTGCCTGAGAGTTTTCAGAGCTATTTCACCTCAACTAACGCTTCTCACTAATACAGTATGTAACAAGATCTGTATCTAATAATAACTATTTTATAAAACGAGTAAATACGCAAAGTGGGCAATCTGCGTGTACGTATACTGGAGCTAAAATTTGGAATGATATTTTACAAAATTAGAAATTAATGTCCAAGTATAGATTCGCCAAAGAATTTAAAAAACAAATAATTGCGAAATACTGATGTCACAGCCTCTACTCATCAAATGATGTCGTTTACTTGTTTGTTTTTTTTTTTTGTGTTTTGTTCGTTTGCTCATTGTCAAGTTTTTCGAATGTCTTATCTTTATATGTCATGGGCAGCTTGACTTTGATGACCGTGAAACGGTCTTTCGCTGTCCAGTTTTGCTGCTGCATGGTTGCCAAGCTATTGACTTAAATGCTTGTTTTTCGCTAAATTGTATCAGCTATGTGGAACTGTGTCAGCGTAAACAATTAAACTTACTACTACTACATAGGTTTTGACCTAGTCAGTATTTTTATCGCATTAGTTCTGGTGTTATTGTGTCTGTCTTGCATATTTTTTTACAAATGATTTGAATGAGATTTGATAAACCGCGTTTAGAATGAAGAAATGCTTCAAGATTTTAACGGGATCATGTCAGATTCAAAACAAGAAGCTGTTTGTGACCTCCTTCATGAATTAGAGCAGTTTCGAAAAAGCAAAGACTTTCAAAAAATGCTTTTACTCGCTGAAGGTTATATAAATCGTGAAGTACTACCTTTTCAAAACATTTATATGGCAAAGGTAGGTGTGACTTCGATGGTTCTATTTTGCGGCATTGGTTGAATAGAGTGCGGTAGTATGGTGGATTCTTTCATTTGAGAGCTCATGATAAGTTTTCAGTCGTTTTTGAAGTTTTTCGTGCCGTGTTTGGTGAAGGAAAAGTTTGTTTTCAAATAGCATCCCCATGTTTTTGAGTAGCAATTACTCCCACACACGATAGTAATCTTCCGAGTCCCCATTGATGCATGGAAATGCCCAACTTCAATTTTTATGCGATTAAGTTACTCTGCAATCCAAGACAAGTGGAGGTGCGGTCGCATTAATAAACCCAGGTCGTAAATAAACGCCTAGTTTTTTAGCACAACCTCTCCCACTATTTTTGATGTGGAATTGCCGATTATAGAGTTGAAGATATGCTGGTGACTAGCAAGTTCGTATCACTTATCATTGTTTTGCAATTGACAGCTTTGCCTTTAGGTTTTAGATTTTGCGATGGATGCTTCTATTGAGTCACAAAAATTTGAGAAAGCTTTTGAATATGGAGTTCTAACCTTGAATGCATATCGGTGAGCAAAGTTTAACCCAATACAAGCGCAGTACCATTGCCGTATCATCTTTTAGCTTGCAGCATGATGAGAAACCTTCCCATAAAAACCTCTCCCATTTATATGTTAAAGAATGATGCCTTATTCATAAAATATTAAAATCTAAAATCCGCTGTTTGTGTTATTCAAAATCAACCTGATATTTAAAGGAATATTTTACATTCTTGCGTATCAGCACCAGAAAGTGTACCGTCCAAACAAGTACTCGCGCAGGAAAACTACAACTCAGAAGCCTACGCAGACGTGTATAAGCGCATTCCCACAGCATTAAACACTTTGGTTTTGGCATTCCGTTCAAGGAGCGGTGCTAAGATGTAGTAGCACCATAGACTCCGGAGTCTATAATAGTACTGCAGATAATTCTGAGAATTGTTAAATGCGAAGAAACACTCGCAGAAAAACTTCCATAATACTGTGCAGTATTAGTAATTCCAAACACACGAAATAATAATGAGGAATTTTGTTAACCTCGTATTATCATATATGCTTAGCTGGGGCGTACGCAGAAATTTTCAAAAGGGGGGGGGGGGGGTGAAGGAACTTTTCCACGTTAAAGTACATTTTTTTCTGATAGAATCTAAGCGATAAAGGCTTTTGGCGTGTATCGGAAGAAGCCAAAGGAAAGGGCGTGAGCATTGGAGCCAAGCCGAGCCCCCCTGCTTTCGACATATACTGAGTGTAATTACTTTCCATATGTTTCAATGTGTCATCTTTAAATTTTTTTTATAATTTTGTTTGCGTTAATACGCCTTGAGCAAGCCCAAAACGCGTTGCTTTCGTTTATTCGGAAACGTGCTTATTATTTGTTGCGTTGAAATAAAAAAACAGTACGAGAAATGTGATAGGCCTACTTCTACAATCTTTTAGATTGTTACGGTTAACTTGCTAACTCGCTCGTCTCCAGTTGAATTAGATGCTGATCGCAAAAACGATAAGTTTTGCACAGCACAATGGTTTTCTAAACAGTGATTTGATTTGAGCACTGAGAAATATTACAATATAATGAAAATAGGCAAACCAAGTGAAGCGTATCAATTGAAGACGAGAAAGGAAAAACATCAACAGCTGATTCCGATTCCATAACACAATTTGGAATGTAAGACCATGAAAACACGCGTTTGTATAAAAGTAGCGGAACAGATCGAAGAACAGGAAATGCTAGGTTTAATGACCTTTTTTCCATCGTGAGCAAAAACATTTCCTTGATTCAAGTTTGACTGGAAGTGTGCCAGCGGCGAATTACTTTTTTATGTTGTCAGTAAACGAAACCACGAAACACCTCTTTAAAAAACTCGCGGATTGAATGCTAAGTGCTACGCAGGATAAAAGACGTGGGTACTCGCACTCAAAGGCATTTGCAAGCTAAAGTTTAATGCGTCCCTAAAACAGCACAGTAATGCGTATTTTTCGAAATCTTTGTTACTTTGCTATTGTGCCCGCACAAAACCTCCCCAATCCCCATGTTATAAGATTTAGTCTGCGCCAGTGGTATCACCATTGGAAAAGGCTTTAATCGTAGTCCATTATGATACTGTGGGTTTCATCTCAGTTAGATAAGCAAGCTAAGGCGTAGTCCATCGTTGACCCGCTTGCACATAGCAGTGCCATTTAGCTTTTGTTTATTTTGTTACGTTTTTAGCTTTGTCTATGTCACGAATTCATTTAGGAAGTACTTGCCTCGGTTTCATCCTATGACCGGTTTGCAAATTATGAAACTTGGAAAAATCCTTCTATACCTTACAAAAAATAAAGACGCATTGGAGATGCTGCATGAGGTATTTCAATTTTCAGTTTTATACTGCCTTGTTTACACTGCTGATGATGACAGCTGAATCTATGTTGTCGAAACGTCCATTTTTAGTAATTTTTGTTGCTTTATTTACCCTCCTTAGGCTTTTTTTTTTTCATACGTGCTATAATCCGAAGTTTTTCAATTTGTTTTCTCATAGTGAAGTGTTGGTGTGGGTCATAGGGAAATGCGGAAAGATTTGTTGCTCAATTATTCTTTAAACGTATTTTTTAGTCGATGAAAATTCTGCAAGTTACCAACAGTGCGGAGGGTGTGGTCATGAAACAGCTTCGAGAATTGATTGGCCAATGCCAGAGTGAATTAAGACACAAGAATAAAGATAAAGGGACTTAATTGTAAGAGTAACAAATTTAATAATTACCCAGCCATGCATGGCTGGTTCCAACAATAAAAACCGAAATGGCTTTCATCATAAGGATCAGCAAAATTTTTGTGTTGTGAAATGATTAACACCATGTTCAAATGTTACGATAATTTTCGTTTGGAAAAATTCCATGGTGTTAAATTATAATTTGTAAATATGATTTATGTTCTGCCTGGGGCATTACCCGCTACATTTTTTTAAAAATCCAGCTCAATTACGTTTAGAATACTTCCACTATTTAACTTATAATTAAGTAAGTTTAATTTATCGTGCGTTACTGCTAATTTATATTTTTGAGTTTGTTGATGTGACATGTGCCCAATTTGTGTGCTATTAAATTTTTTGCGTGGTTTGAATTTATGCATTTCAGTTTTGCGGTAACAATATCTATATGCTTTTTCTGCAACGTTTTTACTTTTTGACGCATGCTTATTGCTTAGCCACATTGAGGTGTATATGGTGATTTGTGTGCTTTGAGATGAGAAACTACGTTTGATATCGATATCCCTTATAAAATATGATGTGCCATGAGAAAATTGCTTGAATAAGGATTGTTTTCTTAAGTTATCGACTTAACGGAGTGTTTTCCACACATGTAGTGCTGCTATTTTGCGCGAGTTTTTTTCAATTTGTCCGATATTGGTTTGAATTTGTCTTTTTTAATAGTTGAACTTGTAAAACATCAAGTTCCATTGCGTTTAATGATGGCCTTGGCCTACTTCGCTGCAATACACAATAATTCGACACTAAGCTTAATTGTTTAATGTTTATAGCTATGTAGACTTACGTCGGCTCTACTTCCACGGGTATGACAGTAACTTCTGGAAGGGTGCAACAACGTCTTAGTGGGCAATCAAAATCTCATTCGCTGCAAATAACCTTGCTTGGCCGCATCAATAGTTGCTAGATATATCAATTTACACATACGTGTAAACGGTAAGGTAAAGCGATGCCTTGTTGTGTTAACACCTCAAAGGACACCTCATGTATTTTTATTGGAAGACCTTTGCGCGCGCGATAAACAAGAGATGGCTGATGGAATAAAAACACTTTTTCAGTAACGTCAACCACAGTCTGCTTTGTAATAGCCGTGCTTCTACTATTATGAAGTATATGATAAAAGTCATCGATTTAGAAAAAGACGTCCATTGTTATGAAAATGCTACCATTCTTTTGAATGAAGCGTGCTCGTGCTTGTCTTTCAAGAGCGTCTAGCTTGATTTTCAATTACAATGTTGATCACTTAAAAATGTTAAAAGTGATCAACACTAGAAGCTTATACTGTAGCTGATTTTACTAATTTTGTGGCGGTCCGTGATGAACGTTTAATCGGTACTTAAACTTAGCTATCAACCTGAGCTAAGAAGCCTTAAATAGTTGCAATAAAAGACTATAGTTGAGCAATGAGGAACAGCAAGTATTTGATTTCCTTCTTGCAGTAGTTTGTGGTTGAAAGCTCGGTTCAAAGTGAAATAAAAAATAGTGGTGAACTACGTATAGAAATGCATGGCTCTTCGACAAAAAAAATCAAGCAATTTTTCTTGACAGTTGGAAATAAGCAAGCCTTGTAAGCAAAATGCACGATTTGGATGGATATTGGATTTGGAAATAAGTTTTCTAAGGCGATTGGTTGACTGTCCTTTCTTCGGAAAACATACCGAACAGACAACCCAATGAGAAAGAAAATTGAAGCACAGTCCCCATATAGCGACTATGATTTAGAGATGGCATGGGCCGCTAAAAGACCCGCCAACGAGCCGTTAACCGGTCTTTTTACTGGTCCGCTAACGGCCCGGTTCTATCTTGGGTTATTTCTGGGCCGCTAATACTTTTTGAAATCCCTTTAAGTGTGATTAATATGATTAAAGATTCATAAAAACCAGCCGTTAGCTCAGTTGCTAAGCGCACGCTATCGGTGCGGGAGGTCTGCGTTTCGATTTCCGGGCTGGTCAAATCGACACAGTGTCGCCAACGACTCGCCACCGTTGCGACGTTTCTTCGGAGCTGTGTTGCCCACACGCTAAGCCGCGGAGATGGGCCCCGCAACTCGTTACACGCTTCGGCGTAATACGGCGAGTATCATGAAGATTTGATTTGTAGATTTATAAAAAGAATGGGCTTTGGGCGGGCTGGGTTTTATTTTTGGTATGAGTTACCGGGTCGGTTACGGTTACTGGGCTAGAGATTCCGAGCCGTGGGCGGCCCGGGCCTCAAAAAAGTCAGCCCGAACTATCTCTACTATGATTGAAGTGCAGGTAAATGTAATATAAAATGGCAACTCTGTTGCCTAAGCTGAAGAGGAAGCGAAAGTCTTTCGGCCAGGTCGCTTGTAGACGATTGTTATTACTCATTGTGCGCTGTAGTCTAGTTGCGAAGAGTCTATCGGGAGCGATAAATTAAGTTGTAGAAACAAAAAATAAACCATTAAGGGAATTAGCTTCACACTATGATTGATAAGTGATAACACAAATTTGCTTGGTGTTTTTTGACATTAAAACGCTGTAAACGAACTACCGTACCTAGGTCTTTGGTTACTCGCAAATTTGACAGTTTGAGATTCTGGTAATTGGCAATCATGTGTGAATACCAGTGTGGATTAAATCAATGACATGGCATGTTTAGTATAAAGAAGTATTTAATAGTTTTCGTCGAAGAATGAGTGATATTATTAGGTCTAGCTGTAAATAATCCAAAAAGGTACATGATCAAAATGTCTTTCAGTTGGGTTAGCCTACCTCCTGACTGAGCGACGTCCCTGCAGGTGTTCCTGTACTTTTAGTGTAGAATGTAATTACAAACTAACTTTATAAATGGTTTTATTATGTGGAATATGAATAAGTTACTGATAGCCTAGCCTAGTTAAAATTTACCTATCAAGTAACTGTAGTCTGTACGGTGCAAACTGTGGTATAAATACGGAATAATTAGTTTCAGTGTACATAAAATCAGTAAGGCCAATTTAATTTTACTGTCTCATTTTCTCTACAGATAGTTTCAAGTCAAAGTTATGTGATATTAATGGTAGTCAGCATTGAATGAGCTTGTGCATTAAAAACTGCAAAGAATATTTGTAAATTGGATTATAAATTCATCCTTATTTCTACTTGCTTGTAAGTTTCATTTTAGTTTGTATTAAGCAGATTATTATTACAGGTATTTAGGCTAGCAATTTTCTGTACTCTTGGATAATATGTATACAAGTAATTTCTAATTGGTTTATCATTTTACATTATTCAATGTTATTCCAAAAATCAATACAAGTATCTGCTTATGCAGAGCTGAACTCAAAGTTGAAATGTTGAAATTTGAGGTTTTATAGATGTACTTTTTTTAAAATTATTTCAAAATGGCTTTAGAGTCAAAGAAATATTCACCTTCCCCGTTCATATAAATTCATTACTCAGAAATACCAAGTGAAGTGTTACCGGTACTTAGGTTGATTAAGGGAGACCGGGGCTAGTTGTTACAAAATGCACAATTAAGCCCTCAGTATTAAAGCTAGAAAGTCAAAATATGTACAAAATGTTAACTATCATATGTACTTACTAAAGAATAAAAATATTGGTAATAACCTTTGAAACATAGGACTTCAGCTGATTTTTAATTCACATCAAATATAACAACTTACCCCGGCGTTTGGGACAAGTTGTTACAGACCGAACAGAAAGAAAATACTCTTTCTTTTCAACTCACAAACTTTTTGAAGCGGATGAATATCACAACAGAGCTAATTATTTGATGTTCTGTAAGAAAAAAAAAATTATTTGATGTTTTTTGAAAAACTTAGTTTTCTGCGGTTGGGTTTTGAGTTGCAGGTTTCTGAGCTTTTAAATTAGCTTCTCTCCTGAACATTTTTTGTGCAGGTGTGGATTATTTTGCACCAATGTTCTGACCAAAATTAATAAATAAAGCTTCAGAATATAATCTTTAACATAACAATACAGTAATATTAGTCTTCTAAGCAGCCAGATTTATTGTTCTGGGGCAAGTTGTTACAAGCAGCCTTTTTTACAAGTGTAACAACTTGCCCCATCTAAGTTAGCATTAATCTTTTCATTCTCAGCTTAAACTAGTGATGTTAATGTAATAGACAAATGTAGATACAAAAAATACAGTTTCTCAGCTTTCCTTACCAACTAGAATGATTTAAGTTTTAATTTTAACGCATAAATTTTCCAAAATCAGTTTTCAAATTTCTGTAAAATTTTACTTAGGGTACTCCATAATAACCTTTTTTAAATACCTTTGCGTTTTCTTGGATTTCGCAAAAATCATTTCGTCTAATAGTAGTTTAGGAGCAGTAGAATTCATAACACCAGAAAAATTAATTTATTTTGATTTCTAGAAGGGGTGAGTGCGGTTGTAACAACGTGTCCCTGTAACAACTAGCTCCGGTCTCCCCTATGGCTTATAAACCGTTCCTGCCAGCTGCCAGTTGTTTTATTTTGCTTCTTAGAAGTCATTTGTATATACAAGATTATTTGACATGATTGAGATCAATCAGAACAGTTGTCACTGAACTTGACTTTGATAAGCGTTTGTTTTAGAGTTATTGCTCTACTTTGACATCACATTCTTCCGCAAACAATGAGTTCAGCTAGTTCAGACCATTACAATACGTTGGGAATTCATAAAAGTGCTTCTAAAGATGACGTTAGAAAAGCGTAAGTGTAATGTGAAAGCTTTGTTGATTTTGTTTTGATTTTTTGTTTCTTCGATTATATACAGTATCTTGCACCTTCGCTTTTCATAGTTTGTGATTGCAAGGTTTATATATTTGCACAAATTATTCCAAGTTTGAATTCACTACTTACCGAAAATGTAACGGACATCAATTGAACGGTGTTTTCTAATGTTTATACTGAAATGTGGGAGCTTATTTAAATTAAGCTGCATTTTATAAAAAGCGGATATATCACAAGCACAAGGACCGCTAGATGCGTTAGTGAGTTATTAGTAGGGGTTCGGGGTTAGGGCCTAACCCCGGCTTAATTCAAACAAGCCCCGAAATTTTGTCGTCTTTAACATGCTATGTTTTTTACACTCGCTCTTTTATTTAACAAGCACCTTTTTAGTGTTTCTTAATGTGACAAATTTTTTAGTTATTTTCTTGTTTCTATATCTACTTAATATTTTTGTTCAGGGTAAATCCCTTAATTTTAGGAGTAAATACTTGCAGCTGATCTTATTGTTTGTAGATACAAGAAATTAGCGAGGACGTGGCATCCAGACAAGCATTCTTATCTAAAAGACAACGCCGAAAAAAAGTTCAAAGAGATTGCAGAAGCTCATCGTGTTTTGTCAGATGGTAGGTGGACAATATTGGTTGATTGAAGCAAAAGTCTCGTAGCACTGGTTCTGTCTTCTGTAGTGTGATGAGTGATGATAACTTTTGTTGATCAATTTTAGATCATCTGCGACACGATTATGATAAAGCAAGAGACAACGAGAAGATGGAAAGGGAGAGAGAAGTGGCCAGAAGAAAAAGAGACGACAGTGAGTTTTCATGATTCTCATTAGGCGTACTACAAACATTGTTTTTCAGCCTTCTACTGAAACCACAGCCAACAAGTTTTATGTATTCGAATCAATGACTGTGGTTGATGTAAGTTACAAGTGTACCAGCGGTCTTTGCCTTGCTTCATTTATTGAAAATTTTCATCGATGGTGAAGTTGACTATTTTGCTGTCGAGAGTGCCGCGAGTTCATGTGCCATTCGAAAAGGCTTTTGGTGGGTCTTTCCTACCTTTGAGCGCTAGAAAGTTTCTCGCTTCTCCAAAGCGACCTTTCAACACTTCCGTTTTTTTTTTGTGATGGGAGGATGAAAATGTAGCGTAACTGAATAAAATACTATGCTCAGTGTACCCTGAGGATTGTGCAATAAAGTGTTGTTAGGAACATAAAAAAAAAACATTAAACGACACTGAGATGGAACGGCATTCATTCTTACAAGGTTATTATTTTCAGTTCGACGAATGGCAAGAGAACAAGAAGATTATGTGAGAAAACAAGAAGAAAAACGAAGAAAAGCCCAGCGCATGAGAGCTGGCTACGGCAGAGAATATCGAAATGACGTGGCGAATTTTGAAAATCCTGAAAAATCATTCAAAAACTTTTTCGAGGTGCAGTATGCTAGCTACAATCACTAATTCTGCTTTGTAGTTGACATCTTTACAAGTAAAAGAACATGTTGTAGTGCATCGGTAATAAATACTCTCTGAAATTTGATTGTTCAGACATGCTAGATTATCTTGAGAAAATTTCATTTTCTCATTAGGTTCTAAAGCATCTAACAAGCCTTTATGTTTTGTGAAGTGAATCTTCTGATCATATGCTGCTAATCTGATCTGATCAGTTGCTATTAGGCAAGCTCTAAAATAAAAACTAATTTTACAGGACCGAGAAGCATGGAGAAGTAATGTTCCAGATTTGTTTGGCGCCGAAAATCGTTCCTTTGGCCGAATGATGAACGATATAGTGAAAATGTCTGGTCGAATGTCGCTAGATGGCAGTGGTGAGCTCTTTTTGCTCATATTTTGAATTCGAAGCTTATCTCGCTGAAAATGTGTTTGCGTGGTCTACAGTTGAAACCTGTTATTTGATCTGCAGAAACTACAAAATGATCTAAATTTACTCAAAAAAAGACAAAACCGTATCGAAGATCACGTCCAACGTTTCAAGTCTGCGATGAAAATAAATTCCTATCGTTACAACAACTGATTTTTTAATCTTGGCTGGATGTAAATCTTCTGCTGTACTAACAAAAAACAGAGCATTACTGAAAACAGTGTGAATTTTCATTCATGGCTCTATTACACGCTAGGCTGTAGGAATTAAAAACTAAATTTATGACGGATTTGATCGATTAGGTCAGTGCTCTTGAATCTGTTTGACATCATAGAATTCTTTATCCTATTTTGAAAATTGCGGCGTACTCGCATGTCAAAGCAATCAAGTAAAATTTGAAAGAATGCTGATGTTGAAGAGCGTTGATTTAGAAACAATGTAAAATTTGAACCAAGTATTCTCTCAGGATGTTTCTCACAACTTGTGCTATATTTTTTAGGTTTTACATCTCAGAATTTCGGATTTACGGACAGCTCCAATATCAATCAAACATTCGATAAATTTTTTTCAGAAGATCCGTTTTCGAGACTGAAGGTTTAAGAATGTAAGCTGCGCCGAGCGATGAATCAAAAACTACTTGTTATTTTTGTACGCTCACGAAGTGATTTGATTGCCCTCATCTTTATTGACAAATGTTTGATATTTTTAAAAGTGAAAACTGGATATATGGCTGTTTTTTGTCTGAACTGGTTGGTCAGCTGGACCGTACTTGATAGCTACTCTGCTATTTGTGCTTGACGGCACGAATTACTTCACTTGCAAACGCGATCTGTAGCTTATTAGCTTGTCATCGATAACTTAAGATGACTTTTGATTTTTAATTCTGGCTTATAAACTAGGCTGTTTGGCCAACCATTTTTGCAAGCTGTTGCTTGGAGAGTAAATACCGACTAGAAATTGGTAGAAAAAGTTATTTCAACCAAAAGTAATAGTTTGTGGCTAATGAGCCAGTTATGGGGTTGAATATTACAACTTATGTATTGAAATGTAATTGACTCGAACACTTTGAGGCTTATTGGATATGCGAGATGAATTGATTGGGTTATTTGAGTATTTCCGTAAGTGGTCAATGTAGCGTTAAGTGTGGTGTATACTTACAAACTGTGATTTTCGTTTTGACTGATGTGAAAATGGTTGCCATTGATTTTTAATTGTCTCTAAAATTACATAAATAAAGTACAATTCGTAGTACTGCTATTATCAATCAACCCGAGCTTGAATAAATTCAATTACTAAACTGTCAGTTTATGCAGACGTTGGTAGTTTACCATCACTTTGATGAGTGGTCGACCGACATATTGTTGCGTTTCAAGTACGTTTTACTATTTCAAACATACTGCCACTAACCAATCGATAAAAAATCTTGCAATATCCGACACGCAACACCTGTCGACACGGCTATTAAAAATATAAGGAAACGCAAGCTAAAGACGTGTGGTAACTTTACTTACAGTGCTTTTTACCGGCACTGTTCTCATGTAGGCAAAAGATTGCCAGTGCGGCATGAAACAAAATTAGGCTACGCAATGCAGTGAAAAAATTTCAACAGGTCAAAGGTTGTTAGACTCTGAAATAAGTTTGAAGAATGCGGCATAAAATTCATCGCAAGGCATACACGATTGCAAATCTATGTTGAGCATTGGGGAGATGATTCTGTAAAATTGACCATTTTTTGCAATTTTTCGAGATTGGGGGGGATGAATTAGCAAATTTGACACCCCCGCGCGGTTGCCAATTTTTGCCCACCACAGTGAAGTGCTATGAAGTGAAGACCAAAAAAAAAAGGTCATCACTTCCAAGATGACCAATTTCTTGCCCAAAATGTAGTGAAGCCCAAAAAAAAAGGTCATCTATTTCGCTGTTGTAGGGCATGAAAATATTGGGGGGGATACATCCTACCCTAGATTTGCACTCATGCAAGGCATATATTTTAAATAATATATTTAACAGAATTATCGATGCCTACGACGATACATAAAGTTAACGCTAATGTAAAGAAATGCACAGTCAGTTAGTTACCTACATTCATACCAGTTTCTACAAAACAGGGGGAGCAAGGGGGGCTTTTGCCCCCCTGGATTTTGGATGGGCGTTATTAATTTCACTAACTACAACATACAGTTACGGTACGTCAAGATTGATTTTAGATAATAATTATTGTTTTCTGTAATAGTTAAATCAATTCTGATGATATGAGGACCGATTAAACTAGAAAATTAAAATATTTCAGTTAAAATTTTTGTACATTATAAATAAGCAAAAAGTATTTATCCCTATCTTCAATGATTACTTCATTTTTATCGTCCTGTCACGAGAAAGCGACGGAAGCGCTATGCATAGGACAAATCCTGACTTGCTTACGAGTTGCCTTTGCTTCCGAGTTTTACGTTCGAGTGTTACCTCTGACTTTTAATTTGCAGCTTGTTAGATTCCACCAAGCAGACTTAATTATTGTCACATCGAGGTATGTGGGCAGTAGAACCATCAGCCTTTGCTCCAAACCACAGCGCCACGCTGCCGAATGAAGCTTCATTACCAGTTTATGAGTTGCTAAAGCGCGCGAAAAATTTTGCCGTGTCTTTTTTGAGGTTTGATTCTGCGGTTGACTATTTAATTTCGTGTTTGGAATGCTATAGCAGTTTCTGCTTTTGTGATCACCGACACAAAAAACAATTGATTCTTATGCTGTGGGTCCACCTTGACCGCGCTCCACGAAACTGCTGTAGCGTATAAAGCCCACAGCAAAACATTAACGAACGAAAAGCCATACCCAACGACTAGGCGGGTGAAAGCAAACTTTTTTCCAATGTAATTGCAATCCGTGAAAATTTGTTAGCATTGTTAAAGAGTATGACCATCTTTTTTTTTTTCGAAGAAAAATTAGCATGTATTGCACAATATTGCATTATAGCTACGCAAACTTATCAAAGTCACCACTTGCCATTTAAATTATACCAAATTATAATTCTATTAGCTTGTTCTGTATTAAATCTATGATTGACTTTGGCCTTGCTCGTTCAATGCTTTGCTGCTGGGTTTGGCTGATTGTACCACGGATCGGTAAAGCAGAATTAGAAGCTGATAAAATTGTGCAAATATGAAAATAGTCGGAATTTCGTTTGCCTTTTCTGTTTCTGCATAATAGAGAGGCTTTTAAGCTGGCACCATGCTGGGACACGCTATCAAGCTCTTTATACCAAATAGCTGACAGCTGTAGCATTCAATAATTGAAATGTGTGGTTTTATGGCGCTTCATAACTACAAAAATCCTTTAGCGCCAGGACTAAATTTTGTCAAGAATTCACTGACGTATTTTTATTCTCTGTTCATTTCATCCTCCGCGCTACACTTAATTGCTGAGCGTTTAGCAAGTGTAACAGCAGATACCAATTTTCAAGTCTTTGGTTTGACCCGACTGAGAATAGAACCCAGTCTACCAGCCTTCTAGGCGAACGCTCTTAACACTAGCCTAAGTCATGGTGCGACTGCGTCTATAATGCTGCATTGATTTGCAAAAGGCGCGATTGTTTTTTCTTTTTTTTTCGTTCAATGAGCAACTGTTTTCAAGCAAATGTGGTGATCGTAGATACAAGATAGCACCAGTTTTCAATTGGATTATTTTATTGCATTATTTTAAACAAAGTTGAAACAGTCAGGTTGGTGCTGTAAAAACGCTGCTTAACTCATCTTATCAAAAAATTTTACCCCCCTGCAAAAATTCCTGCGGACGCCAATAAACGAAGTCTAGCATCTTTTCTCGGGTAAAATTACTTAACAGTTGATAAAAGTTACCAGTATGTCCGCATTTAAAGGCTGTATTTAGTAGCTTAATTGTTGAAATTCACAAGGTAAAAAAATTCTTTCAAAGTTGCCAAGTACGCGAGTAGAAGCAAATAACTAGATGAGATCAATGCGATAAAAAGTATATATTTAAACTCAAAAAGTGCTTGCACCCGACAACCAACGTTCTGGGAGGCAGGCCCACTAAAAATTGGTTTACAGTCGTGCTAATTAATGTTAACTTGAGAGTTAACGGATAGGTAAAAATCTTACGTGAATCAGAACCAAACAAACAAAGATAACGTTTACGAATTTATCGTCACAATATCAATGCACGGTAAAATTATTCAGCTATCTCGCACTTCGCAATCGTTTTCGGTGAAGGGTGTCTTTTAATTTGGTCGCAAAAGATCTCAAGCTGATCGTTTCGAAATCAGATCCTTGCACCATTTCTTTGTACCAGAGAAAAAGTTTTGCATACTCTGGCTTGTTGAGTAGAAATGCATTAAACTCATCAAATGTTATGCCATTCTGATTCAGCTTGGGGACATTGTCGTATATTACATTTCCACTGATTTCATTTTCAAACACTGCATACACTGCGTGAATAAATTCATCTCTGCTGACAATTCCATCATGATCTTCGTCAAACATTTTGAAGGCAAGCTTTACTGTTTCTTCTGTTGCTGCTGGTCGAGATACCAATGAAAGCCCAATCACATATTCACGAAAGTCAATGAGTCCTGTGTCACTTCGGTCATATAAATGAAACATGTCTTTCACAGCATCTGAAATGGGCATATTTAAATATTTGGCAAAATCTTCCAATGACACTAGGCCGTCAGGTTTTTCACACGCTATTTCAGAAAATTCTTGTAATATATCTTGAACATTATCTATATTCATTCCCAATTTTTCACTTATTTTAGCAAACTCAACAAGTCCGGCTTCCCTTGGCAGTTTTAATTTTGATGCTTTCAACATAAGTCTGCAGTCTTCAAAAGTATGGTCAGTACAAGGAATATTTAGTCCACTTGCCATCAATGACCTTACGTTTCGTGCATATAAAGTGTGGTCATTCACTTCTTCTTCGCATGGATGATATACTGGAAGATACGTCACCCTAAACTTCACCGTAAACTGACACATAGTATACCAGAGGACTTGCCACGTGTTTAGACCTGACATGGTCCATGTAAATGAGTCAAATTTATTGAGATATTCTATCAAAACTGGCTGCACTGCACAGCCTGGAATAAAAGCACCAGACTTGAAGGTAATAAGTGCCTTTCTGTTCGTACAAGTACCTTCTGGAAATATAAAAATTTGCGGCCATTTTCCTGGAAAGCTTACTCTTTGTCGTATATCGTCAACTGCTTTACGTCTTGAATCAGGGTCATTACGTGATACGAAAACCGGCTGTGAGGTTTTGCCAACAATCCCCATAAATGGAATCTGAAGGTTTTCGATTCTTGATAAACCGGAAGGCATTGGATCGGAAACAACTAATATAACTGAATCCAGAAAGCTTGAATGAGGAGCTATTACAACTATTGGCGCGTCTTTAGAGGAAGCTCTTTTACCTCTTACGCGGACGATGTGAAAGCCAATAACAAAAAACATCAGTCTCATGAGCTTTCGCACGATACTGAAAAGCATACTTCGGAATCGTGAGACTGGTTTTTCGCGTGGTAGCTTTATTCCTATTGTCGCAAATCTCGCAAAAAGCCAAGTTACGAAAATCGAAAGTAGCATCAGAATAAACTTGATGGGAGCAAAGGTCATTGACATAACAGCGATTTGGAATTTTTGCCAGCAAGTTAAAACTACTTTCTGGACAAAAGGATTTGCTACAGGTGGAAGGAAAGAGCTTACACGAGGTCTTAGTTGAAATGAAGCTGGTTTGATATGGTCCATTGTTGTAATAGAAGTCATCCAACAAAGTTGCCAGATATTATTTTTAATTTTTGACTATTGCACTACATCTACAGAACGTAAAGATCACAAAAGGTTATATCCATGGGCAGAGGTGGGCATTCCGCAATTTGAAGCGCAAAGCGCTAGTTGCGCAACTTCCGCACCCGCACGTGCGGAAGTTGCGAAGCGCTTTAACAAATTATTTTTAGCCATTGCGCAAGTTGCACTGCGCTTTGAGGGAAATAAATTCTTCTTGCGCTTTATTGCGTTGCGAACTGAAAAAATATATAATAGTGTGCGCATTATTGCGCTGCGAACTGAAAAGAATCTGGTTGCTTGCGCTTTGTTGCGTTGCGCACTGTCGGAAGATGAAATACTGCGTTGCGCTCTGTCGGATTAATTAAAGCGCAATGTGCTGGAGTAAGCAGTTTTTTGTAACTGTTTTTAGTAGAATAGCAGTTTGTTTCTTGATGCGTACAATAGACCTGTAGGTCAATTTATTGTAGCAGAAATTTTCAGCTCATCAGAAAGTCTTATGCTTTTTAAAATAATTGCAAGTGCTTAAAGAGATCATTGAGTGTTGAATAAATCGTATTTACTTGTTGTTGTGGAGAACTTCGCCGCATATGCAAATTATGATTTACCGCGATGAGGTGCTTTTAACGGCATGCGACAATGCAACGTGGCGCAGTGGTTTGGAGCGTCGTTTTTACGACGACCATGATCGCAAGGTTGATGGTTCAACTCCCAACCTAGTCTCGTTGTCGCGTCCTTGGATAAGATGTTTCACGTTGATTATTTCTGCTTGGTGAAATCTGGCAAGCGGCAAATTAAATAAGTCAGAAGCAAAATTCAACCGGAAAACTCGGAAACAAAGGCAACTCCTAAGCGAGTCTGGATTCGTCCCAAGCAGCGCCTCCTTCGCTTTCTCGTGATAAGAGAATGAAGATGAAGAAAGCAATCATCAGCAACGTATCTTTTTTCGCTTCTTATTTAATTTTCCTGCTCATTGACCCCGCAAAATTCTGTTACAGTCACTTGCATTAAAATCGTTGTCGCGTTGTAGACAACTGCGTGCTGTTAAAGGCACCTATAAAAATAACTCAAGAAAAAATCGCATTGCTTATACATCTACTCGTTACGCTTTAGTGCAAAAAAATTATTGACTGCAGAAGTTGCGTTGCGCTTTAATGCGAAAAAATAATTGATTGCGAAAGTTGCGTTGCGCTTCAGTCCATTTAAAAATTAGGTTGCGCTAGTTGCATTGCGTTTCATGACTTAACAGAACTTTTGCGCTTTGTTGCGCTGCGCTTCAACTAATTTTAAAAAAATGCCCACTTCTGTCCATGAGCCAATATAGGGTACGTGGTTCATGACCAAGCGGAATCGCGCGTGGGGTTACAGTTTCTTTGTAACAGGTTCGATTCACGGCTGAAGCCGAGGCCGAAGTCACGGGAAGGTTATTGCAGTGATGTAGTTAAGACCATCACCTTAGCTCAATTTTTCAAGACTAAGACCGCTTTTGTCAAGACCAAGACCTTCGATTTTTTTCATGGCCATCACCTACAAGACCAAGACCTTAAAAATGGAATGAAAATTAACAGTTTATCACTTATCACTATTTTTCTATAACAACAAAAAAAAAAAAACGGGCAAAATATATACAGAGTATTGAAAGAAATAAAGCAGGGTTTCCCAAACTTTCTTGTGCCACGGACCCATTTTTGCGAATCAAGTTTACCGCAGACCCCACTTTTAAGCTGCGTTAATTTTTCACCCAACAGCTATAAAAGCATAAAATGCAACACGAAAATACAGTAAATTGTGCTTAATTGTAATTCCATTTTTACCAACACTTATGAACCACATGAATGGGACGGATGGGGTTACTTCTCACAGCTTTTGTTTCAAATATTTGTCCGTAAATTGTACATTCAGACCGAGCAATTGGCGTAGTGCGGTCGGTAACCAGCGATTCTTTGATCCTCAGGTTGAGGCTTTTTGAGGGGATAAACGAAGACCTTTTTCGGGAGAAACAAAGATCTTTTTAAATTTTTTGATTGCCGTAGAATTTTTGCTGCTTACAGTGTGTTTAATATTTTGAGATATTGGTTAAGATGGCTCTTTAAGTGCAGTAGGTTGCCGACCCCTGGCGTACTTGTAAAATACATCAATATCGGTGCGCAAGGTCTGGGGTCCGATCCCCGGGCCGGTCAAAGCAGACACAGCGTTGCCAACCGCAGTTTGGCATCATTTCGAGGGTTCTTGGGAGTCGAAGCTGTATTGCACGGGCGCTAATAAACTCACAGTCGCGGAAATGGGTCCCGCCACTCGTTAGTCGCTTCTGCGTATTGCCGTAAGTATAATAAAGGTTTGATTTGATTTTACATTTACACAATTACAATGCTTTTAGTTATTATTTAGCTCTACAACAAGATGTAAAAGAAAGTAGGCCGTTAAAGCTTGCATCTTGTATCTTATAAACCAGAGTCGGTATCTCATTTCCTTGTTTTTTGTTCCAAAAAAAAAAAACACACGAAAAAACATTTTTAATAGCAAAGTTGCTTCGCATCACTAATGTCATATATTATGTCCGTCGTTTGCGTGTAAGTTACCACATGAATGTCAGGACATTTCAAAAAATGCTTGGCGTACATCACTAAATGCTCAGTGCAATATCGAATGTCGATTACCGTATTCTTTACTTTTTTAAACTACCATCGAAATCGATTATTTCTTTACTTTTTCGGGTATCGATTCCTAACCGTGGTCTAGAGCAGGGCTTCTCAAACTTTCTTGTTCTGCGACCCCGTTTAGAAAAAAATATTTCTACACGACCCCAAAGTGGGTACTCTCAAAATGCCTTTTTAATTTGGAGGGTTTCATGCTCTCCGCAGACAAAATTTCATTACAAATTAAACAAAGAGGTTTTTCTATTCCATTGTCATAGCCACTAGCAAATCCATATCGCAAAAATGCGTAATCAATGTTATCATATTTTCTTTTTGACTTATTATCTTTTTTCCCTTGCTGTCAATGCTATAACCACATGAATGTAAACTTAACTAGTTCATAGTGAAAACAGTGGTAAGGCCTATAACTGCTTTAAACTTTAGTCCAAAACTGCTCAATGTCTCAGAGGAGTTAGCTTAAATCTAGACTCCCAGAGAGACACAATAAAAAGGTTCGTTCTGTAATTCCTCTAAAATCGGAATGCAAGCAATAAAGGCACTTTTGGTCAGCTGCTCGTTACAGCATTAATTGATGGCGTAACAATGCATTACGTGTTGCGTTATAAGAGTGATTATGATTATTAGGTGAGCTCGATTGGTGAAGCAAGGGACCGGTAATCCATAGGATGCTGATTGAAATAGCTGCTTTTCTTGCAACCAGTGCCGGATTTACCATTAAGCTTACCAAGCTACAGCTTAGGGCCTTGCAGAAAAGGGGGCCTCGCGCACAGTCGTGCTATTTGCAGTTTTTATAATTTATAATGTTTATAAAAACTATATGATTAATCAATCCATAACATGCAACATAGAGGAAAATAGGAATCATCTACATCCACGCATTGTTACTTGACTCAAAGAAACTGAAAAAACACCGAAACTCCATAACCATTCCTTCTATCAGGCTCCAGCAAAGGGATACAATCTACGGAATAAGCAAAATGAAAATCCAAAGAAAATAATTCGAAGAAACTGAAAGTCGGAGAGAAACTTGAATAAAGAACCATTTGAAAAAATAGCAGCAGGTAAAAATCAACAACCTCGCCCAACCAACTAGGTCTAACCACAGGCCCCACATGCTGATCCTCTAATTTGCAGCTGCAGACGCGTTTCGACCTTGTTAGGTCTCATCATTGCAGCATAGCAACCTCTCCCCACCCCCCCCAAACCTATCCAACACCTAACCAAACTCATTACACTTCAACTGAGTCTGCAAACTCTGTCTGTATGCTAAACTTACTCTCCAGCAAAACAAGAATAAAATGGCAAAATTTAAAAAATAACTGACAGGTAGGAATTATGATGTAACAAACAGACAAAGAATCTCTCCCAAACAATATTCATCAGACTAGAATTACAGGCTAGATCGAAAACACTTCTCTCCTTGTGAGTATCTAATCAGGAAATGATATTGAACTACAATACACTTCAACTGAGTTTGCAACCTCTGTCCGTATGCTAAACTTACTCTCCAGCAAAACAACTCATCGCTTTTAGTAACTAATGGATTTTGTAGCGCCCTTTAAAATAAAAGTTCTAAAATAAAAAGCTTAAAATAAAAGCACATTAAAATAAAAGTTTACAAAAACTCTTCGTTTTTTAGTAACTAATGGATTTTGTAGCGCACTTTAAAATAATAGTTCTAGAACATGCATACATTTGTTTTATTTGATTAGTTTCACGCAAACCAACAAATAGACCATTTATGACGTCACTATAGGACGAGGTATCCACTCCAACCTGGCTAAATTTGGACCATTTACTCGTTCACTGAACGGCAAAGCCTTGACATTTTAAAAAGCAATAAAAATAAAATGAAAAGCAGGTTCAAAAGAGGTTTTCAAAAAAAAAAAAAAAAAAAAAAAGCGATTGGCGGAAGACAGTTAAGAAATCTAGACCTACCCAAAATTATCCAGTTTTTTGTTTCTGCTCGTCCTACTAGTGCAGTGCTTGAAAGTTCCAGCCAACTAGAAGTAGGCCTACTTCCAGATACTTCTAACATTGCCGCTGTTGACAGAGATGACTCTCGAGACAGCAGCTCTCCTGACAAGCTGTGAACAGTGCCGGATTTACCATTTACAAACACGTTGTCAGTTTAGACCTAAAACTCAGCAAGGTGGTACCAGCCCAAACCCTCTAGTTGTTTTTAGAATAATTAAAAATACCCCCCGCCCAAAATAGTATTAACAAACGCGTTGTCAGTTTAGACAAATTCATTGTAGACTAAGTTATCATGCTTTTAACACGAGGTGACCTATTAGAGTCCGCGTAGTGTGTATGATTTTTACGTGAGCAAATTTCTTTGGTAGCTTAAGATTTCTTTTCATTTTAGGGCGTTTTTGTTCGCTTTCATAAAAGAATGGTTATTGGTTATGAATGAATTTTCAACTGAATGTTGTTGATGCGCCTGCCTAAGCTGCATGCATTCGCGGAATTATGCAACTTATGAGGATAATCTTGATATTTAGGTTAATTCGTTAATATTTTTGAAATATAGGTATCCTAATCCTACGCAGAGTAAAAAAAACAAATGATCCATGATTGATTTTTTTCCACTCTGCCAACAGGTCGCCTAAAGGGAAGGCCAGTACCCATAAAAGGGGCCTCATCGAAATTTTTGGCTTAGGGCCTCACTAAGTCTAAATCCAGCCCTGCTTGCAACCCTTCCCATGAATGCCATTCTTACATTCATCAAGTCAGAAAGTACGTAAATCTTGAAAAAAAATGCATCACTTGCTGTGATTGGTTATTTTTTGTCATCCGATGTCTCAAACATCTTTGCCATGTAACAACTTTGTAGCAGCAGTGTTTCGCGACCCCGAAATTTCATTAGGCGACCCCATTCGGGGTCGCGACTCATAGTTTGAGAAGCGTTGGTCTAGAGCACCGGCAGCCTTTTACACAAACAGTCCGCTGCAGCGCAGGAAAACCGATACCACGCGACAGCGACGTCATTATAGAAACAGACAATCTGCCGGTGCAGCAGCCTTTTGGTCATGGAAACCGGGCCGGTGCTCTAGACACTGCCAAAAAATTATCTGTTATCATGAGTTGAGAATTTTAATGTACGAACATGATTGCGATCTCAAAATAGTAAGCCCCCTAACTAGAATTCTGATCCGCACCTTCACGCACACTAACCACTAACACACCCAGCAATGGCATTCCTAACACAAATGCAAGTGCGCGAGTATGTATATATACAGAGGCATTTCTGTTTTGCACAATGCGCCAACAAATTTCGAGTGAAGTGAACACTCAGCTGTCAGAGTACAATCGATCGATTTGTCCGCTACTTTTATCGTTTCATGTTCTTCTGAAGCAGGGGAGACGAACCTATTTGTTATCGCGGGCCACTTAGTCACGTACCAATGAGCAAGCGGGCCGCATAACTTTTTGGTCAAAGAAAAACGAAAAAATTCTTTATCAACAGTAACGAACAACCGAAAGTAATACCATAAAAATTTATCCACAATCGTTCGTTTCTTTGCTGAAGACATCGAAAAAAACGGCTAATTAAATATTGATTAAAAAACAGAACAACAAATCTCTCAAAAAAAATGTAAAATTTGCACATATGGTGCTAAAAGCCAGGAGCGGATCCAGAAAATTTTTGGTGATGGGGGGAGGAAATTTTGAATTAGGTTGAATGTTAACTAAATACTAAGACGTTAGACCAAAAAAAGGCGTAAATGAGCTCTTTGAAAAATGTTTTCATGTCTGCGGCGTAGTCAGAAACATTTTCAGGGAGGAGGCACCGAGCGTAGTTTTTACTTGCGAATTGTTTTAAAGCATATTGAGAATGAAAAAGACTCTAGGGGGGTGCGGGAGGCATGCTTTTCCAGAAAAAAATTAAAAATTCACATAGTGTTGTGGCCATTTTAGTAGTTTTTGAACAGCTTTTAGGCAAATTTGGTGAAGTTTTTTGCCCCTAATTTTGAGTGTTTCACCAAATCTGATGCATTTTGTTCATACATTTTCATTATACGTGCTTAGGGCGTAAAGGTTTGATGTCATAAAAAAGGTTCAAAATTACGAAAAAATTGTATTCATCGAAAACATGTTTGAAAATGGCTGGTGGGGGAGGATGCATCACCCACATCCCCCCTGGATCCGCCCCTGCTACAAGCTCACCAAATCATTTCTGCAAACCTACATAATCCCTACAACTGTAACTCAAGCCAAGCTCTCACTCAAATAGTTACCCGAATGCTGCACTATACTGAGAAGCTGCTACGCACCACGAGTTATGTTATTATTGTGACACAACAATGGAAAAACTGCTGAATCCTGAAACAGATGAAAGGCTTGTACTGTATTATACGTTACGTTTGTATGATTCCTGCGTGATATGCGCGCGGTTCAATCGGGGGCTCAGATTTTGATATCGCATCGCAAAGATTAGACGGGGAAAAGAAAGTTCAAGAGTACTGATCTCGCCAAAATGTTCGCGGGCCGCAAGAAGTTCTTTCGCGGGCCGCATGTTCATCACCTCTGATCTAAAGGTTAAAATTAACGCGTCTGACGTCAGAAATACGTTGAACGAGAAAAGTCGCGGGCGGCCGATTGTTCACTACATTCCAAATTTACGGGCGCTGGTTGTCCAAGTCTTTTACTATCATGCTACTTGTTAAATAAAGTGATCAGCCTAAAAATTGCCTGAAGCCACCACTACAACTACAGCTTCGGATAGGCTATGAAGAACAGGTAAGGTACCGGTAACTTACTCATCCCACACCAAGTAGGCTAGCTCCGGGGTGGGCAAACTTTTCACACGACGAGCCACGATTGAAAAAAGTTTGAAGCTAAAGGCCGCACTGATTGCAAGAGCAAAAAAAACGTCTACACGTCCTCAAATGTCCTGTTTTTTTACTGAAAATCGGTAAAGAGCAAGAAATGGTCATGACTGACGGTAGGAGTTTATATTTCTGCAAGTGCCCTCGGGCCGCATAAAATGGTCTCGGGGGCTGTAGTTTGCTCAGCCCTGGACTGGCTTTTCTCTAACCAAATGGAAGATTTCTTTCCCACAGAAACTTTCAAGTCCACTTAGATTTTTGGATATGCTTCTCTTCATTCAAGCAACATGCTACTGTGCATTTACGAACTAAGCCTCGATTATTTAACTGTAATCGACCAGTCGCTTTCTATTCATGAAACCCTTCAAAAATCTAGCCTTTGCTGCACTACAGGGTAAAATTTGCTGAGTTGCTTCAGTTTGTATCTGTATTTTCAACGCCATCAACAGATGCTAATCACAGACAATCACCTCAATCATCTGCTTACCAGTAAGCTACTGCTTCTAATGTAGGCCTACAAAAGCTGTCCTGCATTTCACCATCCACTTCACTTGTTTCTTTTCTATACACTAAAAAGTCACGGCCACAGGCCTCTCTGCGTTGTAAATATTTTTTGCGTCACAATGAAGATTATCTTTGGTAATTAAACAAACAATTTAATTACAAATGACGCAGCCGAGAAACTTGGGCGGATGTTTTGGCGCACTTCTGGTGCAATTGTAAACGCCGTAAGCCTACGCTGAGCAGGCTCATACCGAGGTAAAAATATAAAAACAAAACCAATTAAAAAACAGCGGAAAATATCATACTTGCGCGGACGTTTTATTTCTGGTGCCATTGCCATCTCAAAGCTGCGCTAGCCTACAAGCCTACACTAGGCCGTATTTTTAAGCGACGATGCATTAAGATTAAAGACTCCTATGCCAACTGTCTGCACTCATGGGTTTCATTTGGAGTCAAGCCAAACCGGTCTGGAGTGGCAGTGTGAAAATAGGCTGGCATGCTCAGGGGCGGATCCAGGGGGGATGTGGGTATGCATCCCTCCCACCAGCCATTTTCAACAATGCTTTGGTTGAATAAAATTTTTTCATAATTTCGAACCTCTTTATAACATTATGCCTTAGTCACCTTAAGCACGCATAATCAAAACTGTGCAAACAATATGCATCATATTTGGTGAAGCATTCAAAGATAGAGGCCGAAAATATAAACAAACTTTGCCTGAAAATTGTTCAAAAAGCGCTAAAATGAACTCTGCCGGAAAATACTTAACTCTGCCGGAAAACACATTACAGTATGCAAATTTTCAAAAAATTTCCGGGGAAGCATGCCCCCGGACCCCCCTAGAGTCCTTTTGTTGCTTAAGTTGCTTATAATTAACTTAACTCTGCCGGAAAACACATTGCACCTGAAAAAAGTGACGAAAATTTGATGCCCCCTCCCGGAAAAAAACTCTTAATGCGCCTTTGACATGAAACATTTTCAAAAGGCATATTTACGCCCGTTTCCGGGTCTAAACGTCGAAGCGTCTTTGTATATACAGTAGTTAACATTTAACCTAATTCAAAGTTACATCAGCCCTCATCAAAACTTTCTGGATCCGCTCCTGGGCATGCTGACTGGTTGTTAAGCTAAAAAGGCTCAAGATTGTCCAGTGTCCACAAGTCCAATTTTTCGCACGCGATTTCAAAATTTTGATGTCATAATCTTTTTAATTATGGCATGAATTGATTATGATGCAAAAACTAGTCCCAACAACGGAACCGCGAGCCTACCGCCCACAGTACATGGTTTATACCATTGTAAGCAAACCGGCATTCGTATATTGTGTTTTTAGCACTATCTTTGGTTTCGAACCCTCACCTACTGTTCTTTACGATCGAGATCCAGATTTTATCATTCAAAGCGTAGTTGGTTTATGTCTTGACTAATTGATTACGCAATTTGTTAGATCGGCGCTTAGTTCTCGTACAACACGCACTACACCTTAGGATAACGTTTTTCTTGTTATTTTTTCTAATCACACACTTTAATTGGTTGCACTGGCGGTTTGAGAAGAATGAGGTCTTTTCGATTTGGAAGCCGATGAGTTTAGACGTCGAAAGATTTTTGCCACCCTTGGTGAAATTTAGTTGATTTTTGCTGCTTATTTCCTGTTTTTATTCCGTTTGAAGCACTCTGAATATAAAAAGATTTTATTGAAAGTTGTGCAAAGAAATAACCGAAAGCAGTGAAGGTTTGTGCGTTCCGCACAAGCAAAAAAATACGTACTCTCCGTCACGGCGACGGTGAAATCGTAACAACCATGCACTTCTAGAAACATGTTTATACTAATCAGCCTAGCCTACATTTCGGAGTGACACGTTGCATTTTACCCTCATTAAAAATACGCTACAAAGTTGCAAGCGATACAGTTTTCCAGTGGCGTAGCCACGGGGGGGGTTGGGGGTTATTACCCCCCATTGAGCCTCAAATGACGTCATACATACTTCTTTTTGTGATATTGATTTCGAAGTGCTCGATACTTCGTCATTGATAATCTGGTTTTGTAATTGTCATAATAACAAGAATTACGTAGCGCTGTTTCCTAAATCTTGTTCTTCATCGTTATGCTTAATGATGACGCAATTTTATTAGCAGGGCAGTGCCGCTTCTGTACAAGCAACTGCCCTCGGCCCCTCAGACTTTCCGTAGAAAAAAGGCTAAACGATTTCAAGCAAAAATGGTCTACGTACTGTAGCTCAAAAAGGAACTAAATCGCTGACATTTGAATATCGTTTACCAGTTTCACCAGAAAGCATTCCTTTGATTTCCTTGACAATCGTGCCTTAACTGCCTTTAGCATTTTTAGTTTAAAACATCTCTCTTAAATTTGAGGCCATCTTTTGTTATTATACAACCAGGGGGGGTGTGGGGTATGCTGCGTTTGCATCCCCCCACCAGCCATTTTCAACAATGTTTTGGTTGAATAAAATTTTTCCATAATTTCGAACCTCTTCATAACGATATGCCTTAGTCGCCTTAAGCACGCATAATCGAAACTGTGCGAACAAAATGCATCATTGGTGAAGCACTCAAAATTAGGAGCCAAAATTATGACAAACTTTCCTTAAAAATTGTTCAAAAAGCACTGAAATGGCCATTGCAGTATGCAGATTTTCAAAAAATTTCTGGGAGAGCGTGCTCCCGGACCCCCTAGAGTCGTTTTTGGTACTTATATTGTTTTTGGTTCCCCCGGAAATTAACTTTGCCGAAAAAAACTACGCTTGAAAAAGTGACGAAAATTTGATGCCCCCTCCCTGAAAACATTTGTGACTACGCCCCTGACATGTAACATTTTCAAAATACTTATAGACGGCCGTTTCCGGGTCTAAACGTTTTTGCATTTAGTTAACATTCAACCAAATTTAAAGTTACATCCTCCCACTAAAACTTTCTGGATCCGCTCCTGTATACAACGTATGGTCAATTGTGACGTCATTTTTAACCCCTCCTATTGCAAAATCCTGGCTGCGCCAGTGCAGTTTCCTAATTCGCCGATAAGCCTATGTAATTTAAAATTTGACGTATCGCCATATTCGTTTGATGCGTAATTGCTTACGTGTGTTTGATGCGATGCGTTTGGCCGGCATCAGATTTTTGCGGCAATCACCGAAAATAGCTTAAGCGTCATCCAAAGCAGCTCTCCATATAGTCAGCCCAATGGCTAATTAAAATTTTTAGGTTTTTTTACGTGATAAAAATAAAGCGAGGTGACGAAACCTCAGAGCGTGCACACTGCGCAGCCATTTTGAAGTTTGAGTTCGATAGTTGTTTAAGACATAATGATTGTTTGCGACACCGAGCAATGCAAGCACGACACGGGCAGGGTGTACACTAACGCTTAGTGCACGAAAAAGGGTAACCGGTTATCATTTTTTTCGTCCTTTCAGACTCATCAACTGCACAATTACGAGAGCCAAAACCAGCTCTAACTAAACCAACAAAAATCGAAGCTTATATACAATTTGCTAATCAGAAGGCGCGGCCAGACAGAAAGCGCTGGAGGTCCAGACCTTACAAAATCCAAGATTACGTAAACCACAGAAGCACGGCGAAGCAAAAAGCGCTCGTGGGTCTGAACTCAATTAGCTAAGCAACGAAGCATCACATATTTTTTGCTGTGTTTTGTTTCTTGTAAGCGGCTTTCGTTTGATTTTACTTATATAGTATTCAGTCAAAAATTCCCTAATATCTTGGAGAATTCTCTTTGGTCGTAAACCGTCTTTTGAGAAATTTCCTCTGCGGTGCGGTAGATCTGAGCTTCAGTCTCTGGATAATTGTCGACAGACATCGAAATCAAATTGTATCGTATATTTTCACGTAATAGCATAGCTCAGATGGTCGAGTGGTAAGAGCGTCCGCCTCGGGAGGTGTAGACTTGGGTTTGATTCCGAGTCGGGTCAAATCAATGACTTTAAAATTGGTAATCACAGCTTCACCTGCTTGACGCTCAGCATTGAAGGGACAGTGTGGAGAACAAGCCGGCAAGTTTACTTGTGCCGTTGGGAAAGGCACTTAGCGGGATTGCTCCATTTTGGTGAGGTAGACAGATGGCCGGCAACTCCTAAGCAAGCTCGCATATCGCATTGATCGCTTTCTCGCGATCGGAGAATAAATATGCAACTACATACAAAATACAGCCAAGAAAATGCAATTTCACGGTTACCATATCCACACGTCCAATTTTAATAGGCTTGAGGCCCGTGGTTCTTGGTTCTAGTTGCTGCATCATAACTAATTTTTTGATGTCATAGTTAAAAAAGTGATTACGACATCAATATATTTCGACTATAACCAAAGTCTCGTCAGCCTTGCTACGCACAGCCAATCCAGGCTAAACTCATTCCAGACTGTAAAGACTCTTTTTTGCATTGCTTTACCTGTACGTCTCGACTTCACCTCTTTTCTAGGTTGTGCCCTATTTTTGGCAGGCGACTGGCCCCAAACAACGATACCCAATGAAAGAACCTATAACCACTAACCCACAACTAACTTACCGGTAGCCTAATTAGCCCACATCACTAGAAGCCCCCATGGTAACCCACTCATTTGCAGCTGCAGACGCGTTTCGACCTTATTATGGTCTCATCAGTGCAGCATAGCAACCTCCCATCTTCCTGAAAAAAAAAAAAATTCTGACCTTCAAAAGAACTACACACCCCAAATCTAAGCCTCTACTCGTTAGTCGTTCTGCTCAAGGTAGAAAATTTGAAATAAAACCTTCAAGAAAATATAGCCTGTATTATTTTCTTGAAGGTTTTATTTCAAATTTTCTACCTTGAGTAGAACGACTAACGAGTAGAGGCTTAGATTTGGGGTGTGTAGTTCTTTTGAAGGTCAGAATTTTTTTTTTTTCAGGAAGATGGGAGGTTGCTATGCTGCACTGATGAGACCATAATAAGGTCGAAACGCGTCTGCAGCTGCAAATGAGTGGGTTACCATGGGGGCTTCTAGTGATGTGGGCTAGTTAGGCTACCGGTAAGTTAGTTGTGGGTTAGTGGTTATAGGTTCTTTCATTGGGTATCGTTGTTTGGGGCCAGTCGCCTGCCAAAAATAGGGCACAACCTAGAAAAGAGGTGAAGTCGAGATGTTCAGGTAAAGCAATGCAAAAAAGAGTCTTTACAGTCTGGAATGAGTTTAGCCTGGATTGGCTGTGCGTAGCAAGGCTGACGAGACTTTGGTTATAGTCGAAACATTAATTTGTCCCTTGCAAATTTGACATCAATATAATTATTATGATGCAGAAACTAAAACCAAGAATTTTTACTACGCGCAGCCAATCCAGGCTAGACTCATTCCAGACTGCAAAGACTCTTTATTTGCATTGCTCCTTCTGAACAGCACGACTTCATTTCTTTTCTAGGTTGTCCCTCTTTTCAGCAGGCGACTGGCCACACACAACGATGCCCAGTGAAAAAAACCTTTAACTTATAACCCACAACCAAGTCACTAGTACGTACCCAACCAGCCCACATCGCTACAAGTCCCCATGGCATTATGGCAACCCACTCATTTGCAGCTGCAGACGCGTTTCGACCTTATTATGTTCTCATCAGTACAGCATAGCAACCTCCCACCTTCCTAAAAAAAATTCTAACCTTCAAAAGAACTGCAACCCCCAACTCAAGCCTCTACTTATTCTTCTCAAAAATATTTAAAATAAAAATTTTAAGGAAGTAGTACAGGCATGGATTATGATGTCACAAATTCCTTGTAAACAGGCGAAAAAACTAGAGATGATTGGTTGGTCCACACGTTATTTTCCTGGTAGGTTTAAAAAAGCGGAGAAAAGCCAAAACTTTATCAAAATTCATAGTTACACGATCCAGAAAGATGATACAATGAAGGAGGCGTAATTCAATTGGAATTTTTTATTTCGCACGTCTTTGATAGGCACTTGCAAAGCTAGCCAACAACAAAGCCCAATGTGTCAGGGTTAGAATTGGTCCACAACCACGTCTGCAGCTGCAAATGCAAATAAGCAGCTGCAATAAAACGCGTCTGCAGCTGCAAATGAGTGAGTTGCCTTGGGGGCTTGTAGTGATATGGGCTGTTTGGGTACTTACTAGTGACTTGGTTGTGGGTTATAAGCAGGGTTACCATTTCGTGCTTATTTCTAAGATTTGTGCTTATTTTCAAGGGCAATGTCTTAGAAAACGTGAATGTGCTTATTTCTAAGAAACGTGCTTATTTTTGAGTCCCGTGCTTAATTTTGATTTTTTAGTGAAAAAAATAGGATACTGCGGCCGTGAAGATCTTTTTTTTTGGTCTTCACCAATTTTTAGTGGAAAAAGAGGACTTCGTTGACGTGAAGACCTTTTTTTTTTTTAGTCTTCACCGGTTTTTAGTGGCTTCACAATAAAGAGCTATTGACTTTTTGGTAACCTAACTGCAGCGTGCTTATTTTTTGGTGTGGTCCGGTGGTAACCCTGGTTATAAGTTAAAGGTTTTTTTCACTGGGCATCGTTGTGTGTGGCCAGTCGCCTACTGAAAAGAGGGACAACCTAGAAAAGAAATGAAGTCGAGCTGTTCAGAAGGAGCAATGCAAATAAAGAGTCTTTACAGTCTGGAATGAGTCTAGCCTGGATTGGCTGCGCGTAGCAAGGCTGACGAGAAATTTGTTATAGCTGAAACATTAATTTGTCCCTTGCAAATTTCTCAAGAATTTTTAATTGTCGTATTTTTCTAGTAGGCTACTTTAAACACAGAAAACAATAGAAATGATTCTCTGTAGCCCTTATGCCCTAATATTGTTTTCAGTCAAGCGCTTGGCTGAGAATTGGCTAAAATAAGTTTTTTTTATTCACCATGTCCGTACAACCGCATCCATTTTGAAGCAAACTCAAGCCAAACGTAAGCCGATAAAACAATCGGGTTCGTCGCTGAAAATGGGTGCTGTGAGACTTGCATAAACTTGAAGAATAAAATATTATGCTGTGGATCATTCTTCTGGCCAAAACAAATTGGAAAAAAATGTGCTCAATTTAATAAGTTTTTCTCACCATCATTCGTGTTTGGTGATGAATATTTGGCAAAATTACGCGGGTATGATAATTTTGAAAACTTGGGCAGAGCGCAAACTTGCTACGTCTCAAGCGAAATCTGCAAGCGAAATCAATTTTACGTCGCTTTTGATTTTATTGAGTTAAAAAAAAATCAAATCAAATCTTCATTATACTCGCCGTATTGCGCCGAAGCGTGTAACGAGTTGCGGGGCCCATCTCCGCGGCTTAGCGCCTGGGCTACACGGCTCCGAAGAAACGCCGCAACGGTGGCGAGGCGTTGGCGACACTGTGCCGATTTGACCGGCCCGGGAATCGAACCCCAGACCTCCCGCACCGATAGCGTGCACTTTGCAACTGAACTAACGGCCGGTTTATTGAGTTATGTCAGAGCAATTATGTTTAATAATTGAACCAGCTTTCGTACATGCTTTTTAAATTGTCAGACATGCAGACAATAAAATTAAAACATATCATCCAATACGAAAGAAGGAACAAAAATTCGCTGCTGTGACAGGCTGTGCGAGTGTAAATATTGCTTTGAGGAAGACTAATAAATATTTTTTCCTGCGGTGGCGAAAGGCGAAGTTTGCTTTTTGCACGAACAAAATCGTAAGCCAAATATCTGCGTTTTGCAGACAAAACTTTGCAGACCCACTCAAATTAGGTAACTTTAGACTTCCAATTTGGCTTAATGAGGTGTCGGTCTTTGCCAAATTGAGTGTCAAATTATCATTAATGCTTATGGGTTTTGGCCCGCGACACGCAAAAAGTCCCTCTTTCCGCAATTTGTCTTCATATAAACACTTTTTGACAGCGGTGCAACAACAAAATTGACCACCCTTGGACTTTGCACAAAACGCCACCCTTCAAAACGTCATCACTTCAAAATACCATCTTCAAAACACTTCAAAACACCATCTTCAAAACACTTCAAAACACGATTAAGCAACCTAACTTCAAAATTGCATTATTAAAAGATGGTGTCTCAAAAATCTGTCTGGTTGGAGTAGCGATAGCAGATGTGGGTGTCTTAGATTCGATTTCCTGGCAGGTCATATCGGACGTAGCATCGCCAACGGTTCGCCACCGCTACGGCGTTTCTTCGGAGCAATGTTGCCCAGGTCCTAAGCCGCGGAGACGAGCCCCACCACTCGATACATGTTTCAGCGTAATCCCACGAGTATAATGAAAATTTGATTTTGGTTTGACTGGATACTGACGATTTGATTTTAGCTTGGTGCAATACGATTTTCAATCAACAGTAAGGGCTTTTACATGCCAAAAGTAATTTCCAATCAGATGTAAGCTACCGGCAAAAACAGAGTTCTTTCAACTTTTTGTTTTTTCGAGATTCAAGCTGCTCTTCCATCCCAAACTGGGATTTACTATTCGATTTGTGTATGACAATAAACCTTTGTGTAGATGTACGCGTTCAGTCGTTCTCGCTCGGAACGAAAATTTGTGCATGTATCAAGGGTAGGCCCAGTATTCGTGATCAGGATTGAATGTGAGAATCTTCTTGTTTAATAGGTCTAAAAACGGTAAAATGTGAGGTTAGATTCCAGAAATTTGTTTTCGTTTATGCTTGCGGCGTTTACAATTAGGCCCGTAAAACACGGATTTTGCTGCCGAACGGTAAAATCTATGTTTCATTTAAAAAAAAAAAACATAGATTAAACTCCACTGCGTTCGGCAGCAAAATCTGCGCAACGTGGGGCCTATGATTTTTGTTTTCTTACATTTTGACCGTCCGGTGCTTAATTTCGCAATGGTTTCACAGAAAAAGATAGGGCTCGAACGAGATGACTGTAAATAGAAAAATTGTTCTATAAAACTTGCAACAACGGCGTAGTGTCACGGTCAGCATGCTGGACTGCTACTCAAAGGGCTGGTTCAATGCTGCTCTAGGTTTTGATTTTATTCTTAACGTACTTGGTTTCTTATGTGTAATACGGGGTGAGGAAGAGTGGTGGCAATCGAATAAACAAAAAATTTTCTGTACAACCATTCCGAAATATGCTGGCTGGTGAGTTTAGTTGTTGAGCGCACGCTATCTGTGCGGAAGTCCAAGGTTCGATTCCCGGGACGGTTAAATAGGTACAGTGTCGCCAACCCGCTCGCCACCGTTGTGGCGTTTCTTCGGAGCTGTGTTGCCTAGACGCTAAGCAGCGACGATGGGCCCCGCTACTCGTCACACCCTTCGGCGTAATACCACCAGTATAATGAAGATTTGATTTGACTTATTACATTTCGCTTTCTCTGAATTTCATTAACATTTACTGGTGGTCACTTGCACTTCACAGATATTTAAGCGATTTTTTGAAATGTGTATTGAGCAATCCAACCTCGGAGTCAAACAAAGCATCTGTTAAAAACAAATGTTAAACATGATTTTGGAACGTGAAAACGCTTTCAGTTTCAGTCTTTCCTGGGGTTGAAAATCACTGTTAGTTTTTTTGTCAGTGGTAGCCTACCTAAATAATTTTTGCATGACCGTAACACTAAAATTTTACAAACTTTTCACTTCAAATTCGATGTTGATTTCAAATGGAGTTCTTTCCACACACTCCAACTTTCGTTTCGAAAAAAATAAAATTCATACGAATGTTGACGCAATGAAAACTCAATAAGTGATGACTTGAAACTTTAATTAATACAAATGCGCAAACTTCGTTTTTTTGTATTAAAACAGTATTTTATTAAATCCAATTACAAATTTACGCTTCATAAAAAATTATTTTTCTGAATGAAATAAATAAAAAAAATCAAATCTTCATCACAACGGCGGCATTACACCGAAGCATGTAAAACGAGTGGCGGGACCTATCTCCACGGTTAGCGCCTCGGCAACACAGGGTACTGGGTCCAATTTGATCGGCCTGGTAGTCGAAACTTAAACCTCGCGCACCGATATAGCAATGTCTACGCTAGAGTATAAGTATGATAAAAGTTTTCTGCAAAGATTGTAGAAACTGCGAATAAACAAAGTGGATATTAAACAAAAAACGTTAGCATAATCAGTAGATATAATTCAATGTCGACGGAATGGAGGCACTGTGTTTGTTCGTTTTTTGTATTTAGTGGCATATTTATCCTCCTATCACGAGAAAGCAATGAAAGCGCTGTTACGAGCGAGCTCGCAGCACCGGAGTTACCAGCCACCTGTCTACCATTATAAGATAAAGGAATCTCGTTGTGCAATGTGCATTTTCCAACGCCACAGCAATGAACTTGCCGGCTTGTTCTCTACACTGTCCCTTCAATGCAGAGCGTCAAGCAAAGAAGATGTGAATGCCAATTTTAAAGTCAATGGTTTGACCCACCTTGGAATCAAACCCGAGTCTACAGTTTTAAAAACAAACGCTCTATCCATTCGGCCATCTGAGCTGTTTAAATTCGAAAAAACAGTCTTGTCATGCATCTAAAAATATATTCGCAATCATTCCATTTGTACCTTGATTAACATATTTATGGATTGTCTTGGAAAGCTGAGCGTCCAATAAAAAATCCCAGGATTTTGGCATCGCCCGAACTTAGCAATTACGTAGCGCCGTAAAAGCGCGAATTGATCAGCCAGTTAGGGTTTTTGAAAATGCAATTACAAAAAAATTGCAAATCACGATCTTAATAGAATATGTCTGGCACGAGCTGTTTTGAAACTTGGACGCAAGAAACAACTCATAAACGTCATCAAAACTAAGAGAAATAATGATTTATAAGCGACGACGCAATTATACACACTCTCATAATGCAGACAGTTCGAAAACATTCATTAAAATTTAGCCTATGAATAAATTTTTTGACTTTGCATTTTGAAATGGTACCGTGATAGTATGTAGGTTAGGTGTCACCGTTATGTTACGTTATTGCGGTTATGTAGCGATTAGATTGAGCTTTAGCAAAGTACCTTGGTAAAAATTTTGCAAGGCAGTGACATTTAAATATTGACCATATAGTTCTGAACGAAATGTGGCGGCTTAAACGCATACGTAATCAACATAAATAATACAAAGCTCGCAGAGTCATAATGCTGAAATATGTCACATTTAAAACAAAAAGTGGTGATTGCAAAAATGCAAATCTCTCTGCGCAAAGTTGTCGATGATAAAGTGACGACAAAATACCATTATTAATCACACTAAAAATTGTGTTTTTAAAGTTTTGTGAGTTAATTGTAATAACTATTGTATTTAAAATGTATTTCAATTCTAAATAACGCCATGCAAATAACCTTTTACACTTGTTTGAAACTCTATAAATATAAACCTGATAATTTCGTCAGAATTTTAAAAAGCCAAAACTGTATGAAGTAGACTACAGACTCAGTAAAGCTTTTTAATAAGAACGTAATCGATGGCGGAATGCAACAACGATTATAATGTTATAACTTAAGTAGGGCCCGCTAAAGTTAATCAAGTCAACATTTTTTCAGGACCTTATTGCATGATCAAACATGTACTAACGTACGTTTCAGGCGTTTAGGAGTCTGTTTTGGTAGATTTTATTAGTCAAAATAAAACCAAAATTTTGTATAAAGTAAAAACTCGTCAAAATTGTCTTCATCAAAAATTTTTTAACTCTAACCCCTACAAAAATGAAAAATCTTACATTTTTTTGTGTTTTTTTGAATTTTTGAGCTGCTATTGAACTTTTATGAGCAATTTTATTTGATTACTCTGAAATAGTAAGTTGCAATAGTAAAAATGCGTGCAATAATTGAGTAGGAAATAGCACTGGTTATGCATGAAAAGTATTGAAATTGCGGATTATAAACCATTTTTAATCAAAAAAGTGCAACAAGACATAAATAACTAGGCAAAAACGGTCAAAAGAAAGTCAAAAAGAAAGTCAAAATTTTGCTAAAATAAAGTCAAAAATATATTTTTTACGTCAAAAAAATGGTCCTAGTTATAAGCAAACGTAGCAGAGTTTCGCGTGAGCGAAAAAAAAAAATTACGCGCGTGATTCGGAACACCACCTGTAGCAAACCGGTCACCGTAATTGCTCTGCTGTGCAAGGTTAATAACTTTTTCTGGCTCATTTGTCATCTGTACGCAGAAATTAAACCGAAGAATTAAGTCGATCTGCGCAGGAAACGACAAAAAGACGTTGTTGTGGCATTAGCAATGAAATACTACATAGGCGAAGCGCATGTAGTCAAAAGCAAAGTCATGTTTTCAGGATTTTTGGAGAGGGTAAAATGCGGCATATTTTCATCGTTGAGGTTTACTGTGGGCAGCAGCAGATAGTGGCAGATAGAAGATAGAGAACCTATGATCATAACTAGGCCACAAATGTTGCTGAACACTCTATGGTGGCTACGTCTATACACCGTAAATTTAAACTTTTCGACATGCGGTCGTTTTGTGTTGACAAATAAAGTCGTCTGGTCTTGACGTATATTTGCATGGGATTGATTGCAATCGCGCAGTGCTGCCATTCAATTTATATTTCATTTTGTTTCTGGAGCGCAAATAGTTAGATAAAACAGGTGATAGGAAAAGATTGAAGGCTTGAAGGTGAAACCAATTATGGCGTAAAAAAGATTGTTACCTACGAAACAGAAAGGTCTGTTACTCTGTTTACACAAAATACGATTTTTATCCGATTTATTATCGCACGAAATTTCATCCGATTTTTGACGTAGGCAGGTGATGAAAACTTTCCCGACAGAGTTGAACCCAGACGATTTTAATTTTTGTTTTCCAAGGCGTTTTACGTTTGTTTTCTAGAATGCCGTGAAACGTAACAGTGACACTATAACTACGTCGCTTTCCTTTCTTACAAAAAATTGCATCGCATTTGGAGTAAGCACGTTTGAACAAGCAGAAATACTGAGTTCGGTAGTATAACCCACGATGTAAGACGACGTTTTTGGCTAAGCTTTTGCTTATTTCTTTAACTTAATCATTCTTTTTGATTTTAAAATGTTTTTTTTTTGTCATTTCAAGCCACTTAATTGCAGCTTAGGATTTTTGTGGTAGTGAAGTACATGCATCATGGAGATGACCTAGTTGAGCATCGAACCTGCGAAGCCAGCTTCCGAACCCAATGCACCAATCACTCGACCAACTCCATGTGCAATTTTAAAATGTTTTGCTCTTGACTGCTAGATACATCTTTTTTTACTTTTATATTATTGTTCTATGTTGTGCGCCGTTATTCAGGAAGCTGTATCCGATCCAGTGTCCAGTGGGCTTAAGGTTTGTTTGAAAACACATAAGGGGATAGCAAGGCAAGGTTAAAGAAATGGTGTTTGCAGCAGGCTATTTTTACCCTAAATCGTTTGCATTACGGAGATACATTTTCAATTTGTTTTTTATCTTTACTAACATCGTGTTTTTGTTCATACAGCTTATTAGTTGATTATATTTTTAAAGCTTGTATAACTTTGGTAAAAAGCTTCTACCAAATGAACAAACTTGACCATACTGTTATTCAAATTGATTCTGACAATATTCACAATGAGGATTTAAAGGAATCTCCTGTGGATCCGTTTGCGGATAATTTGCATCTCACTCTCAAACATAAACTTCGGATTGTTTTTATGACGGTAACGATTGTCCCGATCCGAATTTTTATGGTTCTTTTAACAATTTTCATCGGATGGTTGTGGGCTCTCGTTATAACTATCGGGATGTCAACCACGGAACCAGCTGGGCCGTTCAGGAGGAAACTTTTTAACGGATGGCGAAGAATCTTGCGTGCAATTTACTTTTTCATGGGATTCCATAAAATAGAAGTAGTTGGAAAAAGAGCAAAGGCGGAAGAAGCACCAATTTTAATAATTGGCCCCCATTCCAGCATGATGGATATGTTTTTGTTTAGTTTATCTGGTCCCATTCCATCGGGCGTGTCCGCAATGAAGAATAAAACGGTCCCATTCTTAGGGACAATGAGCAAAGTCGTTCAGCCTTTGTTTGTGATTCGCCAAGAAGCAGAATCGAAAAAGAAAATAGCTCAAGAAATTCAACGTCGAGTATCGAACCCAACTGAATGGCCTCAAACCGTTATTTATCCGGAAGGAACAACAACCAATCGAAAAGCGTTAATAACTTTCAAATCCGGTGGGTTTGCACCCGGAGTTCCGGTCCAACCGGCAATTATTGAATATCTAAATGACTACGACAGTTTTTCGTGGTCTGTTCAACACGCTGGTACTTGGACGATCATGTGGTTGTCGTTATGTCAATTTTCAATCAAAGCAAAAATTACTTATCTTCCAGTTTACCACCCATCGGAAGATGAAAGAAATGATTCAAAATTATACGCGAATAATGTTCGAAAAGTTATGGCTGATTTTACGAACTTGCCGTCTACCGAGCATTCCTTTGAAGATGTCAGACTCATGGGAAGAGCGGAAAATTTAGGTTTGCCATTGAATACCGGTCGGATAGAGTACACAAAATTAGCGCAAAGGTTTGGTATCAATTACAAGAATATGCGAGAGAAACTGGTTGAATTTTCAAAGCTTGCCAACAAGGAAGGTTTACTTTCTTTAGCAGATATAGAAAGAAACACCAAATTTAATTCGTATCTGCAAAATTGGTTTCTTAAAAATAACTGTAACGGTTTTATTAATTTCCGTATCTATTTAATTGGTTTATGTTTAGCTCAGGAAAAGCATGATGAAAATGCTAATCTGAAATTGACAAATCTAATCGTTAGTCATAATGAAGTTCCTAATAAAGAAAAAGTTAGTTGCATATTCTAATAGCAGGCTATTACTTTTCTTCGAAGTCAAGGAAATTAAAATTATAATGGAATAAAGCCATGCATAATAATAATCGATCAAATTCAAATGCCAAAACTATTCAAGAATATGTATTATGACGCAATCAAAGGCTAATAGCTCTATTATGACAACACAATTTTTTCTAAGTGAATTGTTTATTTGTAATGTTTTTGCGGTGCCGGATGTTTGTTTAGAGTCTTTTTTCAGTGTAAAACCACAATTTTTTGTTTAGTAAAGTTTATTTTTTTCAATCGTGTTATGATGTTTGTTTGCGATGTTTTTTTATGATGTTTGTTCTCGTATTTGATTGAACGTTTAGAGACCGGTCCGTTAGCGTAGTTGTTAAAGACATAATAGCTGTTAGTGCCGGATGTCTGGGGTTCACTTCACCGGCTGGTCGGTTCACCGCCGCTGCAATGCTACTTCGGCATTCAAAGTTTTGTCACCCAGTGGTAAGCCGCGAAGATTTAACAGCTCAGATGGCCGAGTGGTATAGAGCGTCTGTCTCTTGAGCTGTAGACTCGGGTTTGATTCCGAGTCGGGTCAAACCAATGACTTTAAAATTGGAATTCACAGCTTCCCTGCTTGACGCTCAGCATTAAAGGGACAGTGTGGAGAACAAGCCGGCAAGTCTATTTGTTGTGCCGTTGGGAAAGGCACTTCGCGGGATTCCCCCATCTTGGTGTGGTAGACAGATGGCTGGCAACTCCTAAGCGAGCTCGTATAGCGCATTGATCACTTTCTCGTGATAGGAGGATAAATATGCAACTAAATATATAAAAATATAAAAAATATGTATATAAGATGGGCCCCGCCGCTCTTAATACGCTTCGGCGTGAGCCGCGTGATACCGCGAGAACAAAAAAGATTTGATTTTTTTGTATGTTTCGCAAAATTTTTGAATTTTTTCAGTAGACACACCATTGCAATAGTTTAATTTTGTTACTTACTCATTGATAAATATGCAAGTGAAATATATAAAAAATCAAAATCAGGTGCTGCGACTTTTCCGCAATTTTTTCGTTCGATTGAAGAAATATTCTTCATTTTATGTTAGAATTTTAGTAGGCTTATTCTAGAATAAAAGTCACATCGTCTTGTCTGTGTAGCTTTGTGTGGATTGCATGTTCGCAATTCAGTGTTAATAAATTATCGAATAAAAGCTAATGAACTAGGATTTGTGTATAGGCTGAGCAGGACGAAGTCTAGGGCCGAAGTCTAGGGACGAAGTCTAAGGCCGAAGTCAGGCCGAAGTCTAGGGCGTCGTAGAAAAAAAGGGGCCTTATCACGAACGTCAAAGACCTTTTTTTGCTCTTTCAATCAGTGCGATCAAATAGCCTAGGGTAGGGATGTCCAACCTTTTTATTAAATGGGTCGCATTGGGAACTAAAGTATTAACTGGGCCGCAAAGCCACCAGAATCTCAGACCTCCTGTAGTAAAATTTTGGTGAAGAACAAAAAAAAGGTCTGCACATCCTCAAACGTCCTGTTTGCTCAGAAAATATAAGGGAAGAGCAAAAAAAAAAAGGTCTTCACGTTCTTAGACGTTCTGTTTTCTCTGAAACTATCGGTGCAGAGCAAAGAAAAGACTCTAAAAATTTTTTTTCAATGAGTCGATAGTGAGCCGCATCCACATGCTAAGTGATGAGTCGGAAGCGGGCCGCATCCACACATTAAGTTGGCCGCAAGTTGTACATTCCTGGCTTAGGGCCTTTCATTGTCTAAATCCGGCTCTGGACGTAGACATAGCTTCGCCTATATAGCTTTAGCCTGCGATTCACGTTATACTGTATTGTAATATTCTGGATTATTATCCTCAACCGACAAGTTAGCGTAGTAGTTGAAAAGACACCGCTATTGGCGCGAAAGGACAGAGGTTCGAATTTCGGCTCGGTCAAATTGCACCCATTCCTGACAGCTTGCCACCACTGCGATGTTTCTTCGGAGCTGTTTTGTTGAAAAAGTTGCGGAGATGTGCCTTGCTGCCCTTTGCATACTTTGGCGTAATACCTCGAGTATAATGAAGGTTCATTTTATCATTATCATACTGCGTCAAATTTAGTAGCTGTGTGTTTCACGAACCGCGAACTTGATCTTCGGACGCAAACTGGTCATATAAGCATAACTATAAGAACGGCGAGGCTAAGCTAATAACGCTGATTTTTTTACAATTTCGGGGAATCGAACCCCAGACGTAGCACACTAATATCGATGTCTTAGACAACTGCGTCAACCAATCGCTAATGAGTTTATGTAAAAACCACATTTTTAATAATTTAAGCTGTTCAAAAATTCCTCGCAACCTTATCTAAGTGGTTGGGTTAATTCATTAACCTTAAATTAGCGTCTAGTAAAAAAGTTTCTGGACTTTATAGAAGCGACGTTTGGAGAACCGGATAAAATATGTAGCAACAGCACCATTTTTTTGTTTCGAACTTCGCGCTTTTAAATATTACCGCGCTCATTTTGCGGATCTACAAAGAATACAGAGGGAGTACAAGCCTCCTCAATTTTTAAGTAAGCCTATGCGTGTTAATATATAAGTACTTTGTTAGTTGTAAAATCAAAAAATCAAATCTTCATTATACTCGCCGTATTACGCCGAATTACGCCGTATCACAAGCGTCGTATCACAAGCGTTTTAAATCCGCACTACGTATTACGCCGTATCACAAGCGTTTTAAATCCGCACCTGCTTGGGTAATATCACAAAGTGATCTCGCTAGAGCGAGTGAGCAAAAACGTCGCATTTTCTCGCTTCGTTATTTCGAGCTATTATACAATCGTTTCCTCGACTTCAAATTTGCCTCGGATCCCTCGTTAGCTTGGCGACAGCTGAAAAGCATTCGTTAAGCCTTCGAGATGGAAATTTTTGCTAAAATATTTAAATAATGGCAGCGTTTTTGCCATAAGACGGTAAAACAGTCGTGAAGAAAATGAATCGAATAGATTCTTACCACACTTTGTGCTACAAAGTACTCAGAAAATACAGAATATCAAAAGCAGCAATGAGATTAACTTAGTTTGGCAAAAAAAATATTTGAAGCTAAAATACTGTATTTGGGCAAAAAACATACTGTACAGTTGAATTGCAAGTTTTAATTTCGTACTGCTTTCTTGAGGAAGTTTTCAGTAATAGTAAAAGTGTGCAGCAGCTTTCCGCTGTCATTTTTCCCGAAAAAGTCTCTGTAGCCAAATTTATTGTAAAACATGAACTAAGCATTGCTGCTTGGTTGTCATTGACAATACAAATTGTGTTCGTAAGGTGTCGCTCTGGTTCATATATTGGCAACGAAATTATGGAAGTGATCAGATTAGTGCACATGGAGTTGGCCGAACGGTTTGGTGCATCGGGCTGCGAAACTGGTTTCGCGTTTCGTTGTTGCCCAGCTAGGTCGTCTTCTATGATGCATACTGTATGTACTTCACTAACATAAAAAAACTCAAATTGCGAAGACACTTAACGGGATCCTCTTTTTCAACATAAAGTATGTACTTCACTAACATAAACGATTTTATTTGAATAATATATTGAAGATGGTTTATTAACCGAAATCGATTTAACAATAATAATTTGTAAGCAACAGTATTGACTGATTTTGAGTTACCTACTATTCCACAAATAAAAAAAACTCAAGCTTCAATTTTGTGCCTTGAAGAAAAAAAAAAAAAAAAGAAAAGAAACTGATTTGATCAGATGACTTTGGAGCGGTAGGCAGGGTTTTGATTTCAGGTTGAGTAGAGCCGAGAAATATAAGGCTGGTACTGTTATTTATCGATTTCGCGGTTGGCCTTAGCAGTAAAAGAATACGTAGACATAAAGCCGGCAAGTTTGTTTATTGGATCATTGCGAAAAACACTTAACGGGATCCCCTTTTTCACGTGGCAGACATAAAAATAAAATCAGATCGTAACTAACCGGAAACTGTATGCCTACCTCACCCGAAAATGTTGTTTTTGCTACCGGTAAAAACAAATCGCAATTAAAAACAGAGCCGGATAATCTTATGGTTTATTAGTCTCAAATGGTGCAGAAATTAAAAGACACTACTACTATTAACCAGTGATGTAGTTAAGACCATCACCTACAAGACCAAGACCTTGTAAATTTTTCAAGACCAAGACTGTCTTTGTCAAGACCAAGATTTTTGATTGTTTTTAAGACCAAGACCATAACGTTTGTGCAGATGTCCAAATTTCCACTAAAAATCAAGTGAAGACCAAAAAAAAGGAAAGTTCATCACATTCGCAGATGCCCAAAATTCCACTCAATTTCAAGTGGAGACCCAGTGGTTACGCCACTGGGGATGAGTATTAATCAGTGCCGAAACTAGCGCCCCCCAAACTCCCCAACCGGGGGGAGCCCCGCACAAAAAGGGGGCCTCGTAAATAGTCAGTACGTAGTACTATTTAATCAACGTATGATAAAGGTGCCTTAAATAAATATTCTAAGATTCAATATATTTTTTGTCTTAACTCGCGCGATGTGGGGCCTCCCATACCATATTTATGCTTGTGGCCATGGGGGGCCCCTGCAAATTTTTCGAAAAATAGCAGTCGCAAAACTAGCAAACAAACTTTTAGTAGCATACCAAGGGCCAGGGGCGGATCCAGGGAAGATGTGGGAGATGCACCCCCCACCAGCCATTTTCAACAATGCTTTGGATAAATAAAGTTTTTCTATAATTTCGAACCTCTTCATAACCATGGGTGCAAATTCATGGAGGAATGTATCTCCCCCAATAATCCGCCAGCATCTCCCCCAATATGTTCGTGTCCCAAAACTGGGCATCAGCGAACGTGACTTTTTTTTTGGTCTTCACTTCATTTTGGGCAAAAAATTGGGCATCTGGGAACGTTATAACCTTTTTTATTGGTCTTCACTTCATTGTAGGCAAAAAATTGGACATCTGCAGACGTGTCAATTTTGCTAAATTATCCCCCCAATATCGAAAAATGGTCGATTTTGCTAAATCATCTCCCCCAAAGCTCAACATAGACTTGCACCTTTGTTTATAACAATAAACCTTAGTCGCCTTAAGCACGCATAATCGAAACTGTGTTCACAAAATGCATTACATTTGATCAAGCACTCAAAGTTAGGGGCCAAAAATATGAACAAACTTTGTCTGAAGATTGTTCGAAAAGCGCTAACATGGCCGTTACAGTATGCAAATTTTCAAAAATGTTTCGGGGTAGCATGTCCCCGGACCGCCCTAAAATCGTTTTTGTTACTTAAGTTGCTTGAAATAACTTTGCCGGGAAAAAATTGCCTTAAAAAAGTGACGAAATTTGGTGTCCTCTCTCTGAAAAATATTCTGAATACGCTCCTGACATGAAACATTTTGAAAGGACTAATTTACGCCCGTTTCCGGGCCTAAACGTTTTTGTATTTAGTTAACATTCAACCTAATTTAAAATCACACCCCCCCCCCACCAAAACTTTCTGGACTCGCTCCTGCCAAGGGCCTCTCATCTTCAAGTGATAGGCGCAAAAATAAGCCTTAAAACGTTTTTTCTTCGCGTAGGTAGCGAAATGTTAGAGTAGGGTTTGCTTGCAGCATTATTTTAGTGGGTTTGGAAGGGACCTAGTTAAGCAGACTATTAAACCTTGTTAAAACTGAAAAATTTTAATGGCTCAAAACGCACAAAAAGCCTCCAAAATAAGGTCAAAGTCCGCAAATATTTTGGGGGGGCATGCCCCCACACCCCCATCGCTTGGCATCGCCCCTTCGGGCCTTGCTCTTTTGCATCACCGTCCAAGAAAAAAATTTTAGGGGGCCCCGAAAGATGATTTCGGGGGGGGGGCACATTGCCTAGTTTCGGCCCTGGTATTAATAGTTTATCACTTATCGCTACTTTCTATAACAACAAAAAAATGGGCAAAATATATACAGAATATTTAAAGAAATAAGATTAACACAATCACATCCACGCTGTTGCGTACTTTTTCTAGCTGTGCAAAATCACTTGAATTTTTACTACTTCTTTTGGTCTTAAGACCAAACTAAATGGTCAAAACCAAGACCGCAAATGACCAAGACCGTCTCGGCCAAGACCACGATTTTAATAAAATGGTCCTAAGACCGGTCTTAAGACCTTCATCGCTGCTGTTAATCTTTACCAGTGCCGAAGCTACATTGACATTTACGGTGAAACCTGACCACTTTATTTTATGTGTTGATAGGCTACTGTAAATCAAAATATTTTGTAATAATTTATGTAAACGTAAAACTTGAAACCGTGAGAGACCACTTCTTTTTTGTTGTAAACGCGACTGTCGGAAGGCTTGTCTTTCGTATGAGCTATACGCTCGTTCTGCAGGGTTGGATCCAAAAATGTTTAGGGGGTAAATAATAAAAAAAAAATATCGAGGCATAAATTTTTTAATACAAAAGTTATCACTAAAAATTCAAGGCCGGTGAGCTGAGTTGTCAAGAACATTGCTATCGGTACAGAAGTTCTGGGGTTTGATTCCCTGGCCGGTCAAATCGGACCCAGACTCAGAATGTTGCCAACGGCTCGCCACCGATGCGACGTTCCTTCGGTCTAGCTGCGAAGATGCCCAGATGTGTTGTCCAGGCACTAGCTGCGAAGATGAATCCTAGCACTCGTTACACGCTTCGGCATAATACTGCAAGTATAATGATGATTTGATTTTTTTTTTGAATTTTTGGGGTCATGAGTTTATTTAGCTTTCCTAGTCTACGAGTGTGCTATTTGCAAGTTCTTCTTCGTTAGACTGGGCCGCCTCAGCTTTTATATTACATGGTTTCACTGGAACTTCACCCTTTTTTTTAGGAGGGAGCTACTGATTTTGTGCACCAAGCTTGCCTAAGAGACACCAGCCATCTGTCTATTACTGTTGGGGAATTCCGCTTAGTGCTTCTCTCAACAACACAACAAGCAAACTACAGTAGCAGGAAACAGTGGTGTAAGGTAACGAAGTGGTTTTACTTAGGTAGACTACTCAAGTATTATTGCTTGGCAGAGATGGGCATTTATCGCGATAATTTATCGGCGATAACTTTTTACCGATTATCGTTATCGCTCAAAATAATTTGGACTTATCGATTACCGATATCGCTTTTATAATATATTTTGTTATCGCCGATAAGTTATCGCGATAAACGATTCTTTATCAATCAATCAATCAATTCAACTTTTATTCCCGTGCGCTCAAAACATTAAAAATACACTTGAACACTAAATTGAGTAAATATTGGTACGGAAAACGGAACATGCAGCAAAACGGTTTAGCGTTGAGGCATGCCAGTCGAAACTGACTGGACATGGCTGCATGACCGGTAGCATCACATAACAGACACAAAATAAAAAACATCCACAAAAACGAACCAACATTGTAAACCTAACACATTTAAGTAGCAAACGCATGCTATAACCAAAAAGCAGATGCATTAATTTTTAACTCGAAAGAGTAGCTTTTGCCCCAACTAATCACGGAGGGCTAATTTTCGAAATTAATACTTAAATGACATTTTTTTTTTGAAGTTAATACTTTATGCACATAGTGTTCAAAGTTAGAGAGTTGGCGCTGTGGCAAAATTCATGGTGTCGATATAGTATTGTTACAATTTAAAAAATCTCTCTTTAATCCCACGGCAGAGTCCGTGAACTGCTTTCTTTTCTTCAAAAATCTAAAAAAACGTTTCGGTGATTTGACTTACAAGAAAAAAAATCTTCGTCAAACACATTGAAAATTTACCGCAACATTTATCGGAAAAATTTATCGGCGATAATTTATCGATTACCCATATCGCTATAAGAAATTGAGATTTATTGATTATCGGTATCGCCCAGAGCATTTTTGAAATTATCGATTATCGTTATCGCTTTAGTACAAAATGGTTTATCATGCCCATCACTGTTTCTTGGTAACTAGTATTGTACTTACTTAAGTAATTTAAATTTCGACTACTTCTACTTTTACTTACTTAACTTAGTTCAATCAGAAAGTAACGCTACTTAAGTGGCTTTAAAAATGATAAGTAGTTAAAATTAAGCAATGTATCACGTAAATGATAAATAATCATGCTTGATAATAAAATTGGCAACATTAGTATTACCGGTAGGTGTATTTAGGGTTTCCCTTTTTCCGGGATTTTCAACTTCCCGGGAAACGGAAAACTTTCAGAACATTTTCTAATCATGTTGCTGCGTCCACTTAGTTCTTTAATAAAACTTTATGGGTCTTTTGGGTCACCGCCATATTTCATCAATTTCGTGAACCATGAGCAAAAAAAGGTTGAAAAACTCTGAACTAGAGTAAGAATTGCGATAAAATTCGAATAAAAACTTTGCTAAAATGCTTTCTTTGTTGTTGTAATTATTAGCCTATGTTGAAGTGGCCAATTGTAATTTATTGTCCATTGTCAAATATTATGTTAGGAGTTTGAGGTGAAGGAACAATTCCTTAAAACAAGAAGTTTAAAATTTGAGGCAAAGCTTCGCTTTATTCCGCACTGAAATGCCCGAATGCTCAGTAGACTTTTCATGTTTATTTTCATTTTGAGTTTCTTTAGGCCCGTCGGTGGTGGGTCTAGAACATCAAAAACTTACAACCATATGGAAAAGAGACGTTGAACATAGTTGTTCTGCAGCGACCCTTTGCCTGTATAATTTGAGCTTTCAATTTAGAATCAGCTACCAATGCAAACCACGTAGGGTTAGCTTACCATGAGTCTTTTTGGAGGACAATCATGTCCTCTTTTTTAATGAAAAATAATTTGTCCTCCGAGGACGATAAAAAATGCCCCAATGGTTTCTTTTTCGGCATTTTGAACAATAAAAGCATGTCCAATCATGCTTTCAGTTTACAAATGTATCGTCATATCAGCGACTACTGGAGACCCTTTTTTTATTAGGCTATTTTTTCTTATAGAAACCCGAACATTTTGGGACGTTTCAGCTCCAACGTGGGACGACCTTTTGTTTTTTAGGGAAACGCGATATGCTGGCTGAACCTGTCCTCTTCTGACACAGTGAAAATATGGTAACCCTACAACCAGTGGTGGCCTTAAGGTTTTGCGGGCCCCTTTCAGCAGTGCTGGAAAAAAGACCAAATTCTATTGTACGGTAGCATTGTTTAGGTTAAACAATATGCGCTTTCATTGACGGAGTGTGGTGTACTCGGCTCGCACCTCAAACAATATCAAAACTAAACGTGCTTTACTACATGACTGCATTATTCACTTCACCAGTCAGATCCTCAGTACTAGTCTAGCCTGGTATGCTATTGCAGCAGCAGCTCAATGGCATTTTCTTGGCATGGCATGCTATTATCCATGCCAGAAAGTCACCGAAAACAGTTGATTAAATAACCGAAAATAGTTCCCAAAATCAGCTAAAAATTCAAAACTTTTTTGTTGAGAAATATCGAAGACTGTACCACACTTTATGTATCATATTCAAAAGCAGGCTTTTTCCAAGTGTGTGAAGGAATATTCAAGCTACCTGCTGCTGCGTAATATAGGTATCTATTGTTTAATTTCGGGATTGATAATTCCAGAAAAAAGGTTTCGGTGACTAGTATAGTAAATTTTGCATTCGGTATCCAGCTTTATTGCTATGGCTACCTGATTGGTTGGTTTTCATTTTGCTAATTGCTGTGGCTATATTTACAACTAGTCGAAACTGTTCATAGCTTTTCTACATTTAAGACTAGTCGTAACTTACTAGTTACAACAACAATCTGTGTAATTTTTTTCGTTGATGTAAATTGTATTTAATTATAAACTCATATTGCGCGTATTTTGCTAATGTGCGGGCCCGAGGCGGTTCCCTGTTTCGGCTGCCCCAAAGGCCACTCCTGCCTACAACTAGATGTTCAAACAAGCAGTTACTGTACGTATACGTCTTGTGCATACGCACATAAAAGTGAAAAATTATCGATTCTGCGTATGTGCGCCGCCCTGAGCGTATATGGACAGAATGTAAAATTTCAGCGCCAATAACGTGTTAAATTTTGTGCAGTGTAAATTATTGAATCGATATACTTTTAGGCGAGTAAGTTACAACTCAAACCTCGTGTATTGTTTAGCGTTAGGGTCAGCGTTAAGCCAATATAAAACAATGGTTTGAAAGTTACCAGAGTGACACTCGAAATCCGATCGTATGTATAGATCAAACATTTTACCAGTCTATTGTGTAAGTCTAAGTCTTTTTAACTCGTAAGGTGCGTGAAAAGTTATACAAACCTTTTGTTTATTTCCTTTGCCACTGCGTTACCGTTATCGCGATCTTTGAATTTAAATGATTTTTTTTGCCGTAATTAAAAATTGTTCGGAGAAGTTTTCATGGCTTGATAGAAGATGAAACCTCATATAACATAGGTCGCTTATGCTTTTAATTGTTCATATTGAATATGACTTTTTTTACTGATAAATTCGTACGAATCTGTTGTTTTGGCCACAACTCGTCATTTCAATTTAGAGGTTGTTTCGTTACACTGTTGAAATTTGTGACCGATACGGGTGACTTTTTATTTTTGCTTTTAGCTGTAATCTGCCTCAGTTTCGTAATTACTAATGTAAGATGGTTTTAACCCTGCTTAGATTTTTTTTGCTCTGACCGATATCATACGTGGTTGAAAACACTCCAACTTCACATAAAAAATATCTACAGTACTTTTTATTTTTTTATACCAAAAGTAGAAGCGTTTTAACGAAGCTGCAAACCGCAGACACACGCATATACATGATAAGACAGTAAAATCGTTGGTGATAAACAGCAATGACTAGCCTAAGCAATCTAACAAAGCTATAGAATGCATATTATTCAAAGTAAAAACACGACAAATTGAGCAACACCAAGCCATATTATTTCAGTTTTATGTTTATCTAAGGTAGAGCTTATCCAGATGTTCATTTCTCATGAGGGTTTAATGTTGTAATTAGGTTTTTAAATTTTTATCGTGAAAATGTGATTGTGGCGTCACGGTGAAAGCCCATAGGTTTTTGTCACTAAAAAATAATTCATCCACCGTTAATGTGTTTCAAACAAGTTGTTAGTTAAAATATACTTGAATTTGTTATTTACATTTAACCCCTTTGCAAATTGGGTAAAATGAGCAAAATAGAAAGAAGTTGAAAAAATTGACAGACAAATCAAAATGTGAAGAATAGTCAGAAGGATCTACTTGAATGGGCAGAATGAGTGTGTGCATTCTAAGTAGATGCTTGGCTAGCTCTGAAATAAAGTGTTCACAAAATAAAAAGTTAGGAGGTATGACTTTTGACTCAATTTATCAGGCAATAAGCGCAAAATCTACTGATAAAAGAAACAATATCAAACCTTAATAAAACAAACATTTACATGAAATTACAGTAGGCTACATAGCTAATATTCAGCAAAATAAGTTTTAAGTAGGCCTACGCAAAACATTATGGAAAGTCAAGACAATTACGTAAATACCTATTTTCTTGAATGGAAGCCGCACTCGAAATAGAAACCGCAACAGGCAAAACTTTTTCTTTACTGATACAAGAAAATAAAGCACACAAATTTAACAAGCAGCAAAAACGGTAGGGTAACACATAATGACCTATTTACAAGTGTTTCACAAAAGAGACAATAGAATTGCAGTTAATTTAGTGTTTTGGTTTTCCTGTCACTTATGGTAGATTAACTTGAATGCCCACTGGACACCAATTTTAAGACAAAAATGTTCAAATAAAAAATCAAACCCGCTCTGAACACAAGTCGCCCCCAAATAGAAACCGCACAAAATGTTTATAAATAAAAAATAGTAGCCGTGGCTTTTATTTAAGAAAATGCGATACATTAGTTTGATGGCGTTGAATGATTGCAATAATGTACAGTGTAGGCCTACTGACTACTGAGTAAAACATACCGGTAATAACATAGCCACCAAGCCGAAAAATAATCACGCGTGAAGAACTCCTGGTAGGAACCTAGCATTCAATTCCCACCCCTATAACACAATAGCCTACTGTGGGTATTAGAAAATCAAAATGTGTTTGAACTTATATATCTTGGAGAGATTACACAAAGTTAGTAAAAAACACGCTCCTACTTGTGATATGATGCTAATAATCTAGTATCACCCGATAGCCGTTACTGTCTTCTTTCAGGCTGTATAACCAAGATTTGAGAAGAATATAGCGTGGAATTACATCACATTTTGTTTTTGTAATCAATTCAAAACTAAAATTGAACTGGAGAGTTAAAAAAAGTCAGTATTAATTCGCGCTTCTGCATGTTATTATTATCAGACGTGCTCACACATTACTGTACTTAAAGTTTCAGGCTCATTTTTTGTGACTTCGTTACGGGTTCTACTAAACACCGTAAAGGAGCGACAAAGGACTTGCTAAACACCGCGAAGTACGACAGAGGACCTGATAACCCCAAGCCTAACCCAAATGTAACTGTTAAATGTTGTGTACTTTTTGTTATCATGTTTTGAATGAATTAGAGTCAGGTATGTTAGCAGTGTTACTGTTGTTACTGCGTTTATGTGATTAACTGATCACCAGAGGTAAGCTACGCTGGAGTGGAACTTGCTGGTTAAAATTCATAAGGTCGCTGCTGCCTTGATGAATGTAAGTCATTTTGTTCTCGGCGCATCACACACATAACTGCTGTTTTCGTCTTTAATTGGTCACGTGTTGCAAAAAGCAGTGTAGTCAATGCACTGCCAGTTGCTGCGCCATGGCCTAGTGGTTAAGAGCGTTCGCCTTGAAAGCTGGTAGGCTGGGTTCTATTCCCAGTCGGGTCAAACCAAAGACTTTAAAACTGGTATCTGCTGTTTCACTAGCTAAACGCTCAACAGTTAAATGTAGCGCGGAGGATGAAATGAACAAGAATAAAAATACGTCAGTGAATACTTGACAAAATTTAGTCCTGGCGCTAAACGACCTTAGCAGTTATACAGCGCCATAATCCACTCAACATTTCGTTTTATTTGTATTGTTTAAACGCAAAATTTACAGTAAGTGCAATCAGGGCCACCGAGAGGGGGGGGCAGGGGGGGACAATGACCCCGGGGCCCATGCCCTTCAGAGGGCCCATCAAAATCACACTATACAGTGAACAGCAAGCGCTGCTATGTAAGCAACGTGCAGATTATCATACACTGGAGCAACGCTTAACTCAAACAGGGTTTTCTGCAAACAAAAACGTCTTGTTTAGTGGGGGGAGTACTAGCTAAGGATGGGCCCCCGCTGACTCTGCGGGTTCTACATATGGGCCCCCGCTGACAAGCTCACGACCAAGGACGGGTCCCCACTGACTCCGCGGTTGTGCATAATTATTGTGGTAGTGTCTAACGCCATTGCTAAAGAGATATCATATTTTAAGGTCTAATATTGGCCTTTAACAGTAGCTAAGGATGGTCCGCTAAGGATACACTCCTGCTGACTCCGCGGGTTTTGCATATGGGCTCCCGCTGATTGCCTGACTCCGCGATTGCAGTGGATAATTATTGCGGAAGTGTTTAACGCTATTGCTAAAAAAAGGGTATGTCAAGGTCTAACACAATGGCCTCTAACGTAACCGGTATCGAGTAACTGCACTAACTATTCAGAGCTGCTTAAGAATTCCAATAAATTTCAACCCCAAATTTTTAGCATTTATGTAACGTAAGTGCAAGTCCAGTCCCAGTATTTTCTAATTTGATGCCTGAGCCTACATTTTTACAGGTAGTCACTGTAGTGTTGATCTATGGTATAAATACAGTACCAGCTCTACGTCCTGGTCCTGCATTCATAGCGCATTCCCACAGAAGGAGTTTTTGATAGAAAAAAGTGCTTTTTGCATCGTTCTTGTGTTACGTCACAAAAGAGACAACTATCGCAAAACGCAAGTAGCCAGCCAGTTCCCAGCGCGATCAACAGTCTCGATAGAAAAATGAAAAAATGTTACGCGCACAAAACTCAATTACGATATAGAGTGCAAGCAGATAAAGGAACAAGTTCATTATTAAGGGTAGTGTGGAGGATGAAATGGATTATCAATTAGTGTAAGTCAGTGAAAAACTTGAAAACGATTCAGTTCTGGCGCTAACTGATCAATCTATCGTTGAAAAGTGCCATAAAAACACTAAAATTTCATCCTTAATCATAATCGTTGAGTAAATGCCAGCAGTCGAATTAATTGAATTGGCTTTGCCAGCAACAGTACCGGTACCTAAGACAGAAAGAATATGTGAATAGCAGACATAACAATATAATAAAAGACCAAGTAATTCGTCACATGCATGATGTTTCATTAAGTCTATTTTTATGTATTGTAGAGAGTAGTACTACTACTGCCTTACCGGTCGGTACCCGTAGTTTTAAATGAAAATAATTTTGTTGTTAGTACAGGTGATTTTTAAGCGAAAAACAAACAAGAAAATTTTGTAGTTTATCAATAGGATGTCAAAAGTAAGCATTTCAGCTAAGCAAACCATGATAAAAATCCATTTAGGAAAAAGCTTGCCTTAGCGCTACAAACTGTATAATATGTCGTTAGCACACAGATACAGAACAGAACAGTTTATTTCATGGGCGCCACTAATTTGAGGAGCGCTGGAACGTTGAAATGTCAGAATCGGAGGTTTCATTGCTGAATTTCAGAGCGTAGGAATAGCAATGGTTATTAGGGTTTGGGTTAGGGTTAGAGTTAATTCCTACGCTCTGAAAAAAAAATCCGAGTGTCGGAATTCAGTAAATTAGGGTCCATTCCGACATTCAAAGCACAGCAGTAAGGTAATCCTTCAAAAGCAGTGAAATGAAGCAACTTAACAACACGAACAAAAGTGCTAGCAAGTAGCAACAGGCTGCTGCGAAGGGACCATTGGTCTTAGAGTCAAGCAGGAGCCCAGTCAAGCTTTGTTAGGCGATCGGATAAGGGAAAATAAAACACTTAAGCCAAGCAAAAAAGGAAAAAGCCATGCAAAAAAATCACTAAAAATGCAATTAGGGCAAAAGTTAGTTTCCTGTACTGGTAGGCGGTAGTTCATGTTAACATTTTCTATAGTATCCACATCATACTTAAGTAAGATAACATTTTTGTAAGCGTCTTTGAAGTTGAGGAAAGGTATAGTTTCTTGATTTCTCGTGAAATATCATTCCATATTTTAACTCCAATATTGATTTTTGAGTCAGAGAGGACTGAAAGCGCGCAAGGCACCAATCACTCGGTAAAAAAATCTTGCTTGTTCAATTTCACGCTGTATCTTAAAATTTCACGCTGTGAAGCTGGAAGAAATGGGGAAGGCAGGGAGAGAGAAATCGATGTTGGAGCGACAGCGGCTGCAGGCAATAACCACGCCTGCACCACCTGGGCCAAAGAGATCAGGGACAGAACCGTCTGCTGTAATTGTCGCTACACAGTGTGAAATCGTCTTATTGAAAAGTCTTACTATGCTTACGCCGCTCGATAATTAAATGAAAACCAGCAATTGTGGCTTATAACGTTGCATTAAAATATAAGGGGGCCCAATATTTAAGCTGTCCCCGGGCCCACGTTTGGCTCTCGGCGCCCCTGAGTGCAATGTTGGAGATTTTGCTATTCCTAGTGCACGATTACTATTGCTAGTCAAGTTGCAAGTTAAAGAGTTAGTTTTTACATGATAAATCATAAAGTGTTGTTTATAGCAGTCGTTGTATGAAAGCGACGATATTAGTTACATGCAGATATTTCAAATATCTCAAATGTATATGAATTGCAGATTTGAGATTTTAACGGTTTAGGATTTTTTACGTTTAAAAATGAGTGTGTTCCTAGTCAATTGCTGGTAACGCATCCGACCGTGCCTTTTATATCAAGGTATGTATCGCAGAGCTTATCTTATAAACGTATTGAATAAGTGAAGCCTTATTTGTCGTTATAAATCTTTCTATGTTTTACTTAGAACTTCAGACGTTTTCGCCGACTTCAGACCTCATTCGTGTGTTGTTGCAGTTCGAGCTCGAAACAGTTAGGTGATGATGTTATGTTTTTATCTACGTTATGTATGCCAGCCCAGGTGATTGTTAACTTGCATATTTGTTTAATAGAAACCGTTTGACGATTGACGTTTGATGATTGACACTTGGTGCTTGGTACCTTGAGTCGCTGAATCATTGCCGTGCAGCTCGCCTGTATTTGAGAAGTGACAGGAGACGAGCGGGAGAGCTAGCTAACGCGTTGCTGACTAATCTTTGTTGATGTAGAAGATTTTCCCTAACAATCTTGTTACTACGCAGCCCTGATCTAACCTAACTTCAAGTCCTTTGTCGTTCTTTGTTGTGGTATGATTCCAAGTCCTTTGTCGTTTTTGCCGTGTTTAGTAGATCAATTTGAAGTTCTATGTCGCACTTTGCGTTGTTTCAGTCCTATGCAGTGTTTAGTACGACCGCTTCGTTACCAATTGCGAAGTTACTTAGTGTTATGTCAGAATCACTGGACATATCGTAGCGTTCACTTTTCACTACAGCGGAATATTACAGTTGGTTCAAAAAAAAATTGGCTGTCAAATTATGAAAGCGCATTGAAAGGCTTGAAAAGTTTTAATGGTCTGGTCTGATCAGTGTTTATTAAATTAGTGCCCTACATCGCTTCTGATTAATACAGCGGGCTTTTGAAATGAAAAGTTTTTTTTGGATGTTGATCCAATTTCAGTAAAGTTTAAAAGCATGCACTTGAACAAAAACAAGAGAACAAACGCTTCAAACGTAATCAAATGAAACGAACGTTGGCAAAAAGTACGAAGCCAATGGCAGATCCAAAAAGAGAGCCAAGGGTATTCAAAAATTTTTGTTAAACGTGTTAGTATATTCGTGCTTCGATACTTCTGGATGCGCAATACTACAACATAAGCATATCCTGAATCCGCTTCCGATGGCTAAAGGTATTTAAAATGACAATTACTGTAAGTTTTAAGCTATTTGTTAATGCTTATGCAAACATATTGGTTTGACTTGATTCATATAACACATAGAGCCAATGAAGAATAAACTGAAAAGTCATTTCAGGTGAAATGATTGCATACCCTTACTGACTAAAAAATGAACCGAATAGTAGTAGTTGAATTTTGGTTACTAAAATGGTACAACATGAAACAAGCAATAGCCGGGCCAAAGAAAAAGAACGACTACAAAGCCATTTACGTTAAAATGACGTATGACATTACGAAAACAAAACATGTTTAAAAATTGGCATTGTCGCTGCACCTACAGTTTATGCTGATCAAATGTGTCGAATTTTGTAATGATGCCGTAAGTTCGCTACTACACTTTGCAGCTAGCTTTTTATAGACGAATGCACCAAGCGAGACCCAGATGTTTACTCACAGGCTCACAACAAAAGTAAGCTTTCTTGAAGCTACATTTAATGTCATTACAAGTAAAACAATTCACGAGTTATGATCAATTATTACCCGCAAGTTGGCGTAGTGGTAACGACATGGCTGTTGGTAAAGGAGGTCTGGGATTCGATTACCGACCTGGTCAAATCGGATGCAGTGTCGCCATTCCTGCGACGTTTCTTCAAAACTGTGTTGTCAATGCCCATGCGTCTAGCCGCGAAGATAGGGCTGTCACACGCTCCATGCTTCGGCATAACACCGCGAGTGTAATGAAAATTTGATAGTTTTAATCAATTATGCACGTACAGCTCTTTGCGGCAAAAAAAAATTTAACAAATAAGCAGGTTGTTTTGTTTAAGAGTTAACGTTTTTTGTAGATTTCAATGGTTGTATTTCTTCCATTATTATGCGTGCTTTTAGTCATTCGAAGTCGAGCTTTTAGTTAGTTAAAGTTCTTGCGTCCAACATTTATGCAATACATCATGTCTTTCAAGAGTTTTAAGCAACGAGTCTGCTGCTGTACATTATTCGTGACTACGCTATAACTGACTTACACGCCTAATTGCCGCAAGGAGACTCACTGCTTGTTCTCTTGTTGTGTTAGAATCATTTTTAGCTTCCAAATTCAGACACTCCAAATGCCGTCGAAGTTTCGGCAAGTCTTCTTTCTTCGTCTTGGAAACCAAGTCACACATCATTTCTATGGTTTTTTTCAATGGATTAAAGCCAATATTTAAAGAAATAAGAACAACACAATCACATCCACGGTGTTGCATACTTTTTCTAGCTGTGCAAAATCATCTAAATTTTTACTAGATGCTTTTTAGTTCTTTTGGTTTTAAGACCAATCTAAATGGTCAAAACCAAGACCGCAAATGGTGAAGACCAAGACCGTCTTGGCCAAGACCACGATCTTAAAAAAATGGTCTTAAGACCGGTCTTAAGACCTTCATCACTGCTGCTAATCTTTACCAGTGCCGAAGCTAGATTAACATTTACGGTGAAACCTGACCACTTTATTTTATGTGTAGGTAGGCTACTGTAAATCAAAATATTTTGTAACACTTTAAGTAAACGTAAAAACTTGAAACCGTGAGAGACCACTTCTTTTTTGTTGTAAGCGCGACTGTCGGAAGGCTTGTCTTTCGTATGAGCTGTGCGCTCGTTCTGCAGGGGTGGATCCAAAAATGTTTAGGGGGTAAATAATAAAAAAAGAGAAATATCGAGGCATAAATTTCTTAATATAGAAGTTAACACTAAAAATTTAAGGCCGGTGAGCTGAGTTGTCAAGAACATTGCTATTGGTACAGAAGTTCTGAGGTTCGATTCCCTGGCCGGTCAAATCGGACCCAGACTCAGAATGTCGCCAACGGCTCGCCACCGATGCGACGTTCCTTCGGTCTAGCTGCGAAGATGTCCAGATGTGTTGTCCAGGCACTAGCTGCGAAGATGAATCCTAGCACTCGTTACACGCTTCGGCATAATACTGCAAGTATAATGATGATTTGATTTTTTTTGAATTTTTGGGGAGTATGAGTTTATTTAGCTTTCCTAGTCCACGAGTGTGCTATTTGCAAGTTCTTCTTCGTTAGACTGGGCCGCTACAGCTTTCATATTACACATGGTTTCACTGGGAACTTCACCTTTTTTTTAGGAGGGAGCTGCTGATGTTGTGCACCGAGCTTGCCTAAAAGACACCTGCCATCTGTCTATTACTGTTGGGGAATTCCGCTAAGTGCTTCTTCAACAACACAACAAGCGAACTACAGTAGCAGAAAACAGTGGTGTAAAGTAACGAAGTAGTTTTACTTAAGTAGACTACTTACTGCAAGTATTATTGCTTGGCAGAGATGGGCATTTATCGCGATAATTTATCGGCGATAGTTATCAGCGATAACTTTTTACCGATTATCGTTATTGCTCAAAATAATTTGGACTTATCGATTACCGATATCGCTCTTGTAATATATTTTGTTATCGCCGATAAATTATCGCGATAAACGATTCTTTATCAATCAATCACTTCAACTTTTATTCCCTTGCGCTAAAAACATTAAAAATACACTTGAACACTAAATTGAGTAAATATTGGTACGGAAAACAAAACGTGCAGCAAAACGGTTTAGCGTTGAGGCATGGCAGTCGAAACTGACTGGACATGGCTGCATGACCGGTAGCACCACATAACACACACAAAATAAAAAACATCCACGAAAATGAACCAGCAACATTGTAAGCCTAACACATTTAAGTAGCAAACGCATGCTACAACCAAAAAGTAGATGCATTAATTTTTAACTCGAAAGAGTAGCTTTTGCCCCAACTAACCACGGAGGGCTAATTTTCGAAATTAATACTTAAATGACATTTTTTTTTGAAATTAATACATAATGCACATAGTGTTCAAAGTTAGGGAGTTGGCGCTATGGAAAAATTCACGGTGTCGATATAGTCTTGTTGCAATTTAAAAAATCTCTCTTTGTTGTGTTTAATTCCACGGCACAGTCCGTAAACTGTTCTCTTTTCTTCAAAAATCTAGAAAACCATTTCTGTGATTTGACTTACAAGAAAAAAAAACTTCGTCAAACACATTGAAAATTTACCACAACATTTATTGGAAAAATTTGTCGGCAATAATTTATCGATTACCGATATCGCTATAACAAATTGAGATTTATTGATTCGGTACCGCCCAATACATTTTTGAAATTATGGATTATCGTTATCACTTTAGTACAGAAAGGTTTATCGTGCCCATCACTGTTTCTTGGTAATTAGTACTGTACTTACTTAAGTAATTTAAATTTCGACTACTTCTACTTCACGTAGTTTTCCAGAAAGTAACGCTACTTAAGTGGCTTTAAAAATGATAAGTAGTTAATATTAAGCAATGTATCACGCAAATGATAAATAATCACGCTTGATAATAAAATTGGCAACATTAGTATTAGGTGTATTTAGGGTTTCCCTTTTTCCCGGATTTTCAACTTCCCGGGAAACGAAAAAATTTCAGAAATTTTTCCGGGAATCCCGGGATTCCGAAAATTTCGGGAAATTTTTGGGAACATTTTCCGAGCTTGATTATTTGGCCACAAGAGGAGTGACAAACACATTTTTTCTAAATTTCACCATTTTTAAACCAATTTTACACGTTTTTTAATGTTGTTTTGACGAACTGAGTTCGAGTCTTTCACATTTTTCAACAAATTAAACAAAAAATTTTCGATCTATCAAACATTTGGTCGGAAAAACTTTTGGAAATTTTGAAAAAAAGTTTTAAACGAAATAAAAAAAATTTTTCAACTGTACAAGCACGCATTTTTACGTCGGAATGATAGATATCAGTACCACTGAAACTCTTAAAATGGAAAAAAAATTCCCGGGATCCCGACATAAATTTCCTGGGAAACGGGAAATTTCAAAACTCTAAATTTCCCGGGAAATTTTCCGTCCCGACTTCCCGGGAGAAAACACTAGGTGCATTGTTTTATTTTAAATACCTCGTGTATAAAGTTTACAATTTCGTGATATTAAGTAGTCATTTGTTGTTTGTGTTTGTCGTGGACAATGAGGTTGCATTTTGCAGATCATGACACACATCAATTTTTTATTTTCGTCAAGTAAAAGTGCTAATTATCTTATACTTAAGCATCGGCAAAATATATGTCAAGTTTGGAAGTGAGCAAATTGTTTTGTGTCAAAGCTCAGCTTTATGGCCTTGGTTTTGCAAACGCTACTTTTTACGTAAGTAGCTTCAAATTGCTGGTACTGTTTACTTTTACTTGGTTACTTTTTACATCTCCTACTTTCTACTCTACTTCAAGTAGTTTCGGCCATCAGTAACAATACTTTTACTTAAGTAGATTTCTGGACTACTTTTTACACCACTGGCAGGAAAACTGTACATACCAATTTATTTTAAAGTGATTGGTTTATTCAACCCGATTTGGATCCGAGTCAACCGTTCCTCATGCAAACATATTCCATCCACTCGATCATATGATTGGGGAGTGCTTCAGCATAAATGAAAATTACTAAAAAATGGCGTAAAATTTTAATGCAAATAATGATTAATTATAGTTATTGTTGCACTTTTAACCTGGTAAGTAAAAGTTGAATAAATTATAGAATAGGGTGGAGTGAATTTTACTTGATCTTTTGGATTTGTGTTTAAGATAATGAAACACTTGGCTTTGGCGCTAAAAACAACCATGAAACCAATTTTGGTACTCCTACCCCTCAATTGAGTCTCCTACTTGAGGTCAAAGGTCACGTGGGGTCAATTTTTGTCAAAATTGCCTTAACTTCTCTCCTACTGGTCGTAGAAAGCTGATTAATGGCTCAAAAGATTCAAAAGACCCATGTCTTATCTGTTCTAAGCGAACTTTTCCTTCCATAGCGAGAGGAATTTGAGTTATTTCAAAAAATCCTGATTTTAGCTAGTTCTACAGCATATTTCGTGAATTTTGACGGGTAATGCATGATTTCGCATTTTTATCAATGTCTGTTGTTGCTCTGAATCGACTAAACAATACTGAATACGAATATTAAGCAAAAAAGGTTCATTGCTGTTAACTGGTTAAGCATTCTTGAATGACTATGTTGGTGGGGGTTTTTCATCAACAACCATAATTCGAATGAAGAGTGAGTGAAACTGTGAATGTACTTCACTGCATGCATTCAAGGTTACTGCACTTCTCTTCAAAGCTTTGTGGCAGTGTCCTTTATTGAATGCACACTGGTATGCTAATTTTGCTAAGCATATATATACGTATTCACGTATTCCAAAGTTGATGATTGTATTTAGACCTATTTTGTAATTATTTTAGTTGGTGTTTGAGGTGTTCTCCTGTAGCTCCTGACTATAACTTCATCAATTGCAACAAGCATGCTTACTAGAGCAACTGCAATTGCAAGGACTTTTGCGTTGGATCCCTGGTACAAATTCTTAGGCACTGATCAATTTCCAGAAGGAGTCCTTCCAACAAAACGAGATGTTTTGCAAAGATTATTGCATGAAAAAAGTTGGCATGGCCAAACTGTTTCAAAATAGAGTCTATAATTGTCTCCTGCTGAATTGTTATCACCAAGCACTTCGAAATCATTTAAAACTGCTGACGCAATGGCAGCACCTGCACTATCAGAAACATTAAACCGTTCACACATTAGTGCAAGACAGGTTAAACCTTGCCGGCTTTGCATGCTTGCACCTTTGGCCGATAGAGAGAACTCAAAGGAGTTAGATGTTGTAACCGCATCGTCGCTGTACGCTACTGCATGTGAAATGGAAGTCGATGGCTGACCGTGATGATTTTCGCTCGAGATTTCTCAATTCATCTTACAATTAAATTTTAAATCAGATTGAGTATATTTTTACAACATTTTTTGATTCTTGGACCACATTGATCATGACGGAAGTTCCAGGCAGATTCATTCATACTCAGATTGTAGCCTATGTTTTTTTCAGTTTCTTCCTGTGTTGTTCACTTTGGTAAAACGCATCGCACAAGTCGTCTATATCATTGATAAAGTCTCCACCCTTTTTTAAAATGCAGCTTCTCTTTTGGATGTAGGATAGCGCTCGATTTTCTTGAACGCATTGGCAGGATCGAAAACTCTTTATGAAATTGGGTGTATACACGTTCGATTGAATCCATATTTTGAAAAGTTCTTTGAAAACAGTTTGGATTGCATTTTTGCCATGCCAACTTTTTTCATGCAATAATCTTTGCAAAACATCTCGTTTTGTTGGAAGGACTCCTTCTGGAAATTGATCAGTGCCTAAGAATTTGTACCAGGGATCCAACGCAAAAGTCCTTG